>CM026391.1:14346888-14563150 GCA_014843695.1 Archivesica marissinica
ATTTGTTTTGTTCTGTACATTGTATATATAGAATGAATGCAACATAATTATACAAGTGTGTTCATTTGTTTTGTTCTGTACATTGTATATATAGAATGAATGCAACATAATTATACAAGTGTGTTCATTTGTTTTGTTCTGTACATTGTATATATAGAATGAATGCAACATAATTATACAAGTGTGTTCATTTGTTTTGTTCTGTACATTGTATATATAGAATGAATGCAACATAATTATACAAGTGTGTTCATTTGTTTTGTTCTGTACATTGTATATATAGAATGAATGCAACATAATTATACAAGTGTGTTCATTTGTTTTGTTCTGTACATTGTATATATAGAATGAATGCAACATAATTATACAAGTGTGTTCATTTGTTTTGTTCTGTACATTGTATATATAGAATGAATGCAACATAATTATACAAGTGTGTTCATTTGTTTTGTTCTGTACATTGTATATATAGAATGAATGCAACATAATTATACAAGTGTGTTCATTTGTTTTGTTCTGTACATTGTATATATAGAATGAATGCAACATAATTATACAAGTGTGTTCATTTGTTTTGTTCTGTACATTGTATATATAGAATGAATGCAACATAATTATACAAGTGTGTTCATTTGTTTTGTTCTGTACATTGTATATATAGAATGAATGCAACATAATTATACAAGTGTGTTCATTTGTTTTGTTCTGTACATTGTATATATAGAATGAATGCAACATAATTATACAAGTGTGTTCATTTGTTTTGTTCTGTACATTGTATATATAGAATGAATGCAACATAATTATACAAGTGTGTTCATTTGTTTTGTTCTGTACATTGTATATATAGAATGAATGCAACATAATTATACAAGTGTGTTCATTTGTTTTGTTCTGTACATTGTATATATAGAATGAATGCAACATAATTATACAAGTGTGTTCATTTGTTTTGTTCTGTACATTGTATATATAGAATGAATGCAACATAATTATACAAGTGTGTTCATTTGTTTTGTTCTGTACATTGTATATATAGAATGAATGCAACATAATTATACAAGTGTGTTCATTTGTTTTGTTCTGTACATTGTATATATAGAATGAATGCAACATAATTATACAAGTGTGTTCATTTGTTTTGTTCTGTACATTGTATATATAGAATGAATGCAACATAATTATACAAGTGTGTTCATTTGTTTTGTTCTGTACATTGTATATATAGAATGAATGCAACATAATTATACAAGTGTGTTCATTTGTTTTGTTCTGTACATTGTATATATAGAATGAATGCAACATAATTATACAAGTGTGTTCATTTGTTTTGTTCTGTACATTGTATATATAGAATGAATGCAACATAATTATACAAGTGTGTTCATTTGTTTTGTTCTGTACATTGTATATATAGAATGAATGCAACATAATTATACAAGTGTTCATTTGTTTTGTTCTGTACATTGTATATATAGAATGAATGCAACATAATTATACAAGTGTGTTCATTTGTTTTGTTCTGTACATTGTATATATAGAATGAATGCAACATAATTATACAAGTGTGTTCATTTGTTTTGTTCTGTACATTGTATATATAGAATGAATGCAACATAATTATACAAGTGTGTTCATTTGTTTTGTTCTGTACATTGTATATATAGAATGAATGCAACATAATTATACAAGTGTTCATTTGTTTTGTTCTGTACATTGTATATATAGAATGAATGCAACATAATTATACAAGTGTGTTCATTTGTTTTGTTCTGTACATTGTATATATAGAATGAATGCAACATAATTATACAAGTGTGTTCATTTGTTTTGTTCTGTACATTGTATATATAGAATGAATGCAACATAATTATACAAGTGTGTTCATTTGTTTTGTTCTGTACATTGTATATATAGAATGAATGCAACATAATTATACAAGTGTGTTCATTTGTTTTGTTCTGTACATTGTATATATAGAATGAATGCAACATAATTATACAAGTGTGTTCATTTGTTTTGTTCTGTACATTGTATATATAGAATGAATGCAACATAATTATACAAGTGTGTTCATTTGTTTTGTTCTGTACATTGTATATATAGAATGAATGCAACATAATTATACAAGTGTGTTCATTTGTTTTGTTCTGTACATTGTATATATAGAATGAATGCAACATAATTATACAAGTGTGTTCATTTGTTTTGTTCTGTACATTGTATATATAGAATGAATGCAACATAATTATACAAGTGTTCATTTGTTTTGTTCTGTACATTGTATATATAGAATGAATGCAACATAATTATACAAGTGTGTTCATTTGTTTTGTTCTGTACATTGTATATATAGAATGAATGCAACATAATTATACAAGTGTGTTCATTTGTTTTGTTCTGTACATTGTATATATAGAATGAATGCAACATAATTATACAAGTGTGTTCATTTGTTTTGTTCTGTACATTGTATATATAGAATGAATGCAACATAATTATACAGTGTGTTCATTTGTTTTGTTCTGTACATTGTATATATAGAATGAATGCAACATATTATACAAGTGTGTTCATTTGTTTTGTTCTGTACATTGTATATATAGAATGAATGCAACATAATTATACAAGTGTGTTCATTTGTTTTGTTCTGTACATTGTATATATAGAATGAATGCAACATAATTATACAAGTGTGTTCATTTGTTTTGTTCTGTACATTGTATATATAGAATGAATGCAACATAATTATACAAGTGTGTTCATTTGTTTTGTTCTGTACATTGTATATATAGAATGAATGCAACATAATTATACAAGTGTGTTCATTTGTTTTGTTCTGTACATTGTATATATAGAATGAATGCAACATAATTATACAAGTGTGTTCATTTGTTTTGTTCTGTACATTGTATATATAGAATGAATGCAGCATAATTATACAAGTGTGTTCATTTGTTTTGTTCTGTACATTGTATATATAGAATGAATGCAACATAATTATACAAGTGTGTTCATTTGTTCTGTACATTGTATATATAGAATGAATGCAACATAATTATACAAGTGTGTTCATTTGTTCTGTACATTGTATATATAGAATGAATGCAACATAATTATACAAGTGTGTTCATTTGTTCTGTACATTGTATATATAGAATGAATGCAACATAATTATACAAGTGTGTTCATTTGTTCTGTACATTGTATATATAGAATGAATGCAACATAATTATACAAGTGTGTTCATTTGTTCTGTACATTGTATATATAGAATGAATGCAACATAATTATACAAGTGTGTTCATTTGTTCTGTACATTGTATATATAGAATGAATGCAACATAATTATACAAGTGTGTTCATTTGTTCTGTACATTGTATATATAGAATGAATGCAACATAATTATACAAGTGTGTTCATTTGTTCTGTACATTGTATATATAGAATGAATGCAGCATAATTATACAAGTGTGTTCATTTGTTCTGTACATTGTATATATAGAATGAATGCAGCATAATTATACAAGTGTGTACATTTGTTTTGTTCTGTACATTGTATATATAGAATGAATGCAACATAATTATACGCGTGTGTTCTATGCTTTGTTCTGTACATTGTATATATAGAATGAATGCAGCATAATTATACGCGTGTGTTCTATGCTTTGTTCTGTACATTGTATATATAGAATGAATGCAACATAATTATACGCGTGTGTTCTATGTTTTGTTCTGTACATTGTATATATAGAATGAATGCAGCATAATTATACGCGTGTGTTCTATGTTTTGTTCTGTACATTGTATATATAGAATGAATGCAACATAATTATACAAGTGTGTTCTATGTTTTGTTCTGTACATTGTATATATAGAATGAATGCAACATAATTATACGCGTGTGTTCTATGTTTTGTTCTGTACATTGTATATATAGAATGAATGCAACATAATTATATGCGTGTGTTCTATGTTTTGTTCTGTACATTGTATATATAGAATGAATGCAACATAATTATACGCGTGTGTTCTATGTTTTGTTCTGTACATTGTATATATAGAATGAATGCAACATAATTATACAAGTGTGTTCATTTGTTCTGTACATTGTATATATAGAATGAATGCAACATAATTATACAAGTGTGTTCATTTGTTCTGTACATTGTATATATAGAATGAATGCAGCATAATTATACAAGTGTGTTCATTTGTTCTGTACATTGTATATATAGAATGAATGCAGCATAATTATACAAGTGTGTTCATTTGTTTTGTTCTGTACATTGTATATATAGAATGAATGCAACATAATTATACAAGTGTGTTCATTTGTTTTGTTCTGTACATTGTATATATAGAATGAATGCAACATAATTATACAAGTGTGTTCATTTGTTCTGTACATTGTATATATAGAATGAATGCAGCATAATTATACAAGTGTGTTCTATGTTTTGTTCTGTACATTGTATATATAGAATGAATGCAGCATAATTATACAAGTGTGTTCTATGTTTTGTTCTGTACATTGTATATATAGAATGAATGCAACATAATTATACAAGTGTGTTCATTTGTTCTGTACATTGTATATATAGAATGAATGCAGCATAATTATACAAGTGTGTTCATTTGTTCTGTACATTGTATATATAGAATGAATGCAGCATAATTATACAAGTGTGTTCTATGTTTTGTTCTGTACATTGTATATATAGAATGAATGCAACATAATTATACAAGTGTGTTCTATGTTTTGTTCTGTACATTGTATATATAGAATGAATGCAACATAATTATACAAGTGTGTTCTATGTTTTGTTCTGTACATTGTATATATAGAATGAATGCAGCATAATTATACGCGTGTGTTCTATGTTTTGTTCTGTACATTGTATATATAGAATGAATGCAGCATAATTATACGCGTGTGTTCTATGTTTTGTTCTGTACATTGTATATATAGAATGAATGCAACATAATTATACAAGTGTGTTCTATGTTTTGTTCTGTACATTGTATATATAGAATGAATGCAACATAATTATACAAGTGTGTTCTATGTTTTGTTCTGTACATTGTATATATAGAATGAATGCAGCATAATTATACGCGTGTGTTCTATGCTTTGTTCTGTACATTGTGTATATAGAATGAATGCAGCATAATTATACGCGTGTGTTCTATGTTTTGTTCTGTACATTGTATATATAGAATGAATGCAGCATAATTATACAAGTGTGTTCTATGTTTTGTTCTGTACATTGTATATATAGAATGAATGCAACATAATTATACAAGTGTGTTCTATGTTTTGTTCTGTACATTGTATATATAGAATGAATACCATCAAATATGATTAAGCTAGAAGAAATTGGTGGCTATACATATTAAAGGATTTACCAGGAAAGAAAGACCGCCCATACTTGCCTATAAGATGACCTGGTTCAGGCGCGGACAGGCACCCGGGTAGAATCACCGGCCTTCTACAAGCCAGGTGGATAGCTTCCTCAAATGAAATAATTTGAACCTACAGCCATGACGGACAATTTTTTTGAAGTTAAAGTAAACTACATGGTCACCAGGAACGTTTCTATCATAATTCTATAAAACAGATCATACTGGGTTACCTTTGGCATTTTTGAACCGCTCTGACTTGTCCACAGCTCCCCCTTGAAATTTCTCGCTCTGTAAAGGATCATAGGTACCTGGTGGTGGGGCACAGCCTGCAACAATTGAGCACTAATGTTATCAGGTATTGGTGATAACGTTTTCTCAGGGAATACAGTCAAACCTGTGTTAGTGGTCACCTCCATTAAGCAGCCAACCTGTATTAAGCAGCAAGTTTCCAGATTCCAAATATGCTGTTTAATTATATATTTAACCTCCATTAAGCAGCCACATGTGCTAAGCAGCCACTTTCTGTGATTCCTTGGCTGGCTGCTTAAGACAGGTTTGACTGTATATAGAGATTGACCCTATTGGGCATGGGGAAGGTTATGGTTTTTTCTAGAGCGGAATGGCAGGGCGTGCCTGCCCCTTTGACCCAGCATCTTAAATTTTGTTTTTATATAAGCCACTACAGGTGCCTTCCAACGGGCTGACATATATAACTTAGAACTCGTATGTCATTTTCAACATTATCTACTGCCTCTGTTATGTGGGTAGAACGAGTGTATGTAGATTAGACTCTGTGTTGCTGGTTGGTAGAGTCGCATGGTACCTCTGGTTCTCCTGTCATTTGGTACATGATTTACTTTAACCAGAGTGTGCTGTATCTTGAAGAGCATGAATCGGTGCTGCTTTCTTTGCTCGGCAAGTGGCTTCCATCCAAGGTCTTGGAGAATGTCGGTCACACAGTGACGGTTCCAGTGGATTGTTCAAGACGAATCTTTGTACACTTTTCAGTTTGTCAACCTTAGTTCTGAGAAACGGGTCCCATATGGTTCATATTCTAATGATGGGGTGATGAAGATACATACAAGACTGTTTTGGGATCAATACCAGATGGAAGACAATGAAAAACTTGTCCAGACAAGCCACAAGATTCATATAACAGGAGATTACATTGATCACCAATTCAATTGGGTACTTGCATGTTACATGACAGGGACCATTCTAGAGGGCGATATGGGGCGAAATTGTCTGTGGGCACCACTTCTCCCTAAATTTTGTTTGGGTTTTTATGATTTTCAAACAAAATTTTGTCTAGTAACTCTTGGCCCATTATAAACCACTCCCTCTGATATTCAAACGTTGTATTTAATAGTTGTACTGTGCATTTTAACCCTATTTTGCAAAAGTATATTAAAGAACACCATTTAAGGAAGCGATCACACGCTTTCTCACTTCTCCCAAAAATTCTACCTAGAATGAACCCTGTACATGATCTGAGGTATTCATCCCTCCAGGACCATTTAGGAAGTTGAATTGTCTGTTATTCTTCGTATCCCATTTACTAGCTTAGTGGCGCAATTTCTGCCAAATTCTAATGATTGAATATTGTTTTCAAATCTTGGACTTCAAATTATGTTGCAGTATTCAAGAATAGAACTAACAACAGGTACATAGCACAATGTCAAGACCCAGACCCCTCATATACCAATATTATTAATAGTATTATTAGTATATAACTTTTTAAAGGGGTTTGACATAGTGTAACTGTGGATCTAACAAGAGTCACTCTGGAGCATTGTCGAACAAAGACAACCTGTTACTGTAACTCTGTTGTGGTGGAGAAGACCATCAACATTTCCTGGGTAGTGGGTAGAAACCTGTGGCCGAGGTTATAACACTTTTCTCAGATCTCAAACACAACCGATTAAATTGGTTGATTCCGAGTTTTTACTGCCAGCTGAACCAATCAGAAGACTGAGCTTGAGATAGAAGAAAAGTTTTATAACCTTGAGGCCAGTACTCAATTCCCCAACATCCGCAAGCGATTGACAGCTTTCTCACATATCATTTTAATCTCTTGTCCCCGACAGGCAGCAATACTGCGTCCCCGAGGAGAGCGGCGAGTTCTAACAAGTTTCAAATTTATTGGCACAATCAGCAACTATAAAGCCTTTGGTCGTGCTAAACAATGGAAGCTCACTGGGGGGGGGGGACAAGCGTGTACTTACTTAACCATCAGGTCACTCCCCAAGTGCAATATGAGAAAGTTATCTGGAATCTCTCCGGGATGTTTGAGAATGGAAGACTTGTTCTCTCACATAAAAGTGTGGCGTCCGTGGTCAAGCGTCGGATTTGGAATCGAACGGTCCCGGGTTCGATACTCGGACAGGCCATGTATGTAGTGGGTTCGATACTCGGACAGGCCACGTATGTAGTGTCATTGAGCAAGGCACCTCACACACATTGCTTAGTACTGGTCACAGACACAAAAATATGGTCATATAGTATGTGTACTAAACATTACTTACTATATGACCATAGGCCAAAAAAAATATAATTATTTTGTGTCTGTGGTACTGGTTAACTGCTTAGGTCGGCTAAGCCTGCCCAGGAAAATATGTCTAGGTCCCCGAGTGGGGTTTGACATTAATGGAACATACATAAAAGATGTGTTATCTGTTTTCCTATATCCCACCCACCCCGTCAACATCCATGGAACATTATCAACACAAACCTCGGACAAACATTTAATTTTACGGGCATCTTGGTAGCTCTCATTAACATACCTTTTGATTCATTAAACCTTTTAATGCTTGCTTTCGGGAAAGACATCTTTTTTTACTATTTATGGCGATATAAAAATAGGATTAATACATATTCTTCGTTTGATTTCTCTATTTACAAACCGCCAAAGAGTTTGAACTACTTTCCCGTTTAGCCAATCAAAATCATATCCGGTTCCGACGGGATGGAGGTATGTATATTCGAAAACTATGACTAAAGTAAGAAAAGGACAGAAAAAGGCAGACAAGGACAGGATAACGTTTACAATATTCTTCTTAATATGTTGCATGCTAAACAACTAATTACCCCTTTTATTAAGTAAAATACGTCATTTTCGGCCATTGTCTATCGTTTTCTGCCCTTTCTTGAAAATGACATTTTCTTACTTTAGTCATACCCTCAGAAAACGCTCCCAAGATTACTGCGGTCCCAGATTACTGCCTTACTTGTCATTTGTATATTTCGTTACTGCCTCTATCGTTATCTGGGATTTTTTGGGTGGGCACGACTAAAATGGGGCATAAACACAGGCGCTCGTTTCAGTCAATAAAAACAATCTACCATTCTTCTTCTTCTTATGCAATCAAATTTATAAAACATCGGAATTTAGATGTGGATCTATTTACATTTTTTCAAAATATTTTTCCAGTTGTCATTCAAATATATGTAGTGACCACCGTTTGAACAATCTCAACGACACGTTTCAAATACACGACATGGGTGTATATATTTATACTGATGTCTGCTGTTTTGTTAGTCTTGGAACAGGCGTTGATATATGTTGCCTTTTCCGTAATATATTTAACAACCAAATTGTTAAATGAGCTGTAATGAGTTTCTGATAATAGACAAACAGACAGATATATTCTTTTATTACACGCAGGTACAATTGTACAACATGAGGAGATATATAGGGAGAACAATTGATGATGGAATTTCATCCAGACCAATGCAATGTCCTCGAGATCTCCGTCTCAAAGAAAACGAAAACTATCAAACGCTTTACAAAGTGGAACACAACCTAGTCGCCATCGACAAGACAAAATATTTAGTACCGCGCTCTAACCTCTCTCTCTCTCTCTCTCTCTCGCGCGCGCGTGCGTTCGCTCTCCCTCTCTCTCTCTCTCTCGCTCCCTATCGCCCTCTCTCTCCCCCTCTTTCGCTCTCTATCCCTCTCTTTCTCTCTCTTTCTCTCTCTTTCTCTCTCTCTCTCTCTCTCGCTCTCTCTACCTCTCTATCGCCCCTCTCTCTTTCCTGTCTCTCCCCTCTCTCTCTCTCTCTCTCTCTCTCTCTCTTTCTCTCTCCAATAATAAGATGATAAAATGATATTCCACTCATGAACATTGGAAGCTACAATTGTTACACTTTGCACTATCCTCTTGGCACTAAGCTATGTTGCTTTCAGTGGAATCGCCGGGTACCTTATCAATATAAACGCAGTGGAATTTACACAGGGTGGTGAAAATGTTCGGAAAGAACGGTATTTTCTTTGTTTCGACTATACTTCATTAAAAAACAAATCAAATTATTTGCTGGACATCTGTAGACTACACTGATTGCTGAATGCATGATCAGGGTTCAATAATACATGATAACAACATAAATAGCTAATCTGAAGGCAAACTAAATGTAGCCATGTTGCTATCAATTTTAGGTAGTTAGCTCAATTAATGTATTTAGTTTAATCATATTTTATTACATTCTTTATATTCAATGTACAATACAACTCAAATTTACAAACATGTTTTGGATGAATTAAATAAGATATATGGTACAAACTGTATCAGTAAGTATATATATGGAGAAGCAAAAGGGTTAGGCCACACGTTTTAACAACATTAGTTTCGGCCCGCCCCAATTAATGTATGCTCAGACGGTGAAATACAATTAAATCATACACGGACACAACACATATCCTCTATGAATAAAACATCGATCACTGACTGTTTTCATGTATTTATTAATGTTAAATAGAGGTTGTAAGTAGGTCTATGGTAGAAGACATTTTCTCGCAATCCATTTCATCCATAAACCAAACATTACTGGGCAGTCCCGTAAAAATGGCTACCTAAATAATATTCAGTTCCCTATTCTTGTGTATGCAATTTTCCATCAAGACTACGTAGGTTACACAACACCTTGTTCAACATTGTTCTACAGGATAGCGCAACGTAGCGCAACAGACGTCATTTTTCTAGTGTTACCTCCCGTTGTGGACGTCATCATCACGACAACGAGCGATGGCATTATTAGCAAAGCGACAGGTTTGTAAATTCTTAACGAATTCTTGTATTTTTAGCGATTCTGTAAATTGTATATAATTTCTGTCAGCAATGATGTAAACAGTAAACACTAACTGCGTACAGACGCATTATGGATACAGAGATATGTCATATATGTTCCGCTTCCTATCGCATTTTAAATACGATACCGAAGTTACGCCATGCATGCCCTATTTTGCACCAGGCCTTCTATCATGCATGTATACGTTGAATGCAACAGACCTACACATTTGGAACATAACTTGCTCTGATTGTGCACGAGTTTTGCTGAATGGTCTATCTATTTATTGTCGGCTGGTTTCCCATGTGATGATATTTTGCGACTGGTGTTTAGCATTTGCAACGCGTAGACGAAAGTCCATATCCTTGGAGGATAATCTTCATTGGTCATGGCTGGTGTGAGGGATTTCCTGCAACTTTCATCTTGTTGTTTATTCGCCTCATAAATAAAGATGCCCGGTTGAATCGATTCGTTGAATAGCTGTTTGGCATTCATTGGAGTGTCTGGTACAATACAACTTGATTTTGTAAAGACAGCATAAAGCGAAATAGTGTATAACAATGAGTCACAAAGCACATTATGTGTATATGTATGTCTTCCACGGTTATTTGAATACCAATAAATGATTGGTTAAATGGAAATATAAGATAATAATCGCAGTGGCGTAGCCAGAAGCTGAACACAAACGAGGCGAACCTTCTACGTGGTTGTCTGCGATGGTCTACGCTGATGTGTAAACAATATGGAACAAATAAGATTTTCTAAAGTTATCCAGTTTCGTTCCTCTGCTTGTTTTCGTTACTTGCCAAATTCTAATCGAGGCGAGTGCCTACTTCGCCTCAGTGTGGCTACGGGCCTGACACGTGATTTCTAATCGTCCGCTCCTTAACAAAATGTCGTCTGCAGCTATTAGTTGTATGTGTAACGGTGTGTATTGATGATCAACCCATTATGTGGGATGGTATATTGGCTTCCTGGGTAGCTCAGTCTATAGATCATTCATCCTGTAAGCGATAGGTTCCAGGTTCCAGGTTCAAGTACCGGACTGGCTGCATGTTTTTCTCACATGGTTACACATGTAACGAAACATGTACCTTCATATTATATTCGCCAGTGATGTCCGTGCCCCTTGACCCAACGAAGCGCTATAGCATTGATAATAGAGAGCAGCATTTTCGTTGTTTACAAAAAAATTTAATGTTGCACAATTAGATCTCGAGTAAATCTCCATAGAACAGTATGCAATATGTGAACATGTTTAGACATAGTGATTTGTAGATAGATATTTTTGGAATGTTATATTTAATCATTTATTTCGTATTTCATCACCCCCTCCATTTAATTTTATTATTTCATAAAATAATTTGTATTAACCGAGCACATATTTGTAATAGAGGCATCGATTACCGCAAATCTATGATACTGATGTGTAATCTGCACTTTCAGATATCTATTGAAATGAATGCTACATCATACAATGAAGGCCGATGCGAGACTGCCTGCACATATCCTACCATATGGGTGCTGCCTGGACCTGCTGTCGGCTACTACAGTGAGATAACAAGCGAAGAATCCCAGGACTGCATGGTACGTACCACCCCCTCCACAGAATCGTACGTGACACTCACAATGTCACATGTCACATACTGTAAACATATTAAGTGTCAATTTCATAAAATAAGCCAATAGTGATTGCGGAACATAAGCTTAAAAAGCCCTAAAAATATACACATAACAAACTACATGCATTGTCAAGGTTGAGATAATGTTCGTCACTATTTGTTGATGGGTAGGTGGGTGTCAGGTAATAACGATGGGTGGAGGACATAGAATAATGATGTTTGGGGACATAGAATACTGATGTTTGGGGACATAGAATAATGATGTTTGGGGACATAGAATAATGATGTTTGGGGACATAGAATAATGATAGTTGAGGTCAGGGAATACGTGAGGGTCAGGTAATAATAATGGGTTGAAGTATGGTAATAACGATGGGTGGGGAACATGGAATACTATTTTCTGTTTCTATATTTACTGTTGAGATTTCAAGTGGGCGTATGTGTAGGCAAATACCCACGAGTGTATGTGTAGGCAAATACCTGCGAGTGTTTGTGTAGGCAAATACCTGCGAGTGTATGGGTAGGCAAATACCTGCGAGTGTATGTGTAGGCAAATGCATGTGAATGTATGTGTAGACAAATGCATGTGAATGTATGTGTAGGCAAATGCATGTGAATGTATGTGTAGACAAATACATTGAGTGTATGTGTAGGCAAATACCATTGAGTGTATGTATAGGCAAATACCTGCGAGTGTATGTATAGGCAAATACCTGCGAGTGTATGTGTAGGCAAATACCCGTGAGTGTTTGTGTAGGCAAATACCTGCGAGTGTATGTGTAGGCAAATACCTGCGAGTGTATGTTTAGGCAAATACCTGCGAGTGTATGTGTAGGCAAATACCTGCGAGTGTATGTGTAGGCAAATACCATTGAGTGTATGTGTAGGCAAATACCATTGAGTGTATGTATAGGCAAATACTTGCGAGTGTATGTGTAGGCAAATACCATTGACATTGATTGTATGTGTAGGCAAATACCTGCGAGTGTATGCATAGGCAAATACCATTGAGTGTATGTGTAGGCAAATACCATTGAGTGTATGTGTAGGCAAATACCATTGAGTGTATGTGTAGGCAAATACCATTGAGTGTATGCTTAGGCAAATACCTGTGAATGTATGTGTAGGCAAATACCCGTGAGTGTTTGTGTAGGCAAATACCATTGAGTGTTTGTGTAGGCAAATACCATTGAGTGTATGTGTAGGCAATTTGGTGTTGTGGATACCATTGAGTGTATGTGTAGGCAAATACCATTGAGTGTATGTGTAGGCAAATACCATTGAGTGTATGTGTAGGCAAATACCATTGAGTGTATGTGTAGGCAAATACCATTGAGTGTATGTGTAGGCAAATACCATTGAGTGTATGTGTAGGCACATACCTGCGAGTGTATGTATAGGCAAATACCTGTGAGTGTATGTGTAGGCAAATACCATTGAGTGTATGTGTAGGCAAATACCTGCGAGTGTATGTATAGGCAAACACCTGCGATTGTATGTGTAGGCAAATACCATTGAGTGTATATGTAGGCAAATACCAGCGAGTGTATGTGTAAGCAAATACCATTGAGTGTATGTGTAGGCAAATACCTGCGAGTGTATGTATAGGCAAACACCTGCGATTGTATGTGTAGGCAAATACCATTGAGTGTATATGTAGGCAAATACCAGCGAGTGTATGTATAGGCAAATACCATTGAGTGTATGTGTAAGCAAATACCATTGAGTGTATGTGTAAGCAAATACCATTGAGTGTATGTGTAGGCAAATACCATTGAGTGTATGTGTAGGCAAATACCATTGAGTGTATGTGTAAGCAAATACCATTGAGTGTATGTGTAAGCAAATACCATTGAGTGTATGTATAGGCAAATACCATTGAGTGTATGTGTAGGCAAATACCATTGAGTGTATGTATAGGCAAATACCATTGAGTGTATGTATAGGCAAATACCATTGAGTGTATGTGTAGGCAAATACCATTGAGTGTATGTGTAGGCAAATACCATTGAGTGTATGTATAGGCAAATACCATTGAGTGTATGTATAGGCAAATACCATTGAGTGTATGTATAGGCAAATACTTGCGAGTGTATGTGTAGGCAAATACCATTGACATTGAGTGTATGTGTAGGCAAATACCTGCGAGTGTATGTATAGGCAAATACCATTGTGTGTATGTGTAGGCAAATACCTGCGAGTGTATGTGTAGGCAAATACCATTGACATTGAGTGTATGTATAGGCAAATACCATTGAGTGTATGTATAGGCAAATACCATTGAGTGTATGTATAGGCAAATACCATTGAGTGTATGTATAGGCAAATACCATTGAGTGTATGTATAGGCAAATACCTGCGAGTGTATGTATAGGCAAATACCATTGAGTGTATGTATAGGCAAATACCATTGAGTGTATGTATAGGCAAATACCTGCGAGTGTATGTGTAGGCAAATACATGCGAGTGTATGTGTAGGCAAATACCATTGAGTGTATGTATAGGCAAATACCTGCGAGTGTATGTATAGGCAAATACCATTGAGTGTATGTATAGGCAAATACCATTGAGTGTATGTATAGGCAAATACCTGCGAGTGTATGTATAGGCAAATACCATTGAGTGTATGTGTAGGCAAATACCATTGAGTGTATATATAGGCAAATACCATTGAGTGTATGTATAGGCAAATACCATTGAGTGTATGTATAGGCAAATACCATTGAGTGTATGTGTAGGCAAATACCTGCGAGTGTATGTGTAGGCAAATACCATTGAGTGTATGTATAGGCAAATACCTGCGAGTGTATGTATAGGCAAATACCATTGAGTGTATGTGTAGGCAAATACCATTGAGTGTATGTATAGGCAAATACCTGCGAGTGTATGTATAGGCAAATACCATTGAGTGTATGTATAGGCAAATACCTGCGAGTGTATGTATAGGCAAATACCATTGAGTGTATGTATAGGCAAATACCATTGAGTGTATGTATAGGCAAATACCATTGAGTGTTTGTGTAGGCAAATACCTGCGAGTGTATGTGTAGGCAAATACCTGCGAGTGTATGTGTAGGCAAATACCTGCGAGTGTATGCATAGGCAAATACCTGCGAGTGTATGCATAGGCAAATACCTGCGAGTGTATGCATAGGCAAATACCTGCGAGTGTATGCATAGGCAAATACCTGCGAGTGTATGCATAGGCAAATACCTGCGAGTGTATGTATAGGCAAATACCTGCGAGTGTATGCATAGGCAAATACCTGCGAGTGTATGTGTAGGCAAATACCTGCGAGTGTATGTGTAGGCAAATACCATTGAGTGTATGTATAGGCAAATACCTGCGAGTGTTGTATAGGCAAATACCATTGAGTGTATGTGTAGGCAAATACCTGCGAGTGTATGTATAGGCAAATACCTGCGAGTGTATGTGTAGGCAAATACCTGCGAGTGTATGTGTAGGCAAATACCATTGAGTGTATGTATAGGCAAATACCTGCGAGTGTTTGTGTAGGCAAATACCTGCGAGTGTTTGTGTAGACAAATACACGTGCGTTTTGTGTAGGCCATGGAAACAGAATATTAAAAGTGACCACCATTCCAACTATTCCGTTTCAGTTTCTTCAATTATAACCCAGTTCAAATGAGAGAAGGCATTATAACGAGTATTTATTAATTTCGACAAATTAGAATTTGTACATATTCTTTTCACAGAAACGTTTGCAAGGCGTGACTTGTTACCATGCTTCGACACCAATGGCAGAGTTACTTAAGAAATCCATCCAATCAGAAACAACGAAAGAAAATACAGAAAGCAGAGGTAAATACTTTTAATATTTTAAAATAAAAATATAAACGATATACTAATATAACATATGGAATCCTTGTATATACTAATAATACGGAATCGTGATACACTGAGATATGCTAATATAATACGGAATCGTGATACACTGAAATATGCTAATATAATACGGAATCGTGATACACTGAGATATTCTAATATAATACGGAATCGTGATGCACTGAGCTATTCTAATATAATACGGAATCGTGATGCACTGAGATATTTTAATATAATACGGAATCGCGATACACTGAGATATTTTAATATAATACGGAATCGTGATACACTGAGATATTCTAATATAATACGAAATCCTGATACACTGAGATTTGCTAATATAATACGGAATCGTGATACACTGAGATATTCTAATATAATACGGAATCGTGATACACTGAGATATTCTAATATAATACGGAATCGTGATACACTGAGATATTCTAATATAATACGAAATCGTGATACACTGAGATTTGCTAATATAATACGAAATCCTGATACACTGAGATTTGCTAATATAATACGGAATCGTGATACACTGAGATTTGCTAATATAATACGAAATCCTGATACACTGAGATTTGCTAATATAATACGAAATCCTGATACACTGAGATATGCTAATATAATACGGAATCGTGATACACCGAAATATGATATTACAAGGAATCTCTACGCACCGAGATGGTAAGGAATCGTGATACGCTCAGATATGCTAAGATGCTAAGGAATCGCGATTCAGTGAACTATGCTAAGATACGATATGGGCTATAGTTACCCATCAACATGTGTCTGAGGGTGTGACAGTAGACGAAACAACCCCACATTAGTAGATACAATATGGACTATAGTTACCCATTAACATGTGTCTGAGGGTGTGACAGTAGACGAAACAACCCCACATTAGTAGATACAATATGGACTATAGTTACCCATCAACATTTGTCTGAGGGTGTGACAGTAGACGAAACAACCCCATATTAGTAGATACAATATGGACTATTGTCTGCATGTCATTTAATGGTGACGTCATTGTTTCTATTATTTCAGATGGTGGTGTAAGACAGTTTGCCAGATGGATTCGTCGAGCATTCATAAGCCGAAGCAAGCTGCATTAGAAAACATTTTTTTTAAAAATAAATATTAACTATTTATGCATATAATAATGTGTTAGTTTTCTTGAAAATGTAATTATATTTTAGTATATTCTGAAATCGTCACTGACAATTTACTTTCACCTGATGGCCTAGACAAATGGGTGTCGTTTTATATATTCAACTACAAACACATGGCATTGCAATTATGCATTCCCATTTTATGTCACAATATACGCAATACACAGCACATATAACTAAATACACGACATATAGAATGGAATACACAGTGAAGTACAAGGTATCTCACAATATCCCCAAATACACGACATATAGAATGGAATACACAGTGAAGTACAAGGTATCTCACAACACACGACATATAGAATGGAATACACAGTGAAGTACACGGTATCTCACAACACACGACATATAGAATGGAATACACAGTGAAGTACAAGGTATCTCAACAATATCACCAAATACACGACATATAGAATGGAATACACAGTGAAGTACAAGGTATCCCCAAATACACGACATATAGAATGGAATACACAGTGAAGTACACGGTATCCCCAAATACACGACATATAGAATGGAATACACAGTGAAGTACAAGGTATCTCACAATATCCCTAAATACACGACATATAGAATGGAATACACAGTGAAGTACAAGGTATCTCACAATATCCCCAAATACACGACATATAGAATGGAATACACAGTGAAGTACAAGGTATCTCACAACACACGACATATAGAATGGAATACACAGTGAAGTACAAGGTATCTCACAACACACGACATATAGAATGGAATACACAGTGAAGTACAATGTACAAGGTATGTGTCCCATACGACATGTGTACCCATACGACATCTACCAATATGTCCATATGATCTATGTCCCATACAACATCTATACAATAGGCTGTCCGATTAGCGCAGTGGTTAGCGCGCTCGCTTCTCACCAATGCAACCCGGGTTCGGACAGGGAAGTATGTGAGATGGTACGATTGTCGCCAGATCGGACAGGTGGGTTTTCTCCAGGTTCTCCGGTTTCCTCCCACATGAATTACCACATATACGCTTTCATCTGAGCCAACGAGAGTGATTAATATAAGTTGTTCAAACTTCTGTCCATATGGCATGGGTATCCCATACAACATCTACCGATATGTCCATAGGATATGTGTCCCATACAACATCTACCAATATGTCCATAGGATATATGTCCCATACAACATCTACCAATCTGTCCATAGGACACGTGTACGTGTACCATACAACATCTACCAATATGTCCATAGGACACGTGTACGTGTACCATACAACATCTACCAATATGTCCATAGGATATATGTCCCATACAACATCTACCAATATGTCCATAGGATATGTGTACCATACAACATCTACCAATATGTCCATAGGACATGTGTACCATACAATATCTACCAATATGTCCATAGGACACGTGTACGTGTACCATACAACATCTACCAATCTGTCCATAGGATATATGTCCCATACAACATCTACCAATCTGTCCATAGGATATATGTCCCATACAACATCTACCAATCTGTCCATAGGATATATGTCCCATACAACATCTACCAATCTGTCCATAGGATATATGTCCCATACAACATCTACCAATATGTCCATAGGATATGTGTCCCATACAACATCTACCAATCTGTCCATAGGATATATGTCCCATATACAACATCTACCAATATGTCCATAGGATATGTGTCCCATACAACATCTACCAATCTGTCCATAGGACATGTGTACCATACAACATCTACCAATCTATCCATAGGACATGTGTACCATACAACATCTACCAATCTGTCCATAGGACATGTGTACCATACAACATCTACCAATCTGTCCATAGGACACGTGTACCATACAACATCTACCAATCTGTCCATAGGACATGTGTACCATACAACATCTACCAATCTGTCCATAGGACACGTGTACCATACAACATCTACCAATATGTCCATATGATATGTGTCCCATACAACATCTACCAATCTGTCCATAGGACATGTGTCCCATACAACATCTACCAATCTGTCCATAGGACATGTGTCCCATACAACATCTACCAATCTGTCCATAGGATATGTGTACCATACAACATCTACCAATCTGTCCATAGGACACGTGTACGTGTACCATACAACATCTACCAATCTGTCCATAGGATATGTGTCCCATACAACATCTACCAATATGTCCATAGGACACGTGTACGTGTACCATACAACATCTACCAATCTGTCCATAGGACATGTGTCCCATACAACATATACCAATCTGTCCATAGGACATGTGTACCATACAACATCTACCAATCTGTCCATAGGACATGTGTACCATACAACATCTACCAATATGTCCATAGGACATGTGTACCATACAACATCTACCAATCTGTCCATAGGACATGTGTACCATACAACATCTACCAATCTGTCCATAGGACATGTGTACCATACACCATCTACCAATATGTCCATAGGACATGTGTACCATACAACATCTACCAATCTGTCCATAGGACACGTGTACCATACAACATCTACCAATCTGTCCATAGGACATGTGTACCATACAACATCTACCAATCTGTCCATAGGACACGTGTACCATACAACATCTACCAATCTGTCCATAGGACATGTGTACCATACAACATCTACCAATCTGTCCATAGGACACGTGTACCATACAACATCTACCAATCTGTCCATAGGATACGTGTCCCATACAACATCTACCAATCTGTCCATAGGACATGTGTACCATACAACATCTACCAATCTGTCCATAGGACATGTGTACCATACAACATCTACCAATATGTCCATAGGACATGTGTACCATACAACATCTACCAATATGTCCATAGGACACGTGTCCCATACAACATCTACCAATCTGTCCATAGGACATGTGTACCATACAACATCTACCAATCTGTCCATAGGACACGTGTACCATACAACATCTACCAATCTGTCCATAGGACATGTGTACCATACAACATCTACCAATCTGTCCATAGGACATGTGTACCATACAACATCTACCAATCTGTCCATAGGACATGTGTACCATACAACATCTACCAATATGTCCATAGGACATGTGTACCATACAACATCTACCAATCTGTCCATAGGACATGTGTACCATACAACATCTACCAATCTGTCCATAGGACATGTGTACCATACAACATCTACCTATATTTCCGCAGGACATATATCCCCTACAACATCTACGAAATCTGTCACCATGGAACCAATCACGTCACAAACATTTTGCAAATCCTACGAATCTTTTCTACCATGCAACATTCGCAGCGTCAAATTAGTTTCGTCCGCAAAACACATTGCATCATAGACAGTCGACTGCATAAATACGGCCCATGCAACTCTGACATATACATGACAACCCGTGCATGCCATAGACAGCCATATGCACATTAGGGTACGATCTGATCGCGTAGATATATTTACATATACAAAGGTTGCATCATGGGGCGTATTTATGCAACCCTTGGCATTTTTATTTGATTTCCTGTCCGGTAATCGCACACAGCAACAATATCGCATCGAACCACAGATTAGTCGAAGCAACCACAAGCACGTGCGGCTAGCTCTATACAGACATGTTTGACTGTCATTAAAATTGTTTCCATCTTGTTTACTGTTTCTACTAGATGACAACACCCCCACCAACGCACACACGCACGCTGCACGCTCGTACGCACGCGGCACGTACGCTGCACGCACGCACGCACGCACGCACGCACGCACGCACGCACGCACGCACGCACGCACGCACGCACGCACGCACGCACAATATGATGATAGCATGATATTCCACTTATGAACATTTAAAGCTATCATTGTTTCACTTATTACTAGTCACTTTGCACTAGCCACTGTTACTTTCAGTGGCACCCCGGGTACCTTAGAAATACAAACGCGGTGGGATTAACACAAAGCGGTGAAACTGTTCTGCGGGTAAGAACGAAGTGTCAATGTTTTAGACTATATTTCATTCAAAAGTAAAATTCAAATTGTTTGCTGGACATTCTGTACACCGATTGCTGAATTCACGATCCGAGTTCGGTAGCAAATCACGTTTCTTGTCAGTACGATATAATGCATGACTGCAACAGAAATGCATAACCTAAATGAAAGATAAATGATGCAAATTGAAGGCAAACTAATCACGTTGCTATCAAGTTTGTGTAGTTCTAACATGACGACTAATTTATGTTTATTCCGTGACATACAATTCAATCATCACGGAAACAACATATATCCTCATTGAAAATAGAATCAACTGTCCTGCATGTGTTTGGTTTAAACAGTATTTATTCCAATAAATTTACATGTATAACACAAACAAATGTTACAAATTACATAAATTGTGAATGGTTTGGATTGGAAAACAAGTTTTCAGAAAACTTATATTAATTCCTCTCCAATGGAAATGTACATAATAAATATTTGCAAGGTATTCGTTAGGTATAAAGAATAATACTAAAATCGAGTGTAACTTGAGGCGGATATTCTATATACATTTATGCAAGAAGTACTGTTCTAAGAAGGGACAGTTGGACATGAAAATACTTAATAATCATTCAAACAATGAAACCACACACCGATCAACAGGTCAGCCAGCGCGTCCCTGGAGGCCTTACGATGCCTCGAAACGCTTTGTGGATGATATGTAGCTATGGACACTCAGAAACATACATGTATACATCTGCATGTGTTTATAAATGTTAACTTGAAGTTGCAAGTATGGTAGAAGATATTTTCTCGCAAACAAATTTATTTATTCGATACAATCCATTTAATCCATAAACCAAACATTACTGGTCAGTCTCGTAGCTCACAAACTTAAAAAATGGCGACTTATAATAATCAGTTCCCTCTTCATAAGTATGCAATTTTCCAGCAATGATACGTACGTCATACAATGCCTTGTACTTGTAACATTGTAACACAGGATAGCGCTGCGTAGCGTAAAAGACGTCAATTTCCTAGAGTTACCTCCCGTTGTGGACGTCATCATCACGACAACGCGGCATTATTAGCAAAACGACAGGTTTGTAAATTTTTAAAGAATTCTTGTATTTTGTGCAATTATGTAAATTTTTTATAATTTTTGTCAGCAATGACGTAAACAGTAAACACTAACCGCGTACAGACACATTATGGATACAGAGATAGGTCAAGTATGCTCCGCATTCTGTCGCATTTTAAATACGATACAGATATTGCGCCACGCATATCATATGTGTACATGGCCATCTATCATGCATGCATACTTTAAATGTAACAGACCTACATATTTGGACCATAATTTGCTCTGATTGTGCCCTGGGCTTATTCGATCATTGTTGGTGTGAGGCATTTCATGCCACTTTCATCTTGTTGTTTATTCGCATCTTCAATAAAAAACTGTTTGCGCCTGAATCGATTCTGTGTTACAGACGGATATGTAGTCCAGTGGTTAACACGCTGGACTGGTAATCCAGGGATCGCAGGTTCGATCCCTCTCTGACCCTAATAAAATTAACAGTCTTTCAGATGGGACGTTAAACCGAGGTCTCGTGTCGGTGCTTTACACCGTGCACGTAAAAGAACCAGCGGAGACTCTGGAATGGGTCTCTGTCTGTATCATTGCACTATCCTCCAAAATCTAAAATAACTAATCACTTCAGGAGGCGTCGCTCATATGGGCAACCGGTAGCGACGATAAATAAACGTAAAACACACTCGATTCTTTGAAAAGCCAGTTTGGCTTTCATTGGAGGTCTGGTACAATATGGGCTATTTATGATTTTGCAAAGATAACATAAATAGATATAATGTATAACACTATGTCACAAAGTCCTTTAATTTGTATGTTTGTCTTCCAAGGTTACTTTGAATACGAATAAATGATTGGTTAAATGGAAATCTAAGACAATAATCGTGATTTCTAATCGTCCGCTCCTTAACAAAATTCCGTCTGCAGCAATCAGTTGTACGTGTAACGGTGCGTATATAAATGCATTGTGTGAGGCGGTATATTGGTTGGTTCGTTCGTCAGTCGGTAGATCATTCGCAATGTAAGGTCACATATAGGTCCCGTGTTCGAGTCCCGGACTGGCTGCATAATTTTATCATCTTGGTTATACATGTAATGAAACACGTACCTTAATATTATGTTCCCCAGTGACGTATGTGTCCCTTGACACAACCAGGCGCTATAGTGTGGATAATAGAGAGCAGCATTTTCGTTTATTACTTAGTAATGTTGGCGGGATTTCTTTTGAATGTGATAATAATTTATATCGTATTTCATTAATCCCCTTCCCAATTAATTTTATTATTTCATAAATAATTAGTATTAACCTAACACACGTGGAAGTCGTGGAAGCGCAATGGATGCACGTTCGCTTCAGGTGCGAAAGGTCCGGAGTTCGAGCCCCACTGGAGCCGTTACGATTGTGCCCTTAGGCAAGGCATTTAAATTCCACGTTGCCTCTTCTCTCTCTCGTGGCGATGGTTTCCATCAGGAATGAGGTCTCTCGAGTGATTTATATAAGTTGAAATAACTTGTTTCGCAATCGAGCTAAAATAAATTTGTATAAACTAACACACGTTTGTATAAGAGGCAACCATTACCGCGAAACTATGTTACTGATTCGAAATATGCACTTTCAGATATCTATGGAGATGAATACTACATCATACAATGAAGGCATATACAAGAT
Organism: Archivesica marissinica; assembly: GCA_014843695.1. Classification (NCBI taxonomy): domain Eukaryota; kingdom Metazoa; phylum Mollusca; class Bivalvia; order Venerida; family Vesicomyidae; genus Archivesica; species Archivesica marissinica. The sequence goes on from CM026391.1 coordinate 14,370,743, forward strand.
TGCCAGGACAGATGCTAGCATATGGGCGCTGCCTGGGCCTGCTTTCGGCTACTACAGAGAGATAACAAACGAAGAATCCCGAGAGTGCATGGTATGTGCCCCCCCCCCTCCGAGTTGTCCGTGACACTTACAATGCAACATATCATGAATGGTGGGGTCAAGTAATAATGATGGGTGGGGTCAGGTAATAATGATGGGTGGGGTCAGGTAATAATGATGGGTGGGGTTCCGGTACTAATGATGGATGGGGTTCATGTAATAATGGTGGGTGGGGTCAGGTAATAATGGTGGGTGGGGTCAGGTAATAATAATGGGTTGAGGTAAGGTAATAATGATGGATGGGGAACACGGAATACTATTTTCTGTTTCTTTATTTATTGTTGAGATTTCAAGTTTTCGTATGTGTAGGCAAATACCCACGAGTGTATGCATAGGCAAATACTATTGAGTGTTTGTGTAGGCAATATACCTGTGTTTGTGTAGGCAAATACCCGTGTGTGTTGTGTAGGCAAATACCCGTGTGTGTTGTGTAGGCAAATACCCGTGTGTGTTGTGTAGGCAAATACCCGTGTGTGTTGTGTAGGCAAATACCCGTGTGTGTTGTGTAGGCAAATACCAAATGTCCGTGTGTGTTTTGTGTAGGCAAATACCCGTGTGTGTTTTGTGTAGGCAAATACCCGTGTGTGTTGTGTAGGCAAATACCCGTGAGTGTTGTGTAGGCAAATGTCCGTGTGTGTTTTGTGTAGGCAAATACCCGTGAGTGTTGTGTAGGCAAATACCAAATACCCGTGTGTGTTTTGTGTAGGCAAATACCCGTGTGTGTTGTGTAGGCAAATACCAAATGCCCGTGTGTATTTGTGTAGGCAAATATCCCTGTGTGTTTTGTGTAGGCAAATACCCGTGTGTGTTTTGTGTAGGTAAATACCCGTGTGTGTTTTGTGTAGGCAAATACCAAATGCCCGTGTGTGTTTTGTGTAGGCAAATACCCGTGTGTGTTTTGTGTAGGCAAATACCCGTGTGTGTTTTGTGTAGGTAAATACCCGTGTGTGTTTTGTGTAGGCAAATACAAAATGCCCGTGTGTGTTTTGTGTAGGCAAATATCCCTGTGTGTTTTGTGTAGGCAAATACCCGTGTGTGTTTGTGTAGGCAAATACCCGTGTGTGTTTTGTGTAGGCAAATACCCGTGCGTTTTGTGTAGGCAAATACCTGTGAATGTATGTGTAGGCAATTACCTGTGAATTTTTGTCTAGGCAAATACCTGTGTTTATGTAGGCAAATATCTGTGTATATGTAGGCAAATACCTGTGTTTATGTAGGCAAATACCTGTGTTTATGTAGGCAAATACCTGTGTTTATGTAGGCAAATACCTGTGTTTATGTAGGTAAATACCTGTGTTTATGTAGGCAAATACCTGTGTTTATGTAGGCAAATACCTGTGTTTATGTAGGCAAATACCTGTGTTTATGTAGGTAAATACCTGTGTTTATGTAGGCAAATGTACGTGAGTGTATGTGTAGGCAAATACCTGTGTATTGTGTAGGCAAATACTCAGGTGTGTGTTTGTGTAGGCAAATACCCATGTGTGTTTTGTGTAGGCAAATACCTATGTGTGTTTTGTGTAGGCAAGTATCCCTGTGTGTTTTGTGTAGGCAAATACCCGTGTGTGTTTTGTGTAGGCAAGTATCCCTGTGTGTTTTGTGTAGGCAAATGCCCGTGTGTGTTTGTGTAGGCAAATACCCATGTGTCTTTTGTGTAGGCAAATACACGTGCGTTTTGTTTAGGCCAAATTGAAACTGAATGGAAATAGAATATTAAAAGTGACCACCATTCCAACTCTTCCGTTTTTAGTTTCTTCAATTATAACTCGGTTCAAATGAGAGAAGACATTATGACGAGTATTTATTAATTTCCACAAATTATAATTTGGACATTTTCTTATCACAGAAACGTTTGCAATGCGTGACTTACGAAACCAGTTACCATGCTTCGACACCAATGGCAGAGTTACTTAAGAAATCCATCCAATCAGAAACAACGAATGTAAAAACAGAAAGCAGAGGTAAATATTTTAAATATTCTAAAATAAACTATATGCTACGACAATACGGAATCGTGATACAGTGAGATATGCTACAATACGGAAACGTGATACAATGAGATATTCTACGACAATACGGAAACGTGATACAATGAGATATGCTACAATACGGAAACGTGATACAATGAGATATTCTACGACAATACGGAATCGTGATACAATGAGATATGCTACAATACGGAAACGTGATACAATGAGATATGCTACGACAATACGGAAACGTGATACAATGAGATATGCTACGACAATACGAAAACGTGATGCAATGAGATATGCTACGGCAATACGAAATCGTGATACACTGAGATTTGATACTATAAGGAATCTCTGGACACCAAGATACGCTAACATGCCATCAGTGAAATATGCTAAGATGAACAAATCATGATAAAATAAATCTGGTGAAAATAACAACAACGTAATGTTGTCATAAATCGTGGGAAGCCTCTACATGTACATAGTACTCCCAACACCCAGACGCGAGTATGACAGGGATGCGTATTTGGCTTTGGTGATACAATGATGTAATGTAACATTATAACTTATAAGACATGTACAGAGAAACAAAACCATATTAATATGACATACTACTACATACTACAACATTTATCAGTTGTTAACACGATGGACTGGGAATCCAGGCATCGTAGGTTCGATCCCCTGCCTGACCCTAATACAATTAATAGCCTTTCTGTTGGGACTTTAAACCGAGGTCTCGTCTCGATTCTTTACACCGTGCACGTAAAAGATCCAGAGGAGACTCTGGAATGGGTCTCTGTCTGTATCATTGCACTATCCTCCAAAAGTCTAAAATGACTAATCTCTTCAGGAGGCGTCGCTGATATGGGCAACCGGTAGCGACGATAAATAAACGTAAAACACACATATTTACATCTTCAGGATAAAGAAAAACACATCAACATTAAAATTTTGTCTCAGGAGTGACAGTGTATGCGCACTTGGTATTCCAGGTTAACCGGAGTAAAACCTGAAAGAGAAATTTCTGAAAAATAAAACACACCGAAAATATGATAACACCGTCCGCATGTCATTTAATGGTGACGTCATTGTTTCTTCTATTTCAGGTGGTTGTGTAAGACAGTTTGGCAGGTGGATTCGTCGAGCATTCAGAAGCCGAAGCAATCGACATTAGAAAACATATTGTTAGAATAAATATTAACTATTTATGCATATAATAATGTGTTAGTTTTCTTGAAAATATTATATTTTAGTACATTCTGAAATCATCACTGTCAAATTACTATCACCTGATAGCCTAGAGTGTTTATACGTTTATGTATCGTCGCTATCGGTTGCCCATATGAGCGACGCCTCCTGAAGAGATTAGTAGTTTTAGATTTTGGAGGATAGTGCAATGATACAAACAGAGACCCATTCCAGAGTCTCCTCTTGTTCTTTTACGTGCATGGTGTAAAGTACCGACACGAGACCTCGGTTTAACGTCCCATCTGAAAGACTGTTAATTTTATTAGGGTCAGACCGGGAATCGAACCTGCGATCCCTGGATAGTATGTCGCTTTATATATTCAACTACAAACACATGTACACGGTATCTCACAATATTACTCAATACACAACACATATAGAATGGAATACACAGTGAAGTACAAGGTATCCCCAAATACACGACATATAGAATGGAATACACAGTGAAGTACAATGTATCTCAACAATATCCCCAAATACACGACATATAGAATGGAATACACAGTGAAGTACAAGGTATCCCCAAATACACGACATATAGAATGGAATACACAGTGAAGTACAAGGTATCCCCAAATACACGACATATAGAATGGAATACACAGTGAAGTACACGGTATCCCCAAATACACGACATATAGAATGGAATACACAGTGAAGTACAAGGTATCCCCAAATACACGACATATAGAATGGAATACACAGTGAAGTACAAGGTATCTCACAATATCCCTAAATACACGACATATAGAATGGAATACACAGTGAAGTACAAGGTATCTCACAATATCCCCAAATACACGACATATAGAATGGAATACACAGTGAAGTACAAGGTATCTCACAATATCCCCAAATACACGACATATAGAATGGAATACACAGTGAAGTACAAGGTATCTCACCAATATCCCCAAATACACGACATATAGAATGGAATACACAGTGAAGTACAAGGTATCTCACAATATCCCCAAATACACGACATATAGAATGGAATATACAGTGAAGTACAAGGTATCTCACCAATATCCCCAAATACACGACATATAGAATGGAATACACAGTGAAGTACAAGGTATCCCCAAATACACGACATATAGAATGGAATACACAGTGAAGTACAAGGTATCTCACCAATATCCCCAAATACACGACATATAGAATGGAATATACAGTGAAGTACAAGGTATCTCACCAATATCCCCAAATACACGACATATAGAATGGAATACACAGTGAAGTACAAGGTATCTCACAACACACGACATATAGAATGGAATATACAGTGAAGTACAGGGTATCTCACAATATCCCCAAATACATGACATATAGAATGGAATACACAGTGAAGTACAAGGTATCTCACAATATCCCCAAATACACGACATATAGAATGGAATACACAGTGAAGTACAAGGTATCTCACAATATCCCCAAATACATGACATATAGAATGGAATACACAGTGAAGTACAAGGTATCTCACAATATCCCCAAATACACGACATATAGAATGGAATACACAGTGAAGTACAAGGTATCTCACAATATCCCCAAATACATGACATATAGAATGGAATACACAGTGAAATACGAGGTATCCCCAAATACACGACATATAGAATGGAATACACAGTGAAGTACACGGTATCTCACAATATCCCCAAATACATGACACATAGAATGGCATACACAGTGAAGTACAAGGTATCTCACAATATCCCCAAATACACGACATATAGAATAGGAATACACAGTGAAGTACAAGGTATCCCCAAATACACGACATATAGAATGGAATACACAGTGAAGTACAAGGTATCTCACAACACACGACATATAGAATGGAATACACAGTGAAGTACAAGGTATCTGAACAATATCCCCAAATACACGACATATAGAATGGAATACACAGTGAAGTACAAGGTATCCCCAAATACACGACATATAGAATGGAATACACAGTGAAGTACAGGGTATCCCCAAATACACGACATATAGAATGGAATACACAGTGAAGTACACGGTATCCCCCGATACACGACATATATAATGGAATACACAGTGAAGTACAAGGTATCTCACAACACACGACATATAGATTGGAATACACAGTGAAGTACAAGGTATCTCACAAATTCCCCAAATACACGACATATAGAATGGAATACACAGTGAAGTACAATGTATCTCACAATATCCCCAAATACACGACATATAGAATGGAATACACAGTGAAGTACAAGGTATCTCACAACACACGACATATAGAATGGAATACACAGTGAAGTACAAGGTATCTCACAATATCCCCAAATACACGACATATAGAATGGAATACACAGTGAAGTACAAGGTATCTCACAATATCCCCAAATACACGACATATAGAATGGAATACACAGTGAAGTACAAGGTATCCCCAAATACACGACATATAGAATGGAATACACAGTGAAGTACAAGGTATCTCACCAATATCCCCAAATACACGACATATAGAATGGAATACACAGTGAAGTACAAGGTATCTGAACAATATCCCCAAATACACGACATATAGAATGGAATACACAGTGAAGTACAAGGTATCCCCAAATACACGACATATAGAATGGAATACACAGTGAAGTACAGGGTATCCCCAAATACACGACATATAGAATGGAATACACAGTGAAGTACAGGGTATCCCCCGATACACGACATATATAATGGAATACACAGTGAAGTACAAGGTATCTCACAACACACGACATATAGAATGGAATACACAGTGAAGTACAAGGTATCTCACAATATCCCCAAATACACGACATATAGAATGGAATACACAGTGAAGTACAAGGTATCTCACAATATCCCCAAATACACGACATATAGAATGGAATACACAGTGAAGTACAAGGTATCTCACAACACACGACATATAGAATGGAATACACAGTGAAGTACAAGGTATCTCACAATATCCCCAAATACACGACATATAGAATGGAATACACAGTGAAGTACAAGGTATCTCAACAATATCCCAAATACACGACATATAGAATGGAATACACAGTGAAGTACAAGGTATCTCACAATATCCCCAAATACACGACATATAGAATGGAATACACAGTGAAGTACAAGGTATCTCACAATATCCCCAAATACACGACATATAGAATGGAATACACAGTGAAGTACAAGGTATCCCCTAATACACGACATATAGAATGGAATACACAGTGAAGTACAAGGTATCTCACAATATCCCCAAATACACGACATATAGAATGGAATACACAGTGAAGTACAAGGTATCTCACAATATCCCCAAATACACGACATATAGAATGGAATACACAGTGAAGTACAAGGTATCCCCTAATACACGACATATAGAATGGAATACACAGTGAAGTACAAGGTATCTCACAATATCCCCAAATACACGACATATAGAATGGAATACACAGTGAAGTACACGGTATCTCACAATATCCCTAAATACACGACATATAGAATGGAATACACAGTGAAGTACAAGGTATCTCACAATATCCCCAAATACATGACTCATATAATGGAATACACAGTGAAGTACAAGGTATCCCCCGATACACGACATATAGAATGGAATACACAGTGAAGTACAAGGTATCCCCTAATACACGACATATAGAATGGAATACACAGTGAAGTACAGGGTATCCCCCGATACACGACATATAGAATGGAATACACAGTGAAGTACAAGGTATCCCCTAATACATGACATATAGAATGGAATACACAGTGAAGTACAAGGTATCTCACAATATCCCCAAATACATGACTCATATAATGGAATACACAGTGAAGTACAAGGTATCCCCAAATACACGACATATAGAATGGAATACACAGTGAAGTACAAGGTATCTGAACAATATCCCCAAATACACGACATATAGAATGGAATACACAGTGAAGTACAAGGTATCTCAACAATATCCCCAGATACACGACATATAGAATGGAATACACAGTGAAGTACACGGTATCCCCAAATACACGACATATAGAATGGAATACACAGTGAAGTACAAGGTATCTCACAATATCCCCAAATACACGACATATAGAATGGAATACACAGTGAAGTACACGGTATCTCACAATATCCCCAAATACACGACATATAGAATGGAATACACAGTGAAGTACAAGGTATCCCCCAATACACGACATATAGAATGGAATACACAGTGAAGTACAAGGTATCTCACAATATCCCCAAATACACGACATATAGAATGGAATACACAGTGAAGTACACGGTATCTCAACAATATCCCCAAATACACGACATATAGAATGGAATACACAGTGAAGTACAAGGTATCTCACAATATCCCCAAATACACGACATATAGAATGGAATACACAGTGAAGTACAAGGTATCTCACAATATCCCAAATACACGACATATAGAATGGAATACACAGTGAAGTACAAGGTATCTCACAATATCCCCAAATACACGACATATAGAATGGAATACACAGTGAAGTACAAGGTATCTCACAATATCCCCAAATACACGACATATAGAATGGAATACACAGTGAAGTACAAGGTATCCCCAAATACACGACATATAGAATGGAATACACAGTGAAGTACAAGGTATTCCCAAATACACGACATATAGAATGGAATACACAGTGAAGTACAAGGTATCTCACAATATCCCCAAATACACGACATATAGAATGGAATACACAGTGAAGTACAAGGTATCTCACAATATCCCCAAATACACGACATATAGAATGGAATACACAGTGAAGTACAAGGTATCTCACAACACACGACATATAGAATGGAATACACAGTGAAGTACAAGGTATCTCACAATATCCCCAAATACACGACATATAGAATGGAATACACAGTGAAGTACAAGGTATCTCACAATATCCCCAAATACACGACATATAGAATGGAATACACAGTGAAGTACAAGGTATCCCCAAATACACGACATATAGAATGGAATACACAGTGAAGTACAAGGTATCTCACAATATCCCCAAATACACGACATATAGAATGGAATACACAGTGAAGTACAAGGTATCTCACAATATCCCCAAATACACGACATATAGAATGGAATACACAGTGAAGTACAAGGTATCCCCAAATACACGACATATAGAATGGAATACACAGTGAAGTACAAGGTATCTCACAATATCCCCAATACACGACATATAGAATGGAATACACAGTGAAGTACAAGGTATCTCACAATATCCCCAAATACACGACATATAGAATGGAATACACAGTGAAGTACAAGGTATCTCACAATATCCCCAAATACACGACATATAGAATGGAATACACAGTGAAGTACAAGGTATCTCACAATATCCCCAAATACACGACATATAGAATGGAATACACAGTGAAGTACAAGGTATCTCACAATATCCCCAAATACACGACATATAGAATGGAATACACAGTGAAGTACAAGGTATCTCCAAATACACGACATATAGAATGGAATACACAGTGAAGTACAAGGTATCCCCAAATACACGACATATAGAATGGAATACACAGTGAAGTACAAGGTATCTCACAATATCCCCAAATACACGACATATAGAATGGAATACACAGTGAAGTACAAGGTATCTCACAATATCCCCAAATACACGACATATAGAATGGAATACACAGTGAAGTACAAGGTATCTCCAATATCCCCAAATACACGACATATAGAATGGAATACACAGTGAAGTACAAGGTATCTCACAATACACGACATATAGAATGGAATACACAGTGAAGTACAAGGTATCTCACAATATCCCCAAATACACGACATATAGAATGGAATACACAGTGAAGTACAAGGTATCTCACAATATCCCCAAATACACGACATATAGAATGGAATACACAGTGAAGTACAAGGTATCTCACAATATCCCCAAATACACGACATATAGAATGGAATACACAGTGAAGTACAAGGTATCTCACAATATCCCCAAATACACGACATATAGAATGGAATACACAGTGAAGTACAAGGTATCCCCAAATACACGACATATAGAATGGAATACACAGTGAAGTACAAGGTATCTCACAATATCCCCAAATACACGACATATAGAATGGAATACACAGTGAAGTACAAGGTATCTCACAATATCCCCAAATACACGACATATAGAATGGAATACACAGTGAAATACAAGGTATCTCACAATATCCCCAAATACACGACATATAGAATGGAATACACAGTGAAGTACAAGGTATCTCACAACACACGACATATAGAATGGAATACACAGTGAAGTACAAGGTATCTCAACAATATCACCAAATACATGACATACAGAATGGAATACACAGTGAAGTACGAGGTATCTCACAATATCCCCCCCAATAAATATGCTGTTGTCATCTCTGTTCTGCATGACTAGCCCCACTCTGTGGCTCTAGTTACCTCCCCTCGTCCAAAGAAGGAATGTTAATGATGTGATAATAACCTTGGACTACTGCATGACCTGACTGTGGATAATATGTTCCATCATCTTGCAGTAGACAGAAGCGAGGGAGATAGACTAGACAGAAGCGAGGGAGATAGACAGTTAGTTGGCGACAGAGGAGCTTGTGTCGCCTTTCATGAAGATGGGTGTCTGTTTATAGTCACTTGGTGGTATATGCAGGCGTCTGGTACTACAACCCGGTGTAAGGGAGGCCTGTAGGAATAACGCAAGGGCTGGTGGTATCTGCAGGCGTCTGGTACTACAACCCGGTGTAAGGGAGGCCTGTAGGAATAACGCAAGGGCTGATGGTATCTGCAGGCGTCTTGTACTACAACCCGGTGTAATGGAGGCCTGAATGAATAACGCGAGGGCTGGTGGTATCTGCAGGTGTCTGGTACTACAACCCGGTGTAAGGGAGGCCTGAAGGAATAACGCGAGGGCTGGTGGTATCTGCAGGTGTCTGGAATCTCCCAAAACCGGACCATCTCTAAATCGGAATACTCCCAAAACCGGACGTTTTTGAAAGTCCCGAATTGTTTCTTCTTTATTTCTTACATAAAATCACTCTGAAAACCGGAACCTCTCAACTCCGGAAACCGGACGAAAAATTTGCATAATTTGGGTACAGTTTGATGTAATTTCACCTCCCAAAACCGGAACAACCTTCAGGCGACATAGGTCTTCATCAATAACTAAAAGGTGTTAAATTTGTTTGTGTAATTCCGTCATAAATTGACATGCTGCTGACACTTTCCAATCTCGTTTGCGCGTTTAATCTATGAACGTGTGATAATCGCGCAAGGTTATAAGATGTCAGGCTGATTGATGGCTATTGCACTCGTGTATAGTTAATTTGTCGGCTAACTGGGGGATTATGTTATAGTTTCAGTTTCAGAGTTTATTGGCATTAAACACAATTGTTCGTCGCCTATACAACATGTACGACGGACAGTACATAATATACAATTACAATATAATACATGAGAAAAGCATGAAAACAAAATTAAAATTAATGGGTATCGTAGTTTGAAAATGTATAATAAATATACATACGTAAATGTGTTCATTGACAACTACCCTCTAATAACAGATGCTTGGTAAATATATTTTGATAATTTTTTTATAATACTACTTTGTGAACATTGTAACAATGACTTAAACTTATTCAAGTTAGGCCAATGACAATAATAATGTGGTAAACAGTTGTTTCTTACTTCTGTATAGAATGGACATACTAATAAAAAGTGATATTCAGTTTCAATACAATTCATATTGCATTTCGTACAAATTCTCTGGTTTCTATCAATATTTCTATTACGACCTTCTTCTATGAGTAAATTATGAGCAGAACATCGAAATCTAGACAAGTTAATTCTATAACTAACATTTTTAACACAGGATAAATACTTTTCTGGTTGGAAATATGTTTTAAACATGCAATAGGTTTCAAGTTTAGGTAGATTTCTAAGGTCTGAGAACCACTGCTGTAGATATTGATCATGTATACACTTTATTACACTCTGTATGTGTACATTTGTTACAACTGCACTATTCCATAAATAGGAAAACCCTAGGTTGTCTAAGAGTGTTTTAACATCGTTTGACCATTTATTTATATAATTACCATTCATATCACGCATATTATACAATTTATACACAAGACAATTTGGACATTTAGATATTTTATACCAATATCTAACTATTCTAACCTTACGAATTACAGATAATGGAACACGTCCAAACTCGCCATATACTGTTGCATTTGTTGTCTGCTGTCGCACTTGTAATATTTGTTTAAGAAATTTTAAATGCAAACGTTCGACGTCAGGAGCTTTATGGAAACCCCATACTTCACATCCATAGTTTAGAATTGAGGCGATCATGGAGTCAAATAACTTAACTTTTTCCGACAATTCAAAAGATAAAACATCAAACAAGGAATTAAGAGAAAACAAAGCTCTCATTGCTTGCTGTGAACGCGCTTTTTGTGTTTGGTAAAAACTACCATTAGCAGATAATGTTACACCTAGGTATGTGAATTTTGTAACAATATTTAACTTGTAATTATTATATGACACTACAATATGTTCAGGTCTGTTGCCCTTTTTAAACACCATAACAACAGTTTTATCAATATTTACACTAATGTCCCAATTGTTGCAATACATATGTAGATTATTTAACAAACGTTGTAAACCTTCTTTAGAATAAGACATTAGAACAGTATCATCAGCAAATAATAATAACAACATACGAAGTTCATCAATACTAACGGTGTCTATTGTATTATCGTAAATTGACTGGTACATATCGTTGATAAAGAATAGAAATATCAACGGTGATAATGGTTCGCCTTGCTTTACACCTTTGACACAGTCAAAATTGTCAGTGTAAGTTCCATTAATACGTACACATGATTTTACACTCTCGTATATTGTTTGCAACAAATTAACTAATTTAGTTGAAGCTCCATACTGTAATAGCTTAAACCAAATACCGTGTTTGTACACTACATCGAAAGCTTTACGAAAATCAACGAAAGCACAATAAAGTTTCTTCTTTTCTAGACAAATAACTTTGTCTATAATCGAGGTTAAAACAAAAATACAATCTACAGTGCTTTTGTCTTTACGAAAACCAAACTGAAAATCTGATAAGAGTTCATTTGCCTCAGCCCATTTTCGAAGACGTGTATCCAGCACAATTGAAAATATTTTCGAAAAAATACTGGTAAGCGTAATACCCCTATAATTATTTACATTATTTAGATCTCCTTTCTTAGGAACAGGAACAATGACACCTCTGGTCCAACTAACTGGATACATACAATTTATATACATGTGGTTAAAAAGCTTACATAATAATGGCGCCAGTGTATCTTTGCATTCAATAAACATTTCAGGAGTTAAGCAATCAATACCTCCACTTTTACCTTGCTTTAGTGCAGATATTGCTTTATAAATTTCATCAACGGTAAACAAATTATCAAGTTGATCGACGGTAATTAAATTATTATTTAACAAATCATTGTCAACATCATTATTAGAGAAATCAGTATTATCTGAAAAAACATTCATAAAATGTTTAAGAAAGTTATCTGAACTTATAGTGCTTCCTTTTTTCTTATTTGATTTTAATTTTCTTATTTCTTTCCAAAATTGATGTGGTTGTGACGAAGCTAAGCTATGCATATTATTTCTTTGTTTGGCCTTAAAAATACCACGGGCTTTTCGCTTAGCACAACGGTACATGCGGCGTTTGTCGACTAATAGATCACCGTTATGACTGGATTTGTTTTTCCTATAAATTGCCTTCGCTGAGCGAAATTCACGTCTAGCCGTTTCACAATCCTGCGTATACCACGGACTTTTAAATTTACGCTTACTGTTAGGCTTCGTCAAATTAATAGACCTACCAAAAACAGTATAAGCATTTGTATATAGAACAGAACAGAACAGAACATAAGTTTATTAAGACGTATACATGTAAGTACATAGTCATGATAATTTACATATTTTACATACTATTCACTATTCACACGTGATCAATGTAACACAAAACAAATTAATTATAAGCATCAGTATGTTGTTTTAGAGTCCAATTATTGTAGTTATCTATTGCTTAGAGGATAAACTTGAAATTTCCAAATTGCCAAGTATATAGTATTCTAGATGTTGATGGATGGTCTTGGCTATTCCTGGGACATCATGGTAAGTACAATAGCCGTTCTTTACTGCAACTTGAGGTAAGAATGTGACGTTTTCTTAATAACCTATTTAATATTTACACATATATATTTTTTTATAAGTGCATGTCTACTTGTCTATGCTCGGATACTAGGTAAGTATATTGACTGTCACCTACTGCATATTTTATGTACAGCTATATTCAACATTGTCAAGATAAAATAATCGACTGTATTTATAATATAGGTTGGGCAATTATATGATATTTAATATTGAAGTTCTAATATTAACAGCTTGTTTGTAGTACAATGCCAACTTCAGTAAAATATTTCTATTTCTAGATTGTAATAATTCAATAAACTTTACCATATTCGGACTTGCAAAATAGTATTTTTTAATAAATATTTTTCGCAAATGTATGTAGCATGGACATACTAGTATAAAGTGGTATTCGTCTTCCAAGTCTCTCGTGTTACAGCATAAACAGTAACGTTCGTTGTGTGGTATTCTATTTTGTCCATATCTACCTGTGTGAATTCTTAATGAATGAGCTGAAATTCTTAGCTTAGCTATTAAGTATCGTAAATTAGATGGAATAATATTAAGATAGGGTTCGTATTCAAATCGCAATTTACAACTATTATACAATACTAGCATACCACTTGTGTCTTTACTACCAAACCACCCCTGTATAAAGCAATCAATAATCCGTTGCTTAAACAAACATATAAAATCGTTAACATTTACATAAGGATCTTCCCAAATATTTGCAAAGCCGTAATTACATAACATATCTTTTAATTGTGATACCCAGTTTTTAGCACCATTATTCATATCACGTACAGATTGCTTATATACGCTCGTAAGAATAATATTGTCTGTATTTAATAATTTGAACCAGTATTTAATAATGCGAATATAACGTGAAATATAAAGGGGATATCTACCCAGTTCACCGTACACTCCTATTGAGCATGAAGTGACCCTTACATTTAAAATACGTTTACAAAATTTTAAATGAATTCTTTCTAGCTCTTTAGATTTTGTAAACCCCCAAATTTCAGACGAGTAGTTCAAAATAGAGCCAACAAAGGCATCAAAAAGCTGACATAGTAGCTTCGGCTTAAGTTTTAATTTGGTACAATTAACTAAGAGAACATTTAAAGATTGTAACGCCTTACCAGACAAGTATTGTTGATTTAATGTGAAATTTCCTGTATAGTTAAATACAGTACCCAAATAGTTAAAATCATTCACGACTTCAATGTTGATTCCATTATATGTCCATGATTCATTCGGTAGTAGGCCGCCCCTTTTACGAAACACCATTATCTTAGTTTTTGCTGTATTAACTTTTAAGCCCCATAGCTCACAATATTCATGCAACATATTTAAGTTAGTTTGTAGTTCTAGTGGTGTTTTACCAAATATAACCATATCGTCTGCGAATAACAGTAACATTAATACAATATCATCTATTAACAGTCCTGAATTATTATTTTCTTGCAAAAATAGTTCGAGATCTTCGACAAATAATGAAAATAAAATAGGAGACATTATCTCCCCTTGCCTTAGGCCAACCGCATATTCAAAATAATCAGTATAACTGTTACAGTTTCTAACACAAGACTTAACCTTTTGGTACATATCTTAATAATCCTTAAAAGCTTTCCTTGTATACCACATTTGTATAATTTCATCCACAGGGCATTTCTATAAATAGTATCAAAACATTTACATAAGTCAACGTATACACAATATAGTCGTTTGTTATTAAACAAATAATTTTGAATTATATTACTTAAAGTGAATAGGGCATCAACTGTTGAACGCCCTTTTCTAAATCCAAATTGAGCATCCGATATTACATTGTTTGATTCACAGAAATTAACTATTCTTTTATTTAAAACTGAAGTAAACAATTTAGACAAACAGCTTACTAATGTTATTCCCCTATAGTTATTTACATTATTTGCATCACCCTTTTTATGCAACGGGATAATAACTCCTTCCGTCCATTTCTCTGGAAAGTAACCAGAGTCCAGGATAGCATTAAAAATATCACATATGTGACCTGACAAAATATCAATACCTGTAATTAAATATTCATTCATAATAAAATCATTACCCATGGCTTTACCCGTTTGTAAAGTCTTCACAGCAGTTAAAATTTCTTCAATAGTAATAAGCCTGTCAAGCTCATCAAATGAACAATCTAAATGATCAAAGTCATGGTTATCACAAAAATTCTCTGCATCCGGGTTTTCAGTTTGAGAAGCATCGTTGCCCAACTCTGAAAAGTACTTTTTAAAATCTTCAATAGTTATATTATTAGATACCGAATTTTTATTTTTTCGTTTAAAATATTTCCAAAACTGTTTTGGCTTAGCATGTTTCAATTTTTCAATTTCTAGTAATTTCTTATGTTTGCTAGCATTTCGTTTTTTCTTACATAAATCTTTGTAATGTTTTTTATTATAACAAAACTGCTCTCTACTAGACTTAGATTTAAGCCTGTTAAATACATGCTGTGAACTTACATACACATTTCTGGCTTGAATACATTCATTGTCAAACCATTCCGCTTGACTGACTATAGGTGTATCATTAAAACATGGTGCATATTTATTACGCTTAAACGATTTCTCAAATAACGGGTCCGCAACTTCTCGGATTGCATTGGTAAAATTATTCAACAAATCATTGACAGATTCTCTACTATGTATATTAATTGTATTTGTTATGCGATTAAAATCATTCAATCGTGCAATAATACGTGAGCGGAAAACATTTTTTTGACTATCGTCCCATTTAAAGCTCACCCCCTTTTCATCATATCCGTTATCTATACTAACATTACATTTCAATACAAACAATATGCCCGCATGGTCACTATATTCATTAAATGGGCTTACACAAAAATTACATAGCAAAGGAAAATCGTTTTCTTTCAATAGAAGTAAATCAATTACCGATGCACCTTGTGTATTTGCAAATGTGTATGCACCGTTTACGTCATCATATAAGCGTCCGTTAGCTATGCGAATACCCGTGGCTTTACATAAGTCAAGCAATTTTACACCGAAACTATTACACGTTTTATCCATTGAGGCCCGGTGCAGGTTACTATCTGGCACATAATCAATATCATCAATATTCATATTTAAAACATCGCAATCAATAAAATCGTGTTTCACGCCAACCCGGCTGTTCCAGTCTCCCACGAGATACATATGCCCTAAGTCATCAAATTCATGTATATCATTTTGTATGGTATCAAATAAATCAACAGCAGCAATATTGTAAGCTGGTGAATTTTCACACCAGATATAGGTTCCACATATAAAAACGTCCTTGTCAAAGTGGAAAAAATGTCGGTCTAATTTTATCCATATAATAGTGTCATAATGCGTTCTAATGATACGAATACCCGGTGACAAATGATCTTTATAGTATAGAACAACACCTCCACTACAACGCTTAGCGTTGCGGTTTTGGAATCGTCTATAGAAATTATACGACTTATATCCCGAAAGTTCAATATCACTGTCTTTATTGGTCCATGTTTCGAATAGAAAGATAATGTCATTTTTTGTGATAAGGTTAAGGAAATCAGGTGAATGTTTTTTATCACTAGTTAAACCATTTATATTCCAGGATAAAACATAGGATATTGGCAAAACTATCTACACCTGTATCAATATCAGTATTAGATAAAATAATGTTATCAACAATAGATTCAAGGTTAATTATTTCAGAATCAATCATCATCTTATAATCCGGGCTTTTTTCTTTGTCCCAGAATATTTTGTCAATATATTTATCATTTGTATCTAACTCTATTGGCATTTTATTAATACACAAATCAATCTGTATAGGTACATGATGAGAACATGTATATAAATCATGAATAACAAAATCATAAATATATTGAACAAAATCATATGACATAATTACATAATCAATCAAACTATAACCTAGAGATGACAAGTATGTAAAACTACCAACCCCACTGTCGTCCCCAATGCGTCCATTAACAATCTTCAAATCGCTACTTAAACAAATATCTAACAGCTTATTTCCAGAAGAATTAACAGTTTTATCCATTGAAAATCTAACTGGAAGGTCACCCGGATAACACATTTGATCATGTTCATCTTTATCTAATATATGTATATATTTATCATAATCATGAGTATTTGATAAAATATCAGACCGTTCACCACATCTAGCATTTAGATCCCCAATAACCGATACTTTACCATATTCTTGATATTTGCGAATATTATTTTCTAACATCTCAAAGAAACCAATATTATGTGATAAATAATAGACAGAGTTACTCGGTGGTATATATATAAAACAAACATACAGATCATCATCAAAACCAAAGAATGTTTTGCATAATTTTACCCAAATGAAACCAGTGCTATCAGTTTCAATAATAGATATACCTTTTCTATGAATATCTTTATAAAACAGACAAACTCCACCATGACCTCTTCTGGACTTGGCACTTTCAGGCCTAGGTACAAAAATAGATTCATACCCATTCAGTGAAAAATTTACCGTATTCTTTTGCCAGGTTTCGTTTAAAAATACAATATCAAAATTTAGAACAAAATTCAAAAAATCCTCATCATCAATACTAGAATTTAAGCCTTCAATATTCCAGGATATTATACGTAAAGTATCACACTTTTCTGCGTTCCCCTATTTGCATGTATTACCGCTGTATAAAATATTGTCAACATACAATTTGTCCCTGACTAAGACAGCCCTTTTCCCTTGTTTCCTGGCTTCGAGCATGACAGGTATAAGTTCTCTGCGGCGGTCTTTCACTTCCTGTGGATACTGCTCGGAAACATTGTAGTTGGTATGCTGTAATTTCACATGTTTGAGAGAGTTTTTAATTGTCATTTTTGACTCCGTGTCAAGCTTGGCGACTATAGGCCTGATCTTGCCTGGAATAAACCTGCCAATTCTATGTGCTCTGATAATGCGAATATTTGATTTGGAGTCACTGATGTGTAAAATCTTTTCACAAAAAGTGAACACTTTATCAGCACAATTTTCATAAGTTGGACTACCATTAGCACTGTCAGTTGTGTTGTATACTCACGTGTAGATTACTATCCTATAGGCAATTATAAAACTTGTTTGATAACGAATAAAGGATTTTGTGAATCTCGTAATTTATTGTTTGATGCAACCGTTTGATCACCTGTGAAAGCACAATATAATCCAGTCACACAAGATAATTATGATTTTCGCAACTTTTGACCATTTGTTTTACAAAATAATATTTAAAGAACTGTTTTTCAAATATATTTCTTGTAATCCAGGGATCGCAGATTCGATCCCCCGTCTGACCATAATAAAATTAAGTCTTTCAGATGGGACGTTAAACCGAGGTCTCGTGTCGTGCACGTAAAAGAACCAGAGGAGATTCTGGAATGGGTCTCTGTCTGTATCATGAACTATCCTCCAAAATCTAAAATAACTAAATTCTTCAGGAGGCGTCGCTCATATGGGTAACCGGTAGCGACGATAAATAAACGTAAAAAAATAAAATATTTCTGCAATAATACAGTATAAACTATAAAGGCATGTATGTACCATTAATTATGTATGTATTATTATTATACCATATTTATATAGCGCCTTTATCATATAAAAATTATACGTTCAAAAGCGCTTTACATGTTCATGTAACAATTAACACATATAGAATAAAAAGTACAAAAATAGAAGTCAAGTGGTAAAAGTACAGATAAACATTATACTTAAAATAATGATTGCAATTTACAGATAAAGTTTAAGAACAAATACAAAAGGACATAATAATAAAACAAAAAGTATTTCAACATTACAATATGAAGTAAAATAAATCTATTTTACATAGATAAACAAAAGTCATTTTAGCAGTGATAAAAAACATGTATATCCGAAATTAAATAAGTGTAGTTACAAATCCAAAATAACAATATGTTATATACACACAGTCACTTTATGCACGTCCAGAGTATTGTCGAACATTAATCTCCATGTGCTTGCACAAAAAAGTGAGTTTTCAATGATCTTTTGAATAAACACAATGTCTCAGAGTCTCTTATTCCTGGTGGTAACGCATTCCATAATTTCGGCGCAGCTGTTCCGAAACTCCTGTCTCCGTATGTTACTGTTCGATTTGTTGGTGTCACGAGTCGAAGTGAGCTATTCTTTGATCTTAAGTTTCGTGTTGGTTGATATACACTTATGAGGTTAGTGATATACTTCGGTGCCTGATGATGTAGTGCTTTGTAGGTCAGAGTAAGGATCTTGTACTGGACCCTGTATTGTATTGGCAGCCAATGGAGCTCCTTCAGGATTGGAGACACGTTTTTGTAATTAGGCGCGCTGCTGTATTCTGGACGTTCTGTAATTTGTTCAGAATTGTATTTGGTACCCCAGTCAGCAGCATATTACAATAGTCTAACCGTGATGTAACTAATGAGTTGACTAGAGTTTTTGTTGCATCAGCTGTTAGGAATTTTCTAATATGACCGATTTGCCGTATTTGGCCATACATGTATGTACCATTAATGTCAAACCCCTTGCGGGGACCTAGACATGTTTTCCTGGGCATGCTTAGCCGACCATAGCGGTTAACCAGTACTAAGCAATGTGTGTGAGGTGCCTTGCTCAATGACACTACATACGTGGCCTGACTGAGTATCGAACCCGGACCGTTCGATTCCAAATCCGACGCTCTACCATTGGACCACGGATGGCATATGTACTTTATAAAGGTTATATGCAGTTTTGAAAACACACCAATAAAAAACCTCTGAAAACCGGAAACCTCTGTAAACCGGATTTTTGATCCAGTCCCGAAGATGTCCGGTTTAGAGAGGTTCCACTGTACTACAACCCGGTGTAAGGGAGGCCTGAAGGAATAACGCGAGGGCTGGTGGTTTCTGCAGGCGTCTGGTACTATAACCCGGTATAATGGAGGCCTGAAAGAATAACGCAAGGGCTGGTGGTATCTGCAGGCGTCTGGTACTACAACCCGGTATAATGGAGGCCTGAAGGAATAACGCGAGGGCTGGTGGTATCTGCAGGCGTCTGGTACTACAAGCCGGTATAATGGAGGCCTGAAGGAATAACGCGAGGGCTGGTGGTATCTGCAGGTGTCTGGTACTACAACCCGGTATAATGGAGGCCTGAAGGAATAACGCGAGGGCTGGTGGTATCTGCAGGCGTCTGGTACTACAACCCGGTGTAAGGGAGGCCTGAAGGAATAACGCGAGGGCTGGTGGTATCTACAGGTGTCTGGTACTACAACCCGGTGTAAGGGAGGCCTGAAGGAATAACGCGAGGGCTGGTGGTATCTGCAGGTGTCTGGTACTACAACCCGGTGTAAGGGAGGCCTGAAGGAATAACGCGTGGGCTGGTGGTATCTGCAGGTGTCTGGTACTACAATCCGGTGTAAGGGAGGCCTGAAGGACTAACGCGAGGGCTGGTGGTATCTGCAGGCGTCTGGTACTACAACCCGGTGTAATGGAGGCCTGTAGGAATAACGCAAGGGCTGGTGGTATATGCAGGTGTCTGGTACTACAACCTGGTGCAGGGAGGCCTGAAGGATTAGTGAAGGCTGGTGTAATATCCACTGCGCACTCATTCGGGAAGCTTGATGGGATTGAATTTGGTCCTTGGGCCTCGCATGTACGGGTTTCTGGAGAAGATGCAGTACGCCATTGTTTGGCAATGTCAAATAATTTCATCTTTGGGGAAAGGGTTGCCAGACATGTGCAGCAACAAAAGTGAGGCTTTGGAAAGGGTTGCCAAACATATACGGCAACAAAAGTGAGGCTTGGGAAAGGTTGCCAAACATATATGGCAACAAAAGTGAGGCTTGGGAAAGGTTGCCAAACATATACGGCAACAAAAGTGAGGCTCGGGAAAGGTTGCCAGGCATATACGGCAAGAAAGTGAGGCTTGGGGAAAGGTTGCCAGGCATATACGGCAAGAAAGTGAGGCTTGGGAAAAGGTTGCCAGGCATATACGGCAAGAAAGTGTGGCTTGGGAAAAGGTTGCCAGGCATATACGGCAAGAAAGTGTGGCTTGGGAAAAGGTTGCCAGGCATATACGGCAAGAAAGTGAGGCTTGGGGAAAGGTTGCCAGGCATATACGGCAAGAAAGTGTGGCTTGGGAAAAGGTTGCCAGGCATATACGGCAAGAAAGTGAGGCTTGGGGAAAGGTTGCCAGGCATATACGGCAAGAAAGTGAGGCTTGGGAAAAGGTTGCGAGACATATATGGCCAGGATGTGAGTTTGGTGAGGGGTTTACCAGAAATAGACGGCAATGAATCGAGGTTGGGGAAGGAGGGTTGCCAGAATATAGATGGCAACGAAGTGAGGTTGGGGAATAATAATAATCAGAAACTCGATACGGCTTGGGTGTTAATATATATATACATGACGGACAAAGCAAGATATACTAACGCCTGTTCCCAGGATAGGGTGCAAGCCCAACACTTGAGGAATTGTGGGTGTACACTTATATTTGCATCAATATAGTTGGATCAACAAAGTGTGGCTGTATTATATGTGGTATTTGCATACATACTCCTCATTTGAAGTACGTATTCACAGAATTCTTAATAAATGCAGGTGCACCCACAACATACCTACCTATAAATGTCCTCTACAGGATTGGGGGGGGGGGTAATGATGCATCATCTCATCATTTATGCCAATTTATTGGAATATCCTACAACTAATGGTCAAGCTATGCTCTTGGCAAGTTTAATATATCGCTTTAACCTCCAAGTGTAACCATCACCTTTGGAGTAGGTACCTGGGTCTTGGATGCGACAAGTCGTCTTCATATAGATAACATTTGCGCCACATGATTTCACAGTCGCATCATCCAGAACATAGTTGATCGGACACTATATATTATACCAAAATTGACTTTAACTGCCAAGTGTGACCCTGACCTTTGAGGTCAGGGTCACGCACAGTTAGTTGAAAATCTGCATGCATGACAAAGCAACAGCCTGGACATATATAATACTATTTGACCTTTAACCTTGACCTTTGAGGAAGGGACGCGGGTGTTTGACATGTGGACATACGGATGGAATGCAATCCTAGTACCCAACCGGTTGTGGGCATAAATATACGGGTGCACAAAACATTTGGTACTTCTGGGCCGATTTGTATATAATAGTCGTACAGTATTCCGTCCGATATTGCACCATTTAACCAATCCCACAAACTAATGGACTAGAACAATAAAACAAATTTCAGAAACAAATTTTATTTTTTTTGAAGATGAAAGGATTTAACAAGTTTGATCTTGAGAATGAAAGAATGAAATATACATCATCATTGCGAGTAGCTTTGAGGGTCATGTATTGCATTATATGCTGAACTTTTATGACTTTTACTCTTTCACCGCCAATGTCGCATAAAAGCGACTTTGCAAAAAGCAGAACAGAACGTTCCGTCTGATCAGACTGTATGCCGATTGCTCTTCAGACAGTGGAGCTTAAAGCACCAGTCCGAATAGCAAACAACATAGATCCTGATCAGACGCGGCATTATGCCATGGCTGATCTTGATCTATGTTGTTTGCACATGCTCTGAATTTATTCAGCGCTAAAGAGTTAATTGAATACAAAATTGTGCCGAAGTTGTTCATAATAGCCAAACTACCATAAAATCGGAGATGTTTTACAGTTTAAACAATTTCACATAAATATACATGTAACATAATTATGTCTTCCTCAAAAGTTATATATTAGTAGATTTATTATCAATACATGTACAAGCTACTTATAACCATGGGATAATATCCATATAATTATAAACGGTAAACCCAGCAGTTCATGACGGCTCCAGTAGCATCTAGTTTCTATAGCAATACGCAGCATTGTGAAGCAATTTCTGCCAGTGTTGTATACAATGTACGAAATACCAAAACAAAGAATGGATGCGACACATGCTGTGATAAAATAATTAAGTGGCATGTTTTATTGTTTTGTGTTTGTGGTTTAAAGTCGCACCAACCGTTACGTCATATGGCGACTCTCCAGCTATTATCAAGGGGAACAAGACCCTGGGTGTTCACCCAATGCAGTATTTCCGACACGGACGCCCACACGGGCAGAACCAGCAACCTTCCACAAGCCAGCTGGATAGCTTCCATTAAAGAATTCGACACCCAGGTGGGATTCGAATCAACAGTGGTGAGAGGCAAGTGATTTGAAGTCAATGACCGTAACCACTCGGCCGCTGTCATGTTTGCATAACAGATGTGGTGCACATTGTAAATATTAATAATTACTATTTTTTTTACGATAATACAAATGTCTTTACACTCGATTGTGAAAGAAGTTCTTACAACATTAATCTAATCACTCTAGAGACCTCAATTCCAACGTAAGCCATCACCGTGATGTAGTGAAGAGGCAATGAGGATGTAAAACTGTAAGGACACCACAACTGTAAATCAATGTTGCCGTAACCTCATAACCACATAATTCAGCTACGAGGCAAACACCATCAAACACGATTACATCCATAGTGGAAAACTTACATTAACATACATTATACATTATGTGAACACATGGTCAAAACATGTAATAAAACACCAACAGGATTGAAAGCATTGTGAAAAAGAAGTGTGCATTTGTATATCTAAAAACGTTGAGAATACAATGAACTTACAGCACTGGTCAAAGTAACAAAACAAACCAGTTTACTTTATTTTAAATGATTGACTGGGGACAACTGCAAGGAATGAATCGATGATTTAGTGCATTGTGGGGTGTGGTTAAGTCTGTAAGGAATGATTCAATGCACTGTGTGAAGTCATTAAGTGTGCAAGGAATGATTCAATGCACTGTGTGTGAAGCCATTAAGTGTGTAAGGAATGATTCAATGCACTGTGTGTGAAGTCATTAAGACTGTAAGGAATGATTCAATGCACGGTGTGTGAAGTCATTAAGTATGTAAGGAATGATTCAATGTGTGAAGCCATTGTAAGGAATGATTCAATGTACTGTGTGTGAAGTCATTAAGTCTGTAAGGAATGATTCAATGCACTGTGTGTGAAGTCATTAAGACTGTAAGGAATGATTCAATGCACTGTGTGTGAAGTCATTAAGTCTGTAAGGAATGATTCAATGCACTGTGTGTGAAGCCATTGTAAGGAATGATTCAATGTACTGTGTGTGAAGTCATTAAGACTGTAAGGAATGATTCAATGCACTGTGTGTGAAGTCATTAAGTCTGTAAGGAATGATTCAATGCACTGTGTGTGAAGTCATTAAGTATGTAAGGAATGATTCAATGCACTGTGTGTGAAGTCATTAAGACTGTAAGGAATGATTCAATGCACTGTGTGTGAAGTCATTAAGTCTGTAAGGAATGATTCAATGCACTGTGTGTGAAGTCATTAAGTCTGTAAGGAATGATTCAATGCACTGTGTGTGAAGCCATTAAGACTGTAAGGAATGATTCAATGCACTGTGTGTGAAGTCATTAAGACTGTAAGGAATGATTCAATGCACTGTGTGTGAAGTCATTAAGTCTGTAAGGAATGATTCAATGCACTGTGTGTGAAGTCATTAAGTCTGTAAGGAATGATTCAATGCACTGTGTGTGAAGTCATTAAGTCTGTAAGGAATGATTCAATGCACTGTGTATGAAGTCAGTCGGTAACAACAAAAATCAAAATAAAACAACTAAATCATTAACAAAACATATATAACAGAGCAATAAATAAATGGAATAAAATAAATGGAATTCATTTTACTGGCGAGCAAGCATGACTAAAACAATGTAATAGCCCACTATTACATCTATTATGGGGCCTAGTATTAACCCTTTCAACACCAAGTAACTCACATGGACTGGTCCATGATATTTTTAGACCAATAAATTAATAACAAAATTACATTTGGATCAGTTCATTTATCAAAATGGGTAATTTTCTCTCTCTAAAAATAGTTATATTACTTGAAAAAAGTGCAGATCCTGATGAGACGGCTCGTCACGAGTCGGCTCATCTGGATCTACACTTTTTTGTAAGCCAATTTAGAGGTATGTGGTGTTGAAAGGGTTAAACATCATCAAAATCCATGCATACTATTTTAGCTATTTATAGCTTTTATTTTACCCAGCATGACTAAACAAGTTTTTGGAATGTGTCGAGTTATGGTGTTGATCTGGTTAATTATTGAACTAGTATGTACAGCTTATAAGTTGTTCACACCTACGTTTGAGCAGCTGTTTTCCCGACCTACAAGCAATGCCTGGTGTACACGATTTTGCACACATATCAGGCTTTAGCTACGCCTTCAAAATAGTGGGTGGTTTAATGTCCTCTATCGAGAGATATAATGTCACGGCAATAAAGTCGTATCCATACTATGTTAATTAATCTGATTATACACTGGGTGGCGGTTTTTTAGCCACTCAGATATGTCATTTGGGTAAAACATTCGTTGTATTACATACTATTTGTTTCATTTAACTCTAGGTTTTACGGCATTAAAATAAATGCCCTATTTTCATTCAAAACATGTGTTGTGTTTTACCTTGTTCCATACTAGTGCGAACTAGCCTGTATCCTCAACCCTGACCACGTACAATACATAAATACTTGAACCTCATTTGGTCTTTCACAATCAGAGAAACACACGGTGTGCAACTGTATAGAGATAAATTCATATGGATGTATTAGTAATTGCAACATATGTAGCTTATACATAGCAACTGATATATATATGAACGAGAACTTTTAAAACGGCAGCACATTGAACATTTTCTGGATTCAAT
Organism: Archivesica marissinica; assembly: GCA_014843695.1. Taxonomy (NCBI): domain Eukaryota; kingdom Metazoa; phylum Mollusca; class Bivalvia; order Venerida; family Vesicomyidae; genus Archivesica; species Archivesica marissinica. The sequence goes on from CM026391.1 coordinate 14,397,149, forward strand.
AAAATGTGGTGGGCGAGTGGGACCATGTTGTATGTATATATCCAATCATAACTGGAAAGGGAAACAGATGCATATGTAATCATGAAACAACATGTCGCCGACTAAAAAAACAAGCAATCGTAAAACAATATCGCATTCAAATCTTCCATAATTATGTATGGTAAGTAATAACACAAATTACAAAAAAAAAAAAATACAAATTGAAAAAAAATCCCTTCACCATAATGATTATAGTCATTTAAACAATAAACTAATATCCGACGTTCTGTGGGATTCAGTAACATTAAAGCGCTAGTTTTAAAATTGATTTATTTTACAACGATTGCTAAACAAGCCCTAACAACTTATATTAATCACTCTCGTTGGCGCGGATGAAAGCGTATATGTGGTCATTAGTGTGGGAGGAAACCGGAGTACCCAGAGAAAACCCACCTGTCCGATAATGCGACCACCTTACCATCTCACATACTTCCTGGACCGAGGATCGAATCCGGTATGCATTGGTGAGAAGCGAGCGTGTTAACCACTGCGCTAATCGGACAAAGCGCTAAATGGTTTATATTAACTCATTCCAGTAATTGCGAAAGTTTTAACAAAATTAGATTAAGAGAGAAGAGGCAATGTGGATTTAAGTGTCTTGCCTAAGGACATCACTGCCAAATGTTGTTACCCTGTTGGTGGATTAGGTTATATGGAGCAAAAACAGGACTGAAAAATATACTTATTAGTAGTATCATGCACAGTGCAGATTTGAAACGTAGTTTAAGGCTATGCAATGATTGAAATGTGTATGCTAGAGCATAACTGTTGGATAAGCGATTAAACCTGCACATTAGCATGAAACATGTATATTCTTCCTGCATTTACCCTTTCAACACTACAGGCCTCTAAATAGACTTCCAAAAAGTGTAGATCCAGATAAGCCGGCTCGTGACGAGCCGTCTCATCAGTATCTGCACTTATTGCCAGTAATAATTATTACTATTTTTAGATAAAATTACCCATTTCGATAAATGAACTGGTCCAAAGGTAATTTTCTTATTAATTTATTGGTCTAGAAATATCATGCACCAGTCCATTACTTTGGGTTGAATGGGTTAAACCAATGTTTCACCCGGTTTTAAATGTTGCTAAAGAATGCCACAGAACTATCAAAACTACACAGAAGAAAACTACAAGTTAAGGTCATGGAAATACGTCCGTAAACTTTGTTCAAATCACAGCTCGGTCTCGAGCTTTTCATTGACATGCATCATAATGTATTTTATACACTTCAACAATCACATCTCTTCTCTCCAGTTTTCCGACTTACCACATAGTGTGGATTTCACGTTCTAGCTAAAATACAATTTTAACCAGGTAACAAAACAAATGAATAAACTATGAAGTTTGGTAACAGGCAGTAAATAACATACAAATAATGGAACGTTATGTTTGTAAAGCATAATCTTGGACATTCTGGACACAGAACCTACTTATCAGGACTAAAGTCGCATTTGCAAACAGCATACAGTTTGCTATTAGGATAGTGGAGCTAAAACACCTGGCTGAATAGCAAACAACATAGATCCTGATCAGATGTAGAGTTACACCACTGCTGATCTGGATCCATGTTGATTGCACATTCCTTCCAGGTTACGGGTTAATACATGCATGATCAATATCTCCGAATTTATTACTTTGATGTTTAAAGAATACAACCAGCCCTGTATACACAACCACTAATGAATCAAAAAAGTTGTTGCTTAGCACAGGTGGCTACTTAATATAGGCGTGTGGTATTTAATAGAAAATGACTAACAAATACAGCACGACTACTGAATAGAGAGCGACTACTGAATAGAGAATGACCACTTAGAAAAGGGTTGCTGTTTAGTAGGATTGCGTATAGAGGGTAGGCAGATTTTATGACATAACAATTGTCTACTCTAGAATTTTCCGTTGCCGTAATTTGCTATGTATAACGCGCTATCATGTATAACGCGCACCTACTTTTTGGCACGAAAATCAGGGGAAAAACGTAGTTCTGGTGTATACCGCGCACCGTAAAATATCATTTTCACAAGCCAAAATTTCTCAAGATACGATATATTTCAATAAAATAAAAGATGAAATTGTGGGGCCTTACGTACAGAAGTAAGTGCATGGTTCTGAAATATAATCATACTCTATGATTTTTATATTCCCGTACAAAAAGAAAAAACTGTGTCCGGAAGTGCATGTGCCTACGTCCGGAAGTGCATGGTTTTGATAAATCCCCGACGCCGTACTGTGTTCGTGCCTTCCGATTGCCAGGAGCCTCTGCATACTTGATAATGGAGAGCTTATCTCTAGCAGTGTAGGGGTTTCTGAATTTTAAGTACTGTGACAATAACTGAGATTTGACCATTCTGAGTTGTATTTTGAGTGATAGATATCAATCAATGGAGTGTACTGCTTGTCTAAGGACAGCTTCTATGACATTGAATTAAATATGCATCAAGCAATAATTATTTTCTCAAAATTCTCTACACCTGCTTATATTTATTAAAACCTCAAATATGTCCATGCAAACTTCAAAACTTGTCAAACCAATTAACAGGGGCCCCATTGTATTGGGTTCATAAACAGTGTTTCCACCAATTTGTTAAGAGCTAACCCATTATTTGTATTTGTTTATAAGAATTACATTTTAATATTTCTAATAAAGAAACAAATAAATATATTTAAAACATATGATATATGATCAATATCTCAGATAAACTATAAATTCCAATGTTCTGTTATCTTACCTACCTAGACCTAGAGCTCAATACCACCGAAGAATCGCTTTCAAATATACGATATAGTACGAAAATGTACGGGAAATAGACTATCGATAAAATCATTCAACATCCGCCATTGTTGTTTGGCATTTACGTTTTTGATGAAATTTCCCAAATTCAAAGCAAATAAATGCTATCTAAGTTCATAGTTGGTCTAAATCAATGCCATTATATATAACATCGGTACATTGTTAGAACAGTTATTTTATAACGTTTGCCAAACGTACCTACTTATTGAAAAGTGGTGGGGGCGATGTGGGTCGAAATTTCGCCTGGAAAAAAAGGTTGCGACGGCTGTACCCGTGTATAATGCGCACTAGACAAATTCCTCAAGGAATTCGGTAATAAAAGTGCGCGTTATACATAGCAAATTACGGTAATAATAAAATAATGTTTTTTTCCCTCTAAGCTCAAGTTGATTTTCAAACAGCATACAGCCAGATCAGACAGTCTAATCAGGCTCTATGCTGTTTGTTATTCGAATAGTGGAGCGAAAACACTTGGCTGGATAGCAAACGACATAGATCATGATCAGACACAGGTGTTACGCCTTGGCTGATCTGGATCTATGTTGTTTGCACATTCCTTCCAATTTATTTGGCATTTAAGGGTTAATAATTGCAAACAATTGTTTGTCTTCACAGGGTATAACTTGTCAATTAAGAGGATGTAATGATATCAACCAAATTACATCTGGCCAATATAATGCCTTACAAACCATGTGATCAAATAATTACATTCAAATGTTTAAAACATTTCAATATGCATTAAAATTATGTTTCCTTTTAACTCTATAATTATTACAATAATTAACATTAAAATGAACTTGAAAAGAACTAAAGATCACAAATGATTCCATGAATGATTGAATGATGATTAAATTCACTGTACAATGACACTAAAACAATCATTGCTAACTACATCAAAGAAATTAAACTAAAACAATCATTGCTAACTACATCAAAGAAATTAAACTAAAACGGTCATTGGTAATTACATCAAAGAAATTAAACTAAAACAATGAGTGGTAATTACATCAAAGAAGTCAAACAAAAACAAATGATTAAACAAGAAATTATTGAACATTGTGAAATCTTGAAAAAGTGAACATTTACAAAATATTTCTAAAAAATACAGTAGTTCCTCTGAGATTATCACTTGCAAAATACAGCAAACACCGATTGAAGCCAAACATTTGCTTCCTGTACAAGTTTCGTTGTAGAGAATATACACTGAAGTTGAAAAACAATTTGATTTTACATGAAACAGAATGTGGACGAGTCTAATAATATGGAGGTCCAGATTTTATGCAAGTATATGTGTACTTTGTGAAGATCATTTACATACAAGCATCACAGAAATATTAGGGTCAGACGGGGGATGGAACCTGCGATCCCTGGATTACCAGTCCAACGTGTGAACCACTGGACTACAGATCCGTCAGACGGGGGATGGAACCTGCGATCCCTGGATTACCAGTCCAACGTGTGAACCACTGGACTACAGATCCGTCAGACGGGGGATGGAACCTGCGATCCCTGGATTACCCGTCCAACGTGTGAACCACTGGACTACATATCCGTCTGTATTGGCATGCATTGCTACTGCTTTAAATAGGACATTATATTGGGAGGATACAGACAGCACTCCAATCTCAGTCTCGAGCTTTCTGATTGGTTGCATCCCGAGCAAATAACAGACTCGACCAATCATATCACTTGAGGTTTGAGAAAAGTCTTATGACCTCCAACGATGGTTCTTTTACTTGCTGGATGTATGTCACAGGACCTTTGGTTATTTGTTAGTTTTGGGGTTTAAAGTCGCACCAACAAATTGGTGCACTATTATTGGTGCAGGAAGACACCGGGTGCCCCTCGACGCAGTATTTCCGGCACGGATGGGCACCCAGGTAGTACCACCAACATACCGCAAGCCAGCTGAATAGATTCCTCACTTGACACTCCCAGTGGGATTCGAACTAACAACAGTGTCGGGCAAGTGATTTGACGTCAACGACCGTAACCACTTGGCCACTCCCTCCTCGGGTTATTGTCCCGCACGAAACACTTAATATTAAGGTGAGACATGGAATTGACCTCTCGACCCCTGGTTATCCAATCCAGCATGGACCGCCGATACGTCCCTAAACGGCATTATTGATATGCAATAATACACGATCGCACCAGATGTGTTATAAACGTCTAAATCAATGTGTATCAAGCATTGTTCATTAGTGTATTCAGCTGTTTTCAACAGACGCTCAGTACAGAACACGAGTCGAGGATATCTACATGCTTACATAGAAATATAGTTTCTTTTTCCTGAAGAACTAAATAATTGCCACTGGCAAACTAGTACAAGATGTTGATAAAGAATGTTTTATAGTAGCAAAAAAATGTCTGGCTATACAAAAATGAAACACAATAAAGAATCGGTTGTGGAGATTCCAGCTCGTTAAAGTGGTCATGGATCAACATGGATCAACAAAATGTTGACAAAGTTCCATAGAAGGGCAATATGGACACTTGCAATGCGCACAGCACAATAAAATATCTCAAAAATATGTATATAAGGTAATGAAATAAACAGTGTGCACCCAATTTCCTGATGACCATGTAAGTGTTGAAAGCTAGCTAGACTTATAAAATCAGACATAGCCAATATGTACGGCAGAAAATGGTTCTATATATGTCAGTGTACACAGCCTGTATATCCAAGTATACGTGCGTGTACACAGCCTGTATATCCAAGTATATGTGCATGTACACAGCCTGTATATCCAAGTATATGTGAGTGTACATATCCTGTATATCCAAGTATATGTGCATGTACACAGCCTGTATATCCAAGTATATGTGCATGTACACAGCCTGTATATCCAAGTATATGTGCATGTACACAGCCTGTATATCCAAGTATATGTGCATGTACACAGCCTGTATATCCAAGTATATGTGCATGTACACAGCCTGTATATCCAAGTATATGGCATGTACACAGCCTGTATATCCAAGTATATGTGCGTATACACAGCCTGTATATCCAAGTATATGTGCATGTACACAGCCTGTATATCCAAGTATATGTGCATGTACACAGCCTGTATATCCAAGTATATGTGCATGTACACAGCCTGTATATCCAAGTATATGTGCATGTACACAGCCTGTATATCCAAGTATATGTGAGTGTACACAGCCTGTATATCCAAGTATATGTGCATGTACACAGCCTGTATATCCAAGTATATGTGAGTGTACACAGCCTGTATATCCAAGTATATGTGCATGTACACAGCCTGTATATCCAGGTATATGTGCGTGTACACAGCCTGTATATCCAAGTATATGTGAGTGTACACAGCCTGTATATCCAAGTATATGTGAGTGTACACAGCCTGTATATCCAAGTATATGTGCATGTACACAGCCTGTATATCCAAGTATATGTGAGTGTACACAGCCTGTATATCCAAGTATATGCGAGTGTACACAGCCTGTATATCCAAGTATACGTGCATGTACACAGCCTGTATATCCAAGTATATGTGGGTGTACACAGCCTGTATATCCAAGTATATGTGCATGTACACAGCCTGTATATCCAAGTATATGTGAGTGTACACAGCCTGTATATCCAAGTATATGTGAGTGTACATATCCTGTATATCCAAGTATATGTGCATGTACACAGCCTGTATATCCAAGTATATGTGCATGTACACAGCCTGTATATCCAGGTATATGTGCATGTACACAGCCTGTATATCCAGGTATATGTGCGTGTGTCAATCAGAGCATTAATAGAGCAAGCTATATATTATTCAAGTAATCTCATTACATACTCCAATATGCCGATTTTGAAATTATACACGATAGACTAATATAACATCTTTGTGCACTAGTGACTACGAATAATAACAAAAGTTAATGAAGCAAAACAAAATGCAAATACTCCAACAAACACGAACATCTCAATGATATAGCACTGTCATAAACAAATAATATGCCCAATTTTGAGCACCTTCAGGATGTACGGACTAGATCATAGAGACAATTTTAATTATTCAATGAATATTTTGCATAGATCTGCACACTAGCATACGTACGTACACTAATACATCAACTTTATATAAAGAACATAAATATACACAACACTCCATAATAAGTCTGGGGCAAATACATTTTCCATATTTGTCGGACATTTACTTACCGTCGCCTCCTGCTCATTCTGGGCAACGCATCCAGAAGTATATTACCGTACTCATTTTATTTCTTGGAAACTACTGCAAGACACAGAAGACGCTCCAGTTCCAGAAGTATTTGCTGGCATTAATGCGTACGACATTGATACAGAAATACTTGTATATTTTGTACTTATAAAATATTCCGAAATTAACCGATAATTGTATAGAGTTTGTACTTGCTATTCTTTTTGCCAAGAAATGAACATTTATATATTTTCTACTCGTTATTAAATGTGCAGAATTGTTTGCATAACTTGTGATACCAATGCAAAATGATGACACTTAACCCATTTCATTCTGGATACATTTAATGGCTTTTGCAAACAACATAGATCCAGATCAGCCGCAGCGTAACGCTGCATGCTGATCAGGATCTATGTTGTTTGCTACATAGCCAAGTGTCTTAGCAAGATCATCTCAATAGTAAACAGCATAGAGCCTGATCAGACGGAACATTCTGTGGCAACTGATCTGGCTCTATGTTCTTTGCAAATACTGTTTGAATGGTATCCAGAATGAAATGGGTTAATGAGGTTTATAAATAGCTGGTCATACCATCATGATAACAAGTATATCCGTTTCAAATCATAAAGCAGTAACTTATTTAGATAGAAATATTCCAACAAACCATTGCTTACTATGGCTACCTGCCAGAGATAGGATAGGTAGGAATACTCTCCCCGTTATCCATTCCACACATTTTGTGGTGAATACTAGTAATGCAGGCGTGCCACATGCGGTTGAACATTAGGTGGCGATCAGGGTGTGTATGGGAGGGGTTTCCCTCCAGCCCCAGTGCCCCTATATTAATGGTGACCAGGAATTACATGCAATGTGCAACGTCCGGTACCCGTCTTGGAAACAGTAGTATAACTTGGATTGGAATATTTCTATCTAACTTGAACGGATTGGAATATTTCTATCTAACTTGAACGGATTGGAATATTTCTATGTGTTCAGATCTTATTATGCTTACAACCATTTCCAAATTTGCAAATGAAAACACAAGACAAAAACCTCAAGCCTCTGTCACCTATAAACATGAAAAATACAAATTGTGCACATATGATTAATTATATACCATGTCCCGTGTGACTATTGCAAATAAGATTATTAATAGTGAAAATATGAAAATAAGTGCAAAAATACTCGGGTAGTAAGCATCATGCTCGGACATCTAGGAGGGGAGTTCAGGGTGAGACTGTAGCAACTAATCTGTTACAATGGTCCCACCAATGTGTATTCGAATTGTGTATAGATAAAACCAGAAATGAACACGTTCAATGATGCTCCTCGTTCTTAAGGTGGTAGGCGCGGCACGAGTACTTGGGTACATTCCTATCGGTGAACCATGGTTACACACCAAACTCCGGCCATTAAAGTTTATATTTCAAATACTGAACTAACACTGCTGTCTACAAGTCCATACTGTTTTCATGGCCATTTTGAAGTATTAATATTTGTTAAAATGCAAGTTAAAAAATGGCCCCTTTCATGTTTTTAAGGACACTTTCAGTTAAACATACTTAGCTACCATTACTCGCTACTTCAAAATATCTGTACTCGGGAGTTGCTTGAAATTGAAATTAATGTGAGCATGTTTACATGCGCTTTGCAGACGTGCAGCGTCAATTTTGAAGTTATAACTTGCAAAAAACACTGCAAATGATATGTTTGAACACCACTCACATGAGCTATACACACGTTGGTCATCTATTACTTTCCAGAAAGTAACAAAAAAAAACCCCCATAGCCTACACAACTAAATGCCTTTGAAGCAAGTCCATTTTAGAAATACGCAAGTTTTGAATACAGCTAATGTTATGATGCACTGGATCTATGCTGTCTGCATGGCTTGAACCTGGGTCACCTGTGGTGGTATGCTACAAAGCTGTGCAGGATATGTGCCGTGTCCTGTGACTCCATTGGGTGGCGGCAGGAATGTCTGGGCCCCACTATAGGGTCCCGGGCCAGCATAGTAGACTGGACCTGGGCAGGAGCCAGGATAGGTTGGGCATGCTTGACCTGTAGAAAGATTAGGCAGGTTATATTTAGAACCTTCACCACAATTAGTGTTATTAGAGTTAGATATCTTGGGGTTATATTGGTTTCCATCACCAGAGTTAGTTTGTGCAAGAGATTGAGGTGTGCCGCTCGTATATACAGTGGGGGGATAAACTATGCTACTGTCCAGTTTGCTGGGGGAGGGATACATGCCATAAGGTACATATTGTAACTGCGGTTTCTGATTACTACAAGCGATAATACTAGGATCGAGCATAAGAGAATCTCCGGGAACAAAACATTTAGCTTCGGGATTGAACCCGCGACTTTCTGTGCTAGCCGTCCCTGTCCCAGGCTGTGTGCAAGACTGGTTTCTGATGTTGTATTTACGGTACGGTTTTGGTGGCAGAAACGGTATAATCACTGGTTCTCCTTCACATCGCGACCTTTCTATACTCAAACTGGACAATTTTGACAGAAATTTAGGAGGAATATCTTTTATGGGTTTTACAAGTTTCAGGTTACCATACATATAGTATTTGCGTTTGGGTCGTGGTTTGTTCGGAACCTGAAACTCGGTAGTTGAGCTGATACAGCTGGAGTTATCATTTTCCTCAACCTTAGCAATATAACTGTCTAGTTTCTGTTCAAGCTCGACAGTAGTCGTGCCAACGTTACTGTCTTCCATCTCTTTACAACTATTACAATGGGCACTACTTGTGCTATCCGAATCACACCCAGAGTCATTGCTATCGATAGACTCGTCGCCCGTGGATACCATCTTGTTGTTGCTAGGCGCTGCAGCGGGCGTTGCAGGAGGAGACTTGAGTTTACCAACAGGCGAGCCTTGAGAGAATGTGGTGGGAATGTAAGGATGATAGTAGTAAGTTTGATTTGATCTGCTTCCATTTTGCTCTATTTGTTCACTGGATGGTTGTTCGTTTTGTGATTCATACTGAACAGGAGGGGGGAGGGCAAACTGACCGCAGATGTTGCCGTTTATTTGGTCCTGAGACATGATCCCACAAGGAGGCACCATGGGAGCCATCTCAACTGTCGGCCACATCGGTCCACCATGACTGATAACACGATAGTTCTGTAAATACAAACAGCAGTACTGATGTATGTATGTATGTATGTATGTATGTATGTATGTATGTATGTATGTATGTATGTATGTATGTATGTATGTATGTATGTATGTATGTATGTATGTATGTATGTATGTATGTATGTATGTATGTATGTATGTATGTATGTATGTATGTATGTATGTATGTATGTATGTATGTATGTATGTATGTATGTATGTATGTATGTATGTATGTATGTATGTATGTATGTATGTATGTATGTATGTATGTATGTATGTATGTATGTATGTATGTATGTAGTATGTATGTATGTATGTATGTATGTATGTATGTATGTATGTATGTATGTATGTATGTATGTATGTATGTATGTATGTATGTATGTAGTATTTGTATGTATGTATGTATGTAGTATGTATGTATGTATGTATGTATGTATGTATGTATGTATGTATGTATGTATGTATGTATGTATGTATGTATGTATGTATGTATGTATGCTGTGGAGTTTATGGTATATCAGGCTATATATTGTCAAAGTTGCATTTTGGTTTCATTGCTCAACACACACAGAAATAAGTCTCGGAATAAATAAAACAGACATGCACTATAATGCAATTATTAAAACAATCCGTCAAGGAGAATCCATCGAAAAGAATCCAGAATCCGTCAAGAAGTATCCCGAATCCTTCAAGAAGAACAATCCACACGTTCAGAATAATCCATGTAAAACTATTCAATAAGTACCAAATCAATAGCAACAAACATAATGTTAAATGCAAATAATGAAACATCTAATCATCCAAGGGCAATAAGTCAAGTATTGCATTAACCATCCAAGGGCCATAAGTCAAGTATTACATTAACCATCCAAGGGCCATAAGTCAAGTATTACATTAACCATCCAAGGGCCATAAGTCAAGTATTACATTAACCATCCAAGGGCAATAAGTCAAGTATTACATTAACCATCCAAGGGCAATAAGTCAAGTATCACATTAACCATCCAAGGGCCATAAGTCAAGTATTACATTAACCATCCAAGGGCAATAAGTTAAGAATTACATTAACCATCCAAGGGCAATGAGTCAAGTATTACATTAGCCATCCAAGGGCCATAAGTCAAGTATTACATTAACCATCCAAGGGCCATAAGTCAAGTATTGCATTAACCATCCAAGGGCCATAAGTCAAGTATTGCATTAACCATCCAAGGTCCATAAGTCAAGTATTGCATTAACCATCCAAGGTCCATACGTCAAGTATTGCATTAACCATCCAAGGGCCATAAGTCAAGTATTACATTAACCATCCAAGGGCCATAAGTCAAGTATTACATTAACCATCCAAGGGCAATAAGTCAAGTATTACATTAACCATCCAAGGGCAATAAGTCAAGTATCACATTAACCATCCAAGGGCCATAAGTCAAGTATTACATTAACCATCCAAGGGCAATAAGTTAAGAATTACATTAACCATCCAAGGGCAATAAGTCAAGTATCACATTAACCATCCAAGGGCCATAAGTCAAGAATTACATTAACCATCCAAGGGCAATAAGTCAAGTATTACATTAACCATCCAAGGGCAATAAGTCAAGTATCACATTAACCATCCAAGGGCCATAAGTCAAGTATTACATTAACCATCCAAGGGCAATAAGTCAAGTATTACATTAACCATCCAAGGGCAATAAGTCAAGTATCACATTAACCATCCAAGGGCCATAAGTCAAGTATTATATTAACCATCCAAGGGCCATAAGTCAAGTATTACATTAACCATCCCAGGGCCATAAGTCAAGTATTGCATTAACCATCCAAGGGCCATAAGTCAAGTATTACATTAACCATCCAAGGGCCATAAGTCAAGTATTACATTAACCATCCAAGGGCCATAAGTCAAGTATTGCATTAACCATCCAAGGGCCATAAGTCAAGTATTGCATTAACCATCCAAGGGCCATAAGTCAAGTATTACATTAACCATCCAAGGGCCATAAGTCAAGTATTACATTAACCATCCAAGGGCAATAAGTCAAGTATTACATTAACCATCCAAGGGCAATAAGTTAAGAATTACATTAACCATCCAAGGGCCATAAGTCAAGTATTACATTAACCATCCAAGGGCAATAAGTTAAGTATCACATTAACCATCCAAGGGCAATAAGTTAAGTATTATATTAACCATCCAAGGGCCATAAGTCAAGTATTATATTAACCATCCAAGGGCAATAAGTTAAGTATTACATTAACCATCCAAGGGACATAAGTCAAGTATTATATTAACCATCCAAGGGCAATAAGTCAAGTATTATATTAACCATCCAAGGGCAATAAGTTAAGTATTACATTAACCATCAAAGGGCAATAAGTCAAGTATTACATTAACCATCCAAGGGCAATAAGTCAAGTATTACATTAACCATCCAAGGGCCATAAGTCAAGTATTACATTAACCATCCAAGGGCCATAAGTCAAGTATTACATTAATCATCCAAGGGCAATAAGTTAAGAATTACATTAACCATCCAAGGGCAATAAGTCAAGTATTACATTAACCATCCAAGGGCAATAAGTCTAAGTATTACATTAACCATCCAAGGGCAATAAGTTAAGAATTACATTAACCATCCAAGGGCAATAAGTCAAGTATTACATTAACCATCCAAGGGCAATAAGTTAAGAATTACATTAACCATCCAAGGGCAATAAGTCAAGTATTACATTAACCATCCAAGGGACATAATTCCAGTTTTACATTAACTATCAAAGGGACACAATTTAAGTGTTACTTAACCATCTAATGGCCATAATTCCAGTGTTACTTTAACCAACCAAGGGCCATAATTCAAAATTTACTGACACTATCAGACTGGTTACCATATTTGACCAAGATACTATGTTATTAAACATCTTGACCTGGTTTGATAACTAATTTTTTTTTAATTACTAAGGTTATTGAGCAGACACGAGTCATCGTCCAAATGACAAAAGTATTAAAAATCCAGTGGGAGGGGGGATAACTCTTAAGTGATACAGAGATGAACAGGCTGGTTATTGAAATATGACCACGACATTATGCCAATGAACATTGTGACCCAAGTCTGATAGAGATTGAATTATAATTCCCCTAATTAAATAGCAGATAATTCTTGTTACTATGCGTGTGTTTTACGTTTATTTATATCGTCGCTACCGGTTGCCCATATGAGCGACGCCTCCTGAAGATATTAGTCATTTTCCCATTCTCTGGTTCTTTTACATGCACGGTGTAAAGCACCGACACGAGACCTCGGTTTAACGTCCCATCTGAAAGACTCTTTTTTTTAAGGGTCAGACGGGGATCGAACCTGCGATCCCTGGGTTACCAGTCCAGCGTGTTACCACTGGACTACAGATCCGTCTGTGTTACTATGTCTCCATAACATTTATTTAAAAAAAAGGGCAGGTGACAATAACAGCATAAAATTAAATTCTTACCTCTACACCCAAGTTGAAGAAGAATCGCAATGTATTAACCTCTGAAAAGAGAAACGAGCATTCTATAACCCAGATATTATTACCATGGCCTGGAAAAGTAAAATAATGGAAAAGAAAACACATAACTTGTGAACCCGTCATGGTAGAATGTTGACCCATTTAAGACGATACCACACAATTTCATAAGGCAAACATCGATAACGTAGCTAATATGAATAAATTGAACAAGCCGTCATCTCATCATGATCTGCACTTTTTACCAGTAATATTACTATTTATAGACAAAATTACCCATTTTGATAAATGGAACTGGTCCAAATGTAATTTTCTTATTAATTTATTGGTCTAAAAATATCATGCACCAGTCCAGGTCAGTCACTTGGTGTTGAATGGGTTAAATAGCATGCACCCGTCCATGTCAGTCACTTGGTGTTGAATGGGTTAAATATCATGCACCCGTCCATGTCAGTCACTTGGTGTTGAATGGGTTAGTCATTTTTAGATATCAATACATTCAGGTATCAACAGTTTTCTATAGAAGAAAGTCACCTGGCAAGTCTTTCCCGGCAACGTCTTGTGAAGGAAGACAATTCATGTTCACGTCCTTCACTGCAATACTCTCGAGATACGGGACACACACGCAGGAGTACGTCTGATTGGAAGACGGTACAAGAGAGTTGTACACATACGGATTGGCTATTGCACCCGGGGGTAACATGCCTGGACTGGGAGGTCCGTAGCGCTGCAGCATGCCAGGAGGTGACAACTGAAATAGTAGTAGCAGCACAACATTACCAGACTGTAAGCTTGTTTGTTGATCAATGATACTGTGGTTATACAGAATCACCCCTGGGAGAGTGGAGATGGATAAAGAGACATCCCAGAGTGGAGATGGATACAGAGCCATCCCAGAGAGTGTGGAGATGGATACAGAGACATCCCAGAGTGGAGATGGATACAGAGCTATCCCAGAGAGAGTGGAGATGGATACAGAGCCATCCCAGAGAGAGTGGAGATGGATACAGAGCCATCCCAGAGAGAGTGGAGATGGATACAGAGCCATCCCAGAGAGAGTGGAGATGGATACAGAGCCATCCAGAGAGAGTGGAGATGGATACAGAGCTATCCCAGAGAGAGTGGAGATGGATACAGAGCTATCCCAGAGAGAGAGTGGAGATGGATACAGAGCTATCCCAGAGAGAGTGGAGATGGATACAGAGCCATCCCAGAGAGAGTGGAGATGGATACATAGCTATCCCAGAGAGAGTGGAGATGGATACAGAGCTATCCCAGATAGAGTGGAGATGGATACAGAGCTATCCCAGAGAGAGTGGAGATGGATACAGAGCCATCCCAGAGAGAGTGGAGATGGATACAGAGCCATCCCAGAGAGAGTGGAGATGGATACAGAGCCATCCCAGAGAGAGTGGAGATGGATACAGAGCTATCCCAGAGAGAGTGGAGATGGATACAGAGCTATCCCAGAGAGAGTGGAGATGGATACAGAGCTATCCCAGAGAGAGTGGAGATGGATACAGAGCCATCCCAGAGAGAGTGGAGATGGATACAGAGCCATCCCAGAGAGAGTGGAGATGGATACAGAGCTATCCCAGAGAGAGTGGAGATGGATACAGAGCCATCCCAGAGAGAGTGGATATGGATACAGAGCTATCCCAGAGAGAGTGGAGATGGATACAGAGCCATCCCAGAGAGAGTGGAGATGGATAGAGAGCCATCCCAGAGAGAGTGGAGATGGATACAGAGCTATCCCAGAGAGAGTGGAGATGGATACAGAGCTATCCCAGAGAGAGTGGAGATGGATACAGAGCTATCCCAGAGAGAGTAGAGATGGATACAGAGCCATCCCAGAGAGAGTGGAGATGGATACAGAGCTATCCCAGAGAGAGTGGAGATGGATACAGAGCTATCCCAGAGAGAGTGGAGATGGATACAGAGCCATCCCAGAGAGAGTGGAGATGGATACAGAGCCATCCCAGAGAGAGTGGAGATGGATACAGAGCTATCCCAGAGAGAGTGGAGATGGATACAGAGCTATCCCAGAGAGAGTGGAGATGGATACAGAGCTATCCCAGAGAGAGTGGAGATGGATACAGAGCTATCCCAGAGAGAGTGGAGATGGATACAGAGCTATCCCAGAGAGAGTGGAGATGGATACAGAGCTATCCCAGAGAGAGTGGAGATGGATACAGAGCTATCCCAGAGAGAGTGGAGATGGATACAGAGCTATCCCAGAGAGAGTGGAGATGGATACAGAGCTATCCCAGAGAGTGTGGAGATGGATACAGAGCTATCCCAGAGAGAGTGGAGATGGATACAGAGCCATCCCAGAGAGAGTGGAGATGGATACAGAGCCATCCCAGAGAGAGTGGAGATGGATACAGAGCTATCCCAGAGAGAGAGTGGAGATGGATACAGAGACATCCCAGAGTGGAGATGGATACAGAGACATCCCAGAGTGGAGATGGATACAGAGCCATCCCAGGAGAGAGTGGAGATGGATACAGAGCCATCCCAGAGAGAGTGGAGATGGATACAGAGCCATCCCAGAGAGAGTGGAGATGGATACAGAGCCATCCCAGAGAGAGTGGAGATGGATACAGAGCTATCCCAGAGAGTGTGGAGATGGATACAGAGCTATCCCAGAGAGAGTGGAGATGGATACAGAGCTATCC
The DNA here is from genome assembly GCA_014843695.1 of Archivesica marissinica. Taxonomy (NCBI): domain Eukaryota; kingdom Metazoa; phylum Mollusca; class Bivalvia; order Venerida; family Vesicomyidae; genus Archivesica; species Archivesica marissinica. The sequence continues at coordinate 14,413,478 of CM026391.1, forward strand.
CAGAGAGAGTGGAGATGGATACAGAGCCATCCCAGAGAGAGTGGAGATGGATACAGAGCCATCCCAGAGAGAGTGGAGATGGATACAGAGCCATCCCAGAGAGAGTGGAGATGGATACAGAGCCATCCCAGAGAGAGTGGAGATGGATACAGAGCCATCCCAGAGAGAGTGGAGATGGATACAGAGCCATCCCAGAGAGAGTGGAGATGGATACAGAGCCATCCCAGAGAGAGTGGAGATGGATACAGAGCTATCCCAGAGAGTGTGGAGATGGATACAGAGCTATCCCAGAGAGAGTGGAGATGGATACAGAGCTATCCCAGAGAGAGTGGAGATGGATACAGAGCCATCCCAGAGAGAGTGGAGATGGATACAGAGCCATCCCAGAGAGAGTGGAGATGGATACAGAGCTATCCCAGAGAGAGTGGAGATGGATACAGAGCTATCCCAGAGAGAGTGGAGATGGATACAGAGCCATCCCAGAGAGAGTGGAGATGGATACAGAGCTATCCCAGAGAGAGAGAGTGGAGATGGATACAGAGCTATCCCAGAGAGAGTGGAGATGGATACAGAGCTATCCCAGAGAGTGGAGATGGATACAGAGCTATCCCAGAGAGTGGAGATGGATACAGAGCTATCCCAGAGAGAGAGTGGAGATGGATACAGAGCCATCCCAGAGAGAGTGGAGATGGATACAGAGCCATCCCAGAGAGAGTGGAGATGGATACAGAGCTATCCCAGAGAGAGTGGAGATGGATACAGAGACATCCCAGAGAGAGTGGAGATGGATACAGAGCCATCCCAGAGAGAGTGGAGATGGATACAGAGCTATCCCAGAGAGAGTGGAGATGGATACAGAGCTATCCCAGAGAGAGTGGAGATGGATACAGAGCTATCCCAGAGAGAGTGGAGATGGATACAGAGCCATCCCAGAGAGAGTGGAGATGGATACAGAGCCATCCCAGAGAGAGTGGAGATGGATACAGAGCTATCCCAGAGAGAGTGGAGATGGATACAGAGCTATCCCAGAGAGAATGGAGATGGATACAGAGCCATCCCAGAGAGAGTGGAGATGGATACAGAGCTATCCCAGAGAGAGAGTGGAGATGGATACAGAGCTATCCCAGAGAGAATGGAGATGGATACAGAGCCATCCCAGAGAGAGTGGAGATGGATACAGAGCTATCCCAGAGAGAGTGGAGATGGATACAGAGCTATCCCAGAGAGAGTGGAGATGGATACATAGCCATCCCAGAGAGAGTGGAGATGGATACAGAGCCATCCCAGAGAGAGTGGAGATGGATACAGAGCTATCCCAGAGAGTGGAGATGTATACAGAGCTATCCCAGAGAGAGTGGAGATGGATACAGAGCCATCCCAGAGAGAGTGGAGATGGATACAGAGCTATCCCAGAGAGAGTGGAGATGGATACAGAGCTATCCCAGAGAGAGTGGAGATGGATACAGAGCTATCCCAGAGAGAGTGGAGATGGATACAGAGCTATCCCAGAGAGAGTGGAGATGGATACAGAGCTATCCCAGAGAGAGTGGAGATGGATACAGAGCTATCCCAGAGAGAGTGGAGATGGATACAGAGCTATCCCAGAGAGAATGGAGATGGATACAGAGCCACCACAGGAGAGAGTGGTGGATACAGAGCCATCCCCAGGAGAGAGTGATGGAACAGAGCCACCCCAGGAGAGAGTGATGGATACAGAGCCACCCCAGGTGAGAGTGATGGATACAGAGCCATCCCCAGGAGAGAGTGATGGAACATAGCCAGCTCAGAGAGTGGTGGATACAGAGCCATCCCCAGGAGAGAGTGATGGAACATAGCCAGCTCAGAGAGTGGTGGATACAGAGCCAGCTCAGAGAGCGATGGATACAGAGGCAGCTCAGAGAGTGATGGATACAGAGCCAGCTCAGAGAGTGATGGATAGACAGCAAGCTCAGTGAGTGATGGATACAGAGCCAGCTCAGATAGTGATGGATACAGAGCCAGCTCAGAAAGTGATGGATACAGAGCCAGCTCAGAGAGTGATGAATAGACAGCAAGCTCAGCTAGTGATGGATACAGAGCCAGCTCAGAGAGAGTGATGGATACAGAGGCAGCTCAGAGAGTGATGGATACAGAGCCAGCTCAGAGAGTGATGGATACAGAGGCAGCTCAGGAAGTGGATATGGATGCATGAGGTCATGTGTCTTCTTTATATGATGTTTTCTTTTCACAGAATGCACGACTTTATAAGTGTGAATGATAATAGCCAGAAAACATGTAAATATAGTTTTTGAGATAACGGAAGTCATGATAGTGCTGTGGTAGCACTCTCGCTTCAGGTGTGAAAGGCCCGAGTTCAAGCCCTGCTGGAGACGTTACGATTATTCCCTTAGGCGAGGAATTTAAATTCCACGTTGCCTCTTCTCTCTCCCTCATGGCAATGAATTCTATCAGGAATGAGGTATCATGAGTGATTAATATAAGTTGTAAGAACTTGTTTCGCAATCGAGCTAAAATAAATTTGTATACATTTGTTGAAATAGCAAATAATGGGTGTAATGACGATCTATTTCCTACCTGATTCATGTTGGTTTTTGCATTGTTGATGGTATTCTGTTCAGGGCTGGTGTCCATTCCAATGTAACTCGAGTTAGTATTGGCCATTGTCTCTCCCTCGTAGGTGTACGCTGTACCCAAATTATATCTACAATATAGAAAGGTTGCAATGTGTAATGTCGTAGCGTAATAATATATGTAATGTAGAAAGGTTGCAATGTGTAATGTTGTAGCGTAATAATATATGTAATGTAGAAAGGTTGCAATGTGTAATGTTGTAGCGTAATAATATATGTAATGTAGAAAGGTTGCAATGTGTAATGTCGTAGCGTAATAATATATGTAATGTAGAAATATTGCAATGTGTAATGTTGTAGCGTAATAATATATGTAATGTAGAAAGATTGCAATGTGTAATGTTGTAGCGTAATAATATATGTAATGTAGAAAGGTTGCAATGTGTAATGTCATAGCATAATAATATATGTAATGTAGAAAGATTGCAATGTGTAATGTCGTAGGGTAATAATATATGTAATGTAGAAAGGTTGCAATGTGTAATGACGTAATGTACTTATATATGTAATGTAGAAAGGTTGCAATGTGTAATGTCGTAATGTAATTATAAATGTAATATAGAAAGGTTGCAATGTGTAATGTCGTAATGTAATTATATATGTAATGTAGAAAGGTTGCAATGTGTAATGTCGTAATGTAATTATATATGTAATGTAGAAAGGTTGCAATGTAATGTAGAAAGGTTGTAATGTCGTAATGTACTTATATATGTTATGTTATATGTTATATTTCGGGTTTTACGCCTGCATCAGCACAATTTTGGGCTATATCGCTGGCGGACAGTTTACCTAACAACACCTTTCCTGGGCAGGCTCCAGCGGTTAACCAGTACTTGGGTGCACCAACCTCAGTAAGAAACTGCCAACTTTTTCATATAAATGAGACACGGTCTGAGCGGGGCTCTGTAATGTATATGCTGCACCAAAGTTACAACTGTAATGTATATTATTTTAACAAGTTACAACTGTAATGTATATGTTTTGCCCAAGTCACAACTGTAATGTATATGTTTACCCAAGTTACAACTGTAATGTATATGCTGCACCAAAGTTACAACTGTAATGTATATGTTTTGCCCAAGTTACAACTGTAATGTATTTGTTTTGCTCAAGTCACAACTGTAATGTATATGTTTTTACTCAAGTCACAACTGTAATGTATATGTTTTTACTCAAGTCACAACTGTAATGTATATGTTTTTACTCAAGTCACAACTGTAATGTATATGTTTTTACTCAAGTCACAACTGTAATGTATATGTGTTTACTCAAGTCACAACTGTAATGTATATGTTTTTACTCAAGTCACAACTGTAATGTATATGTTTTTACTCAAGTCACAACTGTAATGTATATGTTTTTGCCCAAGTCACAACTGTATTAATGTATATGTTTTTACTCAAGTCACAACTGTAATGTATATGTGTTTACTCAAGTCACAACTGTAATGTATATGTTTTTACTCAAGTCACAACTGTAATGTATATGTTTTTACTCAAGTCACAACTGTAATGTATATGTTTTTGCCCAAGTCACAACTGTATTAATGTATATGTTTTTACTCAAGTCACAACTGTAATGTATATGTGTTTACTCAAGTCACAACTGTAATGTATATGTTTTTACTCAAGTCACAACTGTAATGTATATGTTTTTACTCAAGTCACAACTGTAATGTATATGTTTTTGCCCAAGTCACAACTGTATTAATGTATATGTTTTTACTCAAGTCACAACTGTAATGTATATGTGTTTACTCAAGTCACAACTGTAATGTATATGTTTTTACTCAAGTCACAACTGTAATGTATATGTTTTTACTCAAGTCACAACTGTAATGTATATGTTTTGCCCAAGTCACAAATGTAATGTATATATTATACACAAGTTACAACTGTAATGTATATGATTTACAAAAGTTACAACTGTAATGTCTATATTTACTCAAGTTACAACGGTAATCTACAGGTTATGCCCATATCACAACTGTAATGTCTATATTTACTCAAGTTACAACGGTAATATACAGGTTATGCCCATATCACAACTGTAATGTCTATATTTACTCAAGTTACAACGGTAATGTACAGGTTATGCCCATATCACAACTGTAATGTCTATATTTACTCAAGTCACAATGGTAATGTACAGGTTATGCTCATATCACAACTGTAATGTCTATATTTACTCAAGTTACAACGGTAATGTACAGGTTATGCCCATATCACAACTGTAATGTCTATATTTACTCAAGTCACAACGGTAATGTACAGGTTATGCCCATATCACAACTGTAATGTCTATATTTACTCAAGTTACAACGGTAATATACAGGTTATGCCCATATCACAACTGTAATGTCTATATTTACTCAAGTTACAACGGTAATGTACAGGTTATGCCCATATCACAACTGTAATGTCTATATTTACTCAAGTCACAATGGTAATGTACAGGTTATGCTCATATCACAACTGTAATGTCTATATTTACTCAAGTTACAACGGTAATGTACAGGTTATGCCCATATCACAACTGTAATGTCTATATTTACTCAAGTCACAACGGTAATGTACAGGTTATGCCCATATCACAACTGTAATGTCTATATTTACTCAAGTTACAACGGTAATGTACAGGTTATGCCCATATCACAACTCTAATGTCTATATTTACTCAAGTTGCAACTTTAATGTACGTTTTACACAAGTTACACTTCATACAGACAAATGTGGTCCAAGAACATAGAACACAGTAGTCTGCAAGAAATCTGTGTTTAAATTACAAAAACAACAAAAACGTACAGTTGTTTCAAAAGCACATGTTTGTACAAAATACCTTGGAGAAAACATTTCCCGAGATCATATAATAACTTTCTAGATGTGTCTGTATATCATTGCGAGTATTCTACACGACCAACTGTCTGCTCTCAACAGAAGTACAGTCTGAACAGTAAAACTATAAACATTCTACCACCCAACTACATGGCTTCCTGCAGCGAAAAACATCTAGACTGCAGCATGACTCGAATCCATAGAGCGGCAAGTGATCATCAATCAATTACCCTAAAAGTACTTGGCCATGGCAACAAATGGAAACTTTTGTAGATCAGTATCCAATCATTGAATCATGCTTAATAATTGCACCGTCATGCCAATTACACGTTATGTGATTAGTATGGATTGATAAGAATGAGGTCTAAATTCAATGCATGCAATTACGTTGTATTTTATGTAAGCAACAGCTGTGTAGAAATCTTCATTAATTCTTACCCGCCATTCCCCCCCCCTATCACCCCCCCCCCCCGATCTCTGTGACTGTGCGGTTGTGCACGTGATGCAAGATCTCTGTGGCTGTGCGGTTGTGTACATAATGTATGACCTCTGTGACTGTGCGGTCGTTAACATGTATTGACAATTGTTTACTCTCATTGTACCGCTAGTGTCAAGAGTGTTCTTACACGGGTGATAGCAGTGGAATAACACTTTATTCTCATTGTCTCATTGCTTTATGATTATTATCTTTGAAACATTGTCAATGTGAACATTGTCAGACTCGAGTCGTCAATGACATTGTTTACGACACCGTTCAAGCGCAGCATTCTAGTGTAATTTAACACACATTTACATCATTTTCTATATTAAAAACATTTGAGTCTAGAATAAAAAGCTTAATTGAATAATCGAACTGTATTGCACTTGTGATCATAGAAAGCTATTATTAGCACTAGTGCGAGAATGCCAATTGTGATAATATTGCTTTGAATGAATGTTCATTCGGTGATATATAATTCGATCATACACTGAAACAAACAAATGTCCCCTATATATTGGAGCATATGGTCGTTGATATCTATTCACCTTATAACAGCCTACATAATATCCATGCAACATGCTTCAGAATACTGTTAAAAAATACAATACATATACATATGGTGGTTTTTGTTTGTTAACGATACGTCCGGCACCATTATGGTTAATGGTATATTGAGCAGCTCCAGACAGAGTAGACAAATAATAGACAAGTCAATGGTGAACATGTGTGGGGGGGACATACAGTCTGGAGGTGCTATGAGCTGTCCATAATGTTTGGACATACAGTCTGGAGGCGCTATGAGCTGTCCATAATGTTTGGACATACAGTCTATAGGTGCCATGAGCTGTCCATAATGTTTGGACATACAGTCTGGAGGTGCCAGGATCTGACCATAATGTTGGACATACAGTCTGGAGGTGCCATGAGCTGTCCATACAGTCTGGAGGCGCTATGAGCTGTCCATAATGTTTGGACATTCAGTCTGGAGGTGCTATGAGCTGTCCATAATGTTGGACAGAGTCTGGAGGCGCTATGAGCTGTCCATAATGTTTGGACATACAGTCTGGAGGCGCTATGAGCTGTCCATAATGTTTGGACATTCAGTCTGGAGGTGCTATGAGCTGTCCATAATGTTGGACAGAGTCTGGAGGCGCTATGAGCTGTCCATAATGTTTGGACATACAGTCTGGAGGCGCTATGAGCTGTCCATAATGTTTGGACATACAGTCTGGAGGTGCTATGAGCTGTCCATAATGTTTGGACATACAGTCTGGAGGCGTTATGAGCTGTCCATAATGTTTGGACATACAGTCTGGAGGTGCACTGAGCTGTCCATAATGTTTGGACATACAGTCTGGAGGTGCCATGAGCTGTGCATAATGTTTGGACATACAGTCTGGAGGTGCCATGAGCTGTCCATAATGTTTGGACATACAGTCTGGAGGCACTATGAGCTGTCCATAATAGTCTGGAGGTGCCATGAGCTGTCCATAATGTTTGGACATACAGTCTGGAGGTGCCATGAGCTGTCCATAATGTTTGGACATACAGTCTGGAGGTGCCATGAGCTGTCCATAATGTTTGGACATACAGTCTGGAGGCTCCATGAGCTGTCCATAATGTTGGACATACAGTCTGGAGGTGCCATGAGCTGTCCATAATGTTTGGACATACAGTCTGGAGGTGCTATGAGCTGTCCATAATGTTTGGACATACAGTCTGGAGGTGCCATGAGCTGTCCATAATGTTTGGACATACAGTCTGGTGGTGCCATGAGCTGTCCATAATGTTTGGACATACAGTCTGGTGGCGCTATGAGCTGTCCATAATGTTTGGACATACAGTCTGGAGCATCCGCTACCCAGACACAATTTCAGCTGTAATTTATTTTGTTTTGTATCAGCATTATCAACTTACCCTTGAAAGCTTGACGAATTGTATTGTTCTTGTTTGACGGGAGATCGTGACTGGTAGACGGGGTAGTTTAATGCCGAAGAGTTGTCGTAGTAACCTCCAGTAGCCGTGGGGACAATTGGCATGTCCTGAAAACACAAACATATGAAATATTTAAACTTGTCAAGTTTTCATTAAACAATTATCACATGATCAGTCGAGGGTAAGGCAGTTTGTCACATGATCAGTCAAGGGTAAGGCAGTTTGTCACATGATCAGTCAAGGGTAAGGCAGTTTGTCACATGATCAGTCAAGGGTAAGGCAGTGGTCACATGATCAGTCAAGGGTAAGGCAGTTTGTCACATGATCAGTCATGAGTAAGGCAGTGGTCACATGATCAGTCAAGGGTAAGGCAGTTTGTCATAGTGAGAGTCACTACAAGGGTATTTTGCAATAATTGCTCGCTTAATTCTAGAATTTAGCCACTTGGTGTACTGATAGAATGATAATGTGTGGACCTTTTCCTAACGAGACCCTAGGTTCTGGGTCCCCCAATATTCAAGATGGCCACCAAGATGGCCGCCGTTTTTGCAGCGTCAGTGAGTTGGACATATAATTGTATTATACTTTTATTACTTGACAGATTTAAATCAAATCAACTGGATATCATAGATATTAAATGTATGCTTAAAATGAAATACATTGTGGGTGCTCATTGGTCAAAGTCAAATTACATAAAAAAACACATTTTTACTGTGCATAAGTACCTTTATTTTGAAAACTATAGGTTTTAATAGTATGTTATTTACATTAATGTAATGCATGATGTATGCCCTTTAATTTGGTATGTTGATTACTGACTTCTGTTTTGTATCCATTGATATACAAGATGATTTCCAAGTTTGCCGCCATTTTCCCAGTGGAATCCAAATATGTATTGTGCAATAGAATGATTATATATTTTTTTCTTTTTAGATTAAAATAAACGTTTAAATGTTTGATACACATACAATCGACATAAATGAACTCTAAAACAATGTTAATATTTTATAACTGCTAAGAAATATGTATATATAGTAGTAGCCGTATATCCGGATATGGTATTGATTCGGATATTAAAATGGTTGCATTACTAAATGGCTTACATTTTTATAATTTAGTTAAATTATGCACACAAACTAATTATTATAGTGTATGTACTGTCATAAGAAGTCAAATTCCCGGAGCATTTGTTTTGCTAATGCATGGCTCTTGTTACTAGTATATTTGATAACCACCAGTAGTATGAAATTTTTATGTAATGGTTGCCTGCAGCAATAACAAACTACTAACACAAGATTCATCACAAGAATGCATTACTAACTTTACTAACATAATACCAACGTAGCATCAATGTCAAAAAAAGTTAGTTGTCATAGCTAAAACTGAAAACATTGATTTAGAAAAAACACTGTCGACAAGTAGTATAGAGGAATATGAAATTGATTGGGCAAAATTTGTATTGTGCCAGGAGAAAAACAATGCTCATCTTCTGTGTCCAGTTAGTTATGAAACATTCCTACAGGACATCAACCGTTATTATAGGTCTGGACGTTGTCTATATCAACTCCATAGCAACTTAGTTGGTGATATTGCTAAAAGTATATGGTGCAAAATGGCATAAAACATGTAGAAATAATGTTGGATTGTGGAAATATGAACGACAAGAACGCCATGCAACTTCAAGCAGGAATGACCCAACAGAAACTCCAAGAAAGGTAACCCGTCTAAGTAGTGTTGATGCGCAGCTCAAGTGGATACTAAATGCTTGACACAACTACACAACTTTTACGTTGGATGCTATGTGGCCTTGAAATAGCCAGGCTGGTTAATGAATTTGAAGATTCAAACATTGTCTCTACAGCTGAATCCAATTACAAACATCACGAACAAACAAAGAGTATCCAACATACATTTCAGCGGCAAGTAAATGATCTGGTGTCTGTGATACAAAACCTAAGAAACCCGTTTGCTGATAAATCGGATGACCTACTAGTTCTTGACACAAGAGATATTGTTGAACCAAGTGTAGCAGAGAGCATAAAACACTCAACAGACTTGGGGAAGCAGCAATATGAGACATATGTACAGGAGAGGCTTGCAACACGTGAACAATCAGTGACAGACACAATTAAACGAACCAAATTGACCTTTCTGCAAACGCCACTTAGGCACGCCCCCCATAGTTACAGGTGCTCGCTGTAACCACGCGAGACAAGCTATCTAACAAAATGGCGTCTAACGCAGACCTGCATCGAGTTAATCTAGATAAAATTCCGTCGAATTTCTCGGTTTTATTTCACCCAGATAAGAATATCTCGTTGAAAGCAAGGGTTTTAGGTGAATTCAGGTGATTTCGTATAATTCCTTGTTCGTCTAATGGTAGTTTCGTATACTAGTGCATTCGTATAATCACAGGTTCGTATTTTATATATATATAGTACTGCACTATACAGGCCCATTATAATAATGCTATTATTAGCTATTTAGGTAAGTAGACACAATTATGAATGGGACTATGTAGCCGTATGTTTGCCATACCAGGAGTGATTATCTATCTAGGTTTCATGCCACTAATCAAGATTAATTAAAGTGAATAGGGGAGAATAAATAAATCATTCCGCATTTTCGATGATTCCAACGGTGGCACTTATCACAGCTAAGAGCATGCATACGGCTGGAAACGTGACGAGAGCAAAAAACGCATGGAAAAATAAACACCATGGTTGTAATGAAATTGATGTGAAGAGCATGATATTTATACATGATTCAAGGGCTTGGACATATGGCACGGCTCAGCTCTAAAGCTGATAAAACATGGGCATACAAGCCAGCATCACAAATGTTTGAGCCGACCAATCAAGGTGTGAAGAATAATATATATTCTCCAGTAATTGATTAATTTGTCAACAGCCCATCTCATAATAGACGTAGGTGTGAAGGTTATTTCTCTAAAGTACAGATATACGGATGAGGACGTGTTAAGTGTTCGTGGTAAATGCTTGCGCAGTCAACGGAAGAGTGAACAACCACATCGTGTCAACTTTGACATCAAAAGAAATGAAATATGCCACCGTCTTGAGAGACTCGACCCTATGCCTCCTAGAAGACTCGAACATTAGGCCCAAAAACTGAACACCAGTACGTTCACTGAGCTAATATGGGAATCCCACAGCTCTGCACATGCATGTGTACTATTACTACTATCTGATCCCTAGTCCACCATCCACGACAATATGTATGAACCACATGTATAATCACCACTATACTCACATATCTCTTGTGAACGGTAGATCTATTAATGCAGAATATATTTTTTCGAAATATTTTATTATGCATAAATAAATTAATTTCAACTTACTTGTGTGCAAATATATCTGTTTGCATTAATTTTGGATGTATTCAGCTGGTCGTTTGGTCGTTCACACAACTTAATCCACCTTAGACATGTTTTCCAGATTTGTCTTAGGTTTTGAAAATGGCACGAATTTAACGTCACCTATCAATCGATCTGGATATCTACATCACTGTCACACAGCCCGTAACTACATCTTTTCACCATTGTCAATGACAGACAGTATTAATTAATTTTAAATATTTTTCAAAACATAATTTCAGATCACGATCACTCGTTATCAGATTTGATTAAAATGTTACTACATAACTCATTTATCTAACAGAACGATAAAACAATGACTCGGTGTAGTAATCAATTATATAATTATGTGCACACATTTTATAATTGACCAATTAGCACAATCAGTGCTAAATTCCGATGTGAAATACTTTGATCTTGATAGCAGTGGCCCCTATCGGGTATTATAACTCGGCGGTCTCTGTGATGTACCGTTAGTGGGTAAGTTGTTGATTGCTCCCAATAAACAGTGTGACACGCTTAAATTTGATTGCTGTGTTTGTGAGAAAAGAATGACTATATGGGGTCAGTCGGTGTTTTTATAGATGCATTGTTTTTAAAGCAGCTGTCTGGTATTTTGTGGTTCATATACACACTTAGATTTGTCCAAGGATTTTGAAATGGGTTGAATTTAACGTCGATCACCAGGATATCGACTAATTTTGTACTATAACTAACCCACACACCAAAGCTACACATTTTCAACATCATTAAAACAATTTTAAACCCGTATTTTCGATCAAATTCACGCCTTTTCAAATTTGTCTACTCGTTACTAGTGTGTCTAATATGCATTGTTTGTCTAACAAGATGGCAGCGATAAACCGTTGCCGGGGGTGTGCGCGAATGGTGCGATGCGATTGGCTAACGCCAGCTGTCAATCAAAATCGGCAGAAAGGTCATTACCATTGTTCAGCAGGCCACCATTTGGGAAACAGTCAAAACAAAAACTTGAACTTGTGTCCCTTAAAGTGACTTGCGCTTTATTCTTGAGGCTGTATGTGTCGTGTCAGGTTCGAAAAGGAGACCTTAGCGAGTTCTTCTCACATGAAAACACTAAATATGCCCCATCACTCTCACACTTTGATAACTTGCGCACTGGTAAAAAGTCTGAACTGACGCCCTGCCCTGTCTGGAACAGCTCTGCCAGTCATGTGAACCAACACATGAAAATCCAGTGGTAGACGCGCTGTTGTTTGATGGTGCTGCGATTATTAACATGCTGAAGCCACAGAAAAAATGCAGGACATTTCAGGATTATGCTGTAGACGTGTTTCTGCCATATGTACAAGGGCATTTGACTAATGTCCATAGAGTTGATTTAGTTTGGGATAGATACATTGACACTAGCTTGAAAACTGGGGCACGGGGAGATCGTGGTACTGGTATTCGTAAAAGGGTGCTGCCCGATACGACAATTCCATCTAACTGGGACACCTCCCTGCGAAATGATAAGAACAAGAATGAATTCCATATGGAAAATATATCATTTCCACAAAAGGGGTCATTATTGAAACAACAGCAATCGAAAATAGAGATTCCATTGCACCATGCTCACATGAGGAAGCAGAGAGCAGGCTTCTACTTCACACAGCTCATGTCGGCAAATCTGAAATGAAGCGGCTTATGATTAAGACAGTTGATACCGACGTTATTGTGACAGCTGCAGGAATGTTCAGTAAGTGTGGCTTAGATGAGCTATGGTTTGAATTTGGCACAGGAAAACTTCTCAGATATATACCCATACACAGCATGGTCACAACTATGGGCGAAGATATGGCGAGGGCATTGCCAGGATTCCATGCATTTACGGGCTGCAACCAGGTGTCAGGATTTCTGGGATAAGGAAAGCGAACAGCTTGGAACACTTTGTTATCATTTCCTCTGGCAGTTCAGGCATTTACAACATTGGGCAACACACCAAGTGAACAGCAGATCAATGACTGTATCCCTGTTGTTGAACAGGTTTGTTGTGTTGATGTACAACAGGTCAAGTCAATGAGAAAACACCAATGATGTCCGTCAGGATCTATTCACACAGAAAGGCCGTGCTATAGATGCTGCTCTTTACCAGCACACACAGCGTGCAGCCTACCAGGCAGGCTACTGCTGGGGTCAAGCACTATGTCCATCGCCAACACTACCATCTCCAGCAGAACATGGATGGACAAAGGAAGCCGACCTACACTCACCATGGAAACCACTGTGGACAACGTTGTTACCAGCATCAAACTCCTGCATGGAATTATTGAAGTGTGGCTGTGACAAGGATAAGGGTTGTCGTGTGTGAAGGTTGAGCTTCCATGCACCGCTTTATGTAAATGCAATGGACATTGAGATAGGCTTTAAGTACAATTGTATCATTGATGGCCTTTGAATTGTAAAACAAGGTTTCACAATTAAGAATCTACGCCACCTGATCTATGCTCAATGTCTGTGTCCTCAGGTTCCCAATCATGCTGGATTGCATTATTGTTGAAACCGACACGCAATTCTGTTCCCGCCAGGATTCGAATGAGGCCAGTGATTTATTTAACATTATACCACAGTGCTTCCTGGACATGAATAGTGTTAAATATGATATCGGAATGGCATTATCTGGGTAATAGATGACCCGTAGGTACGTTGTACCATGATTCATATTCATTTCAGTCTTGTATTTTTATTACACACATTGTATTTGTAAAAGTGTAATATGGAGGCCATATTGGTTATTAGTCGTCATTATGGTGAAACCTACATAACTTTAAATAATATACTGTAGTATAATTATATAAAGCGATATTATGCATATATTAAAAAGAAAATATGTTAATAGAAGTAGTTACTATTATGTTATATTTCGGGTTTTACGCCTGCTATATCGCGGGCGGGCAGTTTATCGCAGGCTCCAGCGGTTAACCAGTACTTTGGTGCACCAACCTCTGTAAGAAACTGCCAACTTGTTCATATAAATGAGACACGGCCTGAGCGGGGCTCGAACCCGTGACCATCAGTGATGATAGGTTACAGTGGTATACAAGTCAGCGACCTTAACCACTCGACCACGGAGGCGGACAGAAGTAGTTACTGTATAGACTACTTTCACCACACATGTTAAAAAAACGTCCATCTTACTACCATGGCAATATATTATGTGATAGCAGTACTCCATTTCAAAGAAGATAAATTGTGCTGTAAGTTGATGTGTCTAATAGTTAATATAAATAATCCAACACATTCATAATTATATATGCTAGAATAAATTTCTTCAAATTTTGATTATGTGACCTTGAAAATGACCTTGACCTTGACATTAGATCATCATTGACGGCTTTCAGTTTTTGAACATTTCCTTTCAGAACAGGATGCTATTATTTTTATTTGTTTATATGTGCTAATAAATAAGAAATACAACTATTTATATATTTATCTATAAATGCCGGCCATCTTGGATTTTGGGGGACCCCTTGACCCAGACTCTAGGGTCTCGTTGGAAAGATAGTCGCATGTCATCATACTATCACCATGCAAAGTGGCTAAATTCTAGAATTAAACGAGCAATTATTCTTATAGTGACTCTCACTATTCACATGATCAGTCAAGGGTAAGGCAGTGGTCACATGATCAGGCTAGTGTAAGGCAGTGGTCACATGATCAGTCAATGGTAAGGCAGTTTGTCACATGATCAGTTGAGGGTAAGGCAGTTTGTCACATGATCAGTCAAGAGTAAGGCAGTGGTCGCATGATCAGCCGAGGGTAAGGTGGTGGTCACATGATCAGGCTAGGGTAAGGCAGTTTGTCAAATGATCAGGCTAGGGTAAGGTGGTGGTCACATGATCAGGCTAGGGTAAGGCAGTGGTCACATGATCAGTCAAGGGTAAGGCAGTTTGTCAAATGATCAGTCAAGGGTAAGGCAGTGGTCACATGATTCAGTCAAGGGTAAGGCAGTTTGTCAAATGATCAGGCTAGGGTAAGGCAATTGTCACATGATCAGTCAAGGGTAAGGCAGTTTGTCAAATGATCAGGCTAGGGTAAGGTGGTGGTCACATGATCAGGCTAGGGTAAGGCAGTGGTCACATGATCAGTCAAGGGTAAGGCAATGGTCACATGATCAGTCAAGGGTAAGGCAATGGTCACATGATCAGTCAAGGGTAAGGCAGTGGTCGCATGATCAGTCAAGGGTAAGGTGGTGGTCACATGATCAGTCAGGGTAAGGCAATTGTCACATGATCAGTCAAGGGTAAGGCAGTGGTCACATGATCAGGCTAGGGTAAGGCAGTGGTCACATGATCAGTCAAGGGTAAGGCAGTTGGTCACATGATCTGGCTAGGGTAAGGCAGTAGTCACATGATCAGTCAAGGGTAAGGCAATGGTCACATGATCAGTCAAGGGTAAGGCAGTGGTCACATGATCAGGCTAGGGTAAGGCAATTGTCGCATGATCAGTCAAGGGTAAGGCAGTGGTCACATGATCAGGTAGGGTAAGGCAGTGATCACATGATCAGGCTAGGGTAAGGCAATTGTCGTATGATCAGGCTAGGGTAAGGCAGTGGTCACATGATCAGGCTAGGGTAAGGCAGTGATCACATGATCAGGCTAGGGTAAGGCAGTGATCACATGATCAGGCTAGGGTAAGGCAGTGATCACATGATCAGTCAAGGGTAAGGCAGTGGTCACATGATCAGGCTAGGGTAAGGCAGTGATCACATGATCAGGCTAGGGTAAGGCAGTGGTCACATGATCTGGCTAGGGTAAGGCAGTTGTTGCATGATCTGACACGGATGTAGACTGTACATTAGATTTTCTGTTATTCTACATAACGGATGTAGACTGTACATTAGATTTTCTGTTATTCGACATAACGGATGTAGACTGTACATTAGATTTTCTGTTATTCGACATAACGGATGTAGACTGTACATTAGATTTTCTGTTATTCGACATAACGGATGTAGACGGTACATTAGATTTTCTGTTATTCGACATAACGGATGTAGACTGTACATTAGATTTTCTGATATTCGTGCATCTTCATTATTCCATTTAGCCGCCATTTAGTTACACATAGGACTAGGCTCATTAAAACACACAGCTTAAACGATAGTATGCGCTAGAAAACATCTGCAAAATAATGTCCCTCTTGAAAACAAAATCTCCCAAAGCAAAGCAAATCTCAATTTACGAGTCCGCCAAAAGTTGGCATGCCTTCTTATGTTATATTTCGGGTTATACGCCTGCATCAGCACCATTTCGGGCCATATCGCCGGCGGGCAGTTTACTTAACAACACCTTTCCTGGGCAGGCTCCAGCGGTTAACCAGTACTTGGGTGCACAAACCTCCGTAAGTAACTGCCAACTTTTTCATATAAATGAGACACGGCCTGAGCGCGGCTCAAACCTGTGACCATCAGTGATGATAGGTTACAGTGGTATACCAGTCAGCGACCTTAACCACTCGACCACGGAGGCGGACTGGCATACCTTCTTACCTTACTAAATCGGACATAGTGTTTCAAGGTTGAAGCAAACCTACTTCAAACAAAGAAATAAAATACCACACTTTCTAATTTCAAGGTATTTAGTCCAAATTTGTGACTTATCGTATGGCGGGTTCTGATAATTAGATCATCCTTGGAACAGCGTAAACTGTAAGACACGCCTTTTCTCGCGAGGAACGCTGCCTAACACTGTGAATGCGCATGCCCGTAACAGCGAGTGCACATGTCACCTGCATATCATTAGTTGGAAACCCTCGTACGAAATTGTATACAATCAGGGCACATACGTTCATCGGAAGAAATGCAATAGCGATGTAAATATTAATAAATGTGTGTGGTATACATAGCAAATGACTGTATGCATGTACTGTATCATGTTGGTATACTCACATACATACATATATATTACACATATTACAAAGTATGCTCTTCCAATGTACATGCATGTCTATCTGTGGTATACATAGTAAATGACTGTATGCATGTACTGCATCAGGTTGGTTGGTTGGGCACGCACACGCACACACACACACACACACATATATAATACACATATTACAAAGTATGCTCTTCCAATGTGCAATCATGTCTATCTGCTTATTGAATCCTCATCTATTTTGCTGTATTACTATGTTTGTATTCCTTAAAGCTACTTAAGTTATACATTAACCCATAAAATTTGCTGCATCACTAAATTGATGTGTTACGACTACATCTCTATTCCCCTACTTATAGCAGTCTGCAGCTATATAGGAGTCACGCGCCTGTCTGTCTGGTATTGATCGGTCTGTCTGTCTGTTCGTTTTCTTTATGAAATGTGTTGCATCAACTATCTTCATGTTTTGTTGGATTTCAGTGAAACTTGGTATCCTTCATAATCATGATAATTAACTCTTTACACGCTGGGTAAAATAAAGGCTATAAATAGTTCAATTATTGATGACAATTCATTAATGTATTTTGCTTATTTGAAACTGTAAACTCTGGAAATATGTCGTCGAATTTCAGTTATTTTCACAGCTAGCATGCAAAGATTTAATTGGTTTACAAATTTATTTAGCTTGAATGCGAAACAAGTTTTTACAACATTAGTTTAATCACTATCAAGATCTCATTCCTGATGGAATCCATCGCCATGAGGGAGAGAGAAGAGGCAACGTGGAATTTAAATAGTTGTTGCTGTCCAAATAATGCACTATGTTAGTTGAGAGTTCATGAGAAACGTTTCACTGACTTTGGTTGCCTAATACAAGTTCAAGAGAAGCCGACACTTTTCTTGCTTATTTGAAGTGACATTAAATCAGTGAAAAGGGAACATTTCTATGTAATTTTCTTTTATGTTGTTTTTGTTACCAGATAGTTGCCACAGAAACTGAGTTTTTTAACTAATATATACCACATTTCTTATCATAACTCTCGAATGTAAATAGCAGTGAACATACATGCGTAATACAATGCACGTATCCCAAATAACACCGTTTATGGTACAGATTTACCCTATATCTCACATTTGTACTTTATGTTATTCTTAGACCAATTATCTATCTCTAAATGAGAATATCAAATGCTTTACACATAGATTCCAACAATAAACAAACATTAATTCATGAGTGTGGCTTACCATTATACTTTTGAGAGTTTGTAGACCAGCAAAAGCACTGTTTATTTATTGAAAGTTAGTGTTGGAATTATTTCAGAAGAATTTGAAGTAGGACATTATACATTATTTTGCCTCTTTCATGGTGTCACTTTAATTGTTTTATTTTTTATATTTGATGTCAATCATTCTATCAATGACAGTAGATATTTTATATTATGTTATATATCGGGTTTTACGCCTGCATCAGCACCATTTTGGGCTATATCGCCGGTGGGCAGTTTACCTAACAACACCTTTCCTGGGCAGGCTCCAGCGGTTAACCAGTTTTTATATTTGATGTGGTAGTCAATCATTCTATCAATGACAGTAGATATTTTATATTATGTTATATTTCGGGTTTTACGCCTGCATCAGCACCATTTTGGCTATATCGCCGGTGGGCAGTTTACCTAACAACACCTTTCCTGGGCAGGCTCCAGCGGTTAACCAGTTTTTATATTTGATGTGGTAGTCAATCATTCTATCAATGACAGTAGATATTTTATATTATGTTATATTTCGGGTTTTACGCCTGCATCAGCACCATTTTGGCTATATCGCCGGTGGGCAGTTTACCTAACAACACCTTTCCTGGGCAGGCTCCAGCGGTTAACCAGTACTTGGGTGCACCAACCTCCGTAAGAAACTGCCAACATTTTCATATAAATGAGACACGGCCTGAGCGGGGCTCAAACCCATGACCATCAGTGATGATAAGTTAGAGTGGTATACAAGTCGGCAACCGTAACCACTCGACCACGGAGGCGGACTCAGTAGATATTTTAAATATCAAAGTCATTGAATAAGCTTCCGTACAATACAAACAATTGACAGAACGCTCATAGCTTAACACCCGAGCATTTTATACATATAACTTAAACGCAATACAAATGCAACCATATACATAAGACTATTTAATAATCAACATTGAATTTCAACGCATATAATTATTAATTTCATTAAGCCAGTCTATGCACTAGACAATCACCTAAAATAATACATTTCTCACAGTTTCATGTAATAATTCACAGTAAAGTGTATCGCTAGAAAAATATTTGCAACATAGAGAATGTACATAGAAAATAAAATTCTAGAATGTTGCGTTTTTAATGCCGTCAAGTATATATCGTTTGGTATTTCAGTGTGGTCTTTTTGTAATAATTGTCTGTTTTCAAATATATAATAATATTTTATAAATACAATCAGAAATCTATTGAGATAAATAAGTAAAATATAATACTGACTTCAACAAATTAATCCTTTTTCACAACATTTTTTATTTTATCTTATTTATTAAAAATTACATGTTTTCCTCACAAGATGCAAGTTTATTGTGTAGACGTAATATGCAAGTCCAGGTGTCTGTTAGGGCGATATATATATTAGGCTGCTAGAAGCATTTTGATATGGTCAGCAGATAACCAGATTGTGAATCAGTATTTAACAGTATTGATATAGCTGTAAGGCATGGGGCAGACAAAATATAAAAAAAAAATTAAAACAAGGTTTAAACTTTATTTATTTAACAACGGTTGCGAAGCAAATTCTAACAACTTATATTAATCACTCTCGTTGGCGCGGATGAAAGCGTATATGTAGTCATTCGCGATAACGAAGGTGATTAATATAAGTATTTATAAAATAAATAAAGTTATTAATAAACCAATTGTCTGTTTTCAAATATTTAATAATATTTTTTTAATACAAATTTATTTTCAAGTTCTTACAACTTATATATTAATTACTCTCGAGACCTCATTCCTGATGGAATCCATGGCCACGAGGGAGAGAGAAGAGGCAACGTGGAATTTAAATGCCTTGCCTAAGGGCACAATCGTAACGGCTCCAGCGTGGTTCGAACTCCGGACCTTTCGCACTTTAAGAGAACGCGCATCCACGTCGCTATTACGACTTCCACTATAAATACAATCAGAAATCTATTGAAATAAAGAAATAAAATAAAGAACATGTCTTATAATTCTGAATATAATTGGAGAGAAATCGAGCATTGATTATACAGGGTCATTTAATTTTAACTTTGCTGCTTGGCAGTATGGTGTACCATACATTTTGTAATACTATGCCATTTTTACTAGTGTGTTTTACTTTGTTCTTGTTTTAATTTATTTCCTGTTTAATGTACATACTGGACATGTTAGCAAATAACAAATGTACATACCAATAAACTATATGCTTCTTATCTCCATGTAGAAAATGAACACTATAGTTATTAAGCAAATTCATGACCTTTAGTAAACCACAAGTTATAGTCATTGATGAATTTGTAAATAAATATCCTTAAATGTATATGCAATATACATAAATATAGAAATTTCACAACTTGATTTAATTAAGGTATCTTTAGGCGTTAATTTCATAAATTTGAATAATAAAATGATAATTAAAATTACTTAATGTCTTGACTTTAGTAAACCGCCAATTACAAAGCTACCGATGATATTTCAAATAAATATCACCAAACAACAAAGGGAGGTAGAAATTACTTTACAAAGTTTATTTCTGGGCAGGTGTTTAAAATTGTACTTAAAAAATCTGAATAAATTTACATAATTGCACAATGGAAATATATGTTAGGTTATATTTCGGGTTTTACACCCGCATCAGCACCATTTTGGGCTATATCGCCGGCGGGCAGTTTACCTAACAACACCTTTCCTGGGCAGGCTCCAGCGGTTAACCAGTACTTGGGTGCACCAACCTCTGTAAGAAACTGCCAACTTTTTCATATAAATGAGACACGGCCTGAGCAGGGCTTGAACCCGTGACTATCAGTGATGATAGGTTACAGTGGGATATAAGTCAGCGCCCTTAACCACTCGACCACAGAGGCGAACACAATGGAAATAACAGACGCTCGTAATTCACAAGATTCCACTACATGAGGTTTTATTTTGGCTATATTGGCGATCAGTAACGATTCCGCCAAATCTAAAACTAGCCATTATATTGCATTTTAACCCTTTCAACACCACAGGCCTCTCAATAGGCTTACAAAAAGTGTAGATCCAGATGAGCCGGCTCGTGACAAGAGCCGTCTCATCAGGATCTGCACTTTTTGCCAGTAATATTACTATTTTTAGACAAAAATTACCCATTTTGATAAATGAACTGGTTCAAATGTAATTTTATTATTAATTTATTGGTCTGAAAATATCATGCACCAGTCCATGTCAGTTACTTGGGGTTGAATGGGTTAAGCTACCATCAATGTAAACAAAGGGATGCAAATTAAGAAGGATGACGTTATCAAAAAGGAGGCCAATTTAATATAATATATAGATATATATATAAATCCGAGATGAATCCAGTCTCGAAAAGAAATGAAGAAACTGGAAATTGTTATTTTATTTATTTATAATTACGTAATTAATTTTTATTATAATACAACTAAAAAGAAACTGTATTTAAAAGCATACATCTCGATCGTAAATACTGGCATAGGATTTGGGATAAACATAATCTTGGTGTGCAAAACATTCAAAGAAAACGTATTTCTGGTTTTAAATTCCGAATAATTCATACCATCCACTAGCCTAGAAGTATTTTGTCACAAGATTATGGCCTCAAAGTGGCTTCCCGTCTTAACCCATTCCTTCATAGAGATTTAAGTTAAATATACTATTATATCTCCATACAAACGGCAGCCATTTAGCTATCATGCAGTGGATAAGTAGTTGCCATATCTATCCCACCTCCATAGATATTACTGGGACTACACAAGATTCTGGCCTTTATTATGAACATTGGCTTAGCTACTACATTGTCAATGTATGTCATATTGGTAATGGCGTCAAGTGGTGCTTCTATGAGGGAAAGGTTTATTATGAACATTGCTTTGGCTACTACATTGTCAATGTATGTCGTATTGTTAATGGCGTCAAGTGGTGCTTCTATGAGGGAAGGTTTATTATGAACATTCGTTTGGCTACTACATTGTCAATGTATGTCGTATTGGTAATGGCGTCAAGAGGTGCTTCTATGAGGGAAAGGGCTAATAAACATTGGTTTGGCTACTACCTTGTCAATGTATGTCGTATTGGTAATGGCGTCAAGAGGTGCTTCTATGAGGGAAAGGTTTATTATGAACATTTGGCTACTACCTTGTCAATGTATGTCGTATTGGTAATGGCATCAAGAGGTGCTTCTATGAGGGAAAGGGTTAAGTGAGTGGTAAAAAAAAATGAAAGTAACCCGACATGAACATTTCTTCAACTTGCACTGGCAAACATGCATGCAATTTATACTTGTCTCTGCTGTCCATTTTATCAACCCATCTTATATGCGTGTGCATGCCAAAACCCACAGATTTCAGGACCAAAGTACGAGGGTCGTCTTATAGGCGAGATCAGTTTAAAGTGTCCTGCGAAAGACTCTTGACACGAGTCAGTTTAGTAGCATATAGCGGGAATCGAACCTGCGACCCCAGTGGATTACAAGACCAGCGTGTTGACCACTGATTATCCAATCAGATTAATGTAGAAACATTTGATACAAGCTAAAGCCAACAATGATACACATGACCTGCTTATATGGACATACTATAACGACCTGCTTATATGGACATGCTATAACGACCTGCTTATTTGGACATACTATAACGACCTGCTTATATGGACATGCTATAACGACCTGCTTATATGGACAAGCTATAACGACCTGCTTATATGGACATGCTATAACGACCTGCTTATATGGACATGCTATAACGACCTGCTTATATGGACATGCTATAACGACCTGCTTATATGGACATGCTATAACGACCTGCTTATATGGACATGCTATAACGACCTGCTTATATGGACATGCTATAACGACCTGCTTATATGGACATGCTATAACGACCTGCTTATATGGACATACTATAACGACCTGCTTATATGGACATGCTATAACGACCTGCTTATATGGACATACTATAACGACCTGCTTATATGGACATACTATAACGACCTTCTTATATGGACATGCTATAACGACCTGCTTATATGGACATGCTATATGGACATGCTATAATGACCTGCTTATATGGACATGCTATAACGACCTGCTTATATGGACATGCTATAACGACCTGCTTATATGGACATGCTATAACGACCTGCTTATATGGACATGCTATAACGACCTGCTTATATGGACATGCTATAACGACCTGCTTATATGGACATGCTATAACGACCTGCTTATATGGACATGCTATAACGACCTGCTTATATGGACATGCTATAACTACCTGCTTATATGGACATGCTATAACGACCTGCTTATATGGACATGCTATAACGACCTGCTTATATGGACATGCTATAACGACCTGCTTATATGGACATGCTATAACGACCTGCTTATATACATGCTATAACGACCTGCTTATATGGACATGCTATAACGACCTGCTTATATGGACATGCTATAACGACCTGCTTATATGGACATGCTATAACGACCTGCTTATATGGACATGCTATAACGACCTGCTTATATGGACATGCTATAACAACCTGCTTATATGGACATACTTATCTGGACATACTTATATGGACATGCTTATATTGATACGCTTATACTGAAAAGGATATATTGACATATTTATATTGACAAGCATATATTAATATGGTTTTACTGACATGGTTGCATGGACATGCATATATTCACTATATTGACATGCGTATACTGACATGCTTATATTGACATCCGTATACTGACATGCTTATACGGACAATATTGACATGGCTATATGGACATGCTTATATTGACGTCTTACAACCATTACAACTTACTGACAATCAATGTGCCATATAGCACAGTTACAGTTGGCTAATATATCATATACTACGGTAGTTATGGGCTCACTTATTACTTGTACAAGACAGTTCACCTATATACGATTACACCCATGGTAAAACATGTAAATCACCAGTTTCCTCGCTATACCACGCTTCATTTGCTTATCTTCATTACATATAATAACAATTTTAAGGCACATTTAATTCACCATCCATTAAAGTTTAAGAGCACAGTAGTTTTTTTATGTAAGGGCGTTGCACTTTCAAAACGCTTGTAAAATAATGGCATTTATTACGACATTAAAGTAATTTCTTTCACAATGGTTGTTGTTGGTCTTTCACTATGTCAGTTGCATAAACATGCATGATGGAAACGCCCTGTGAAATGATTAAATCTCGAGTACCTATCCGCAGAAAGTTCTTTCTGGAGTACATTCTTTATACACATTTATTTTAGCTTGATTGCGAAAAATGTTCTTACAACATTAGTGTAATTGCTTGCGAGACCTCATTCTCGTTGCAATCCGTTCCATCACCATGAGGGAGAGATAAGAGGAAGCTTAAGTGCCTTGACTAAGGAAGCTATTTGTAATGGCTACAGCTGGGCGCGAACTCTGGGCCTCTCACACCTGAAGCGAACGCGCTACCACTGCGCTATCACGATATATACCGTGGTAGAAGGAAATGTCCCTATAACAGTATCATTATATTCCGTTTATTAGCAAACAATTCTAAAGAAATTTACTTATCATTATCTGGAAATTAAATACGAGTTCACAGGTAGGTCATAGAGACATTAGTCATTTTAGATGTTGGCGAACAGTGCAATATATATATATATATAGAGCCTCATTTCCAGGACTACCCTGGTTGTCTCCAGGTCTACCCTGGTTGTTACCGGTAGTTTATACAAATTTATTTTAGCTAAATAGCGAAACAAGTTCTTACAGCGTTATATTAATCATTCTCGAGACCTCATTCTTGATGGAATCCATCGCCACAAGGGAGATAGAAGAATTTAAATGCCTTGTCTAATCTGAATCGTAACGGCTCCAGCTCAGACGGGACATGTTATTTTCATTTCAGGCAGATAGAAACTTCTAGAGGGTTGCCAGAATGAGCAATTGATTTTTTCCAACCCAAAAAATAATGTGATAAAAAACATCGAAAATCCAAGAGTTATGTTATATTTCGGGTTTTACGCCTGCATCAGCACCATTTTGGGCTATAGCGCCGCCAGGCAGTTTACGTAACAACACCTTTCCTGGGCAGGCTCCAACGGTTAACCAGTACTTGGGTGCACCAACCTCCGTAAGAAACTGCCAACTTTTTCATATAAATGAGACACGGCTCGAGCGGGGTGAAAATCCAAGAGTAGCACGAGATATATCCCCATATTGTTGTTTACACATGCAAATGTAAAGTGATTACATTAATAAGGTGAGCTTCTGGGTTATCTAGATGCTTATTAAAATAAAGTGATGGATGATCGTTTTCGGGCAAACACTTCCAACATCAAGCTTTGAAAATGTTGAATTTAAAATATTTCGAGATCATAAAAATGCAAGAAATCAAACAAACAATCCACAAAGATTAATAGTAACGACTATGAATAGAAATGGGAATGATATGTCAAGATACAATGGGGCACCGATAGTCTTTGAATAAATTTCGAAAAGGAGTTGTAGAACATGTTCTGCACTGCATGCCGTGATTTTGGAGTCCCTGTGAACAAGTCGGTGTTTGTGAAGAGGTCAGCATTGTTGTGACGACATAGCATCAAAACTCACAAAACATCAGAGAGCCATATAACTTCTACTATGGCCCAACGATAACGTGTTATTTACAAGCATTACTATAAATAGGTTTGGAATAAGCCAAATCAATACGTAGGGTGTAATAAATAATCCTGTGTGCCAAGTAATGCATACATAAATGATAATAAACTTCTTTTTACCCGTTATAATAATAGTAGCCTGTGCTATCTTTTTCGCGGGAATCACGTTATCGTTGGGGTATAGTATAAATGCACTAAGTGACTGACTATTTTCAGAAACAAAGTCAGAAAGATATTTTTTTTAAGTTACTTGCAAGATATTTTTTAATGGACTAAGTGGTCTGTAAATATTCTGTGGGACTATGGCATAGTGTTTCCAATCTCTCTGCCCGATATTGATGCACAAACCATAGTTTAAGTATTTCATGATTTATTTAATTATGAAAGTTTCCACACATTTATTTTTTGTAATATTTAAGAAAACAATTAATTATTGGCTGGTACTGAAGAGTTGCCCCCTGGCTTGATGTTTACATGTGTATTTGATTAAACAACAGTCAATTATAATTGCATGCAAATTGAAATGTTTATTATTTGTAAATATTCGGACAATGCCCATTTAGATTGTTTGATAACATATAAGAGACAGTGTCAAAATATTTCTCATTGCAGTGTCAATATTTAAAACTAAACAGTGATTTATTATGATGTGAAATGGGAATTACACTAGCCCAATTATCATCATAATTTAATATAAAGATATTCGATATTACAATTAGATATGTCAATCATTGTTGCATCTCCGATGATGTTTCTTTACAATTGTGCGTTATTTCACCAAGGTGCAATATAATGGGCCCAATACTACCTCCCAATTTTGGTCCTGACCCTCATTGTTGGTGTGTAATGTAAAAAAAAGAAGAAAAAAGCCAGCATTGTCGTTCATTACACACCAACAATGCTGGCTTTTTCTTCTTCTTTTTTTTGTGGGCAAATCTTCAACATGTTATTTCAAATCTGACTAAATGTAGGAAATAGAAATATAACGTAGTAATCATAATTTCTGAAAATACCCCTATTTATGACATAATGGTGCTTAATGCATAATATGGCCAAAAACGGCCTGCCTAGTAACCATTGACATATTAGTCAGGGCGTAATAAAGCCCAGCTCGTTTTTCTATTACCCCCCTTAGCAGATAATGTATAATTTATCATGAATGGTATATTGGTCCCTTTTAGTTGGAATCCTTTGTTTTTGCTGTTGTTGAGGCATAGTAATTGTGATTTTATCAAAATCATGTCCATTAATTATTAATTTTTTACGGTAAAGTATAGCCTATATTGGATATACTGTTGTCTATATGTTGAGATTTAATAATCACACAATGAGAAAGTGGATGGAAATTGATAGCATGTTGTGCAAAGGAAACAATGGAAATAATCTCAATAAGCTTTCGATTAATTCCATTTTCGTATTGTATGCAATAGATATATGTACTGCACATTATGAATGAATAAATATGTTTTAACCCAAAGAAACAATGATAAAAACAGAGGAAACCCATTGAAAGGGTGAATGAGTATTTGGTTTAATGGCGCATCCAGCCCAGTTCGGGCTATATCGTGCAGGGTTAAGTATACTGTAGACAAGATAGTTAAAAATATATGTATGTAGTAAAATTGTAATGACGAAAGTCAATTGCAACAAAAATTATCAAGCTGTTAAAATGTAATGACAAAAAACGTCACTTGTAAAACTGTATATAAACCAGTAAAACGTTCCAACCTATGGAAAAGATGTGATTCTTTTAAAAATGCAATGATGTATTTAAAATCGACTGTGTCGAAAAACTCCTTCATTGTCAAAACTGTATAATACTTTTGACGAACGAGTGCTAAATCTACACAGTGAATTAAGATTGAAAGGACCTATTTACTTTTAGGAGTATCCAGGGGCAGTGTAAATAGCTGAAAATAGTTCATTCGGGATAAAGTTTGTCAACACCACCTCTAATATGGAGTTTGAAACAATGTAACAACATTGGAAGCTATATTGTACA
The DNA here is from genome assembly GCA_014843695.1 of Archivesica marissinica. Taxonomy (NCBI): domain Eukaryota; kingdom Metazoa; phylum Mollusca; class Bivalvia; order Venerida; family Vesicomyidae; genus Archivesica; species Archivesica marissinica. Next base: position 14,441,537 of record CM026391.1, read on the forward strand.
GCATTTAACCAGACCATTAAGCAGAACCAACCAAAAGCTTCAGATCAAGTCCATTAATGTTTGGTTATTCATTTCAGGATATGTTAATTTGCTCAATTGTTTTTTTAATTGGTCCTATGTTTAACAGTTACCCAATTTGAACAATTGTGGTAGATGTAAAATTAAGTAAGAAGATGCTTCCGATCCAATTCTGAGCATTGTAGTTTGAAGATGTTCTGTAATTTGACCTAGTGATAAATATATATATTTTTATTATTTTTTATTCCTCATAATTTCATTATATATTAACATTGCGATCTATATTTTGACCACTTAAGTCATAATTGGAACAAATTTGGTAGGTTTTTGCCCGGATGCTACACATCAAATTTGGTAGGTTTTTGCCCGGATGCTACACACCAAATTTGGTAGGTTTTTGCCCGGATGCTACACACCAAATTTGGTAGGTTTTTGCCCGGATGCTACACATCAAATTTGGTAGGTTTTTGCCTGGATGCTACACACCAAATTTGGTAGGTTTTTGCCCGGATGCTACACACCAAACGGCGGACAGAAACTGATCAAATAACCAATCAAGGAATGATCAAGCAACTGATGAAGTAAATGATGAAGGAACTGATCAAGCAACTGAAGAAGTAACTTATCAAGTAACTGATGAAACAACTGAAGAAGTAACTGATGAAGCAACTGATGAAGCAACTGATGCAGCAACTGATGCAGCAACTGATGCAGCAACTGATGAAGCAACTGATCAAATAACTGATGAAGCAACTGATCAAGTAACTAATGAAGCAACTGATCAAGTAACTGATGAAGCACCTGATCAAGTAACTGATGAAGCAACTGATGAAGCATCTGATCAAGTAACTAATGAAGCAACTGACCAAGTAACTGATGAAGCAACTGATCAAGTAACTGATGAAGCAACTGATCGACCACAGAGGCGGACTTGTAGGTTGTTACTCAAACAGGTAATATACTTCTCTCTTACCTGTTTCCGCCTCAAGTATCCTTGTGACAAACAGCTGTATCTTGGTGAGGGGGGCGTCTTCAAACAGCTGATTAACACCGACTTCCTACAAAACACAGAATATAATACAGTATATTTCAATCCAATCACCCAAAATACCTTGTATGTTATGTTATGTTGAATGTTTAATTCTTGAAATAAAATCTGTTAACCCTTTCCTTCGTGGAGATTTAGGTTAATATACTATTATATATCCATACAAACGACAGCCATTTAGCTATCATTCAGTGGATATAAGTAGTCGCCATATCTATCCCACCTCCATAGATATTACTGGGACTACATGAGATTCTGGCCTTTATTATGAACATTGCTTTGGCTACTACATTGTCAATGTATGTCATATTGGGAATGGCGTCAAGATGTGCTTCTATGAGGGAAAGGTTTATTATGAACATTGGTTTGGCTTCTAATAGCTTCTAAAAGATATACATGTATATATGCACAAAACAGGAAATATTTAAAGTGAGTTACAGATGGATCTGCAGTCCAGTGGTTAATATGCTGGACTGGTAATCCAGGGATTGCAGGTTCGATCCCCGTCTAACCCTAATAAAATTAACAGTGTTAACAGTCTTTCAGATGGGACATTAAACCGAGGTATTGTGGCGGTGCTTTACACCGTGCACATAAAAGAACCAAAGGAGATTCTGGAATGAGTCTCTGTCTGTATCATTGCACTATCCTCCAAAATCTAATATGACTAATCTCTTCAGGAGGCGTCGTTCATATGGGCAACCGGTAGGGACAATAAATAAAACGTAACATACACATTCTAAGTAAAAATGCATACTGGAGGTATATTTTAACATTTGTTTCTGCCGACATATAGTGCATAACCAAATAGTGATTCAGAGAATACATACTTTTCTCCTGACATATAGTGCATAAACCCAATAGTGATTCAGAGAATACATACTTTTCTCCTGACATATAGTGCATAAACCCAATAGTGATTCAGGGAATACATACTTTTCTCCTGACATATAGTGCATAAACCCAATAGTGATTCAGGGAATACATACTTTTCTCCTGACATATAGTGCATAAACCCAATAGTGATTCAGGGAATACATACTTTTCTCCTGACATATAGTGCATAAACCCAATAGTGATTCAGGGAATACATAGTTTTCTCCTGACATATAGTGCATAAACCCAATAGTGATTCAGGGAATACATACTTTTCTCCTGACATATAGTGCATAAACCCAATAGTGATTCAGAGAATACATACTTTTCTCCTGAAATATAGTGCATAAACCCAATAGTGATTCAGGGAATACATACTTTTCTCCTGACATATAGTGCATAAACCCAATAGTGATTCAGGGAATACATACTTTTCTCCTGACATATAGTGCATAAACCCAATAGTGATTCAGAGAATACATACTTTTCTCCAAGTTCATGAATGTATACAATAGCCGTGTTATCGTGTCCACTTATTTCCTGTATGTGTCCATGGTAATGTTCGCCTTCCAATATCACCTGTAAATACACAATACTACCTATAATATACACAATACCACCTGTAAATACACAATACCACCTGTAATATACACAATACCACCTGTAATATACACAATACCACCTGTAAGATACACAATACCACCTGTAATATACACAACAACACCTGTAAGATACACAATATCACCTGTAAGATACACAATATCACCTGTAATATACACAATATCACCTGTAATATACACAATACCACCTGTAAGATACACAATACCACCTGTAATATACACAATACCACCTGTAAAATACACAATACCACCTACAATATACACAATACCACCTGTAATATACACAATACCACCTGTAATATACACAATACCACCTGTAATATACACACACAATACCACCTGTAATATACACACACAATACCACCTGTAATATACACAATACCACCTGTAATATACACAATACCACCTGTAATATACACAATACGACCTGTAAGATACACAATATCACTTGTAAGATGCACACTACCACCTATTAAAATATACACAATACCACCTATAATATACACAGTAACACAATACCACCTGTAATATACACAATACCACCTGTAATATACACAATACCACCTGTAATATACATAATACCACCTGTACGATACATAATACCACCTGTAATATACATAATACCACCTGTAATATATATAATACCACCTGTGAGATACACAATATGACCTGTAAGATACATAATACCACATGTAATATACACAATACCACCTGTAATATACACAATACCACCTGTAAGATACACAATACCACCTGTAATATACACAATACCTCCTGTAATATACACAATACCTCCTGTAAGATACACAATACCACCTGTAAGATACACAATACCACCTGTAAGATACACAATACCACCTGTAATATACACAATACCACCTGTAATATACATAATACCACCTGTTAAAATATACACAATACCACCTGTAAGATACACAATATCACTGTAATATACACACTACTACCTGTAATATACACAATACTACCTGTAATATACACAATACCACCTGTAATATACACAATACCACCTGTAATATACACAATATCACCTACAATATGCACAATACCACCTGTAATATATACAATATCACCTATAATATACACAACACCACCTGTAATATAAACAATACTACCTGTAATATACACACTACCACCTGTAAGGTACACAATACCACCTGTAAGGTACACAATACCACCTGCAAGATACACAATACCACCTGTAATATACACAATATCACCTACAATATACACAATACCACCTGTAATATACACAATACCACCTGTAATATACACAATACAACCTGTAATATACACAATACCACCTGTAATATACACAATATCACCTACAATATGCACAATACCACTATGAAAAGTCAATGAATGTAGTGGGACTGTGGGAAGGTCAATGAATCTAGTAGGAATGTGAGAAGGTCAATGAATCTAGTGGGAATGTGAGAAGGTCAATGAATCTAGTGGGAATGTGAGAAGGTCAATGAATCTAGTGGGACCGTGCAAAGGTCAATGAATCTAGTGGGACCGTGCAAAGGTCAATGAATCTAGTGGGACTGTGGGAAGGTCAATGAATCTAGTGGGACTGTGTGAAGGCCAATGAATCTAGTGGGACTGTGGGAAGGTCAATGAATCTAGTGGGACTGTGCAAAGGTCAATGAATCTAGTGGGACTGTGGGAAGGTCAATGAATCTGGTGGGACTGTGTGAAGGTCAATGAATCTAGTGGGACTGTGGAAAGGTCAATGAATCTGGTGGGACTGTGTGAAGGTCACTGAATCTGGTGGGACTGTGTGAAGGTCAATGAATCTAGTGGGACTGTGGGAAGGTCAATGAATCTAGTGGGAATGTGAGAAGGTCAATGAATCTAGTGGGAATGTGAGAAGGTCAATGAATCTAGTGGGAATGTGAGGTCAATGAATCTAGTGGGACCGTGCAAAGGTCAATGAATCTAGTGGGACTGTGGAAAGGTCAATGAATCTAGTGGGACTGTGGGAAGGTCAATGAATCTAGTGGGACTGTGTGAAGGTCAATGAATCTAGTGGGACTGTGGGAAGGTCAATGAATCTAGTGGGACTGTGCAAAGGTCAATGAATCTAGTGGGACTGTGCAAAGGTCAATGAATCTAGTGGGACTGTGTGAAGGTCAATGAATCTAGTGGGACTGTGGGAAGGTCAATGAATCTAGTGGGACTGTGTGAAGGTCAATGAATCTAGTGGGACTGTGGGAAGGCCAATGAATCTAGTGGGACTGTGGAAAGGTCAATGAATCTAGTGGGACTGTGGAAAGGTCAATGAATCTAGTGGGACTGTGTGAAGGCCAATGAATCTAGTGGGACTGTGTGAAGGTCAATGAATCTAGTGGGACTGTGGGAAGGTCAATGAATCTAGTGGGACTGTGTGAAGGTCAATGAATCTAGTGGGACTGTGGGAAGGTCAATGAATCTAGTGGGACTGTGGAAAGGTCAATGAATCTAGTGGGACTGTGCAAAGGTCAATGAATCTAGTGGGACTGTGTGAAGGTCAATGAATCTAGTGGGACTGTGGGAAGGTCAATGAATCTAGTGGGACTGTGTGCAGGTCAATGAATCTAGTGGGACTGTGTGAAGGTCAATGTATCTGGTGGGACTGTGTGAAGGTCAATGAATCTAGTGGGACTGTGGGAAGGTCAATGAATCTAGTGAGACTGTGTGAAGGTCAATGTATCTGGTGGGACTGTGTAAAGGTCAATGAATCTAGTGGGACTGTGTGAAGGTCAATGAATCTAGTGGGACTGTATGAAGGTCAATGTATCTGGTGGGACTGTGTGAAGGTCAATGAATCTAGTGGGACTGTGTGAAGGCCAATGAATCTAGTGGGACTGTGGGAAGGTCAATGAATCTAGTGGGACTGTGCAAAGGTCAATGAATCTAGTGGGACTGTGGGAAGGTCAATGAATCTGGTGGGACTGTGTGAAGGTCAATGAATCTAGTGGGACTGTGTGAAGGTCAATGAATCTAGTGGGACTGTGGGAAGGTCAATGAATCTAGTGGGACTGTGTGAAGGTCAATGAATCTAGTGGGACTGTGGGAAGGTCAATGAATCTAGTGGGACTGTGGAAAGGTCAATGAATCTAGTGGGACTGTGCAAAGGTCAATGAATCTAGTGGGACTGTGTGAAGGTCAATGAATCTAGTGGGACTGTGGGAAGGTCAATGAATATAGTGGGACTGTGCAAAGGTCAATGAATCTAGTGGGACTGTGTGAAGGTCAATGAATCTAGTGGGACTGTGGGAAGGTCAATGAATCTAGTGGGACTGTGTGCAGGTCAATGAATCTAGTGGGACTGTGTGAAGGTCAATGTATCTGGTGGGACTGTGTGAAGGTCAATGAATCTAGTGGGACTGTGGGAAGGTCAATGAATCTAGTGAGACTGTGTGAAGGTCAATGTATCTGGTGGGACTGTGTAAAGGTCAATGAATCTAGTGGGACTGTGGGAAGGTCAATGAATCTAGTGTGACTGTATGAAGGTCAATGAATCTAGTGTGACTGTATGAAGGTCAATGTATCTGGTGGGACTGTGTGAAGGTCAATGAATCTAGTGGGACTGTGTGAAGGCCAATGAATCTAGTGGGACTGTGGGAAGGTCAATGAATCTAGTGGGACTGTGCAAAGGTCAATGAATCTAGTGGGACTGTGGGAAGGTCAATGAATCTGGTGGGACTGTGTGAAGGTCAATGAATCTAGTGGGACTGTGTGAAGGTCAATGAATCTAGTGGGACTGTGGAAAGGTCAATGAATCTGGTGGGACTGTGTGAAGGTCACTGAATCTGGTGGGACTGTGTGAAGGTCACTGAATCTGGTGGGACTGTGGAAAGGTCAATGAATCTAGTGGGACTGTGCAAAGGTCAATGAATCTAGTGGGACTGTGTGAAGGTCAATGAATCTAGTGGGACTGTGGGAAGGTCAATGAATCTAGTGGGACTGTGTGAAGGTCAATGTATCTGGTGGGACTGTGTGACGGTCAATGAATCTAGTGGGACTGTGTGAAGGCCAATGAATCTAGTGGGACTGTGGGAAGGTCAATGAATCTAGTGGGACTGTGCAAAGGTCAATGAATCTAGTGGGACTGTGGGAAGGTCAATGAATCTGGTGGGACTGTGTGAAGGTCAATGAATCTAGTGGGACTGTGTGAAGGTCAATGAATCTAGTGGGACTGTGGAAAGGTCAATGAATCTGGTGGGACTGTGTGAAGGTCACTGAATCTGGTGGGACTGTGTGAAGGTCAATGAATCTGGTGGGACTGTGTGAAGGCCAATGAATCTAGTGGGACTGTGGGAAGGCCAATGAATATAGTGGGACTGTGCAAAGGTCAATGATTTAAAGGTCATTGTTATGTACACAATCAAATTAAGCACACATCTGTATCTACACTTGATACAACTACATCCACATCCATATAATATAAATGATATCATATAAATCACACTTTAAAAAAGTATGTGTGTAATAATATCCTATAATAAGTTCTTTATTGTCGTTAGTCATACATCAAGGCCTATAATAAGTTCCTTATTGTCGTTAGTCATACATCAAGGCATAACTATTTATCAATTAATTTAACCATAAATCAAAATGAGTTTGCTTATGAATTCTGAGCTTGCTCCAGTATACAATTTACTAATTGGTTTCTTTCTAAAATAGTCAGCAACTCATTTCGCTTTGATAAATAAGATTCCGTCAGATTAATTTATAAATTCAACATTTTACTCAATTATACATATTACCAATATTATTGTTTACCATTTTACCACAATACATTTTACCAATTTGATTGTTTACCATCTGACCATTTTACCAACAATACATTTTACCAATATTACTGTTTACCATTTTACCAACAATACATTTTACCAATATTACTGTTTACCATCTGACCATTTTACCAACAATACATTTTACCAATATTACTGTTTACCATCTGACCATTTTACCAACAATACATTTTATCAATTTGACTGTTTACCATCTGACCATTTTACCAACAATACATTTTATCAATTTGACTGTTTACCATCTGACCATTTTACCAACATTACATTTTACCAATTTGACTGTTTACCATCTGACCATTTTACCAACATTACATTTTACCAATTCAATATTTTACTAATTCAACGTTTTACCTACTATCAAGTTTACTGACTTAACAATAATACTACATGTACACATTTTACCATCAAAACATTTTCCTATTAGTTAATCCTGGAGCAGTTTCGATTGTGCCCTTAAGCAAGGCATTTAAATTCCACATGCCTCTTCTCTCACCCTCATGGCGATGGATTCTATGAGGAATGAGTTCTCGAGAGTGATTAATATAAGTTGTAGGAACTTTTTCCCATGATGGATTCCATGAGGAATGAGGTCTCGAGAGTGCTTAAGTTGTAGGAACTTTATCGCAATCAAGCTAAAAATAAATATGTATAAACTCTAAACATTACACCAACTACAAATATTACCATTTGAACATATTACCAATTACAGGAATCTCTCATTATTGTCATATTCTAAATAGGTAACTATTACCAACAAGATCGCCAAGGCCTTGGATTGCTCACCTGTTGAAAAGCCCAACGGGCTAAATGAAAAATTGCTGTTTGAAGCAAAATGTTGCCGACAACGGACATAGGGCTATCAAAATAGCTTGCCTTGATCAATTAATGCTCAGGCGAGTTAAAAAGCATAGAACATTTATATTGCATACCTCCATCAGGTGCTTTTGTCCACTGACACAAAACTATCCCAACAACAGAAAGGTGTATAAACTATATCCAGCTATATCCAATTGCACAGATCTGCGATAAATATTCATCTAATCTGAATTGCATATTTGCAAAATCCAGACCAATTTACCTACGTTTAGTACAGTGTAAGAGAGAACTTTAGAAATGCAAATTGGATGATTTATAAATGATCTGTTCACAAATCAGTTTCATCAACAACACCAGCGATATCATCATCACCTATTCAGCAACTGTAAGTAGCATTAACATAACCACTCTATTAATTATCCATACTGCTTCGTGATGTTTATGAATAAATAATAACTTACTTGCACAATCAAAATCAGAAAGCATTACGGGTGGGGTTACATAAAGATAACTAGGATCAATTGTGCATGTACGGTATTACCGATATTAATCTAATACACATCCTGGCATTTATTAGAATCAACAAAGGTGGAATTGTATAAACCCAGACTTCAATGTCACACGAGAGATTTAAATTTAATTATAGTGTTGCCAATGACAATAATAAGGTCTAAACTATTGCGTTCTTATTCTCAGAATTTAAGGCACACAAATAAATAAGTGAAATTCATATTACACGATTTGCATATTTCACAAGCACTAGATCTCAACATTTGACTATACCGAATTTGGCTCCTTTTGGCCAGACACCGTCACATATATGTAACTACTCGAGACCAAATTGTATTGACAAATGATATGTTTCAAACTTAAGAGCGTTTAATTTTGAATTTAAATTTTGTGTGATGTTAAAAACGTTTCAAACATCACATATTTGGATCACAACAGGTTTCAATCTTCTGACCCTTGTAGTTGAAAAACTATTGAACACAAATGCTTGTACCTGGGGCTCTCCGTGCACGGATACTATATCCGCCTTATAGCCGAGAGGTGGTGAGTTCGAGCCCTGCAAGAACCACGGAGGTGATGTCCTCTAGACAAGACACCTATATCCACATTGCCTCCTCCCTTTCCCTCCCTCGCTAGATCTATCAGGAATGAGGTCTCGAGAGCAATTAATGTAATGTTGTAAAGAGTTGGATAAATCGCCAATACATGAACACTACAATCTGGGTATCCAATTATAAATGCTTGCAGACATAAGTGGGTAGTGCAACAGCTGCTACAAGCTGTATATGTATGTAGAAATTAACTTAAACTGCGATGTAGTGTGTCCTGGGATACACTGGATATATTTTTTTCTTCAGGCATATGTTTTTTGATTAATCTTTGTATGTTGTTTTTACCCACGATTAACCCATTCAACACCAAGTAACTCACATGGACTGGTCCATGATATTCATAAACCAATAAATGAATCAGAAAATCACATTTGGACAAGTTCATTTATCAAAATGGGTAATTATGTCTAAAAATGGTCATATCACTGGCAAAAAGTGCAGATCCTGATGAGACGGCTCGTCACGAGCCGGCTCATCTGGATCTACACTTTTTGTAAGCCTATTTAGAGGTCTGTGGTGTTGAAAGGGTTAAGGCCCATATATTATTATCCTCATTGGTAGCAAGCTGATTGTACCTTACATATTTGTACTTATCAATAACAAATTTATGCAATAGTCAATATACACTCTAGCTATTAGTTTATACAAATTTATTTTAGCTCAATTGCGAAACAAGTTCTTTCAACTTATGTTAATCACTCTCGAGACCTCATTCCTGATGGAATCCATCGCCATGAAGGAGAGAGAAGAGGCAATGTGGAATTTAAATGCCTTGCCTAAGGGCACACTCGTAACGGCTCCAGCGGGGCTCGAACTCTGGACCTTTCGCACATCTAGCTATTAGTGGTGGAGGAAGACCCAGGGTGCCCCCAACGAGCAGTATTTCCGGCACAGATTGCACCTGAGTAGAACCACCGACCTTCTGCAAGCCAGCTGTCAGAATTTGACACCCACATTGGGATTTGAACCTCCAGCAGTGAGTGGTAAGTGAATTGAAGTAAACGACCGTAACCACTCGGCCACCTTTTAAACATTTTGAAACACAATCTAATTTGTCATCCTCGAGTTGTTTTTCATTGGACAATATGTTGTATTTTTCATAATATATGTTGATTGCACCATATGAGAAATAATCCAATATATAGCAAAACATGCTCCACATATGGCCAGTAAATTATTTCAATAGCTAACAACATGTACTGGATCACACATATTACCATATTTATGTGGTGTTGTGGTCACAGTCTGTCATGGTTATTGTAATTATAAAATATTATTTGCAACTTTACCAGAATAGTTTCAATTAAGGAAAATTCTATTAAAATTACTAACCAGCTGCATGCTTCACATAGAGCCACACCAGGTCACATCAGTTTATCTCTTGTAAATGTATTTAATAATCAATTTATCATTTATTCTGACAAACAATTTGTTGTGTCCATGGGTACCAGCGAATCGTTCTGTCCCCTTAATGGGATTTTTATCATGCTTGAACAACTTTCCGTCAAATAATAATAGACCTTGGCTGGAGGCTATGAACTATTCTCCAACCTTACACTCAGTCGCAAGCCTCCGATTGGTTCAGCCGAGTGCAAATCTCGGAATAAGCCAATCAAAATTAAACATGGGCATACCGGTTTTCGGACCTCTAAGTTTTGTTGGTGAATAACTTGTTTACTATGTAAAGTGATCATTCTTGCAATTTAATGCGCTGGATTAAAAACACATTGGATAACATATTTTAAAATAAAACTACAACTACAAAAAACACACACATTAAAAAAACAGGTGAAAGATACTTGAGCTTTAGATCGAGGGCTGTCCGATTAGCGCGCTCGCTTCTCACCAATGCAACTAGGGTTCAATCCTCGGACCGGGAAGTATGTGAGATGGTACGGTGGTCGCCAGATCGGACAGGTGGGTTTTCTCCGGGTACTCCAGGTTCCTCCCACACGAATGACCACATATACGATTTCATCTGCGCCAACGAGAGTGATTAATGTAAGTTGTTATAACTTGCTTCACAATCATAAAATAAATAAAGTTTAAACTTTTAAATTTGAGGAAACAGACAATGTCTGAATTAACCCATTTCCTACACTGAAATGCAATAAAGGGCCACTACTCTGCTATAAGGGGGTCACAATGGAAACCCCAAACTTTAAACGCATGCATTTATCATTCTTGAAGTAGTTATTTTTATTCCATCTGCGACAGTCCGAGCAAAGTTAATACAACTTGGAACTTGACATTTATACTGAAAAATAACAAAGGGCCATAACCCTTTAAAAGTTGTCGCAACAAATTGTCGCATGTTTATTTGGGAAGTCTTTAAAGACATGATCGAGTTGGGGGAGGTGTTAATAAAATTAACAGTCTTTCAGATGGGACGTTAAACCGAGGTCTCGTGTCGGTGCTTTACGCCGTGCACGTAAAAGAACCAGAGGAGATTCTGGAATGGGTCTCTGTCTGTATCATGCACTATCCTCCAAAATCTAAAATAACTAATCTCTTCAGGAGGCGTCGCTCATATGGGCAACCGGTAGCGACGATAAATAAACGTAAAAAAAAAAAACGGGAGGTGTTATGCAATATTTTTTACATAAAGTGTGAAAATGCAATAATTTCATTGTCCGTCACCATTACAGCTAATCCTATACAGAGACAATATAATTACAACGTGTGACATTGCATGCATTTTGTGAGATCTGAAAGTAGGTCGGGTGTGCCTTTAATAGAATGGGTCAAATAGGGGTCTAGCGAGAAGTTTGACACGTACGATTGTTTTATATGTACAAAACAGAGATACAAGGTTAAATCTACATGGCCCCACTTTTAAAATTTAAAAGTTGGTGCCGCACAAAATACAGTTGCACAGATTTACCAAGTGCATGTAGTTGTTCTATGTTAACAAGTAGATCTCACCTGACACTTGTCCCCTGGGGCAAACCTTTCCTTGTATTCGGGAGACTTCTTGATTTGCTCTGAAAATAAAATAAATGGAATCTATGTCGGCTCTTAACCCTTTCCTTCATAGAGATTTATGTTAATATACTATAATAACTCCATACAAATGACAGCCATTTAACTGACTTGCAGTGGATAACTAGTCGCCATATCTATCCCCACTTCTATAGATATTACTGGGACTACATGGGATTCTGGCCTTTATTATGAACATTGGTTTGGCTACTACATTTTCAATGTATGTCGTATTGGTATTTGCGTCGGTGCTTCTATGAGGGAAAGGGTTAACATTGTCAATGTATGTCGTATTGGTATTCGACCCCCCCCCACACCACCCGCTACATTTAGATATGAACAACATACTGAGGTTCTGGTGGTCACTATGCACAGTATCAATTAGAATGTAATGATATAATTTACTAACGCATGACAATTACTTTCTAGGCCAGAGAACACTAATTCTACAATCATATTCTCGTCAATTAGTATGAAGGTCAATAGTTTACGATTTACAAAAATTCCCATTCAATGTTGACCATTTAGATTTACTGACACGGGATGCTTTCGCAATGATAACATTATATTGCATACATTATATACATAGACATAGTTTATTAAATTCCAGTTAGGCTTTCAAGCCCATGCGCACATACATACATACATATATATACAGTTAGCGAACAGTGCAAACATAATGCATACATGTACATGTATATACAAATCAATGTGAGCTCCCACAATCATAGCCATGTATATTTATTTCTATGTATAAATACATGTAATATTTATCTGATGTGTGTCTTGTAATTAAAGCAAACCCATTCTTTATTTCTAACACGGAGATGGTCAAAATACGCAACCAAACACAAAACCAAACATACCGGTACATATATCTGGTTCATACACATACATAAACAGTGTTGCTGGAATGGTTGTAGTTTATAAATGCACCCTTTTGGAGAGGAATTAATATAAGTTTTCTGAAAACTTGTTTTCCAATCCAAACCATTCACAATTTATGTAATTTATAACATTTTTTGTGTTATACATGTAAATGTATTGAAATAAATACTGGCTAAACCAATGAAGCTGTATTTAACTGTTGCGCTTATTGCTCTTTGCAGCAATTGGGCGATATAAAGATTTGAGAAATGATAAACCATTCGTTGTTGACGATCATTTTACGATAAACTTTCAATGATAATTAGAACCGTAGATTTTAGTACAGTATTTCACATTTTACAACATGAAGTCAGCCGAATATGATTACATTACAATCACTTGACCATAAACATATAGACGGGTCAGTGGTTAAGTCGTGACCTCCCGGTGGTGTGTATTTTCTAGGTTTGATTGCTATCAACTTTAATGTGTACTTAATGTGAAAATATAAATTTGATGAAGTTTGATTTCAAACTAGATGTCATTTTTTGAAAACATAATGCATGTCTCCCCAGCAGTGTGGAGTTCAGGGCCATAACTCTGTGAATACTCAATCTATTTCCATCTAGTTGAAGACAAAGATACCAGTAGCTAGTTTTGGAACCGATCATTATGCTAATGTATCATTGGTTTATACAAATTTATTTTAGTTAGATTGCGAAACAAGTTCTTACAACTTATATTAATCATTCTCGAGACGTCATTCCTAATGGAATCCATTGCCACGACGGAGAGAGAAAAGACAACTTCGAATTTAAATGCCTTGCCTAAGGGCACAATCGTAACGGCTCCAGCGGGGCTCGAACTCCGGACCTTTCGCACATCCACTGCACTATCACGACTTCATGTATCGTTGAAATCTGGCAAAGCATTTAGAAATAATAGTCAAGACAAACTGTATTCTACACATCTTCAAAGTACAAGTGGAAGTTGTGATAGTGCAGTGGTAGCACGTTTGCTTCAGGTGTGAAAAGCCCGGAGTTCGCGCCAAGCTGTAGTTGTTAGGCAAGGCACTTGAATACCACAGTGCCTCTTCTTTCTCCCTTGTGGCGATGGATTCCATTAGAAATGAGGTCTCGAGAGTGACCAATATAAGTTATAAGAACTTGTTTCGCAATCGAACTAAAATGAATTTGCATAGATTAAATCTTCAAAGGGCCATAACTGCAAAAGATTAATCAAGTGGAACGCAAAGATGATATGCATAACTAGGCTTGGTACCGATCATTTCTGTGATGTTTCGTGAAAATACGACGTGATGTTTCATGAATACGACCAAGAGTTTAGAATATCTTGTTCTGACAAACTGCAACAGACGGACGGGACGACATGCATTTTTATCATGTTTGGAAAAAATGTACATAAATAAACGTGCTTTATAAATACAAAATCAAGCATTGCAAATAAATAAAATACATTCTTACCTCAAACTGCAAAGTTAGTCCTTTTTTTGTTCTTTCCGACTTTCTATGACTTTCATTAAGTTTATACACACATTGATATGTAATTCCTTATTTTATGAATAATTGCAAACTATTAAAATGTAATATTAAAATATGTTATATATATATATATATATATATATGTACATTATATTTAGCGGCGTAAATTTATTATACCCAAATCAAAAATTACAGAATAATATATTAGGTAGAATCCTTTCACCGTTATGCATAAAGATATTTTACCCATTACACAGTATATGAAAAAACATTCGAGAAATACACCTACCCCTTTTTTCCTCTTCCCAAATATCCAGTTCTACGTTTCTATAGATACACGGGTCGAGAGCCTTGGCTATCCTGTATGGCACTGGTGGAGAAGGCTTGCGTAAATGACGATCCTACAGTGAACAAACAATGCAGGCCATCAGTTGAGGCTGTTCAATCAGGTAACATGTTTCTTACAAATGAATATTTAAACGAAGTAATACAACAGCTGGTTCCTATCTCAATTCTATATCAAATCGTACACACATGCATTTAATTGAAATGTCTTCACTTTTTTGCAGCAACAATAGATATTGTGTTGTCCATCGAAGCTGCGAAGTGATCAATATACTGCGTAATTGATCATACAACACAAAGTCGACTTCGGGTAATTGACAAAATGTGCGGCCGATATTGAACTTTTGATATTCCCAATTAAAAATCAATTACTTTGTAACCTCTAGTTCAAGCTAATTGACTAGCACCCTATGTCTTTAAATGTAATGTATATGCTTTACTCTTTATTGAAAACGGAGATGTCCTCAAGAGAACAGCGGTTACTACCGCTACAGCTATGTCCGTATTTATACAAGATTCCTCATGATAACTAATCCATTCTCAAACGATTACTTCATTCAAACACACAACAAATATTAACTATTCACTAATTCAGTATTAAAACAAAATCAAGATTTAGGGTAAAAATAGGAAAATCAATAACTCGTTATCACCATCATTTTCGTTTTCATCCACCCATATCCACACAGTATACAAATGTAAATATATTTTATAAACCCGAACCAACTCCAGCGAAGTGATATATGGAAAGTACATGAATGAATGAATACTGGTTTATTTCTCTACAGATGTTATACACAACTTTAATTCTTAAGCCGCATCTTAGTTACATAAAGAAGATTTGTGAGGTAAGTCGTGTGCTGATTTTCTACTGCTGGTATTTCGCACAACATTCCTCACACTACGTAACCCGATACAAGAAACTGTTGTTACTGTGCAACGTTGATACAGCATAACACAACCATTTGCTTGTTTGGGAGCATCATTTGGTTATATACCAATGTTTACAGACTGTTACCTGAATATTAGCACTTATTATGAATTCTATCCGCAACATGATAGTAACATGGATGAAACATGATAGTAACATGGATGAAACATGATAGTAACATGGATGAAACATGATAGTAACATGGATGAAACATGATAGTAACATGGATGAAACATGATAGTAACATGGATGAAACATGATAGTAACATGGATGAAACATGAACATGATAGTAACATGGATGAAACATGAACATGATAGTAACATGGATGAAACATGATAGTAACATGGATGAAACATGATAGTAACATGGATGAAACATGAACATGATAGTAACATGGATGAAACATGATAGTAACATGGATGAAACATGAACATGATAGTAACATGGATGAAACATGATAGTAACATGGATGAAACATGATAGTAACATGGATGAAACATGAACATGATAGTAACATGGATGAAACATGAACATGATAGTAACATGGATGAAACAGATAGTAACATGGATGGAACATGATAGTAACATGGATGAAACATGATAGTAACATGGATGAAACATGAACATGTTAGTAACATGGATGGAACATGAACATGATAGTAACATGGATGAAACAGGATAGTAACATGGATGAAAAATGAACATGATAGTAACATGGATGAAACATGATAGTAACATGGATGAAACATGATAGTAACATGGATGAAACATGAACATGATAGTAACATGGATGAAACATGAACATGATAGTAACATGGATGAAACATGAACATGATAGTAACATGGATGAAAAGTTGTACGCACCCAAAAAAATAACTTCAAACAGATAAAGTCACGCTTATGTTATTATTATTTATGTTATATTTCGGGTTTTACGCCTGCATCAGCACCATTTCGGGCTATATCGCCGGCGGGCAGTTTACCTAACAACACCTTTCCTGGGCAGGCTCCAACGTTTAACCAGTACTTGGGTTCACCAACCTCCGTAAGAAACTGCCAACTTTTTCATATAAATGAGACACGACCTGAGCGGGGCTCAAACCCGTGACCATCAGTGATGATAGGTTACAGTGGTATACAAGTCAGCGACCGTAACCACTCGACCACGGAGGCGGACGTGAAGTCACGCTGCATTAGTTTAATTGATATTCGTGTTCAATTGCATCAACTTTTCACATTTGCGACAGAGTAAAGATTATGTGCTAATCATAAAGTAAGCAGTAGTATATAACCAAGGAATGCCCCCAAACAAGGAATTAAAGATAACGGATATAAAAATATTGATGTCAAAGTTCATAGAGTGACCTAGATAGAGGTAGGCAAGGTTCAAGGTCAATGCTTTTTTTTTTATTTAATCAGATTTTATTGCAAATCAATAGTACATAATATTTATGTCATACACATAACTTTACAATACATAGCATGAAAATACAAATGGTTTGGGCCACAAGTTTTAACAACATTAGACAATGGCCCGAACAAGGTCAGTGCTAGAGGGTGATATGGGAATAATTGTCTCCCAGAGCTGTCACACTTATCTTTTTTTCTACAAAAACCATTTTCAAATGATAGGGTAGGTGTAATAATAAGAAACAACAACACCTGCTTAGATAACTCCTGTACAAAATGGTCCAACTAAAATTTATTTAGAAAATGGTCAATAACAATTTTTGAGTCGGGCCATTTTAGCGAGTCGATCGTGAAATGCAAAAAACCACCTTTAATTCATTCATTATGGAATAAGGTGATGATCCAAAGTCTTGGCTTAACGTCAGAAATAGGTCAAATGATTCAAAGGTCATCAAAGTGTAGGTCAAATGAAAGGGTTCAATGCTATCTGTACATCATACAATTAAGAAAATAACCCCCCTCAAATAAGAAATTTATGAACAATTCCATTTGTTTGGAGATGCAAATCACTGTGGCATATGGTACTTGTGAAGATCACGATAGCCATTGTTCAGCCATTGTTCATTTAGGTGCCAATCTATATACATCAACCATCCATACACATGTAATCAAATTATGCACAGATCTAAGGGTTTTGGACGATGTCTGAATAGGTGTCCTTTATCGAGGTATGCCGAGGCCAATGTCATCAAAGTGGAATTCATCAAGGTGAACAATTGGAAATGGTCAAAAAAATGTAATTAATTGAAAGACATTTAGTCATATATTTTCTTCACGAAACAATGGTAACATTTTTTATTCATCCATAGAGTCATAACAATAGGACGATGTGATAAATATAACAGACCTCATCCACCTATACAACTGTATTCCGTAGTTGTAACAATAGGACGATGTGATAAATATAACAGACCTCATCCACCTATACAACTGTATTCCGTAGTTGTAACAATAGGACGATGTGATAAATATAACAGACCTCATCCACCTATACAACTGTATTCCGTAGTTGTAACAATAGGACGATGTGATAAATATAACAGACCTCATCCACCTATACAACTGTATTCCGTAGTTGTAACAATAGGACGATGTGATAAATATAACAGACCTCATCCACCTATACAACTGTATTCCGTAGTTGTAACAATAGGACGATGTGATAAATATAACAGACCTCATCCACCTTTACAACTGTATTCCGTAGTTGTAACAATAGTACGATGTGATAAATATAACAGACCGCATCCACTTTTACAACTGTATTCCGTAGTCATAAATATAACCGACCACATCCACCATTACAAACTGTATTCTGTAGTTGTAACAATAGGACGGTGTGATAAATATAACAGACCTCATCCACCTTTACAACTGTATTCTGTAGTCGTAACAATAGGACGATGTGATAAATAAAACAGACCTCATCCACCTATACAACTGTATTCCATAGTCGTAACAATAGGACGATGTGATAAATAAAACAGACCTCATCCACCTATACAACTGTATTCCGTAGTTGTAACAATAGGATGGTGTGATAAATATAACAGACCACATCCACCTTTACAACTGTATTCCGTAGTCGTAACAATAGGACGGTGTCATAAATATAACGGACCGCATCCACCTTTACAACTGTATTCCGTAGTTGTAACAATAGGACGGTGTGATAAATATAACAGACCTCGTCCACCTTTACAACTGTATTCTGTAGTTGTAACAATAGGACGGTGTGATAAATATAACAGACCGCATCCACCTTTACAACTGTATTCCGTAGTTGTAACAATAGGACGGTGTGATAAATATAACAGACCTCATCCACCTTTACAACTGTATTCTGTAGTTGTAACAATAGGACGGTGTGATAAATATAACAGACCGCATCCACCTTTACAACTGTATTCTGTAGTTGTAACAATAGGACGGTGTGATAAATATAACAGACCGCATCCACCTTTACAACTGTATTCCGTGGAAGTCGTGATAGCGCAAAGGTAGCGCATTCGCTTCAGGTGCGAAAGGCCTGGAGAATATGTTATGTTATATTATATTTCGGGTTTTACGCCTGCATCAGCACCATTTCGGGCTATATCGCCGGCGGGCAGTTTACTTAACAACACCTTTCCTGGGCAGGCTCCAGCGGTTAACCAGTACTTGGGTGCACCAACCACCGTAAGAAACTGCCAACTTTTTCATACAAATGAGACGCAGCCCGAGCGGGGCTCGAACACGTGACCATCAGTGATGATAGGTTACAGTGGTATACAAGTCAGCGACCGTAACCACTCGACCACGGAGGTACAACAATGGAATAGGTTTTGTTCATATACATGTACAACATAAAGAGGTAACTTGTGTTTTATCGAACCATAATGACTGACACATCGTGCACTTCACCGCCGGGAGTTTGAGGAAGCTATCCAACTGGCTTTTGGAAGATTAGTGGTTCTACATGGGTGCCTGAAACAATGCACTGTTGTATACGGGAATCACTCCTGGAGACGACCTTTCTAATTCCAAAGAGGGGCATATTATAATTTTATATCTCAAAGAAGCAAGACTCGTAGTTCTCAATATGGATTGTTTGCGTCTTGGTAAAAATATATTTTAATATTTTGGACTTATTTTAATATTTTGGACTTATTTTAATATTTTGGACTTATTTTAATATGCTTGTCTTATTTTAATATGCTTGACTTATTTTAATATGCTTGTCTTATTTTAATATTTTTTGACTTATTTTAATATGCTGGACTTATTTTAATATATTTATTTTAATATGCTCGACTTATTTTAATATACTTATTTTAATATGCTGGTCTTATTTTAATATGCTTGTCTTATTTTAATATTTTTGACTTATGTTAATATTTTTGACTTATGTTAATATTTTTGACTTATGTTAATATGTTAGTCTTATTTTAATATGCTTGACTTATGTTAATATTTTTGACTTATGTTAATATTTTTGACTTATGTTAATATTTTTGACTTATGTTAATATGTTAGTCTTATTTTAATATGTTTGTCTTATTTTAATATGCTTGACTTATTTTAATATTTTTGACTTATGTTAATATTTTTGACTTATGTTAATATGTTAGTCTTATTTTAATATGCTTGACTTATTTTAATATTTTTGACTTATGTTAATATTTTTGACTTATGTTAATATGTTAGTCTTATTTTAATATGTTTGTCTTATTTTAATATGCTTGACTTATTTTATGATGATGTTCGTTTTATTTATAGTCGCCACCGCATAAATGCATTTGGGCGACTGTATTCTCTAAGTTGTTTAGATCCTAAGGTGATTCGTTCTTCTGTGCTGGTTATTCAATGATGATTATGTGTTCTACGATGATTATGTCCATCTTCTATGATGATTATTCCTATTCTACGGTGATTATTTCTGTAGTCGCTGGCGATTCTTCTTCTATGAAGCTTATGGAGACGTCCTCTGGTGATTTCGTCTTTCCGTGCCAGGGTGACAAGGCCTGGTCTGTACGTGGTCCTTTGTAGGGCCACCCTCCTCACTGTTGGTCACCCCGCAGCAGCATTAATACGGATCTGACAGTTAGACATCTGGTCGTCGATTGTCGCAAACGAGTCTACTATACTCCGGTGTAGCTCGGGGGAGCGTGGATCCATGACCGTTGCCGCTCCCTCAGGTCCGCCGTCTCGTCTATCCGCCGGAGAAGTAGAAGAAGGAAGAGAAAGTGTCGAAAAAAGCCGGCGAAGATATAGTGTTTCAATATCACTATCTAGAGTGTCCACTATCTAGAAGAGCTGGTGGATCTGTCCTGATGTGCTGTAGCCGTGAATCCACATGCTGGCGAGCCTCCCCCTTCACAAGATCGACGACCAGAAGATCCCAGAATCCTACGCTGCTGCTGCGGGATGTGCACCGGAGATCGACCGGCGTGACTTATTTTAATATGCTTGTCTTATTTTAATATGCTTGACTTATTTTAATATTTTTGACTTATTTTAATATGCTTGACTTATTTTAATATTTTTGACTTATTTTAATACGCTTGTCTTATTTTAATATGCTTGACTTATTTTAATTATTTTAATATGCTTGGCTTATTTTAATCATTTTAATATGCTTGACTTATTTTAATATTCTTGACTTATTTTAATAATCTTGACTTATTTTAATATGCTTGACTTATTTTATGACTTATTTTAATTTTTTGGACTTATTTTAATATATTGGACTTATTTTAATTATGCTAGTCTTATTTTAATATGCTTGACTTATTTTAATATGTTTGACTTATGTTAATATTTTGGACATATTTTAATATGTTTGACTTATTTTAAGCATTTCTGGACACACTTTTCTTTCACCACTTACAGCTACATGCATTACCGGTTTATCATTTTAGATGGTACTAGATTGTGTCATTTTGATAATAAACGTAATCATTTCTATAAATTGAAAATTTCTGGCAACAAAGATTATACCAAAACAGAGCAAACATGTGGAGCCAACCCAATCAGTTTACTAGCTACAAGCTGTCACACCAAAAATCAATGTCCTGTACACAATAACTGTTAACAATCCAACCCCCCCCCATGCCCCGCATACAGCTAATGAAATGTTTAAAATCCAAATGCAACTTTTGTGACAATGTTGTATTGACTTTAGTTGCACAAGCAAATGTTGCCAAGATTGCATTAACTATTTGTATAAAGAACACCAGACAGCATTTATACGGATTATTGGCAGGAACAACTATCTTACATCGGACAGCATTTAGGTGGATGATTGGCAGGTACAGCTATCTTACATCGGACAGCATTTAGGTGGATGATTGGCAGGAACAACTATCTTACATCGGACAGCATTTAGGTGGATGATTGGCAGGAACAACTATCTTACATCGGACAGCATTTAGGTGGATGGTTGGCAGGTACAACTATCTTACATCGGACAGCATTTATATGGATGATTGGCAGGTGCAACTATCTTACATTGGACAGCATTTATATGGATGATTGGCAGGTGCAACTATCTTACATCGGACAGCATTTATATGGATGATTGGCAGGTGCAACTATCTTACATTGGACAGCATTTATGCGGATGATTGGCAGGTACAGCTATCTTACATTGGACAGCATTTAGGTGGATGATTGGCAGGTACAGCTATCTTACATTGGACAGCATTTATACGGATGATTGGCAGGTACAACAATCTTACATTGGACAGCATTTATATGGATGATTGGCAGGTACAACTATCTTACATTGGACAGCATTTAGGTGGATGATTGGCAGGTACAACTATCTTACATCGGACAGCATTTATATGGATGATTGGCAGGTGCAACTATCTTACATTTGACAGCATTTATACGGATGATTGGCAGGTACAACAATCTTACATTGGACAGCATTTATATGGATGATTGGCAGGTACAACTATCTTACATTGGACAGCATTTAGGTGGATGATTGGCAGGTACAACTATCTTACATCGGACAGCATTTATATGGATGATTGGCAGGTGCAACTATCTTACATTTGACAGCATTTATACGGATGATTGGCAGGTACAACAATCTTACATTGGACAGCATTTATATGGATGATTGGCAGGTACAACTATCTTACATTGGACAGCATTTAGGTGGATGATTGGCAGGTACAACTATCTTACATCGGACAGCATTTATATGGATGATTGGCAGGTGCAACTATCTTACATTGGACAGCATTTATGCGGATGATTGGCAGGTATAGCTATCTAACATTGGACAGCATTTAGGTGGATGATTGGCAGGTACAGCCATCTTACATTGGACAGCATTTATACGGATGATTGGCAGGTACAACAATCTTACATTGGACAGCATTTATATGGATGATTGGCAGGTACAACTATCTTACATTGGACAGCATTTATGCGGATGATTGGCAGGTACAACTATCTTACATTGGACAGCATTTAGGTGGATGAATGGCAGGTACAGCTATCTTACATTGGACAGCATTTAGGTGGATGATTGGCAGGTACAGCTATCTTACATTGGACAGCATTTATATGGATGATTAGCAGGTACAACTATCTTACATCGGACAGCATTTATGCGGATGATTGGCAGGTACAACTATCTTACATTGGACAGCATTTAGGTGGATGATTGGCAGGTACAGCTATCTTACATTGGACAGCATTTATACGGATGATTGGCAGGTACAACAATCTTACATTGGACAGCATTTAGGTGGATGATTGGCACAGAGTATATACTGTAATATAGTGTAGAGTACATACTGTGTCATATTGTAGAGTACATAATGTAGTATATTGTAGAGTATATACTGTAGTATAGTGTAGAGTACATACTGTAGTATATTGTAGAGTACATAATGTAGTATAGTGTAGAGTACATAATGTAGTATAGTGTAGAGTATATACTGTAGTATAGTGTAGAGTATATACTGTAGTATAGTGTAGAGTACATACTGTAGTATATTGTAGATTACATACTGTAGTATAGTGTAGAGTACATACTGTAGTATATTGTAGAGTATATACTGTAATATATTGTAGAGTACATACTGTAGTATATTGTAGAGTACATACTGTAGTATATTGTAGAGTACATACTGTAGTATAGTGTAGAGTACATAATGTAGTATAGTGTAGAGTACATACTGTAGTATAGTGTAGAGTACATACTGTAGTATAGTGTAGAGTACATACTGTAGTATAGTGTAGAGTACATACTGTAGTATAGTGTAGAGTACATACTGTAGTATATTGTAGAGTACATAATGTAGTATAGTGTAGAGTACATACTGTAGTATGGTGTAGAGTACATACTGTAGTATAGTGTAGAGTACATACTGTAGTATAGTGTAGAGTACATACTGTAGTATAGTGTAGAGTACATACTGTAGTATAGTGTAGAGTACATACTGTAGTATAGTGTAGAGTACATAATGTAGTATATTGTAGAGTACATAATGTAGTATAGTGTAGAGTACATACTGTAGTATAGTGTAGAGTACATACTGTAGTATATTGTAGAGTACATACTGTAGTATATTGTAGAGTACATACTGTAGTATAGAGTATATTGTAGAGTACATACTGTAGTATAGTGTAGAGTACATACTGTAGTATAGTGTAGAGTACATACTGTAGTATAGTGTAGAGTACATACTGTAGTATAGTGTAGAGTACATACTGTAGTATAGTGTAGAGTACATACTGTAGTATAGTGTAGAGTACATACTGTAGTATAGTGTAGAGTATATACTGTAATATATTGTAGAGTACATACTGTAGTATAGTGTAGAGTATATACTGTAGTATAATGTAGAGTACATAATGTAGTATAGTGTAGAGTACATACTGTAGTATAGTGTAGAGTACATACTGTAGTATAGTGTAGAGTACATACTGTAGTATATTGTAGAGTACATACTGTAGTATATTGTAGAGTACATACTGTAGTATAGAGTAGAGTACATACTGTAGTATAATGTAGAGTACATACGGTAGTATAGTGTAGAGTACATACTGTAGTATAATGTAGAGTACATACTGTAGTATAGTGTAGAGTATATACTGTAGTATATTGTAGAGTACATACGGTAGTATAGTGTAGAGTACATACTGTAGTATAATGTAGAGTACATACTGTAGTATAGTGTAGAGTATATACGGTAGTATATTGTAGAGTACATAATGTAGTATAGTGTAGAGTACATACTGTAGTATAGTGTAGAGTACATACTGTAGTATAGTGTAGAGTATATACTGTAGTATATTGTAGAGTACATACTGTAGTATAGAGTAGAGTAGAGTATATCTCTGTTTGAAGCATACTATTCGGTCTGTAGGTGTTGATATGGCAAGAAATCTCTTAAGAATGGAATATCGCGGGACAGACGGAAGAGATTGACACATTTCAAGTCATGGTTCATTTGTCATCTTATTTCAGTTATAAATGCAATATCCAATTAAAGAGTATCAAAGTACTGTTACGCACACGTGCGATATTACACAAAGGTTATTTCTTGCTTAATTGTACATGCTTAATTTGATATTGATCAGTAAGCTACAGCTGGTAGAACGTACCCATATAACTATTTACACGATAAGTAACAATTATTATTTACAATATGTTTATCAATTTCACACAATGTTAGGTACTCCGAGAAGCAGGCAGAGAGGCTCCTATTACAAGAGGCCCTAATCAGCTGCTAGCCACCACCTGAATCTAATGAACCAAGCTTTATATTCACATATTCTGTTGATCACAATTTTATACGATCATTTTTGTGTGGATACATTTAATTATCATCGCCTCCTGGTTAATCAGTGCGATGTCGTAATATCGCCATTGTAGCACGTTCGCTTCAGGTGCAAAAGGCCCGAGTTCCCACGAGCTATAGCCGTTATGATTGTGCCATTAGGCAAGGCAATTAAATTCCACATTCCTCTTTTCTCTCCCTCGTGGCGATGGATTACATCAGGAATGAGGTCTCGAGAGTGATCAATATAAATTGTAATAACTTGTTTTCGCAATCCAGCTAAAATAAATTTGTATAAAATAAGTTATTTTATTTTTTATCGAGGCTACTGCGAGATACACAAGATGCTAAAATTCCAGATACATCCCTGGTTCTCTTACATGCCCGGTGTATAGCACCGATACACGAGACCGGCTTATAGTCCCATCTCAAAGACTTTAATATCATTATGATCAGACAGGGGATCTAACCTGTGATCCCTGGATTCAGAGTTAGGTTTATACAAATTTATTTTAGCTCGATTGCGAAACAAGTTCTTTCAACTTACAGTGTTGGATACTCGTGTCAATATGTTCCGGCCAACTTGGCCTGTACTTGAGAAAAGGTACCGGCCAAGATGAAATAGTACAGGCCAATTTTTGGCCTGTACTTAAGAATTAGTTCCGGCCGCAAATAAATGGTACAGGTCATTGAATGTGGTTCTGTCCGGTGGCAAAGCAACCGGATGCAAGTGCCACAGGCACTTGCCATGCTAGGGGGGTCCGGGGGCATGTTCCCCCGGAAAAAGATTTTTAAGTAGACACAATGGTGCATTCTGGTTGACTTTGGGGTAAAATCAACCTCTTTTTTTTATCTTAAATTTTGTCACTTTTTTAGATAATTTTTCTTCAAAATTGCTATGAGTTTTCTTTTCAGATCATGATGCATAAAGGTGTCGAAACAAAATGCACAACAAATTTACTTTGTCACGGTTTTTGTGAATAAAATTACTGCTGAAGAGAGTCATCATGTCAAAATTACAAGTAGTGTCATGTTGCTTATTTTGTCGGGGATTGTTGTAAAACAAGACCACACTTTTTCAAAGTGATTGGACAATACTTTTTCCAAAATGTTAAACTCTTTATTTATTTACATAATATGAACAATGAATCAATCAATATAATGAGGGAAATCAAAATGCCTGTAAATGCTCCAGGACCTATGATTGCAAAGCTGCACATTTATAAGATGTCACTGTCCTCTTGATCATGAACAATCCATTTGTTGATATCTGCCTCCATTATTTCATTATCATCTTCATCAGAGTTATAATCATCAAATCCTTCTTCTGGACCTGGTCTCCATTGACAGGGGGGGGGGGGGCTTTTTTATTAAAAACCTTTCCATGCTAACAGTTATGTTTTTGTCTTGTTGATCGACTTTGGCTCGCGCTCAAGGCCGTAGCTTACAAGCGGAATCCCAATGAAAACACAGGTTTTCCCGAAATGACGTCATAACCGGAAACCAAAATGGAGGCACAGAATATTTGAAATTTTGTTAATTTGATGAGAAAAAGCGCCTAAAATGGCGAAGATACTTTGTGTCCTGGTTCAGGCGAGTATGAACTTCAACAAACTCATCAAGGGCTATCAAATAAGACATCTCGCCACGATGTCGAGTGCGTAGTAAACGTTTCTCGCCAGTCTAAAAACGTTATCGCCATGGCGAGTTGGCGTGTGCGAATATCCAACGCTGTAACTTATATTAATCCCTCTCGAGACCTCATTCTTGAAAACAAATCCATCGCCACGATGGAGAGAAGAGGCATGCTTTGCCTAAGGGCACAATGGTAACGGCTACAGCAGGGTTCGAACTACGGGCCTTAGGCACATGAAGCAATGCGCTTTCACGACTCGGGGATTCAGAGTTAACCACTGGACCGCAGACCCAAGGTTTTTGTTCTGTTAGCCAGGTAAGGGCACATATAGCTAGCCTCTTGTCTATTATTCCTATTGTTCTACCATCAACAAAGTACCCAGTTGTCTGCTGCATACAGAGATACTTTCAAGTGGCATAAACAGCTTAGGTTATACGGCGATTCTCTAGCTGTTATTGGTGGAAGAAATCCCGTGAGTCCATCCAAGCAGTATTGCAGGCACGGTCGCACACCCGGGTAGAACCACCGATCTACCGCAAGCCAGCTGGATAGCTTCCTCACATGAAAGAATTCCATAACCCTGGTGGAATTCAAACCTACAGTGGTATTGGTCAAGTGATTGGAAGTCAATGACTCTAACCACACAGCCATGGAGGCACCTGTGCCATAAGAATAACTGGAAACGTCTACCTTTCTAGTGAGATGCCAGTCCTGGAATTGCTTCAGGCACGAGTCTTCAAGATCATCAAATCTACAATGATTGATAAGTTTGGATGAAGAAATAGTTCAGTCATTTGATGATGATGTTGATAATGGTCAATTATCAGAAGGGGTTGACATTAATATAGCAAAATGACATAGGTAAATAGGAAGAGGCAAGTGTCAGAGGTAAATAGGAAGAGACAAGTGACACGAGGTAAATAGGAAGAGGAAAGTGTCAGAGGTAAATAGGAAGAGGAAAGTGTCAGAGGTAAATAGGAAGAGGCAAGTGTCAGAGGTAAATAGGAAGAGGCAAGTGTCAGAGGTAAATAGGAAGAGGCAAGTGTCAGAGGTAAATAGGAAGAGGCAAGTGTCAGAGGTAAATAGGAAGAGGAAAATGCCAGAGGTAAATAGGAAGTGGTAATGTGTTGGAGGTAAATAGGAAGAGACAAGTGTCAGAGGTAAATAGGAAGAGGCAAGTGTTAAGAGGTGAAGAGGAAAGTGTCAGAGGTAAATAGGAAGGGGTAATGTGTTGGAGGTAAATAGGAAGGGGTAATGTGTTGGAGGTAAATAGGAAGGGGTAATGTGTTGGAGGTAAATAGGAAGAGACAAGTGTCAGAGGTAAATAGGAAGAGACAAGTGTCAGAGGTAAATAGGAAGAGGCAAGTGTTAGAGGTAAATAGAAAGAGGAAGTGTCAGAGGTAAATAGGAAGAGGTAATGTGTTGGAGGTAAATAGGAAGAGACAAGTGCCAGAGGTAAATAGGAAGAGGAAAGTGTCAGAGGTAAATAGGAAGAGGCAAGTGTCAGAGGTAAATAGGAAGAGGAAAGTGTCAGAGGTATATAGGAAGAGGAAAGTGTCAGAGGTATATAGGAAGAGGCAAGTGTCAGAAGTAAATAGGAAGAGGTAATGTGTTGGAGGTAAATAGAAAGAGGCAAGTGTCAGAGGTAAATAGGAATATACCTACATGCATATTTATTCCTTAAAAACAAATACAGCTACGTCCTATATTTCTGTACTTGCTGGGTTTGAATGCGTGCGTGGATGTTGGTTGTGCGAGTGAATGGGGGATGTAAGTGTGAATACGAGGCTATGTATGTGAGAGAGAAAGCGAGAATGATAGATTATAGATTTAAATTATTTTGTAACTTAACCACATTTAATAAATATGTACAATGTTACATATAAGTTCTGTCATTATCAAACTGTTAAATGTATAATGTTTGTGAAATGTGTTTAAATAACAAAATAAATATATACAATAATAAAAAAAAAATATAGGAATAGACAAGTGCCAGAGGTAAATGGGAAGAGGCATGTGCCAGAGGTAAATAGGAAGAGGCATGTGCCAGAGGTAAATAGGAAGAGGCATGTGCCAGAGGTAAATAGGAAGAGGCATGTGCCAGAGGTAAATAGGAAGAGGCATGTGCCAGAGGTAAATAGGAAGAGGCATGTGCCAGAGGTAAATGGGAAGAGGCATGTGCCAGAGGTAAATAGGAAGAGGCATGTGCCAGAGGTAAATAGGAAGAGGCATGTGCCAGAGGTAAATAGGAAGAGGCATGTGCCAGAGGTAAATAGGAAGGGGTAATGTGTTAGAGGTAAATAGGAAGGGGTAATGTGTCAGAGGTAAATAGGAAGAGGTAATGTGTCAGAGGTAAATAGGAAGAGGTAATGTGTCAGAGGTAAATAGGAAGAGGCAAGTGTCAGAGGTAAATAGGAAGGGGTAATGTGTTAGAGGTAAATAGGAAGAGGTAATGTGTCAGAGGTAAATAGGAATAGATAAGTGCCAGAGGTAAATGGGAAGAGGCATGTGTCAGTTATGTTATATTTCGGGTTTTACGCCTGCATCAGCACCATTTTAGGCTATATCGCCGGCGGGCAGTTTACCTAACAACACCTTTCCTGGGCAGGCTCCAGCGGTTAACCAGTACTTGGGTGCACCAACCTCCGTAAGAAACTGCCAACTTTTTCATATAAATGAGACACGGTTTGAGCGGGGCTCGAACCCGTGACCATCAGTGATGATAGGTTACAGTGGTATACAAGTCAGCGACCGTAACCACTTGACCACGGAGGCGGACTATCCCCAATTTTATAGACATCACATAATTGATTTGTTGTGTAGTTGTGTACACTATGGTACCAGAAATACATCCCTCTCCAAGCAGTATCTCTGACACTGATGGGCACTTGGATATGGTCAACAACCTTCCCCAAGCCAGCTGGATAACTTCACTTCATATTTCGACCACGGAGGCGGAGGAAAACGATACTAACATGCGCTACAACGCGCTAGAACATCAAGCTTAGACAACGCCACAAATGACGTAACCGACGGTTCCAGTCCTAAAGTGTTCACTTTGACAACATTTCAAACTACAGCCTCTGGCAACCATAGACATAAAGCAGCTTAAGAGTAATAAGAGCATAATTATTTCTTTCAGTGAATGATCAAATTATATTTCACCGAATGAACATTGAAAGCATTACTATAAGTCAAATATTATTTGATCATTTATTTAAAACAAATAATCTTTTTATTTTAGTCATAAAAGCGTTTTTTTGACAACAATGCAACTGTACACTGAATGGTACTAGAATGTCGCATTTAGATAATATAAATCAATAATGACGTCACCGATAGCTCGAGTCTGAAAAGGTTCGAGTTGACAACAATTCAACTTGCAGCAACAGCTAGGTGCCACACGTGCAAAGTAGTGCGAAATAAAATGTATTATTCCACTGCCATCAACCAGTGGAATGACACATTTTATTCCACTGCCATCAACCAGTGGAATGACACATTTTATTCCACTGCCATCAACCAGTGGAATGAATCATTTTATTCCACTGCCATCAACCAGTGGAATAACACATTTTATTTCACTGCCATCAACCAGTGGAATAACACATTTTATTTCATTGCCATCAACCAGTGGAATAACACATTTTATTTCATTGCCATCAACCAGTGGAATAACACATTTTATTTCATTGCCATCAACCAGTGGAATAACACATTTTATTTAACTGCCATCAACCAGTGGAATAACACATTTTATTTCATTGCCATCAACCAGTGGAATAACACATTTTATTTCATTGCCATCAACCAGTGGAATAACACATTTTATTTCATTGCCATCAACCAGTGGAATAACACATTTTATTTCATTGCCATCAACCAGTGGAATAACACATTTTATTTAACTGCCATCAACCAGTGGAATAACACATTTTATTTCATTGCCATCAACCAGTGGAATAACACATTTTATTCCATTGCCATCAACCAGTGGAATAACACATTTTATTTCACTGCCATCAACCAGTGGAATGACACATTTTATTTCATTGCCATCAACCAGTGGAATGACACATTTTATTTCATTGCCATCAACCAGTGGAATAACACATTTTATTTAACTGCCATCAACCAGTGGAATAACCCATTTTATTTAACTGCCATAAACCAGTGGAATAACATTTTATTTAACTGCCATCAACCAGTGGAATAACACATTTTATTTCACTGCCATAAACCAGTGGAATAACATTTTATTTAACTGCCATCAACCAGTGGAATAACACATTTTATTTAACTGCCATCAACCAGTGGAATGACACATTTTATTTAACTGCCATAAACCAATGGAATAACACATGTTATTTAACTGCCATCAACCAGTGATATAACACATTTTATTTAACTGCCATCAACCAGTGGAATAACCCATTTTATTTAACTGCCATCAACCAATTGAATAACCCATTTTATTTAACTGCCATCAACCAGTGGAATAACCCATTTTATTTAACTGCCATCAACCAGTGGAATAACCCATTTTATTTCATTGCCATCAACCAGTGGAATAACACATTTTATTTAACTGCCATCAACCAGTGGAATAACACATTTTATTTAACTGCCATCAACCAATGGAATAACACATGTTATTTAACTGCCATCAACCAGTGGAATAACACATGTTATTTAACTGCCATCAACCAGTGGAATAACACATTTGATTTAACTGCCATCAACCAGTGGTATAACACATTTTATTTAACTGCCATAAACCAGTGGAATAACATTTTATTTAACTGCCATCAACCAGTGGAATAACACATGTTATTTAACTGCCATCAACCAGTGGAATAACACATTTTATTTAACTGCCATCAACCAGTGGAATAACCCTTTTTATTTAACTGCCATCAACCAGTGGAATAACACATTTTATTTAACTGCTATCAACCAGTGGAATAACACATTTTATTTAACTGCCATCAACCAGTGGAATAACACATTTTATTTAACTGCCATCAACCAGTGGAATAACACATTTTATTTAACTGCCATCAACCAATGGAATAACACATTTTATTTAACTGCCATCAACCAGTGGTATAACACATTTTATTTCACTGCCATCAACCAGTGGAATAACACATTTTATTTAACTGCCATCAACCAGTGGTATAACACATTTTATTTAACTGATATATTTCTTTATTTCCTTGGCTGATAAAAAATTTGATGAAACCTTGAGAAAGGTGGGTTTATCCCACCAAAACATCGGTACACCCGTGTTACAGAGTATTGTATTTATTTCATTGGCTATGTTATGTTATATTTCGGGTTTTACGCCTGCATCAGCACCATTTTGGGCTATTTCGCCGGCGGGCAGTTTACCTAACAGCACCTTTCCTGGGCAGGCTCCAGCGGTTAACCAGTACATGAGTGCACCAACCTCCGTAAGAAACTGCCAACTTTTCATATAAATGAGCGGGGCTCGAACCCGTGACCATCAGTGATGATAGGTTACAGTGGTATACAAGTCAGCGACCGTAACCACTCGACCACGGAGGCGGACTTTATTTCATTGGAAAGCAGAAAATAAATTGAATTATTCTACTGCTTTCAACAACTGCTAAAAAATGCTACATTGTTTTAATCCACGTGAATGGAAATTATGAATTGGTAAGCCGAGATGGCTTCATTGCTTTGGTCGTTGACAAGGCCGACAAGCCTACCTGTTGGATAAAAGAAATTATGAATCGGTAAACCGAGATCGCTTCATTGCTTTGACCGACTAGCCTACCTGTTGGATAAGAGACTCAGTTTGCGCTTGTTTTGGTCTCTGATGAGGGCCACAGCCTGAGTTAGTTCGGGATCCAACTTGAACACTCCGCGGTACAATATCTCGTAGACTATTGCTGAAATATAAGGTTATTCTGTGGTCAGATATCTAGGACTTGAGTATATTCTGCAATAATGTACAGTCGCCGCACAGTTAATTGGCAGTAAAGTTATGCTAATGTGGGATAGGAGATCCAAGATAAAATATGGATATTAATCTCAATTTCTTCATTTACGAAGTGCAATATTTCCCATAGGAGATTCAGTAACACATTGTACATTGTTGAACCACATTTGTTTTTGGAGATTAGTTGCCTCAACAGCTTAGGTCATATGGCGACTCTCCAGCTAGTATTTTCGGAGGAAGAACCCTGGTGCCCCCCAATGCAGTATTTAAGGCACGGACTGGCACCCCACTGGGACGCTTGTCCACATGGTTTCGCCGGCGGCGAGGGTATATAAGCTCAATCACCACCCCATTGGGATTCGAACCTACAACAATGAGGGGAAAGTGATTTGATATGAATGACCGTAATAATTCGGCAATGGATGCCCCCTAAACCACACGTAATATTATAACTTACTCCCACCGTTTGACAATGAGAATCTAACATAACGTTACTATTGTGTCAATTATTTAGCATGGCCTCGACCGAACAGACCAGGATCGCTATACATACTACTATGCTGGACACATTCTCTGCAAGTTCTGTCTAAAACCTTCAAGTGGCTTGGCAGAACAAGTCCAGACAAAGTTAATTGGGGTTATCTACAGACAAGCATCGTCGTGATGTGTGTCCAGACAAAGTTAATTGGGGTTATCTACAGACAAGCATCATCTTGATGTGTGTCCAGACAAAGTTAATTGGGGTTATCTACAGACAAGCATCGTCGTGATGTGTGTCCAGACAAAGTTAATTGGGGTTATCTACAGACAAGCATCATCTTGATGTGTGTCCAGACAAAGTTAATTGGGGTTATCTACAGACAAGCATCATCTTGATGTGTGTCCAGACAAAGTTAATTGGGGTTATCTACAGACAAGCATCGTCGTGATGTGTGTCCAGACAAAGTTAATTGGGGTTATCTACAGACAAGCATCATCTTGATGTGTGTCCAGACAAAGTTAATTGGGGTTATCTACAGACAAGCATCGTCGTGATGCGTGTCCAGACAAAGTTAATTGGGGTTATCTACAGACAAGCATCGCCGTGATGTGTATACACTAAAAAGGTTCAGATTGGGTCATACATGTATGTGTCTCACATTATCGAGTGGAAACAAACAACGAGAGAAGACGGACTGACAGCCAGGCAGGCGGCCAGCTGGATGGACAGAGGCAAACAGACAGACAGGTAGGGAGAGGATATGACAGTTATAGGTTATATTTCGGGTTTTACGCCTGCATCAGCACCATTTTGGGCTATATCGCCGGCGGGCAGCTTACCTAACAACACATTTCCTGGGCAGGCTCCAGCGGTTAACCAGTATTTGGTTGCACCAACCTTCGTAAGAAACTGCCAACTTTTTCATATAAATGAGGCACGGTCTGAGCAGGGCTCGAACCCGTGACCATCAGTGATGATAGGTTACAGTGGTATACAAGTCAGCGACCTTAACCACTCGACCACGGAGGCAGACGAGGATATGACAGGCGGAGACAAACAATTAGACAGAAGGTAAAACCAATATACATGTCTACTCAGAAAGAGGGAGACAACCCATAATCCTCCACCAAAAATAATCCTTCACAAAAAGCACTATGTATATAGTACTAGGTATTCTATATTTCTACAACTTACATTGGCACACTGCAGCATTCTGCTGGAAACTAATTGGGTAGACGGAATCCAGCTGAGTGTCATCAACTCTACACAGTACAATCTACAAACAACAATAGTATACATGGTACTGGACAAGTGTCATCAACTCTACACAGCACACAATCTACAAACAACAATAGCATACATGGTACTGGACAAGTGTCATCAACTCTACACAGCACACAATCTACAAACAACAATAGTATACATGGTACTGGACAAGTGGCCTCAACTCTACACTGCACACAATCTACAAACAACAATAGTATACATGGTACTGGACAAGTGTCATCACCTCTACACATCACACAATCTACAAACAACAATAGTATACATGGTACTGGACAAGTGTCATCAACTCTACACTGCACACAATCTACAAACAACAATAGTATACATGGTACTGGACAAGTGTCATCAACTCTACACTGCACACAATCTACAAACAACAATAGTATACATGGTACTGGACAAGTGTCATCAACTCTACATAGCACACAATCTACAAACAACAATAGTATACATGGACAAGTGGCCTCAACTCTACACTGCACACAATCTACAAACAACAATAGTATACATGGTACTGGACAATGTCATCAACTCTACACTGCACACAATCTACAAACAACAATAGCATACATGGTACTGGACAAGTGCCATCAACTCTACACTGCACACAATCTACAAACAACAATAGCATACATGGTACTGGACAAGTGGCCTCAACTCTACACTGCTCACAATCTACAAACAACAATAGCATACATGGTACTGGACAAGTGTCATCAACTCTACACTGCACACAATCTACAAACAACAATAGCATACATGGTACTGGACAAGTGGCCTCAACTCTACACTGCACACAATCTACAAACAACAATAGCATACATGGTACTGGACAAGTGTCATCAACGCTACACAGCACACAATCTACAAACAACAATAGTATACATGGTACTGGACAAGTGGCCTCAACTCTACACTGCACACAATCTACAAACAACAATAGCATACATGGTACTGGACAAGTGTCATCAACTCTACACTGCACACAATCTACAAACAACAATAGTATACATGGTACTGGACAAGTGTCATCAACTCTACACTGCACACAATCTACAAACAATAGTATACATGGTACTGGACAAGTGTCATCAACTCTACACAGCACACAATCTACAAACAACAATAGTATACATGGACAAGTGGCCTCAACTCTACACTGCACACAATCTACAAACAACAATAGTATACATGGTACTGGACAAGTGTCCTCAACTCTACACAGCACACAATCTACAAACAACAATAGTATACATGGTACTGGACAAGTGTCATCAACTCTACACAGCACACAATCTACAAACAACAATAGCATACATGGTACTGGACAAGTGTCATCAACTCTACACTGCACACAATCTACAAACAACAATAGCATACATGGTACTGGACAAGTGGCCTCAACTCTACACTGCACACAATCTACAAACAACAATAGCATACATGGTACTGGACAAGTGTCATCAACGCTACACAGCACACAATCTACAAACAACAATAGTATACATGGTACTGGACAAGTGGCCTCAACTCTACACTGCACACAATCTACAAACAACAATAGCATACATGGTACTGGACAAGTGTCATCAACTCTACACTGCACACAATCTACAAACAACAATAGTATACATGGTACTGGACAAGTGTCATCAACTCTACACTGCACACAATCTACAAACAATAGTATACATGGTACTGGACAAGTGTCATCAACTCTACACAGCACACAATCTACAAACAACAATAGTATACATGGACAAGTGGCCTCAACTCTACACTGCACACAATCTACAAACAACAATAGTATACATGGTACTGGACAAGTGTCCTCAACTCTACACAGCACACAATCTACAAACAACAATAGTATACATGGTACTGGACAAGTGTCATCAACTCTACACAGCACACAATCTACAAACAACAATAGCATACATGGTACTGGACAAGTGTCATCAACTCTACACGGCACACAATCTACAAACAACAATAGTATACATGGTACTGGACATGGATGAAAATGTGATAAGAAATCGAACCATTTTCCACAGTGATATACCTTATTTGTATACTTGTCCGAGGTTTGAAACGGTGGCTGCCCGACATGCTCATAAATCACGAATTCTCTCCTAAAACAGGACAACATTATATACATTATTGTAAAAATGGACAACAGTATATACATTATTGTAAAAATGGACAACAGTATATACATTTCTGTAAAACAGGACAACATTATACATATTACTGTATAAACTGAGTGATAGCGCGTATGCTTCAGCTGCGAAAGACCCGGAGTTCGAGCCCCGATGAAGTCGTTATGATTATGTCCTTAGGCAAGGCATTTAAATTCCACGTTGTCTCCTCTCTCTCCCTCGTAGCGATAGATTCCATCAGGAATGAGGTCTCGAGAGTGATCAATATAAGTTGCAAGAACTTGTTTCACAATCAAGCTAAAGCAACTGATGAAGAAACTGATCAAATAACCGATCAAGGAACTGATCAAGCAACTGAAGAAGTATCTTATCAAGTAACTGATTAAGCAACTAATCAAGTAACTAATCAAGCAACTAATCAAGTAACTGATGAAGCAACAGATGAAGCAACTGATCAAGCAACTGTTTAAGTAACTGATCAAGCAACTGATGAAGGAACTGGTCTTGTTAGCCTGGGAACAGGCGTCAATATATTTTGCCGTGTCATTTCGTGTATATTCGGAAATGATCATGTATAATCGTGCCTATTCGGTGATATCCGATAGAATTCCGTTTCTATATTTAGTGAAATTATCTTAAGAGTAGAGAAGAGTTGTTGTTCTTCAAATCTACGTAGATGGCGGTACAATCGGAAATCGAATTTCCCTAGACTGTCATTTTGCCAGAAGCTAAAAAGTGAAAAATCGACAGACTGGCACCCAGGCTATGGTCTAGTAACTGATGAAGCAACTGATCAAGTAACTGATGAAGGAACTGGTCGAGTAACTGATGAAGGAACTGGTCGAGTAACTGATGAAGCAACTGATAAAGCAACTGATGAAGCAACTGATAAAAGGAACTAGACGAGTAACTGATGAAGGAACTGGTCGAGTAACTGATGAAGCACCTGATGAAGCAACTGATCAAGTAACTGATGAAGGAACTAGTCGAGTAACTGATGAAGCAACTGATCAAGTAACTGATGAAGCAACTGATCAAGTAACTGATGAAGGAACTAGTTGAGTAACTGATGAAGGAACTGGTCGAGTAACTGATGAAGCAACTGATGAAGCAACTGATAAAGGAACTAGATGAGTAACT
The DNA here is from genome assembly GCA_014843695.1 of Archivesica marissinica. Taxonomy (NCBI): domain Eukaryota; kingdom Metazoa; phylum Mollusca; class Bivalvia; order Venerida; family Vesicomyidae; genus Archivesica; species Archivesica marissinica. The sequence continues at coordinate 14,479,914 of CM026391.1, forward strand.
GATGAAGGAACTGGTCGAGTAACTGATGAAGCAACTGATAAAGCAATTGATCAAGTAACTGATGAAGGAACTAGTCGAATAACTGGTGAAGGAACTGGTCGAGTAACTGATGAAGCAACTGATCAAGTAACTGGTGAAGGAACTGGTCTAGTAACTAATGAAGGAACTGGTCGAGTAATTGATGAAGGAACTGATCGAGTAATTGATGATGGAACTGGTCGAGTAACTGATGAAGGAACTGATCATGTAACTTATGATCTATCAACATGGAAGCAAGATTAATTTTGAAATTACACTAACCTGTACATCCCCGAGAGTATTTTTATCACTGCCGTTTCTGTCCAGTCCTACAAATGTAATAAAACACTTCAACACAAACCAATGCACCACTGTCGTTGATTTACTAGAACACAAAAATTGGCCAAACTAATTCAATTACTTGTTTTGATATTTTATTTCCAGAAGAATACAAAGTTGACCAATTGTGTCTACTGGGGCAAGTGCATACAATGAAACATGGAAATCAATTATTTTCACTGATTTTACAGTCATATTGTATAAAGATTTCACAGTAAAAACAAATGTTGAAAGCGTTGTATCAAGTTACCAAGTTATCTGTGCTGACCACAAAGAGATAAGCATAATAATTTAATAAACCATTTTATTTGTTATTTTGGTAATGTTAAGATACGATAACATTGCTGCCCGATTACTCCCAAGAATTCTAATTTCATTTATACGTAACACATGCCATTATGCACAACTGATCCTTCCATAATCACATTTTCATTTCTCAATTAAAAGACCCAAATCTTTGCGAGTATTTTTACGTGTATTTATCATTGACCATGTTACAAATACACAATATAAAGTCACTATGTAAATATATTACAATTTAGCTAGCCATCGTCAATATAGCCATATAGGGATTTTCACATGACATGTTGCCATGATTTTGTATTGTTGTTTATGCTCTCAACCAGTTTTGATCAGTTTAACAGTTAGCCTATTTGATTCTGGATACCGATTCAAACAGTATTTGCAAAGAGCATAGAGCAAGATCAGCCGCCACAGAACATGCTGTCTGATCAGGCTCTATGCTGTTTGCTATTCAGATGATCTTGCTAAGACACTTGGCTATGTAGCAAACAACATAGATCCTGATCAGCATGCAGCGTCACGCTGCAGCTGATCTGGATCTGTGCTGTTTGCAAAATCCTTTAAATGTATCCAGAATGAAATGGGTTAATTGTGATTTTGACTTGAGCATTACATCCGGGTCTTGCGTACAACACATGTCCGAGTCGTCTCATTGGTGAACGTGTGGAGTATTTGAAAATCCATATGGCTCTTGCACGCGAAACATTCTCCCATTATGTTGAACATTTGTGCCAAGTTAATTAAAAAACCCATGTTGTATGAGAGAGTTATAGCTAAGACAAAAAATGACCCACGGATGGACAAACTGACACACTGCAAGAGAATAACAAGAATCAACAACAGTCGAAAGCATATTGATAATGCCTAATATGCTTCATTCAAATACTTGCGAGGCCATATTTGACACGGCAAATTGAAACAAACTTCCAATAAATTCAATGATTCAATACAGGGATCATTCTAGAGGGCGATGTGGGCGAAATTGTCGCCCTAGGGACCCTGACTTCACCCTCTGGGGGGGCCCACTTCTCCCTAAAAAAAAAAAATATATATATATTTTTTGGTTTTTACGATTTTCAAACAAATTTTGTCTAGTAAGATACACTGGCCCTTTATTTTTACACTCCTTCTATTCAAAATTGTATTTAATGGTTGTACTGTGCATTTTAACCCTATTTTGCAGAAGTATATTAAAGAACACCATTAAGGAAGCGATCACGCACTTTCTCACTTCTCCCAAAAATTCTAACCTGAATGAACATTGCAATAAGGAAAACAAAATATATAAATGTGTCGACACGTTGTTTATGTAAATACACGGAACAAGAAACATTGACCGGACCAGCTGTCAGTACTGGTTAAAACCAATTAATATGGGTTGATTGAACATTTTGTTATGCTTAGATGGTGCAATGTCGACAGAATGGGAACTGTCATAACGACATCATTTATCATTAATGAAGGCGCTTCCAGATTAATTTGAATAATGAAAACAAGTGCATTATGCTTGTACTTCAAAAATAATCTTATTATTATAAATTTATTACATCTGTACGAGTAAAAAAATAATTGAACGTTAGTGAAATCTTTCAAACTCTTTATTTATTTTACAGAGATTGCGAAGCAAGTTTTAACAACTTATATTAATCACTCTCGTTGGCGCGGATGAAAGCGTAAATGTGGTCATTCGTATGGGAGGAAACCGGAGTACCCGGAGAAAACACGCCTGTTCGATCTGGCGACCATCGTACCATCACACATTCTTCCCAGTCTGAAGATCGAACCCGGGTTGCATTAGTGAGAAGCGAGCGCAGCGCGCTAACCACTGAGCTAATCAGACAGCCTAGTGAATCTGAGAGGTATTGGACAATTTCTTTTTTTATGTCATGAAGTAGGTACAATCCAGCTACATGTATATGCAAAAATTGTTTGCAAAATATTAATCAAATTAGAATATTTCCATTTATTTAAAAGATTACAAATGTTCTATTCCATTACTTTCCAATAGGTTTTTATATTATTTTATTATAAATGCTTTTATGCAACAAAAATGTTATATCAGTCTATCCCAATTGCAGCTAAGTGAGTGGCTTATCAGGAGTGACAAATTGTTGAACTTTAACTCTTTCAACACCAAGTAACTGACCTGGACTGGTCCATGATATTCTTAGACCAATAAATGAATAAGAAAATTACATTCGGACCAGTTCATTTATCAAAATGGGTAATTTTGTCTAAATATAGTAATATTACTGGCAAAAACTGTGTAGATCCTGATGAGACGGCTCGTTACGAGCCGGCTCATCTGGATCTACACTTTTTGTAAAGCCTATTTAGGTCTGTGGTGTTGAAAGGGTTAATTGGAATATCAGTTTTTAATGCAGGTTGGCATATTTGAGCTAATTATATTATTCGCGCTGGATCAGAAACGGAATAAATAGTATCGATATCTTTCCTGCAGTTTCCAGGAAATACAAAACGAAATTAAGTGACCAATAATGATTAACGAATAAATTCTAACATGACTCGGCATTTTGTCTGTATACACAAAGATATATATATATATACCGAGTCAAAAAAGAAACGATACCTGGTGTTTATGTGTCTATAATTTCAACATTTATTAAGAAAATTCTTTGAAAATTCATAAGATGATAGTCCAACATGTTTGAAAGAGGAGCACATAAAGCATAATGAGCCTCCGAAACTGTCTGCTGCGTGATGACGTAATTCGTCGGACAGGGGTCTAATGGAGTTTTCACACAGACGTCAATACCGAGTATGGGCACCATTTGCGTCTCTCACTGCAATGCACCGCCGTCGCATCGAACGGAAGAGTGTCTGAATCTCTTGCTGGTCAATATTTGTCCACTCCCGACGCAAAATATCCCTCAGTTGGTTTAACGTTACCGGCCGACGTCGTCTGACGCGGCGGTCTAACGTATCCCACAAATGTTCTATGGGTGACAAGTCTGGTGACAAAGCAGGCCACGGCAGGGTTTCAATATTGTTCTGCCCCAATAATGTGGTGGAAATCCGAGCAGTACGACACCTGGCGTTGTCCTGTTGGAACAGTGTGACGTTTCTGTTGGCGTTAAAGAATGGCACAACAACTGGCGCAAGGATCTCATCACAGTACCGCTGGGCGTTTGGTTCCCGTCCACCACTAACAGTTCAGTGCGACTGCCGAAGGTGATACCGCCCCACGCCATAACGCTTCCGCCCCCGAACAGATCGACCTGACGTACACATGCGTCGGCGTAACGCTCACCGCGTCTGCGATATACCCGCTCTCTGCCATCCGCTCGACGCAAACAGAACCGCGATTCATTGCTAAACATCACCGAATTCCACTGTAACCGAGTCCAGCGAGCACGTTCCGTCGTCCATTCCCGCCGTACGTCACGGTGACGTCGTGTCAGGATGGGTCCAACGTATGGCCGATAGGCACGAATGCCACGTTCACCGAGCCGGTTCCTGACTGTTTGTGCACTGATGCGATTGTTGGTCATCCCAGGAGTAACGGCAGCTGTGTGCGTAGCAGGTAGGAACCGGTCACGTAAATGTGACGTCCGAATGTGACGGTCCTGTTCACGCGTCATCACACGTGGTCGACCAGATCTTGGACGGTCTTCCACCGATCCATGTGTTCGATAACGTCGAAGTAGACGTGTTATCGTGATCCGCGTAACCCCGAGTCGATTTGCGACGTCACGCTGACATAAACCGCCGTCAATCATGCCAATGGCACGCATTCTCTGATTGCGGTTTAGCCTAGGCATTTTGTTAGAGGTAACAATGGGTATGTAAGGTGTTTTTCCTCGATGATAATGCAATACCAATACACTAAACCGGTTTTCCGATTTGTACATGTGTGGGAAGTTGTCTTTGTTGAGGAGCACGTGCAAATCGGATATTCGGCGTTCGTGTTTATTTACCTGTGTTTATGGTTGGCTGACGTTGCAATAAGATACCCGGTACTGATACGTAATAATATATTAAACCTTTCTATGGTTTTATCCGTTTTACGTCATTTTTAGTTTGGTATCGTTTCTTTTTTGACTATTTCGGGTTTTACGCCTGCATCAGCACCATTTTGGGCTCTATCGCCGGCGGGCAGTTTACCTAACAACATCTTTTCTGGGCAGGCTCCAACGGTTAACCAGTACTTGGGTGCACCAACCTCCGTAAGAAACTGCCAACTTTTTCATATAAATGAGATACGGCCTGAGCGGGGCTCGAACCCGTGACCATCAGTGAGGATAGGTTACAGTGGTATACAAGTCAGCGACCTTAACCACTCGACCACGGAGGCGGACTAAAATTGTTGTAAGACATGCATTATATTGCAAAATAAGAGAAAAATAATGTAAGATGCAAAGACTGCGATGTTCTTATGAATATACTTACCAGTACCAATTGGTTTAAACATATTTATTCGATAATAATGTACATTACATTGCATACAAAACGAAAATGGATTAAATCGGAAGCTTAAAGCTTAGAGATTTTCTCCATTGCATATATAATGTTGTGCACAAATGGCGATTAAGAGATAAACATATAATGTAGTAATAACCAGTACCAATTATACACCTATACGCTGTTTGAACAATTTAGGCTAAAGAAATTCTAAGATAGGTATTCCAAACTCCCTAGAACTCAGGCTACATATTATTTTCAGCCAAGCTACGCTCCTGTACTGCAACTACCTTCTGTTAAATCAATCAATTTTCATATTTTTGTATCGGTTTGCCTATGGTCATGGAAGGTTTGCCCATGGTCATGGAAGGTTTGCCCATGGTCATGGAAGGTTTGCCTATGGTCATGGAAGGTTTGCCTATGGTCATGGAAGGTTTGCCCATGGTCATGGAAGGTTTGCCCATGGTCATGGAAGGTTTGCCTATGGTCATGGAAGGTTTGCCTATGGTCATGGAAGGTTTGCCCATGGAAGGTTTGCCTATGGTCATGGAAGGTTTGCCTATGGTCATGGAAGGTTTGCCTATGGTCATGGAAGGTTTGCATATGGTCATCAGGGCCGTCGCTGGACCTATTTTTATGATACGCACGGCCAAATATGGTTGTTTGTCGAGTGATCATAGCGAGCAAGTATGCTAGGCGGTCCGGGGGCATGCCCCCTGATTTATTTTGAAATGAGGAAACAATTTCCTGCATTTCAATGCATTTTGTAACATACAATTGCAGGACTAAAGCTCTTCCGACAATCCGTATAATGGTATAAATTAAGGCTAGAACTAAGCACAAACTAAATTTCGAGATGCACCATATTTGCAATGGGCTAAATTATTCCACCACTTCACACACCACGGCGCCTATGTATCCCTACTACCCCCCCCCCACCCCCTCTGGGGTTTTAATGCATTTTTGGAGTTTTCATTTTTTCATTTTCTGAGACCAATGATATGCACGTGCGTACTTGCGTATGCCCAGCGACGGGCCTGGTCATGGAAGGTTTGCATATGGTTGTGTATGTATGTCTTGCATATGGTTGTGTATGTCTGTCTTGCATATGGTTGTGTATGTATGTCTTGCATATGGTTGTGTATTGTATGTCTTGCATATGGTTGTGTATGTATGTCTTGCATATGGTTGTGTATTGTATGTCTTGCATATGGTTGTGTATGTATGTCTTGCATATGGTTGTGTATGTATGTCTTGCATATGGTTGTGTATTGTATGTCTTGCATATGGTTGTGTATGTATGTCTTGCATATGGTTGTGTATGTATGTCTTGCATATGGTTGTGTATGTATGTCTTGCATATGGTTGTGTATTGTATGTCTTGCATATGGTTGTGTATTGTATGTCTTGCATATGGTTGTGTATGTATGTCTTGCATATGGTTGTGTATGTATGTCTTGCATATGGTTGTGTATTGTATGTCTTGCATATGGTTGTGTATGTATGTCTTGCATATGGTTGTGTATGTATGTCTTGCATATGGTTGTGTATGTATGTCTTGCATATGGTTGTGTATGTATGTCTTGCATATGGTTGTGTATTGTATGCCTTGCATATGGTTGTGTATGTATGTCTTGCATATGGTTGTGTATGTGTGTCTTGCATATGATTGTGTATGTATGTCTTGCATATGGTTGTGTATGTATGTCTTGCATATGGTTGTGTATGTATGTCTTGCATATGGTTGTGTATGTATGTCTTGCATATGGTTGTGTATTGTATGTCTTGCATATGGTTGTGTATGTATGTCTTGCATATGGTTGTGTATTGTATGTCTTGCATATGGTTGTGTATGTATGTCTTGCATATGGTTGTGTATGTATGTCTTGCATATGGTTGTGTATTGTATGTCTTGCATATGGTTGTGTATTGTATGTCTTGCATATGGTTGTGTATGTATGTCTTGCATATGGTTGTGTATGTATGTCTTGCATATGGTTGTGTATGTATGTCTTGCATATGGTTGTGTATTGTATGTCTTGCATATGGTTGTGTATTGTATGTCTTGCATATGGTTGTGTATGTATGTCTTGCATATGGTTGTGTATGTATGTCTTGCATATGGTTGTGTATTGTATGTCTTGCATATGGTTGTGTATGTATGTCTTGCATATGGTTGTGTATGTATGTCTTGCATATGGTTGTGTATGTATGTCTTGCATATGGTTGTGTATTGTATGCCTTGCATATGGTTGTGTATGTATGTCTTGCATATGGTTGTGTATGTGTGTCTTGCATATGATTGTGTATGTATGTCTTGCATATGGTTGTGTATGTATGTCTTGCATATGGTTGTGTATGTCTTGCATATGGTTGTGTATGTATGTCTTGCATATGGTTGTGTATGTCTTGCATATGGTTGTGTATGTATGTCTTGCATATGGTTGTGTATGTATGTCTTGCATATGATTGTGTATGTATGTCTTGCATTTGGTTGTGTATGTATGTCTTGCATATGGTTGTGTATGTCTTGCATATGGTTGTGTATGTATGTCTTGCATATGGTTGTGTATGTATGTCTTGCATATGGTTGTGTATTGTATGTCTTGCATATGGTTGTGTATGTATGTCTTGCATATGGTTGTGTATTGTATGTCTTGCATATGGTTGTGTATGTCTTGCATATGGTTGTGTATGTATGTCTTGCATATGGTTGTGTATTGTATGTCTTGCATATGGTTGTGTATGTATGTCTTGCATATGATTGTGTATGTATGTCTTGCATATGGTTGTGTATGTCTTGCATATGGTTGTGTATGTATGTCTTGCATATGGTTGTGTATGTATGTCTTGCATATGATTGTGTATATATGTCTTGCATATGGTTGTGTATGTATGGCTTGCATATGGTTGTGTATGTATGTCTTGCATATGGTTGTGTATGTATGTCTTGCATATGGTTGTGTATGTATGTCTTGCATATGATTGTGTATGTATGTCTTGCATATGGTTGTGTATGTATGTCTTGCATATGGTTGTGTATGTATGTCTTGCATATGGTTGTGTATGTATGTCTTGCATATGGTTGTGTATGTATGTCTTGCATATGGTTGTGTATGTATGTCTTGCATATGGTTGTGTATGTATGTCTTGCATATGGTTGTGTATGTATGTCTTGCATATGGTTGTGTATGTATGTCTTGCATATGGTTGTGTATGTATGTCTTGCATATGGTTGTGTATGTATGTCTTGCATATGGTTGTGTATTGTATGTCTTGCATATGGTTGTGTATGTATGTCTTGCATATGGTTGTGTATGTATGTCTTGCATATGGTTGTGTATTGTATGTCTTGCATATGGTTGTGTATGTATGTCTTGCATATGGTTGTGTATGTATGTCTTGCATATGGTTGTGTATGTATGTCTTGCATATGATTGTGTATGTCTTGCATATGATTGTGTATGTCTTGCATATGGTCGTGTAACTCTTAAATATGTTCGTGTAAGTTTTGCATATGGTCGTGTAACTCTTGAATATGTTCGTGTAAGTTCTGCATATGGTTGTGTATGTCTTGCATATGGTTGTGTAAGTCCTGCATATGGTCGTGTAACTCTTAAATATGTTCGTGTAAGTTCTGCATATGGTTGTGTATGTCTTGCATATGGTTGTGTAAGTCCTGCATATGGTCGTGTAACTCTTAAATATGGTCGTGTAAGTCCTGCATATGGTTGAGTCTTTTTGAAAATGAGTCGATGTCTTACCATTTCAGGATCTTTGCCCAAATGTATAAACACTATTCTACATGCTTCGTACAGGTTTGTATGGAAAGCCTGGGTCATAAACAGCTGAAGAAAAAACAATACACTATTATGCATACTAAAATATCCACATATCCACAAACTCTCAGTTTCATATATTCCGGGGCAGGAGGGAGCATGAGATTATTAATAGTTAAATTAAAGTCTCATTCTTATTATATTAATAAGCAAACCACAGCATTCGGCCGATTTTAACAGGTTTATAAACTTTATATAAATTTATTTTAGCTCGATTGCGAAACAAGTTCTTATAACTTATATTAATCACTCTCGAGACCTCGTTCCTGATGGAGGAGAGAGAAGAGGCAACGTGGAAATTAAATGCCTTGCATAAGGGCATAATCGTAACAGCTCCAGCGGGGTTCGAACTCCAGACCTTTCGCACCTGAAGCAAACGCGCATCCACTGTGCTATCACGACTCAATATTTAACAGGTTAATAATTGGATCTTGAATTAATACTAGAGCAAAATAATAGAATTCTAAGGGGTCACATGCCAGGTAAATTTATATAAGTATATATTAAAAATTATATCACGATATATGGATAACTGGAAGGTAAATTTCTGTTCATATTCAATCTGTACTCAGTTACATCCCCTGATGTCCATAGTGCACTGTGTGGCACAGTTACCTCCCCTGATGGTATGTCTTATAAAGTCACTGTGTGGCAGTTAGTGCCAGTTACAGACGGACCTGTAGTCCAGTGGTAACACGCTGGACTGGTAATCCAGGGAATGCAGGTTCGATCCCTCGTCTGACCCTAATAATATTAACAGTCTTTCAGATGGGACGTTAAACCGAGGTCTTGTGTCGGTGCTTTACACCATGCACGTAAAAGAACCAGTGGAGACTCTGGAATGGGTCTCTGTCTGTATCATTGCACTATCCTCCAAAATCTAAAATGACTAATCTCTTCAGGAGGCGTCGCTCATATGGGCAACCGGTAGCGACGATAAATAAACGTAAAACACACACAGTGCCAGTTACCTCCCAAACTTGTCTGCATATATCGTCAATGTGTGGTTAACTTAATGCCCCTGGTGGTCTGCCTATAGCCCACTGTGTGGCTTAGTTACCACCCCATATAGCCAGTATATACAGTGTGACCCAGTTATCTTCTTTGTAGATCTGCTCATATCTTTATTTCTAGCTCAGTTATCTCCCCCTGGATGGTTTGGCCATAGAGCAATATGTGGCTCCCTTGATGATTATGACAATAGGCCAGCATTTAGTAACTAAAAAACAACAGCTAAATTTTAGTTGTTGTTTTTTTTAGTTTAAACAATATTTTATTTCAATGAATATACATAGTATAATGATCACAATAAGAGCAATTATGTAGGATTGAGGAGAAAGCAACTTGCTTATATGGCTACCTCTTTCCTAAGGCCAGCATTTGACCCAGTTAACTCCCACGGTGGCCTGTCCACAGAACAAAATTGAGCTAAGTTAGCACCACCCTACCCCCTATCCATAATAGTCTAGCACTAGCAGTGCATAGCCCACTTTGAAGCTCAATTTACCTCCGCTGTAGTCCTATAAATAAGACTCTACATAATTCATTTTTTCTGTTATTTTGAAAAATGCCTGGATAGTAAAATGTCACATTTTTCAAGTCTAAATATTTGGACTACCTCCACTGAGGATGTGACATAATTAATAATTCAATCACAATATTAAATAAATTAATCTGTTAAAACAAATTGAAACAAACCTGTTCTGAAACAGCTCTGAATAATGAGAGTCCATCACGTGCAACTGGTTTTCTCCACAACCCTAGTGTGCTCAGGTAGTGGTCCAGAAACATCTCGGGTCTTGTCTGTTTCCTCATATCCTGTAATGAAATAATACTGCTTTCAGAGATCTGTAGACATACATGTACACACATCTGATCTGTATTTAGAGATTAAAGACCATTTGAATCACGCTCTTGTAAAAATGCACTTTATGCTTTCGTTTATAGCGGGAGCATAAAGAACACCACGTTCTAACCGTTCTGTGATCGATTGGCTAATGAACACATCCACCTAACACGTGTTTATCTTCTGTCCCATAAGTCCACGTGCAGCTCGAGAACATCGTGCATACATATATATGCGCCGAGTAATTATGTACACGACGAGTGTTCGGAACAGTTTGGCTACAAAGTAATCCCACTTCGCGTCGCAATCTACAGCCTATAACCTGCCCAGAGCAGGGTAGAACTAACTGCAAGTCAATTCTTCTACCGTTTTTAAAAAGCGTTATTTAAATAGAACAATCTATAACAACAAGTACATGTATGTAATTACATTTACGTAATAATATGCATGTAGCAGTTACCTCATACGTCATTTTCCTGCAAACATTAATTAAAATATATAGGCGCAAAATTGAATTTGGACGAAAAACTTTATTCATTTCATCAGTGACCGTATTTCACGTACGTATATGAGTCGATCAGAGATAAGTACATAGCGTATAATTTCATAAGATATATAAAATCAGCCAATACTAAGAAATTGAAAGAACAATATATTGCAAGTGTGTGCTGTTACCAATAGTGTCGTCTGTATGAGGCCCTATATAATAGATATCATAGGTTTATATTTGAGTATGTACGTATTTTATCGATTGAGTGTTGTCATTAAAATAAACGGAGGGCATTGCATTTCGGAAGTCTAAAACCGAGAGAGCTCCCATTCCAGATAGTCCTCTTGGTCTTAATTTAGGCATACACGGAGTAAAATACCCATCCACACCTGTCGGGGACTATGTGTAATGTCATGAATTAAGGACGTTGTGTGTGTGTTTTACTTTTATTTATCGTCGCTACCGGTTGCCCATATGAACGACGCCTCCTGAAGAGATTAGTCATTTTAGATTTTTGGAGGATAGTGCAATTAAACAGACATAGACCAGGGGCGGTTACGGTTGCATGGCGCCCTTGGTTGTAGCTCAAACAGGGGCCCTTTCATGAAGATAAATACTAGTGTAAGCTAACAAGAAAATAAGAACATTCTATTGAATACACCGTTCTCACATTACCACCCCCCCCCCATTGGCCGACATTCACCGAAATTACGGCTTTCCGCTATCGCATTGGTTGGTAAGAAGGGATTTCACCTGTCGATACATGTATCGGACTATTAGACTCTGGGAACTGTGCAATATACGTTATTGCTGCCATCGACTAAACATGGGGAGGACCGAATCTAATGTTATAACTTGTGGTCCAACCCATTTGTGTATGTATGTAATACCTGTATGATTGTGATTGTATTTATGTATACATATACAATAAAATATGATTAAACAATCGACTAAACACAAAATAGTATTAAAGTTATTTATGTAGTCATATTAAAAAATTTCGTTAAATTTTATTCAGTTAATTTCAGATTTAAAATACCCTTGGCGTTGGGGCTAGACGTAATTTTCTGAAAATATGCATTAGCAGGGGCGTAGCCAGGAGGCAACTTATGTGTAGGCCCAGGTAAAATGTTGAGTGAGCGTCTCGAACGAGGTTGCCAGGGGTGTCCGGGGGCATGCACCCCCGGAATGTTGTGTTTTTTAGGATGCAATTTCCCGCATTCTGCTGCATTTAAAAGACAAATTCGGACATGTTTTATAACAAATAAACATGACAATACACTGTTCTGCTTAGCTATACATGTACATCAAAAGCAATAACAATTCTATATATTTTTTTTGTGTGGTCAAAATGATGTACAGGCCCGGGTCTGTTGGCCTAATGGCAGCTACGCGCCTGATTAGGGTGCTGTTTCACACATCCTTATAATTCACTTAAGTTTTAATAACATTTAAAAACGAAAACAGAAATGCATAGATAATAGCGTGAGCTTTCCAATGGTGTATGACCGTAGCAGCAACTTCTATTGCACTGCTTCTGAGTCCAATAGTCTCTCAATGCGCCTCTGCTGCCGTAAATTCAAGGAGAGATTTCAACAAATGAACTGCTGAATTCAAAGACAGTCTACTCTCTTGAAGGGATAGGTTCGTTTTCTGAAATCTTTCTAGAATTGTGTCCCACATTTCAAGTAAGATGGCGACTTCTAGCTGTTGAATTTTCTTGAGAAGTCCTTCTGCTTCAAGTCTGCTGTCTCGTGGCTGATTCTCATCATGTGCCAATTCCTCCAGTGCTGAAATAGTCTCGTGAAGCAAGGCACCTCACACACATTGCTTAGTATTGGTTAATCGCTTAGGTCGGCTAAGCCTGCCCAGGAAAACATGTCTAAGTCCCCGCTAGGGGTTTGACATTAAAGGAACATACATACATACATACATACTATCGTAGGACTGCCCACGGCAATCTTGAATACTTATATCATTTTCTTCCAGGAAATTAAGAATAATTTGGGCGATTTCTGATCCAGAAGACTGTCTCGCTGAGGAGTGTCAATTTGTAGTATTATTGAAAACCATGACAGCAATTTTTCTTCTGTTAACTAATATGGAGGTCCCTAAATATCGGGGGCCCTGGCTTCAGTCCTCCTCGCCACTGATATAGACCCATTCCAGAGTCCCCTCTGGTTCTTTTACGTGCATGGTGTAAAGCACCGACACGAGACCTCGGTTTAAAGTCCCATCTGAAAGACTGTTACTTTTATTAGGGTCAGACGGGGGGTCGAACCTGCGATCCCTGGATTACCAGTACAGCGACGGTGTTAACCACTGGACTATAAATCCGTCTATAAAGGACGTTGGTATGTGTTAATTAATTTTATATAGTCCGCAACCAGAGCCTGACCAATCGTTCAGTTGGCTCGGATGAAAGCGTATATGTGGTCATTCATGTGGGAGGAAACCGGAGTACCCGGAAAAACCCACCTGTCCGATCCGGCGACCACCGGCACCATCTCACATACCTTCAGCCGCTTCAGGTGCGAAAGGTCCGGAGTTCGAGCCCCGCTGAAGCCGTTACGATTGTGCCCTTAGGCAAGGCATTTAAATTCCACGTTGCCTCTTCTCTCTCCCTCGTGGCGATGGATTCCATCAGGAATGAGGTCTTGAGAGTGATTAATATAAGTTGAAATAACTTGTTTCGCAATCGAGCTAAAATAAATTTGTATAAGACATATCTATATCTATCGGCATTTGTTCGTCAATGTCATGTGGCGGTGGTAATGTGTACAGATCAAGAGTGCACACAGTACATATAGCATACTGTAATACCACAGGAACTTGAACTTGTATCCATAATCCACCAAAGGTCTCGTACCTCTATCCTAGGACACCCCCCTCTATTAAATTTGTTTAATAGAGGGGGGTGTCCTAGGATTTTTTTAATAGAGGGGGGTGTCCTAGGATAGAGGTACGAGACCTTTGGTGGCTTATGGATAAAATTTCAAATTCCTGTGGTAATACACAGAGAGCTCTGCAAAGCATACATGCAGAGTAGAACTATATACGAGAAGTAGGGCGTATTAGGTTAGTGGTTTGATGGGATTTCGCACACCTCACCTCACCTCACCTGGACGTTATTCAACAATACACGTTTAATACCGAAACACGCAGAGTAGAATCCATTGACACATTCGTAATTGAGGCGTGTGCTACCAGATATTGTCATTTTGTTCATCCTCATAAATAATTAGATATGATGTGTAACTCGATATAACGCAGCGGTGGCGATTTCGCTTCAGGTGTGACAGGTCCGGAGTTCACGCCCAACTGTAGCCATTGAGCACGTAAACATTCCAATTGGGTCTCTTCCCTCTCCATCATAGCGACCAGGACGATTAATCTAATGTCTAATGTGACCTACAAATATTCTTACTATTATTTGCTGACGATGCTGTTGTGTTTGCGCAAGATCCTGAAGCATTACAATCTATGTTGAACGATATTGAGACTTATTGTAATACATGGGGCTTACGCCTTAATACTAATAAAACAAAAATTATGATTTTTGAAAATGGTCGACATTCTCGACATGATTTTTACATATATAATCCACGTATTGATATTGTAGAATCGTTTAAATATTTAGGTGTTCATCTATACAAGAACGGTAATTGGAATCGAACACAAACACGTGTAGCTAAGCACGCCTCTTTTTCTTTACATAAATTATTTATTGCTTTTAATCAAGTAGACTTCCCATCATCGAGAAAGTTAAGCTTGTTTGATTCTTTTGTCGCACCAATTTTAACCTATTCAGCAGAATTATGGGGCTACCATGATGCACCCGATGTTGAATTAATACTTTCAAAATTTTGCAGAAAAATATTATGCGTAAGGCGCTCAACAAACCTAAATGCACTATATGGAGAACTTGGTTGTCTTCCCATGTCGATACGCAGACAACTACTAATGGTAAAATATTGGTTAAAATTATTGACTTTACCAGAAGATTCCTTACTTTATAAAACTTACCAACTGTTGAAAACTGATGTTGAAAACAAAAATTATCACAACAAAATGAACTGGGCTTATCAGTTAAAAAATATTATCGATACATGCGGACTGTCCTATTTGTGGCAAAACCAGTCAAGAATGCTTATTAATTACAATACTATAAAATCACGCATATTAGACATATATTATCAACGCTGGTATACTGCTATCAATAACTCTGCACGTCTAGAGACATACAGTTTGTTTAAAAATGAATTTATCTTTGAAACTTACCTTGATTTTATTAAAGAAAACAAATACAGAATTGCCCTTACACGATTTAAAACATCATCGCATGATTTAGCTATTGAGCGTGGTCGTTACCTACACCTGCCACGAAACGAAAGATTATGTATTTATTGTAATTCGAGAATTTTGGAAAATGAATATCATTTCATACTAATCTGCCCACATTATGCAACTTTAAGATCGAAATTTATTAAAAGATATTACCATACCTGGCCGACTATACAGAAATTTATTAATCTCTTGTCATGCAAATCCCAAAAAATCACTATCGATCTTTCCAAATTTATATATTTTGGAAATAAACAACGAACCTAACACCTTTTTATATCATATACATGTATTTGAATACTAATAACCTATAATTATGCTCTTTTGTAAAATTCCATGTCACTGCCTGTTTCTACTGTTTAATTGTGTCTGTTTTATGCAATAAACTTATTGTATTGTATTGTATTATAAAGACTTTTTTAAAAATATTTTTATTTAAACTTTATTTATTTTACAACGATTGCGAAGCAAGTTCTAACAACTTATATTAATAATAATAATAATAATAATAAAGACTTTATTTAACGAGAGTACTCATTTAACAAAAGTTAATCTACCATGAGGCCCTCAACATATATACAATCAAATGCAATCAAAGATAGCACTATAAGTGAGAACTGCACATTGGAATAATATAGTAATGTAAAAGCTGAAAAATAGAGAAACTATATTTAATATGTAATGGAATATGATGATATATGGAATTGGCTAGCAGAGTAGAAAATGGGAATGAGACAATTAATGATACTAGATCTATCTAACAATGTGCAGATTTGACTTGTAGTGGTATCTTCAAAATATGTATGAAATCAACTTAAAGACAGCAATTTTCCGATTCTAATAAATATAGCAATGGCAATACACGTTTATAATAACAGTAGAAGTACGCGATTAGTTTGAATTGTTATAGTTCCACCTTAAGTAGAGAATTTTGAACTGTTGGATAGTTGGAGCATTTTGAACTGAGTGAGGCAATGAATTCCAAATAGATGATCCTGAAAATTCAAATGTATTACGAAATCATTCACAATTTGGTCTTGGTGTGTATACTTGATATTCTGAGGTTGATCTAAGAATTCTAGGAAGTAAAAGTGAAGGACGATTTTAAATAGTCTGGAGCAGCTCCATGTAATGTTTTATACATTTGTATAGCCTTCTGATATATGACTCGTTCTGGAAAGGTCGTCCATTTTAGTTGGGAGAATAATAATTGCGATGGAGTGTCAAAGTCCTGATCTAGAATTAGTCTAGCTGCTCTCTTTTGTAACCGAACTATTTTATCTTCTAAAGATGAGTTGCAGTTACTCCAAATCACACAACAAAAGTCTAAGTGAGGCAATATGTAAGCATTGTAGAAGAGGTTGCGATTGGGAATAGAGAGATACCTTTTTATGCGAGACAATAAATATAAATAAGAGTTACATTTTTTGAGAACATTGTCAGTATGCTTATCCCAGGATAGTGTGTTGTCAATCATAACTGAGTCATAATTTTTTTCCGTTCATATTCTTGATATTTCAGATTTTCTGAAAAACAGAATATCGTATGACCCAAAGTGTTAATTAGGGTGTTAAAACTAATTGAGTTGAACATCTTGATCAATAATATTTTGACCCTCAGATAGCGGAATGATATTATTTTGATGTTCAAACATGCTAAAACAGCACTTTTTGGCTGTATCCAGGTCTGTTTTCTGCACTTTGCTGAAGCGTGGAAGAGGCATACCATATTATTTCACCTTATGTTTTATTGCCAAAGTTAATTTGATATTTCGTTATGTATCTGAACCATAAAACACAGTGTCTCCGTAGCATTTAATATGAAAAATACATGATCAAAGTTTGATACCAACATTCCGTTCACAAATTCACTCCTGTAACAACTGGGTAGCGTATAGTATGATCCCTTAGCAACAATGCTTGCTCACCGCATCCATTTTGAAGAGTAGCCATTACATGCACAAAATGGCGGTGGCGGCAAGTTCGGCGTAATTTATTTTGTAAAGAATCAATGTTTGAAGAGTGGTAGGTACATGCGTACATTTCATAACGGTATCTATTGTTACGGTGATTAGTTTGTCTTTGTGGTATAGTTTTGCTATTGCAAGACAGGCGGCTGGTGGGTTTTTGTGTACATTTTCTAAAACTGAGCCATGTATGGAATCAAGGGATCGATTATTAGTATTATTGCAATAGAACAGTGCGTACATCTCTCATGTAACATTCACTACCGTAACAGCTGATTGTGTTACAGTAAAGCACACAACCGTTATAGGAGGGAAAACATATCTTTTGTTTCAAGATGATGAATTTATGTAGTTTGACAAAAGTATGTACTGTTGAAATTACATTTCTTTGGATGTTCATGTTTGAAGAACTTAATACAAATAAGTATAGAATAGCTGAAAATTTTTTATAAGACCAACAACTATAAATATGCTGTTACACGAGAGATCGCACATGTTACAGTAGACTGTTACACGATGGAAAATGCAGGTTATGTTCGTTAATAAAATAAATAATAATATCCACACTATCATATTAATATACACTATGTCATCATATGACAAGAGGGTATGTCTGCTGTACTAAAAACCATGTCTGTGGACAATCACTATGTATATAGTGTACACCAGAGAACAATAGTGTTACAGTAAACTGTTACATGGAAGATTAAATGGTTTGTATATCAAAACTACGTTGTAATGCCCTATAGAAATATCATGGATTGTTAATATTAAGTTTTCATTTGTGTCATTTTAACATGTGACAGTACAGTATGTCTGCTGCATTGTAATGAATGTCTGTAAACAACCAGTATGTACTTATTGTTACACGAGAGAACGCTATTGTAATAAACATATTACTAGTCTGCCAAAATAGATAGGACACAGTGTCAGAATGATACGCAACGATCTGATTTTAATCACAATGAATACAAGGAATACAAGAAAGCGATATATGAAAGCAACAAATCTGAAAGCAAGAAAAATATTAATGCTGACAACATTGACAGAAAACAGGGATTAGAAGATAATCACAAACCAGAATGTAAAGCTAGTAAATCAGGAGCTTCAAAAAGTAATGCTATAACTTCCAGTATAATACAAGATTTAGCCCGCCAAGAGATTTTTGAAAAACACCTACATGCAAAACATATACAACACTGAAGAAAAAGTGTCAGGCAATTCAGTTGAATGAATATGTATTAAACCCCCAGGATATATCTCTGTGCTCGAATGCAATAGAATCACACAAAGAGCTTGAAGCTGATTTTGTAGCACTAAATCACATGCCTGATGATGTCCAGACTGATACAGAATTATGTACTTGTGTCGTGAACGCAGATGGGAATTGCCTCCCATCATGTGGCAGCGTTTTTGCATTCGGACATACTGATAACGTTGCCGAAATGAGGGTACGGATAATAAAAGAACTCGCTGAAAATGAGAATGAATACCTTGACGCTAACTTCTTAATGCACGGACATGGATCATCAAGTTCCACGAAAGACAAAGTAAAACTGTCTTGGAACTACACTCAATATTCACAAACGTATATTCCCGGGACAAAGTTAAATAAGACAAGGGTATGCAACGTGTACAGGAAAGAGGTAATGTCGATCGCAGAGGACGGATCATACATGGTAATTTGGCAGATACATGCACTGTCTACTATTCTTAACAAACCTATATACTCAGTGTATCCTCAGTTAGGAGACGCATGCGTACGGAAATACTTGATTAAGCTTATTGTTCCAAGATCAGGAGCGGACCAAGACAAAATACACATATCATGGACATCAACTCGGGACGACATGACGAAGAAACATTGGGTCCCTAATCACTTCGTCCCCTTATTACCCATAAGCCTGGAGGAACATGAATACATTCACAATGAAGCAGAAAAGGTAAGGAGCTCATGTGAAGATGATGTAGATGAAAACGAGGAGCTTGTCACGATATACGTGTATGCCGACAGTGTGATTGATGCCATGGTAGTGCCTGATTCTACTACAGACAAAAATGTCAGTACTTGCGAAGGCCAATTTATTATAGATGGAACAGAACTGATTGATAAGCATGAGAACAATGAAAATATCACCAATGGAAGCCGCGAGATTACATGAGAAACGGACATAACTGCTAATCATGTGAGTGTTGAGAATACCACTTATGAAATCCAAGTGAATACATGTGAAAATGCAATGACTGGTAGGTATGAAAGCAATGAAAGTACAGTTGAAACAGACATGATCGATACGACTGAGAGCAATCACTTATAGAAGCCACGATAATACAGGGGAAAGCGAACTGACTGATAACAATGATAACATATATAATACAGTCTGTGACAGCCACGATAATGCATGTGAAAAAGAAGTGACCGATGAGATTGACAGCATAAAGGACACGATTTTTGAAAGCCACACAAACACAGGTGAAACAGAAGTGACTGATCAGATTGACAGTGTAAACAAAACAATTTGTGAAAACCACAACAAGATTACAGTTGAAGCGGAAAGTACTGATATGAATGAGAACAATGTGAATGCCACTTGCGAAAGCAAGCAGAGTGTGTACAATTGAAACATAAATGATCGACACGACCCCCTGTGAAGGCAAAGATAATGCATGTGAAACAGAAGTGACTGATAAGATTGACACCATAAATGAAACAATTTCTGAAAAGCATGAGATTACATGCGAAACCGAGATGACAGATATATATGAGAACAATGATAATGCTCATTGTGAAACACCAAAACATAAAGTTGAAACAGAAATGATCGATGAGACTGAGTGCGATGAGAATGCCAATTACAAAAGCCACATGAATACATATGACACAAACGTGACTGATAAGATTGACATCATACATGAAACAATTTGTGAAAACCACGGGAATACAGATGAAACAGAAATGATAGATAATAATGAGAACAATGTGAATACCACTTCTGAAAGACACGAGAATACAAGTGAAATATTAATGACTGATCACAATGTGAGCATTGATGAAACCACGTTTAAAGAATACGGGAATATAGATGAAGCAGAAGCGACTGATAAGAATGACATCATAAATGGCACAATTTGTGAAAAGCATGAGATTTCATGCGAAACAGAGATGACAGATATAAATGAAAGCCACGACAATATAGGTGAAACAGAAATGATTTATAAGAATATGAGAATTGATAATAACACATGCAACAACTACGAGAATACAGATGAAACAGAAATCACTGATATGAATGATAGCACAAATAACAACATTGTTGAAAGCCATGAGATTACAGTCGATGCAGAAATGACCGAGGCGAATGAGAGCAACGAGCATAATACACGTGAAAGCCACGATACTACCTGTACAACAGAATTGATCGATGCGAATGAGTTCAATGGAAATACCATCTATGAAAGTCATGACATTACATGTGAAGCAGAAATTACTGATGCGAATGAGATCAATGGAGATACCACTTGTGAAAGCTATCGGAATACATGCACAATAAAAATGATAGACACAACCGAATGCAAGGTTGATATCAGTGGGGAAAGCCAGGATAATATGTGTGAAACGGAAATGGACATGAATGAGAACGTTAACATCGATGTCACTACAAAACTCATCGAAGACGTCAGGGATCCAATCGCGTACATACATAAGTACGTTCTACTGAATTACAATCGGCGACCATATCCGGGAATCGTTGAGGATGCCACTTCAACATCATTAAGTGCATGAAAGCAACTGGCAAGAAGGGTGAAAATCGTTTTATGTGGCCTCGTACCGTGACAGATCGTAGCTGGTATAGTACTTGATGACATAATAGGAATTATACCAGAACCAGAAAACGTGAAAGGAATAAGTAGTTCCCATTACCAAGTCAATGCTGATATTTGGAAACATCTTGCAATCTAATTGCTTGACTGCTAACCATGCTAAATGGGTGTTGACACAATAAAGTAGTAACTTGATGCTATGCTATTAGCAATGTTAGTTTTTGTTTCTAGATTGTTATTGCCAAATGCAAATATAGCTCACATACATGGAAGTAAATTAGTTAAATAGTTATTTGTTAATTGTATCCCCGGACGAAAGTCGGGTGATACTATAAATGTCATGTTGTCACGCCAGTTAAGGTAAACTCAATTGTTAATTTGTTATCAATAAAAATGTTTACTGTTCAATAAAAAAAAACTGTAAATGGTGATTGGGTATGTTTTGTTGTTAGCATTTCCCTCATATAACACGAGTAGTCCGTCATGTAACACGCATTTCCCTACCGTAACACTTGACAAAACTGTGTTTGTTGATAGAATGTTTAGTGAATGACAACGTTTTACTTATTAATATGAACCAGAGTGACATTATAGTCAAGTATAAACACTGAAACTGAAGGTGAGATGTGTTGTAATAAAATAATCGATATTATGTCACACACTAGAAGCTGTATTTTGGAATAACAACTTTGAATTAGAAAAAACTTATATGCCATAATATTTTAAATAATAAAATAATATATTTTGTAATGAGTATATGTCTAAATATTAATATAAACATGTATGCAAATGGGCACACGTACGGCATAGATATGGAATTAAGAGAAATATATTTGTTACAGAAGGGATCATCTGCCATGACTATTCCCAGAAATTCCACTGTCATAGCACAACTAACTGCCATTAAGCTTGCACTTCGATGATTTCGCGTAGCTGTAATATGGTGAAGCAACGAACAATAAGAACAAATGTAATATAAAGATGTTTATTTTTCAAAAGTTACCACTTCCAAATTTGAACGAAAAAAATTATGACTCAACTCCGAGTAGTCGTTCAGCAGAACTCGGATGTATGACGGTGTTGTTCACTTTCACTTCATCACTCTCGTTGGCGCGGATGAAAGCGTAAATGTGATAATTCGTATGGGAGGAAACTGGAGTACCCGAAGAAAACCCACCTGTCAGATCTGGCGACCACCGTACCATCTCACATATTTCCAGGTCCGAGGATCGAACCCGGGTTGCATTGGTGAGAAGCCAGCACGTTAACTACTGCGCTAATCGGACAGCCTATAATAAATGTGTTTAATCTAAACATGATATGATTAGACACATGATCGTGTTTTGTTGACCGGATCAATGAGTGCGTGAACAGTTCAGCAAGGTGGCGCTTGACAAGTGTAATATCCTGAAGATTAAGAAATGCTATAGATGGACACAAGACCCGGATGGTTATGATTAGTAGGTGAAGATACATAGGCCTACATGCAATGTCTGGATACCTCAACAATGCCGTGTAGATTTGTCAAAAGTAGGAGTGTTAGGAACTGATGCAGTCCCAATGTCCCAATCTTGCAAGAACAGTGTTGATAGAGGTGATGAGAATAATAGCGTGGTGGACCTGCTTACGTCATTCACATAGTACATGCAGTAAGGTTGAAACTTGTAATGGTGTTGATTTATGCAGAGCGATGATTCAAAGACTAATTGAGTTACATAATATAGAATAAAATCGTCACCAACACGAACCAAATTATGTTTTTTAATTCTCCAACGTTTCGGAAAATAATTCTTCTTCTTCAGGGAATATTACAAATATAAACCAACAATAGAAACTGACGTAACGTCTAGTCACGTACGAATTTTCTTAAATGTTGCTTTATAAACGTGTTTGTTTATTATAGTAAAACCCCTATTTAAAGGGCGAGCCATTTATGACACACCTCTTTTTATGAACATCAGTACTTCCCGAATCCTATGCTTGTATGTAAGGTGCTATGCTGGTATTGGAGATCGGTAACCATTATTTAACTAGCTGGTGGCTCACCAACCGGCATGTCGTGGTTCGAACCTTCCACCTCCCGCTCCGTAGGCGGACGCCTTAACCACTAGGCCACAGAAACGGCTTTATAAAATAATGTGTTTACATTGTAGTAGACGTTTTTAAAATCTATTACCGAAAACCTATCTAGATGCGATCTAGATGTAAAGATGTAAAACCTACTCATCGTACATATATACATGTATGTTGCTATCGTACATATATATGTTGCTATGGTAACGCACGTGTGAAACCATGCATATCATGGTCTGACGTTGTCGTGGTTCTAACTGTTCTATCAAGTTCCATACATTGCTTACTTATAACTTGCACGTGTTAATACGTCGTTAAGTTGATATTTCTCAGATTATTTTGCACCAGAAAGTATATATATTGAATGATGAACATTTAATGTCAAACTAATATCGTTATAAAGTTACAACTATATAGTTGTTATTACTTCCATTAGTTTAACCCTTTCAACACCACATACCTCTAAATAGGCTTACAAAAAGTGTAGATCCAGATGAGCCGGCTCGTGACGAGCCGTCTCATCAGGATCTGCACTTTTTGCCAGTAATATTACTATTTTTAGACAAAAATTACCCATTTTGATAAATGAACTGGTCCAAATGTAATTTTCTTATTAATTTATTGGTCTAAAAATATCATGGACAAGTCCATGTCAGTTACTTGGTGTTGAATGGGTTAATGTCTTATAAACTTCCATTAGTTTAACAGCTGTTGTGAACAATAGCGTGAATAACAAGCCAATTATCAAGTCATGTCACCGTGGGAACGTGTATCAATAACCAGGAATCTATCATGTGTTGTTTACAAATACATGTATTGTTGTACATTGATGTGTTATAACAGACGGATCTGTAGCCCAGTGATAACACGCTGGACTGGTAATCCAGGGATCGCAGGTTCGATCCCCCGTCTGACCCTAATAAAATTAACAGTCTTTCAGATGGGACTTTAAACCGATGTCTCTGGAATGGGTCTCTCTCTGTATCATTGCACTATCCTCCAAAATCTAAAATGACTAATATCTTAAGGAGGCGTGGTAAATAAACGTAAAAAAACATGTGTTATATCATACTATATTATTACAACTGCATAATGTGATGTGTTTTATACTTTGATAAATACCGTCTCTTGTAACTCATTAATGGGTGGCAATGTGCTATACCATGTATTATTTTAATGTTGTTCTGTTATTGTTGTACATTGATGAGACGTAAATATATAGATAAATATATAAATATACATAGCTGGTTAGACAAATAATATTGTTGTTAAGCTGTTTATATGCGAATTTCAGTTCTAATAAACAACAGATTACACCGAAGGACAATAATAAATATACATTTATTAGTTTCTGAACAAAAAAACAATTACAGTGGTAAGCAATCTACATGGCTCTGATAGATGATACGATAGGGTAAATGCATTAGAAGGTTTTTGGAAACAATAGTTAACAGTGTGTGTTTTACGTTTCTTTACCGTCGCTACCGGTTGCCCATATGAGCGACGCCTCCTGAAGAGATTAGTCATTTTAGATGTTTGGAGGATAGTGCAATGATACAGACAGAGACCCATTCCAGAGTCTCCTCTGGTTCGTTTACATGCACGGTGTAAAGCACCGACACGAGACCTCGGTTTAACGTCCCATCTGAAAGTCTGTTAATTGTATTAGGGTCAGACGGGGGATCGAACCTGCGATCCCTGGATTACCAGTCCAGCGTGTTACCACTGGACTACAGATCCGTCTGTATAGTTAACAGTATCATTAGTATGTGTATTTATTACATTGTTTGTGTTAGCACTCGGCAGCTAACTATGCGAGTGCACCCACCGCAACACACGGCTGTAGTTGTAATCGCAATCTAGGTTATTAATTATTATTACATATCGACTGATTTTAACTTGGGAGTATCCGGTATAACTCATAGAAGGAGAAAGGTAACCGTACAACCAGGATGCTTTCTCCCCAATCCTACATGTATGTACATAGGAAAGAGGTAACCGTACAATCAGGATGCTTTCTCCCCAATCCTACATGTATGTACATAGGAAATAGGTAACCATACAAGCAGGTTGCTATCTCCTCAATCATACATGTATGTACATAGGAAAGAGGTAACCGTACAATCAGGATGCTTTCTCCCCAATCCTACATGTATGTACATAGGAAAGAGGTAACCGTACAACAAGGATGCTTTCTCCCCAATCCTACATGTATGTACATAGGAAAGAGGTAACCGTACAATCAGGATGCTTTCTCCCCAATCCTACATGTATGTACATAGGAAAGAGGTAACCATACAATCAGGATGCTTTCTCCCCAATCCTACATGTATGTACATAGGAAAGAGGTAACCATACAATCAGGATGCTTTCTCCTCAATCCTGCATGTATGTACATAGGAAAGAGGTAACCGCGTACAATCAGGATGCTTTCTCCCCAATCCTACATGTATGTACATAGGAAAGAGGTAACCGTACAATCAGGATGCTTTCTCCCCAATCCTACATATATGTACATAGGAAAGAGGTAACCGTACAATCAGGATGCTTTCTCCCCAATTATACATGTATGTACATAGGAAAGAGGTAACCATACAATCAGGATGCTTTCTCCCCAATCCTACATGTATGTACATAGGAAAGAGATAACCATACAATCAGGATGCTTTCTCCCCAATCCTACATGTATATACATAGGAAAGAGGTAACCATACAATCAGGATGCTTTCTCCTCAATCCTACATGTATGTACATAGGAAAGAGGTAACCATACAATCAGGATGCTTTCTCCCCAATCCTACATGTATGTACATAAGAAAGAGGTAACCATACAATCAGGATGCTGTCTCCCCAATCCTACATGTATGTACATAGGAAAGAGGTAACCATACAATCAGGATGCTTTCTCCCCAATCCTACATGTATGTACATAGGAAAGAGGTAACCATACAATCAGGATGCTTTCTCCCCAATCCTACATGTATGTACATAGGAAAGAGGTAACCATACAATCAGGATGATTTCTCCCCAATCCTACATGTATGTACATAGGAAAGAGGTAACCATACAATCAGGATGCTTTCTCCCCAATCCTACATGTATGTACATAGGAAATAGGTAACCATACAAGCAGGTTGCTTTCTCCCCAATCCTACATGTATGTACATAAGAAAGAGGTAACCATACAATCAGGATGCTTTCTCCCCAATCCTACATGTATGTACATAGGAAAGAGGTAACCATACAATCAGGATGCTTTCTCCCCAATCCTACATGTATGTACATAGGAAAGAGGTAACCATACAATCAGGATGCTTTCTCCTCAATCCTACATGTGTGTACATAGGAAAGAGGTAACCGTACAATCAGGATGCTTTCGCCTCAATCCTACATGTATGTACATAGGAAAGAGGTAACCGTACAATTAGGATGCTTTCTCCTCAATCATGCATGTATTTACATAGGAAAGAGGTAACCGCGTACAATCAGGATGCTTTCTCCCCAATCCTACATGTATGTACATAGGAAAGAGGTAACCATACAACCAGGATGCTTTCTCCCCAATCCTACATGTATGTACATAGGAAAGAGGTAACCATACAATCAGGATGCTTTCTCCCGAATCCTACATGTATATACATAGGAAAGAGGTAACCGTACAATCAGGATGCTTTCTCCCCAATCCTACATGTATGTACATAGGAAAGAGGTAACCATACAAGCCGGTTGCTTTCTCCTCAATCATACATGTATGTGCATAGGAAAGAGGTAACTGTACAATCAGGATGCTTTCTCCCCAATCCTACATGTATGTACATAGGAAAGAGGTAACCATACAATCAGGATGCTTTCTCCTCAATCCTACATGTATGTACATAGGAAAGAGATAACCATACAATCAGGATGCTTTCTCCCCAATCCTACATGTATATACATAGGAAAGAGGTAACCATACAATCAGGATGCTTTCTCCTCAATCCTACATGTATGTACATAGGAAAGAGGTAACCATACAATCAGGATGCTTTCTCCCCAATCCTACATGTATGTACATAAGAAAGAGGTAACCATACAATCAGGATGCTGTCTCCCCAATCCTACATGTATGTACATAGGAAAGAGGTA
This sequence comes from Archivesica marissinica, assembly GCA_014843695.1. Lineage (NCBI taxonomy): Eukaryota > Metazoa > Mollusca > Bivalvia > Venerida > Vesicomyidae > Archivesica > Archivesica marissinica. The sequence goes on from CM026391.1 coordinate 14,507,501, forward strand.
ACCATACAATCAGGATGCTTTCTCCCCAATCCTACATGTATGTACATAGGAAAGAGGTAACCATACAATCAGGATGCTTTCTCCCCAATCCTACATGTATGTACATAGGAAAGAGGTAACCATACAATCAGGATGATTTCTCCCCAATCCTACATGTATGTACATAGGAAAGAGGTAACCATACAATCAGGATGCTTTCTCCCCAATCCTACATGTATGTACATAGGAAATAGGTAACCATACAAGCAGGTTGCTTTCTCCCCAATCCTACATGTATGTACATAAGAAAGAGGTAACCATACAATCAGGATGCTTTCTCCCCAATCCTACATGTATGTACATAGGAAAGAGGTAACCATACAATCAGGATGCTTTCTCCCCAATCCTACATGTATGTACATAGGAAAGAGGTAACCATACAATCAGGATGCTTTCTCCTCAATCCTACATGTATGTACATAGGAAAGAGGTAACCGTACAATCAGGATGCTTTCTCCTCAATCCTACATGTATGTACATAGGAAAGAGGTAACCGTACAATTAGGATGCTTTCTCCCCAATCCTACATGTATGTACATAGGAAGGAGGTAACCATACAAGCAGGTTGCTTTCTCCTCAATCCTACATGTATGTACATAGGAAAGAGGTAACCGTACAATCAGGATGCTTTCTCCTCAATCCTACATGTATGTACATAGGAAAGAGGTAACAGTACAATCGGGATGCTTTCTCCCCAATCCTACATGTATGTACATAGGAAAGAGGTAACCATACAACCAGGATGCTTTCTCCCCAATCCTACATGTATGTACATAGGAAAGAGGTAACCATACAATCAGGATGCTTTCTCCCCAATCCTACATGTATGTACATAGGAAAGAGGTAACCATACAATCAGGATGCTTTCTCCCCAATCCTACATGTATCTACATAGGAAAGAGGTAACCATACAATCAGGATGCTTTCTCCCCAATCCTACATGTATGTACATAGGAAAGAGGTAACCATACAAGCCGGTTGCTTTCTCCTCAATCATACATGTATGTGCATAGGAAAGAGGTAACAGTACAATCAGGATGCTTTCTCCTCAATCCTACATGTATGTACATAGGAAAGAGGTAACCGTACAATCAGGATGCTTTCTCCCCAATCCTACATGTATGTACATAGGAAAGAGGTAACCGTACAATCAGGATGCTTTCTCCCCAATCCTACATGTATCTACATAGGAAAGAGGTAACCATACAATCAGGATGCTTTCTCCCCAATCCTACATGTATGTACATAGGAAAGAGGTAACCATACAAGCCGGTTGCTTTCTCCTCAATCATACATGTATGTGCATAGGAAAGAGGTAACAGTACAATCAGGATGCTTTCTCCTCAATCCTACATGTATGTACATAGGAAAGAGGTAACCGTACAATCAGGATGCTTTCTCCCCAATCCTACATGTATGTACATAGGAAAGAGGTAACCGTACAATCAGGATGCTTTCTCCCCATCCTACATGTATGTACATAGGAAAGAGGTAACCGTACAATCAGGATGCTTTCTCCCCAATCCTACATGTATGTACATAGGAAAGAGGTAACCATACAATCAGGATGCTTTCTCCCCAATCCTACATGTATGTACATAGGAAAGAGGTAACCATACAATCAGGATGCTTTCTCCCCAATCCTACATGTATGTACATAGGAAAGAGGTAACCGTATAATCAGGATGCTTTCTCCCCAATCCTATATGTATGTACATAGGAAAGCGGTTACCGTACAATCAGGATGATTTCTCCCCAATCCTACATGTATGTACATAGGAAAGAGGTAACCATACAATCAGGATGCTTTCTCCCCAATCCTACATGTATGTACATAGGAAAGAGGTAACCATACAAGCAGGTTGCTTTCTCCCCAATCCTACATGTATGTACATAGGAAAGAGGTAACCATACAAGCAGGTTGCTTTTTCCTCAATCCTACATGTATGTACATAGGAAAGAGGTAACCATACAATCAGAATGCTTTCTCCCCAATCCTACATGTATGTACATAGGAAAGAGGTAACCATACAATCAGGATGCTTTCTCCCCAATCCTACATGTATGTACATAGGAAAGAGGTAACCATACAATCAGGATGCTTTCTCCCCAATCATACATGTATGTACATAGGAAAGAGGTAACCATACAATCAGGATGCTTTCTCCCCAATCCTACATGTATGTACATAGGAAAGAGGTAACCATACAATCAGGATGCTTTCTCCCCAATCCTACATGTATATACATAGGAAAGAGGTAACCATACAATCAGGATGATTTCTCCCCAATCCTACATGTATGTACATAGGAAAGAGGTAACCATACAATCAGGATGCTTTCTCCCCAATCCTACATGTATGTACATAGGAAAGAGGTAACCATACAATCAGGATGCTTTCTCCCCAATCATACATGTATGTACATAGGAAAGAGGTAACCATACAATCAGGTTGCTTTCTCCCCAATCCTACATGTATGTATATAGGAAAGAGGTAACCATACAATCAGGATGCTTTCTCCTCAATCCTACATGTATGTACATAGGAAAGAGGTAACCATACAATCAGGATGCTTTCTCCCCAATCTTACATGCATGTACATAGGAAAGAGGTTAGCATACAATCAGGATGCTTTCTCCTCAATCCTACATGTTTGTACATATTATATGTTTATTCAAAGAAATAAATATTGTTTAAACTAATATAGCTCATATAGAAGAAGCTCACTCGTAGTATGCAAGCTGACACCCATATATACAATCAAACCTGTCTTAAGCAGCCAGCCAAGGGAGTCAGAGAAAGTGGCTGCTTAGCACAGGTGGCTGCTTAATAGAGGTCAAATGTATAATAAAACAACCGATTGGGAATTTTGAAAGTGGTCCGGCCAAATATAGGAGCACTGAAAGTGGTACATTTTTTAGGTGAGTTCGGGGGCATGCTCGAGATTTTTTGGGATTCTGTACTCGATTTCCTTGCATCTGGAGGCATTTCAGTGTGCATGTTAGCCTTTTATTAATGCCAACTTTTCTTAAAATTAACAATGTTTTTTCTTCAACGTAAGTGTTTAAAGGACCACACCTCTCGCAAAATCATCAGAGCCAACGAGCTTGATTAATTTGTTTCAAAATTGTTGTAAAATAAATAAGTTTAAAATAAGTGTTTCAGGCTTCCTGATGGTCCACACTTGACACTTCGTCTGTGTGGCAACTGTGGTTTGTGCTAATCGCCTATGAATCCCACCAAATGTATTTATAAATATACTTAGTCTTTCTGTGGCAAAAGACTTTACTCCCATTGCTGGTGTTCTTGATTGGCGACCCATAGCAGGCATATTTCTTAGTTTAATCTCGTATGAATTAGTTTGATATTATGAGTCTTTACCTGTTTTATAGCAGTTAAGTATAAATGTATTCGACGTGTCAATTAATGTCAATTAGTAATTCCCAGACAGTGTAGGTCCTACCATGGCATAACTTAACAGGCTCTCCTATGCTGTGTGTCAATTAACAAAAAAAACACATGCCAATACAATACCTACAGATAATAAATTCACACCCTGTGGCCTGCGATCCTTTGGTCTCCTGGTCGCAGGCCAATAAAAGATAATCCGTTACACGCGCACTCGCGCCAGAGTGTGATAGGTATGTCTTCTCAGCACCTCTTTATCTGGAGTCAGGTTATGTATGACCCATGCATGACCCAACGCGTGTTAGATAAAACAAAAGTGAAAAACTTGAAGAAAAAAAATTCTCCAATATTGAAAACCGGCGACGACGGCCTTGTTAATGGAGGTGACCACTAACACAGGTTTGACTGTAAGCAGAAATCATTGGCGTAGCTTCCTATAGGCCGCGTAGGTCGTGGCCTACACTTCCCCCCGAAAAATCGAAAATATAAAAATGCCAAATCTGCAACAAAAATCGGGAGGCCAGGATTAAATTAAATACGCTATAAATAGTTTTCCTGGGGACGACCCCCGGACTCCCCTCCCGTCTTAAGTTGGCCTACACATCGATTTCAGCCAAGCTACCCCCTGGAAATGATTAAGTATGAGTACGAATGCCTACTCACCACAGTACACAGCTTATGTCGTGTTTGTGGCTGATAGCCGGCGAGGTGTATATAGTTTTATCCGGATCCTATTAATGACGGCGCAATACGACTCGTACATAGATACGATTCCGGATAAGCTGAAGACGTCAACGAAACAATCATAAACGTGCTTGCTGCTTAGAGCTGACACATCGTGGAAGATGTGGCCATGATAAGGACCGTTTTCACGAAATAAGCAACTTCACAGGACGTTTCACCCTTGATAGAACGAAGAAGCCGTCTCGGGATGATCAGTTCAAGCCATATATGTGGGCAGGAAATCATTTGCACGATCTATTTCACTTGGAAAGCTCTACCTATTATTTTAGATACATCAATATGCGTGATAGTCCACCAGTAAGAACTATGCATTATGACAAGCGTCCCTACACGTTCGATCCCACTCAATATGTTTGTTTGATTCGGATCTGGTGTGGCCCAACTTACAAGTGTTCAATGTGCTCTTAAATTATGTATCCTTATTTCGCTACTTTATTTGTGATCTTTCATTTGCATGTAACCAGCTTGCTTGCTTGGATTCCTTAAAATATATGTGCTTTGTGATATTACAGTCAAACCTGTCTTAAGCTGCCAGCCACGGGAATCACAGGAAATGGCTGCTTAGCACAGGTGGCTGCTTAATAGAGGACAACGGTATAATAAAACAACACATTGGGAATCTGAAAACGGCTGCTTAATGCAAGTTGGCTTGTATGGGTGAGAAGCGAGCGCGCTAACCACTGCATGCACTAATCGGACAGCCAAAAATCGGAAAGCGATTAGTTAGATATCGACAGAGACTTGTCAATTATTCTCATTACGCCCAGTAAGAAGCACACTATCCCATTACGTATATTTGTTTGCATTGTTAATCTGATATCTTGTTTTAGTCGGGAAATAGTTTAAAATAATGTTGTACATGTACCATGTACAGTGTGGCATCGGTGGTCCAATGGTAGAGCGTCGGATTTGGAATCGATCTGTCCCTGGTTTGATAGCCTACTCGGTCTGGCCACGTATGTAGTGTCATTGAGCAAGGCAGCTCACACATATTGCTTAGTATTAGTTAACTACTTAGGTCGGCTAAACTTGCTCAGGAAAAACATGTCTACGTCCCCGCAAGGGGTTTGACATTAATGGAACATACATACATACTTATTATATATATTCGACTCAAAATCAAGTTTCTTGTATCACTTGTATCTTGAGGCTGCTGTCCTCACTGGAAGAGACTGTATATTCTTCAACCCTATGTTGTGGAAGCTCTATAGTTAATTCACCTGCGAGGTTGAGAGGGCAAGAGTTTCTGTACTGTGCATACGCCTTGTGACTACGTAGGTTGGGTATATTCCCAGTTACAGAAGATGACAACGATTTATATAATACTTAGACAAGACCGCATCGATCTCACAACAAAACTCTAATTTACCAGTTTTCTACAGAAATGATGTATATGGAATTTATTTATATGTGACAATGATTCATTTGTAAGTTAAACGATTAATCTGTTTTAGTTAACTCCATGATTTGAGCGTCGATTAATTTTTATGCCCAGTTAAATTTGGTATGTGTATTCGGATATTTCATAATTTGTCTAAGATATCATGAACTGGCCTTGTGGACAGTATATGGGTATAGCAGGAGGTGGTGACAACTTGGATGTATCAAGTATAAACTCATTAGATTATCATATATTGTTGTCTATGCCAAGTTGATGCAAAAAGTGAAGATAGTGGCTATGTACTAGTCCTATATATAAGACCGTTACATAAAAATTTTCTGAGTTGAAAAATGCCTTGATAGAAAAATATTACATTTTTCAAGTCTAAAGATTTGGACTACCTATGTGCCACTGAGAGAGATCTAGCGGCATCTGTGGTCCAGTGGTAGAGCCGGATATGGAATCGAACGAGCTAGGGCTTGATATTCGCTCAGGCCACATGTATATGTAGTGTCTTCTATTTTTATTTCTTGTTCCGATTTACCACTGGTTCACTGAATCAGGGCATTCACTAGACTTTGAAAGTCAAGAGTCAATGACCCTTGAGGTTAAAATCTCAAGAGTCAAGCTGGATTTTTCAAGAGTCAATATGCATGTTGGTACTTTCCATACAGATAACTTTTTCCCGACCATATAATAATCTCTGGACCAAGGTGTGTCTTGGGTGCAACCAGTAATTTTGTTATCATAATTAGAGAAAACATTGACTAGTTTGCTGAGCTTTGCATCTGGATTTAGAACTGTTCAACCGTACAAGTATTTAAGTTACTTTGTGGTACATGTAGAGCATAGGATTTGGAATAGAACAGTCCGGGTTTAATACCTCACACAAAATCCTTAGTACTGGTTAACCACTCAGGTCGATTAATTCTGCCTAGGAAAGCATTTCTAGGTCTCCGCAAGTGTTTTGGCATGATCATCTATTCCAATCATTTCATGTCTTTTAAGACATATATATAGAGAATATTAGGTTACTGTCTAATAAATTAAAATTTATAAGACAGTAACCTAATATTCTATTTATCCTACATTCTGAGTGTGCACCCGACACAAAAACAAACACACTAGCCATGACAGCTTACAAACTCGCTACGCACTTGGTAATATGTTGCGCATTGATATTTCTATTTATATCCACGGTTAGCCCTATGACGTCACGAAAGCTTTATTAGGCACTGACTAATAAAGCAAAATTTATTAGGCAGGCCGTTTTTGTACGTTATTTCACATGAAGGTAGGATAAATATATGTTATAGTGACATGGCAGTGGCCACTATTAGCCACACAACTTTAATTAGTCAGTGGTTAACACATTGCTTGCACTGCAGGGACCGCAGGTTTGATCAACAATCTTTAAGATGGGACTATGAACCAAGGTCTCATGTACATGTATGTATGTATGTTCCTTTAATGTCAAACCCCTCGCGGGGACTTAGACATGTTTTCCTGGGCAGGCTTAGCCGACCTAAGGGATTAACCAGTACTAAGCAATGTGTTTGAGGTGCCTTGCTCAATGATACTACATACGTGGCCTGACCGAGTATCGGACCCGGGACCGTTCGATTCCAAATCCGACGCTCTACCACTGGACCACGGACGCCACACATGTATCAGACAATGTAAAACAACTGGGGATTCTTCTGGAATTGGGGCGTCTTCTGCATCTAGCACTTTTATATATAACTTATAACCACTAATATTCTTTTGGAGGCATCACCCCAATTAACAACGGGGCAACGATAGATAAAGATCTGGAAAGAATTGCACTTCTTGTCCACGGGAGTATTATGTCTACGTCCCTGCGAGGGGTTCGACATTAACGGAAGATAGATAGATAGTATCAGGAATATTGGTCATTGTGTCATTTTGAAATTGTTTATGCATTTATTGGATTCTTCATTTTATAATACTGTAAACATTTATGTTGAGATTCATTTTCAAAATCATGTTATTCTCCAGTTTAGATTACAGATGACATACGTGTATATAGCAGATGAAAATGTGACGTGAAAGAGTTGAGATGAATTCCTTTGAAAGAGCCGTAGACTATGCCGAGGTGAGTTGAATTCCTTTGAAAGATTGGTAGACTATGCCGAGATGAGTTGAATTCCTTTGAAAGATTGGTAGACTATGCCGAGGTGAGTTGAAATGAATTCCTTTGAAAGATCGGTAGACTATGCCAAGGTGAGTTGAAATGAATTCCTTTGAAAGATCGGTAGACTATGCCGAGGTGAATTGAAATGAATTCCTTTGAAAGATCGGTAGACTATGCCGAGGTGAGTTGAAATGAATTCCTTTGAAAGATTGGTAGACTATGCCGAGGTGAGTTGAAATGAATTCCTTTGAAAGATCGGTAGACTATGCCGAGGTGAATTGAAACGAATTCCTTTGAAAGATCGGTAGACTATGCCGAGGTGAGTTGAAACAAATTCCTTTGAAAGATCGGTAGACTATGCCGAGGTGAGTTGAAATGAATTCCTTTGAAAGATCGGTAGACTATGCCGAGGTGAGCATTAGTTTCCATTAAAAAACATTAAATTTATTTACACATATATCCTGATATAAAATAGTGTTTCCCCCATCCTGCCTACTAACACAGTTTCCCCCATCCTGCCTACTAACACAGTTTCCCCCATCCTGCCTACTAACACAGTTACTATTGCCCGAACATGTTGCTTAATCAGGGCACATGTTATGTCAGAAGGGGTGAAGTGGGGCTCCCAGGGCGACTATTTTGCCCATGTTGCCCTGTTGATGAATACAATCAAAAGATGATCATTATTTGATGTACATGTATTCAGGGTTGGAAAAAAGACTGTCTTTTTTAATTTTGGACAGGACACATGTCCAAAAGTGTCTTTTATTAAAAAAGGCGTACTTTATTGTCCTTTATTGTCTTTATTTGTCTAATATCATAAGACTATGTGTTTGTGGTAATGCATTTTACAATTTATTATATAATATTAAGGTATTAGGTGTGTGTGTTGTTAATAAACACCAAATGCCATTCTCTTTTACTCATAATATCTTTCATATAAATAATAAGGAAAACAAACAATTGTCATTTATGTGTCACAATCATATATTTATTCAGCACAGGAATATATATTCAACACAGTTTAACACAACTAGATTAATGTAGAAAAAATACTAGCACAGTATAGTCTTTTATCAAGCAGCTGTTACCAAGGTAATCTGTTAGTCACTCATTCAGTAATCCAAATCATCCTTGCCACGAAGCATGCGAAAGCAAAACACTAACTTAGCAGCTCGTTTTACACCAAGTCTATTTCTGAGCTTTGAGTGGATCAGACTGAAGGTACTGAAGACACGCTCTATTGAGGCAGATGAGGCAGTGGCTGTATGTAGAGCAATCATAAGGTCAATGAAGGCTGGTGAAAGGCTGGTTCTTTTCAAGGATGTCCACCAGATGTGTGAATGTAATCCCATATAACCCCTCCATATACAAAGAATCAATTTTGCTACAGAAACATATAAACTACTATGTTTATACTAGGATATGATTTAGTAAATACATTTTGCCAAAAATTCATTTAGGACACTTTTGGACAATTTGGTGTCTTTTATTAATTCTAGACAGGACACTTTTGGACTGTCCAAAACCCCTGTCCAAAATGCAATTGTCCAAAATGTGCCAACCCTGCATGTATTACAATTAATATCATGACATTATCAGTACAAAAGTACAAACATATGAACAGTAGAAAATGAACACTTGAGTATTGTCAGGGGCGTAGCTTTGCCTTCATATATATGTAGGCACCATTAAGCTAGGGGGTTAAACTATCTCCCATGCACAATTTTAAAAGTCTATGTCATATGGGTAACCGGTAGCGACGATAAATAAACGTAAAACACACACAGTTGTTTCTTATTATTACACTGATGCAATTATCATTTGAAAATGTTTTTTGTAGAAAATTATTTACCTACATACCCAAACTTCAAATTCAGGGTCAGGAATTGGGAAACAAGCATTCTTTTAACTCTTAAAATGCCAAATAAATTGGAAGTCGTGATAGCGCAGTGGATGCGCGTTCGCTTCAGGTGGGAAAGGTCCGGAGTTCGAGCCCCGCTGGAGCTGTTACGATTGTGCCCTTAGGCAAGGCATTTAAATTCCACATGCCTCTTCTCTCTCCTTCATGGCGATGGAATTCCATCAGGAATGAGGTCTCGAGAGGGATTAATATAAATTGAAAGAACTTGTTTCGCAATCGAGCTAAAATAAATTTGTATAAACTAAATAAATTGGAAGGAATAAGCAAACAACATAGATCCAGATCAGCCTTTGCTTGTTGTTTGCTATTCATCCAATTGTTTTAGTGCCAAGCAAGTTTAATTGTGATTAGCATTTTAAGGGTTAATTGTGGCATCAACAACAGCAACAACATATTGGTCAGTTACTGCACCTCAATACTCCCTAAAAGTATGTAGGTCCTCTTAAGTTATTTCCTCTGTTTTTATCATTGTTTCCTTTGCACACCATGCTAGCAATTTTCTTCCAATTTCTAATATTATGATACTACATGTATATCTCGACAGATATCCTACAGTATATCCAATGTGTAAATATTCTGTACATTTTATTTATTAACTAATATGATTTGGATAAATTCACATTTATTATAACGCAACATCTGGTTATGGAACAACTGTAAAAACAAAGGATTCCAACTGAAAGGACCGCTATACATTTATGGATAAATCAGACTTTATCTGCCAAGGGAGGTAATAGAAAAGCCAGCGAGGTTCCTCATTGATCTATATATAGCTCTTCTTGTGCTATTTCAGTATCTTGTGGAATTAAGTAAGCAGAATCCTGCGGCCTTGTTGAGTAATCCAGTCACCACTTCCAGTAAAGGGTTTGTATAGTTTTTGTTCTTAAAGCAGCATTACATCGTATGAAATAAAAGATATTTGAAAAATTCAAATTTTACGTATGGGTAGCAATGCTGCTACACATTCTAAAATTATACTTTGTATGCTTATGTTCATTTGGTAAGCAGTGTTTTTTTGCGATAAAACAAACTCGAATCCGAAAGTAGGACTTTCCGAGTCGATCGGTCACGTACTTGTTTACAACCGGAACGCATCGTCCGCACTTGTTTACATTCGGAATGCATCGTCCCCATTTGTCCCACGTTGTCTTTTTAATTAAATTACTTGATATGTTCATTCATACCTCTGTTAGCTAAGTCTTTTAGGGACATTTCTACATCCCCGCGAGGGGTTCGACATTAGAGGAAGATAGATAGATAAGTATTTCATGTTCAAAATATATACGTTGTTTTCTACATCCTCTGTTGTTTCACACATGTGCGCTGTGCGTGTTTATATTTCGTGTGTTGATAAACAAATTCGCGTATACGACGGTTTAAATTTATTGGAATTTTATCGTTTCTGAGCGACTATTTCGATTTTTGTAAACACACACACATTAGTATTTATATTTTACCCAAAACATCCTTTATTACAATGTAATGCTGCTTTAACCATCAGTTAACAATTCAAGATTTTAATATTTTCTAAATGTCTACCGTACTTACTCGCCTATAAGACAGGATTTTATCACCAGATTATTGTCTCAACGTGGTTTCCCGTCCTATAAGCGAGTGGTAAAAATTAAAATTAAATATTTTTAAATCATGTTTTAAAATCGCTTTGTTTCAATAACTGAATAATTGATGACCTTTGAAATAATTGAAAGGGTGTAACAAAAGCATAGACTTTCACAGCTCTATCTGTAAACTCAACTTGTCGATAGCATTTTAGCAAATCAAATTTATTTTCGGTTTATATTTTTATGATTTGACATAATTTGCAGTTCTTTTACAGTAGAATTTGTTTCATCTTTACTTCTGAGTAGTTTTCATTTTCTAAACATGTCTTATACACGGGTCTATGCAAAATACCACTGATTCAAGACCAACGTGGGGGATCGTCTTATAGTCGAGAACATCTTATAGGTGAGTAAATAAACAGAAAGATGAATAAAAACAATTAAAAGGGTTGAAAAGTATCATTAGTGTTATACATGTAACTATTGAAGAATAACAGGACACACACCCCATTGTAACATTTAGATCTTAATCAGTCTTTGGTCCTGGCTATGATTATGGAAATATCTACATGTATAAAAAATGTTTAAACTTTATTTATTTTTACAACGATTGCGAAGCAAGTTTTAAAAACTTATATTAATCACTCCCGTTGGCGCGGATGAAAGCGTATATATAGTCATTCGTGTGGGAGGAAACCGGAGTACCCGGAGAAAACCCACCTGTCCGATCTGGCGACCACCATACCATCTCACATACTTCCCTGTCCGAGGAACCCGGGTTGCATTGGTGAGAAGCGAACGTGCTAACCACTGCTGGACAGCATGTATAGAAGAATAGTAGCAAGAACCAAATACTGCCTTAATGACCAGGATTATATATGTTTTCCTTTACTACATAACTTTGCTTGTATTCAGTGTAATAACACTATCTCATAATTTCTTATATGTACACACGTGTAATAACACATGGAAGAATTATGATTTCTTAAGAGAAGAATTCTTAAAATGTGTAAACTAAACTGTAAATTATGCATATTTCTAGGTGAATTGGTATATAACATTAATGATAAGACAAATGATGATCTAACTATTTTAATCATTTGTCAATTCCAGGAAATCAATTCATCAGAAACTTCTAGACCTGTATATTGAGGAGACTGCCAAACAATCAGATGAAAATGTGAGTGATAAATCGTTAGAACTTGCTTACAAAGTGACATTGTATGATCACATAGTAATACATTTGGGAGGAAAACTTAGTTTATAATTGTTATACCTATCTGTGCTGGAATGTACCGTGAATGTGCCGTTTGGTCAGGCTCTATGCTGTTTGCATATGCGGATAGTGGAGCTAAAAGATTTGTCTGAATAGCTCTGAAAAGCTCCCAGTTCCGGTACTTGACAAGTTCTGTATTTTATTCTCTACAGAAGTTACAGTGTAATACTCATCTGTTGAGGAAGCTGGTGCGGCGAGACAAGCTCAACTGCCTCATTCTGAATCTGTATCCTGGCAACGATGGATACTCTCTAATGCTGAGGAGTAAAACAGGGGTGGAAACAGAAACATGCAAACTTCCATATGAGGTATGTATAAATACACTGCCAGACCCAGTTGGTTAGTGTACATATAGTATGAGACCCATTTGGTTAGTGTAAATACAGTACCAGACCTGTTTGGTTAGTGTAAATACAGTACCAGACCTATTGGGTTAGTGTAAATACAGTACCAGACCTGTTTGGTTAGTGTAAATACAGTACCAGACCTGTTTGGTTAGTATAAATACAGTACCAGACCTGTTTGGTTAGTGTAAATACAGTACCAGACTTGTTTGGTTAGTGTAAATACAGTACCAGACCTGTTTGGTTAGTGTAAATACAGTACCAGACCTGTTTGGTTAGTATAAATACAGTACCAGACCTGTTTGGTTAGTATAAATACAGTACCAGACTTGTTTGGTTAGTATAAATACAGTACCAGCCTTGTTTGGTTAGTGTAAATACAGTACCAGACTTATTTGGTTAGTGTAAATACAGTACCAGACCTGTTTGGTTAGTATAAATACAATACCAGACTTGTTTGGTTAGTGTAAATACAGTACCAGACTTGTTTGGTTAGTGTAAATACAGTACCAGACCTGTTTGGTTAGTGTAAATACAGTACCAGACCTTTTGGTTAGTGTAAACACAGTACCAGACCTGTTTGGTTAGTGTAAATACAGTACCAGACCTATTGGGTTAGTGTAAATACAGTACCAGACCTGTTTGGTTAGTGTAAATACAGTACCAGACCTGTTTGGTTAGTATAAATACAGTACCAGACTTGTTTGGTTAGTGTAAATACAGTACCAGACCTGTTTCGTTAGTGTAAATACAGTACCAGACCTGTTTGGTTAGTATAAATACAGTACCAGACCTGTTTGGTTAGTATAAATACAGTACCAGACTTGTTTGGTTAGTATAAATACAGTACCAGCCTTGTTTGGTTAGTGTAAATACAGTACCAGACTTATTTGGTTAGTGTAAATACAGTACCAGACCTGTTTGGTTAGTATAAATACAGTACCAGACTTGTTTGGTTAGTGTAAATACAGTATCAGACCTGTTTGGTTAGTGTAAATACAGTACCAGACCTTTTGGTTAGTGTAAATACAGTACCAGACCTGTTTGGTTAGTATAAATACAGTACCAGACCTGTTTGGTTAGTGTAAATACAGTACCAGACTTGTTTGGTTAGTGTAAATACAGTAGCAGACCTGTTTGGTTAGTGTAAATACAGTACCAGACTTATTTGGTTAGTGTAAATATAGTATGAGGCCCATTTGGTTAGTGTAAATACAGTACCAGACCTGATTGGTTAGTGTAAATACAGTACCAGACCTGTTTGGTTAGTATAAATACAGTACCAGACCTGTTTGGTTAGTGTAAATACAGTACCAGACCTGTTTGGTTAGTGTAAATACAGTACCAGACCTGTTTGGTTAGTATAAATACAGTACCAGACCTTTTGGTTAGTGTAAATACAGTACCAGACCTGTTTGGTTAGTGTAAATACAGTACCAGACCTATTTGGTTAGTGTAAATACAGTACCAGACCTGTTTGGTTAGTGTAAATACAGTACCAGACCTGTTTGGTTAGTATAAATACAGTACCAGACCTGTTTGGTTAGTGTAAATACAGTACCAGACCTGTTTGGTTAGTGTAAATACAGTACCAGACCTGTTTGGTTAGTGTAAATACAGTACCAGACCTGTTTGGTTAGTATAAATACAGTACCAGACCTGTTTGGTTAGTGTAAATACAGTACCAGACTTATTTGGTTAGTGTAAATACAGTACCAGACCTGTTTGGTTAGTGTAAATACAGTACCAGACCTGTTTGGTTAGTGTAAATACAGTACCAGACCTGTTTGGTTAGTATAAATACAGTACCAGACCTGTTTGGTTAGTATAAATACAGTACCAGACCTGTTTGGTTAGTATAAATACAGTACCAGACCTGTTTGGTTAGTATAAATACAGTACCAGACCTGTTTGGTTAGTGTAAATACAGTACCAGACCTGTTTGGTTAGTGTAAATACAGTACCAGACCTGTTTGGTTAGTATAAATACAGTACCAGACCTGATTGGTTAGTGTAAATACAGTACCAGACCTGATTGGTTAGTGTAAATACAGTACCAGACCTGTTTGGTTAGTGTAAATACAGTACCAGACCTATTGGTTAGTATAAATACAGTACCAGACCTGTTTGGTTAGTGTAAATACAGTAACAGACCTGTTTGGTTAGTGTAAATACAGTACCAAACCTGTTTGGTTAGTGTAAATACAGTACCAGACCTGTTTGGTTAGTGTAAATACAGTACCAGACCTTTTGGTTAGTATAAATACAGTACCAGACCTGTTTGGTTAGTGTAAATACAGTACCAGACCTGTTTGGTTAGTGTAAATACAGTACCAGACCTGTTTGGTTAGTGTAAATACAGTACCAGACCTGTTTTGTTAGTGTAAATACAGTACCAGACCTGTTTGGTTAGTGTAAATACAGTACCAGACCTGTTTGGTTAGTGTAAATACAGTACCAGACCTATTTGGTTAGTGTAAATACAGTACCAGACCTGTTTGGTTAGTGTAAATACAGAATCAGACCTGTTTGGTTAGTGTAAATACAGAATTAGGCATGTTTGGTTAGTGTAAATACAGAATCAGACCTGTTTGGTTAGTGTAAATACAGAATCAGGCCTGTTTGGTTAGTGTAAATACAGTAACAGACCTGTTTGGTTAGTGTAAATACAGTAAAAGACCTGTTTGGTTAGTGTAAATACAGAATCAGGCATGTTTGGTTAGTGTAAATACAGAATCAGGCATGTTTGGTTAGTGTAAATACAGAACCAGGTATGTTTGGTTAGTGTAAATACAGAATCAGGCATGTTTGGTTAGTGTAAATACAGAACCAGGTATGTTTGGTTAGTATAAATACAGTACCAGACCTGTTTGGTTAGTATAAATACAGTACCAGACTTGTTTGGTTAGTATAAATACAGTACCAGACCTGTTTGGTTAGTGTAAATACAGTAACAGACCTGTTTGGTTAGTGTAAATACAGTACCAGACCTGTTTGGTTAGTGTAAATACAGTACCAGACCTGTTTGGTTAGTATAAATACAGTACCAGACCTGTTTGGTTAGTGTAAATACAGTACCAGACCTGATTGGTTAGTGTAAATACAGTACCAGACCTGTTTGGTTAGTGTAAATACAGTACCAGACCTATTGGTTAGTATAAATACAGTACCAGACCTGTTTGGTTAGTGTAAATACAGTAACAGACCTGTTTGGTTAGTGTAAATACAGTACCAAACCTGTTTGGTTAGTGTAAATACAGTACCAGACCTGTTTGGTTAGTATAAATACAGTACCAGACCTGTTTGGTTAGTGTAAATACAGTACCAGACTTGTTTGGTTAGTGTAAATACAGTACCAGACCTGTTTGGTTAGTGTAAATACAGTACCAGACCTGTTTGGTTAGTGTAAATACAGTACCAGACCTGTTTGGTTAGTGTAAAT
This sequence comes from Archivesica marissinica, assembly GCA_014843695.1. NCBI lineage: Eukaryota > Metazoa > Mollusca > Bivalvia > Venerida > Vesicomyidae > Archivesica > Archivesica marissinica. The sequence goes on from CM026391.1 coordinate 14,523,777, forward strand.
ACAGTACCAGACCTGTTTGGTTAGTATAAATACAGTACCAGACCTGTTTGGTTAGTGTAAATACAGTACCAGACCTGTTTGGTTAGTGTAAATACAGTACCAGACCTGTTTGGTTAGTGTAAATACAGTACCAGACCTTTTGGTTAGTGTAAATACAGTACCAGACCTGTTTGGTTAGTGTAAATACAGTACCAGACCTGTTTGGTTAGTGTAAATACAGTACCAGACCTGTTTGGTTAGTATAAATACAGTACCAGACCTGTTTGGTTAGTGTAAATACAGTACCAGACCTGTTTGGTTAGTGTAAATACAGTACCAGACCTGTTTGGTTAGTGTAAATACAGTACCAGACCTGTTTGGTTAGTGTAAATACAGTACCAGACCTGTTTGGTTAGTGTAAATACAGTACCAGACCTGTTTGGTTAGTGTAAATACAGTACCAGACCTATTTGGTTAGTGTAAATACAGTACCAGACCTGTTTGGTTAGTGTAAATACAGAATCAGACCTGTTTGGTTAGTGTAAATACAGAATCAGGCATGTTTGGTTAGTGTAAATACAGAACCAGACCTGTTTGGTTAGTGTAAATACAGTACCAGACCTGTTTGGTTAGTGTAAATACAGTACCAGACCTGTTTGGTTAGTGTAAATACAGTAACAGACCTGTTTGGTTAGTGTAAATACAGAATCAGGCATGTTTGGTTAGTGTAAATACAGAACCAGGCATGTTTGGTTAGTGTAAATACAGAATCAGGCATGTTTGGTTAGTGTAAATACAGAACCAGGTATGTTTGGTTAGTATAAATACAGTACCAGACCTGTTTGGTTAGTATAAATACAGTACCAGACTTGTTTGGTTAGTATAAATACAGTACCAGACCTGTTTGGTTAGTGTAAATACAGTAACAGACCTGTTTGGTTAGTGTAAATACAGTACCAGACCTGTTTGGTTAGTGTAAATACAGTACCAGACCTGTTTGGTTAGTATAAATACAGTACCAGACCTGTTTGGTTAGTGTAAATACAGTACCAGACCTGATTGGTTAGTGTAAATACAGTACCAGACCTGTTTGGTTAGTGTAAATACAGTACCAGACCTATTGGTTAGTATAAATACAGTACCAGACCTGTTTGGTTAGTGTAAATACAGTAACAGACCTGTTTGGTTAGTGTAAATACAGTACCAGACCTGTTTGGTTAGTGTAAATACAGTACCAGACCTGTTTGGTTAGTGTAAATACAGTACCAGACCTGTTTGGTTAGTGTAAATACAGTACCAGACTTGTTTGGTTAGTGTAAATACAGTACCAGACCTGTTTGGTTAGTGTAAATACAGTACCAGACCTGTTTGGTTAGTATAAATACAGTACCAGACTTGTTTGGTTAGTATAAATACAGTACCAGACTTATTTGGTTAGTGTAAATATAGTATGAGGCCCATTTGGTTAGTGTAAATACAGTACCAGACTTGTTTGGTTAGTGTAAATATAGTATGAGGCCCATTTGGTTAGTGTAAATACAGTACCAGACCTGATTGGTTAGTGTAAATACAGTACCAGACCTGTTTGGTTAGTGTAAATACAGTACCAGACCTGTTTGGTTAGTATAAATACAGTACCAGACCTGTTTGGTTAGTGTAAATACAGTACCAGACCTATTGGGTTAGTGTAAATACAGTACCAGACCTGTTTGGTTAGTGTAAATACAGTACCAGACCTGTTTGGTTAGTATAAATACAGTACCAGACCTGTTTGGTTAGTGTAAATACAGTACCAGACCTTTTGGTTAGTGTAAATACAGTACCAGACCTGTTTGGTTAGTGTAAATACAGTACCAGACTTGTTTGGTTAGTGTAAATACAGTACCAGACCTGTTTGGTTAGTGTAAATACAGTACCAGACCTGTTTGGTTAGTATAAATACAGTACCAGACCTGTTTGGTTAGTATAAATACAGTACCAGACTTGTTTGGTTAGTATAAATACAGTACCAGCCTTGTTTGGTTAGTGTAAATACAGTACCAGACTTATTTGGTTAGTGTAAATACAGTACCAGACCTGTTTGGTTAGTATAAATACAGTACCAGACTTGTTTGGTTAGTATAAATACAGTACCAGACCTGTTTGGTTAGTATAAATACAGTACCAGACTTGTTTGGTTAGTATAAATACAGTACCAGACCTGTTTGGTTAGTGTAAATACAGTAACAGACCTGTTTGGTTAGTGTAAATACAGTACCAGACCTGTTTGGTTAGTGTAAATACAGTACCAGACCTGTTTGGTTAGTATAAATACAGTACCAGACCTGATTGGTTAGTGTAAATACAGTACCAGACCTGATTGGTTAGTGTAAATACAGTACCAGACCTGTTTGGTTAGTGTAAATACAGTACCAGACCTATTGGTTAGTATAAATACAGTACCAGACCTGTTTGGTTAGTGTAAATACAGTAACAGACCTGTTTGGTTAGTGTAAATACAGTACCAAACCTGTTTGGTTAGTGTAAATACAGTACCAGACCTGTTTGGTTAGTGTAAATACAGTACCAGACCTTTTGGTTAGTATAAATACAGTACCAGACCTGTTTGGTTAGTGTAAATACAGTACCAGACCTGTTTGGTTAGTGTAAATACAGTACCAGACCTGTTTGGTTAGTGTAAATACAGTACCAGACCTGTTTTGTTAGTGTAAATACAGTACCAGACCTGTTTGGTTAGTGTAAATACAGTACCAGACCTGTTTGGTTAGTGTAAATACAGTACCAGACCTATTTGGTTAGTGTAAATACAGTACCAGACCTGTTTGGTTAGTGTAAATACAGAATCAGACCTGTTTGGTTAGTGTAAATACAGAATCAGACCTGTTTGGTTAGTGTAAATACAGTAAAAGACCTGTTTGGTTAGTGTAAATACAGAATCAGGCATGTTTGGTTAGTGTAAATACAGAATCAGGCATGTTTGGTTAGTGTAAATACAGAACCAGGTATGTTTGGTTAGTGTAAATACAGAATACAGGTATGTTTGGTTAGTATAAATACAGTACCAGACCTGTTTGGTTAGTATAAATACAGTACCAGACTTGTTTGGTTGGTATAAATACAGTACCAGACCTGTTTGGTTAGTGTAAATACAGTAACAGACCTGTTTGGTTAGTGTAAATACAGTACCAGACCTGTTTGGTTAGTGTAAATACAGTACCAGACCTGTTTGGTTAGTATAAATACAGTACCAGATCTGATTGGTTAGTGTAAATACAGTGCCAGACCTGATTGGTTAGTATAAATACAGTACCAGACCTGTTTGGTTAGTGTAAATACAGTACCAGACCTATTGGTTAGTATAAATACAGTACCAGACCTGTTTGGTTAGTGTAAATACAGTAACAGACCTGTTTGGTTAGTGTAAATACAGTACCAGACTTATTTGGTTAGTGTAAATACAGTACCAGACCTGTTTGGTTAGTGTAAATACAGTACCAGACTTATTTGGTTAGTGTAAATACAGTACCAAACCTGTTTGGTTAGTGTAAATACAGTACCAGACCTGTTTGGTTAGTGTAAATACAGTACCAGACATTTTGGTTAGTATAAATACAGTACCAGACCTGTTTGGTTAGTGTAAATACAGTACCAGACCTGTTTGGTTAGTGTAAATACAGTACCAGACCTGTTTGGTTAGTGTAAATACAGTACCAGACCTGTTTTGTTAGTGTAAATACAGTACCAGACCTGTTTGGTTAGTGTAAATACAGTACCAGACCTGTTTGGTTAGTGTAAATACAGTACCAGACCTATTTGGTTAGTGTAAATACAGTACCAGACCTGTTTGGTTAGTGTAAATACAGAATCAGACCTGTTTGGTTAGTGTAAATACAGAATCAGGCATGTTTGGTTAGTGTAAATACAGAATCAGACCTGTTTGGTTAGTGTAAATACAGAATCAGGCCTGTTTGGTTAGTGTAAATACAGTAACATACCTGTTTGGTTAGTGTAAATACAGTAAAAGACCTGTTTGGTTAGTGTAAATACAGAATCAGGCATGTTTGGTTAGTGTAAATACAGAATCAGGCATGTTTGGTTAGTGTAAATACAGAATCAGGCATGTTTGGTTAGTGTAAATACAGAACCAGGTATGTTTGGTTAGTGTAAATACAGAATCAGGCATGTTTGGTTAGTGTAAATACAGAACCAGGTATGTTTGGTTAATGTAAATACAGAATCAGGCATGTTTGGTTAGTGTAAATACAGAATCAGGCATGTTTGGTTAGTGTAAATACAGAATCAGGCATGTTTGGTTAGTGTAAATACAGAATCAGGCATGTTTGATTAGTGTAAATACAGAACCAGGTATGTTTGGTTAGTGTAAATACAGAATCAGGCATGTTTGGTTAGTGTAAATACAGTACCAGACCTGATTGGTTAGTGTAAATACAGAATCAGGCATGTTTGGTTAGTGTAAATACAGAATCAGGCATGTTTGGTTAGTGTAAATACAGAATCAGGTATGTTTGGTTAGTGTAAATACAGAATCAGGCATGTTTGGTTAGTGTAAATACAGTACCAGACCTGTTTGGTTAGTGTAAATACAGTAACAGACCTGTTTGGTTAGTGTAAATACAGTACCAGACCTGTTTGGTTAGTATAAATACAGTACCAGACCTGTTTGGTTAGTGTAAATACAGTAACAGACCTGTTTGGTTAGTGTAAATACAGTACCAGACTTATTTTGTTAGTGTAAATATAGTATGAGGCCCATTTGGTTAGTGTAAATACAGTACCAGACTTGTTTGGTTAGTGTAAATATAGTATGAGGCCCATTTGGTTAGTGTAAATACAGTACCAGACTTGTTTGGTTAGTGTAAATACAGTACCAGACCTGTTTGGTTAGTGTAAATACAGTATCAGACCTGTTTGGTTAGTGTAAATACAGTATCAGACCTGTTTGGTTAGTGTAAATACAGTAGCAGACCTGTTTGGTTAGTGTAAATACAGTAGCAGACCTGTTTGGTTAGTGTAAATACAGTACTAGGCCTGTTTGGTTAGTGTAAATACAGTACCAGACTTATTTGGTTAGTGTAAATATAGTATGAGGCCCATTTGGTTAGTGTAAATACAGTAACAGACCTGTTTGGTTAGTGTAAATACAGTAACAGACCTGTTTGGTTAGTGTAAATACAGAATCAGGCATGTTTGGTTAGTGTAAATACAGAATCAGGCATGTTTGGTTAGTGTAAATACAGAACCAGGTATGTTTGGTTAGTGTAAATACAGAATCAGGCATGTTTGATTAGTGTAAATACAGAACCAGGTATGTTTGGTTAGTGTAAATACAGAATGAGGTATGTTTGGTTAGTGTAAATACAGAATCAGGCATGTTTGGTTAGTGTAAATACAGTACCAGACCTGATTGGTTAGTGTAAATACAGAATCAGGCATGTTTGGTTAGTGTAAATACAGAATCAGGCATGTTTGGTTAGTGTAAATACAGAATCAGGTATGTTTGGTTAGTGTAAATACAGAATCAGGCATGTTTGGTTAGTGTAAATACAGTACCAGACCTGTTTGGTTAGTGTAAATACAGTAACAGACCTGTTTGGTTAGTGTAAATACAGTACCAGACCTGTTTGGTTAGTATAAATACAGTACCAGACTTGTTTGGTTAGTGTAAATACAGTAACAGACCTGTTTGGTTAGTGTAAATACAGTACCAGACCTGTTTGGTTAGTGCAAATACAGTAACAGACCTGTTTGGTTAGTGTAAATACAGTACCATACTTATTTGGTTAGTGTAAATATAGTACGAGGCCCATTTGGTTAGTGTAAATACAGTACCAGACTTGTTTGGTTAGTGTAAATATAGTATGAGGCCCATTTGGTTAGTGTAAATACAGTACCAGACTTGTTTGGTTAGTGTAAATACAGTACCAGACCTGTTTGGTTAGTGTAAATACAGTACCAGACCTGTTTGGTTAGTGTAAATACAGTAGCAGACCTGTTTGGTTAGTGTAAATACAGTACCAGACTTATTTGGTTAGTGTAAATATAGTATGAGGCCCATTTGGTTAGTGTAAATACAGTACCAGACCTGATTGGTTAGTGTAAATACAGTACCAGACCTGTTTGGTTAGTGTAAATACAGTACCAGACCTGTTTGGTTAGTATAAATACAGTACCAGATCTGATTGGTTAGTGTAAATACAGTACCAGACCTGATTGGTTAGTGTAAATACAGTACCAGACCTGTTTGGTTAGTGTAAATACAGTACCAGACCTATTGGTTAGTATAAATACAGTACCAGACCTGTTTGGTTAGTGTAAATACAGTACCAGACCTGTTTGGTTAGTGTAAATACAGTACCAGACTTGTTTGGTTAGTGTAAATACAGTACCAGACCTGTTTGGTTAGTGTAAATACAGTAACAGACCTGTTTGGTTAGTGTAAATACAGTACCAGACCTGTTTGGTTAGTGTAAATACAGTACCAGACCTGTTTGGTTAGTATAAATACAGTACCAGATCTGATTGGTTAGTGTAAATACAGTACCAGACCTGATTGGTTAGTGTAAATACAGTACCAGACCTGTTTGGTTAGTGTAAATACAGTACCAGACCTATTGGTTAGTATAAATACAGTACCAGACCTGTTTGGTTAGTGTAAATACAGTACCAGACCTGTTTGGTTAGTGTAAATACAGTACCAGACCTGTTTGGTTAGTGTAAATACAGTACCAGACCTGTTTGGTTAGTGTAAATACAGGATCAGGCATGTTTGGGTAGTGTAAATACAGAATCAGACCTGATTGGTTAGTGTAAATACAGAATCAGACTTGATTGGTTAGTGTAAATACAGAATCAGGCATGTTTGGTTAGTGTAAATACAGAACCAGGCATGTTTGGTTAATGTAAATACAGAATCAGACTTGATTGGTTAGTGTAAATACAGAATCAGGCATGTTTGGTTAGTGTAAATACAGAACCAGACTTATTTGGTTAGTATTACACAGATCACATGTTACTTACTTGGTGGAACTTTATTAATTTTGAACCAGAATATATGATTTAACAACTGTAGCATCGTATTTGCTTCCTAAGATTATGTTAGAATATACTGAAGTCAAATCAAGTCAACAAAAATGTATTGGTGAATTCAAGGTATGTTGATCGCCTAATAACATGTTTGGCTGTTATTTACACATACAATCAAACCTGTGTGAATGGTCACCTATATTAAGCAGCCAACTTGCATTAAGCAGCCAGTTTAAAAAAACAAAACAAAACAATAAATCATGTGTTTCTGATTACAGTCAAACCTGCATTAAGCAGCCAGTTTTCAGATTCCCAATATGTTACTTTGTTATGCATTCAACCTCTATTAAGCAGCCACCTGTGCTAAGCAGCCATGTTCTGTGATTCCCTTGGCTAGCTGCTTAAGACAGGTTTGACTGTAATCAGAAACACATGATTTATTGTTTTTTGTTTGTTTTGGAGGCTTAAAGTGGCACCAACAGCTTTGGTCTTACGGTGTCTCTCCAGCTATTATTGGTGGAAGAAGACCCCGGATGTCTCTGCGAGCAATATTGCAGGCACTGACAGACATCCGGGTAGTACCTCCGACCTTCCGCAAGCCAGCTGGACAGTATTGCAGGCACGGACAGACGTCCGGGTAGAACCACCGATCTACTGCAAGCCAGCTGGACAGTATTGCAGGCACGGACAGACGTCCGGGTAGTACCTCCGATCTACCGCAAGCCAGCTGGACAGTATTGCAGGCACGGACAGACGTCCGGGTAGTACCTCCGATCTACCGCAAGCCAGCTGGACAGTATTGCAGGCACGGACAGACGTCCGGGTAGTACCTCCGATCTACCGCAAGCCAGCTGGACAGTATTGCAGGCACGGACAGACGTCCGGGTAGTACCTCCGACCTTCCGCAAGCCAGCTGGACAGTATTGCAGGCACGGACAGACGTCCGGGTAGTACCTCTGATCTACCGCAAGCCAGCTGGACAGTATTGCAGGCACGGACAGACGTCCGGGTAGTACCTCTGATCTTCCACAAGCCAGCTGGACAGTATTGCAGGCACGGACAGACGTCCGGGTAGTACCTCCGATCTACCGCAAGCCAGCTGGACAGTATTGCAGGCACGGACAGATGTCCGGGTAGAACCACCGATCTACTGCAAGCCAGCTGGACAGTATTGCAGGCACGGACAGACGTCCGGGTAGTACCTCCGATCTACCGCAAGCCAGCTGGACAGTATTGCAGGCACGGACAGACGTCCGGGTAGTACCTCTGATCTACCGCAAGCCAGCTGGACAGTATTGCAGGCACGGACAGACGTCCGGGTAGAACCACCGACCTTCCGCAAGACAGCGTCCTCACATGAAAGAATTCAACACCCCCAGTGGGATTCGAACCTACAGCGGAGAGGGGCAAGTGATTGGAAGTCAACGACCGTAACCACTAGGCCACGGAGGAACCTACAGCTGTGAGGGCAAGTGATTGGAAGTCAACGACCGTAACCACTAGGCCACGGAGGAACCTACAGCTGTGAGGGCAAGTGATTGGAAGTCAACGACCGTAACCACTAGGCCACGGAGGAACCTACAGCTGTGAGGGCAAGTGATTGGAAGTCAACGACCGTAACCACTAGGCCACGGAGGAACCTACAGCTGTGAGGGCAAGTGATTGGAAGTCAACGACCGTAACCACTAGGCCACGGAGGAACCTACAGCTGTGAGGGCAAGTGATTGGAAGTCAACGACCGTAACCACTAGGCCACGGAGGAACCTACAGCTGTGAGGGCAAGTGATTGGAAGTCAACGACCGTAACCACTAGGCCACGGAGGAACCTACAGCTGTGAGGGCAAGTGATTGGAAGTCAACGACCGTAACCACTAGGCCACGGAGGAACCTACAGCTGTGAGGGCAAGTGATTGGAAGTCAACGACCGTAACCACTAGGCCACGGAGGAACCTACAGCTGTGAGGGCAAGTGATTGGAAGTCAACGACCGTAACCACTAGGCCACGGAGGAACCTACAGCTGTGAGGGCAAGTGATTGGAAGTCAACGACCGTAACCACTAGGCCACGGAGGAACCTACAGCTGTGAGGGCAAGTGATTGGAAGTCAACGACCGTAACCACTAGGCCACGGAGGAACCTACAGCTGTGAGGGCAAGTGATTGGAAGTCAACGACCGTAACCACTAGGCCACGGAGGAACCTACAGCTGTGAGGGCAAGTGATTGGAAGTCAACGACCGTAACCACTAGGCCACGGAGGAACCTACAGCTGTGAGGGCAAGTGATTGGAAGTCAACGACCGTAACCACTAGGCCACGGAGGAACCTACAGCTGTGAGGGCAAGTGATTGGAAGTCAACGACCGTAACCATTCGGCTACTTGGATAGTGCAATAATAATTTAGTAATTGTATATTAATGGATAGTAAAATAATAATATTGAAATTGTAAAGTAATAATAATACAATACTAATTTTTACAATAATGAGTTTAACAAATTATGTCATTACATATGAGTATTTACAGTTTCTGTTTTCACTATAGCAAGAAGATTTATAACTTTAGCTTTTTAATTACACCTGTCTGAGCCTACTTCATAATATTTACAAACTTATCTACATTTGGCCATGCATAATACTATCCTTTTTTTTACGGACAGCGATCTTTAGTTGGAATAAGATGAACAAATCAATAAAAAGTGATATTCGGACTCCACAACTTGCATAATATACTATTCTTTATGTTTTAAGATGTATAATATTGCACTGGTATTTCAGGTTACTGAGTTGTTGGACTACATAGATGACTCTGAGGTAATACCATGCCCTTTCTCTCATGTGTTACATAGTCAATAGAGAGAAAATTATAAATATGTAAATACGTTAGTACATGTATGTCCGACCGCCTCCGTGGTCGAGTGGTTACGGTCACTGACTTGTATACCACTGTAACCTATCATCTCTGATGGTCACAGGTTCGAGCCCTGCTCAGACCGTGTCTCATTTATATGAAAAAGTTGGCAGTTTCTTACGGAGGTTGGTGCACCAAGTACTGGTTAACCGCTGGAGCCTGCCCAGGAAAAGTGTTGTTAGGTAAACTGCCCGTCGCTCAAATGGGAAACCGGTAGCGACGTTAAATAAACTTAAATAAATAAAAAAACATGTATGTCCACAGTATTTGCAACTTCTAAACTCCTTACAGAATGTAGATGGGTTGTTACAGAAATATAAAGACTTAATAAAAATATGAAATCTCAATTAGACGTGGTGCTTTCAGCTCGAGGTCAACACAGCGATCAAAGGTCAAAATAGTGCTTAATTTGTGCTGTTGCAATAGCTTGTCAATCATTGGTGGTAAAGGCTGATGCTGTGTACATATATAGAGGCTATTTGTTTGTTTCAGTGGATACAGACGGATATGTAGTCCAGTGGTAACACGCTGGAATGGTAATCCAGGGATCGCAGGTTCGATCCCCCATCTGACCCTAATAAAATTAATAGTCTTTCAGATGGGACGTTAAACCGAGCATACCATGATAAGATGTGTTATTCTACAGCTTTCAATCAGCAGAATAACACATTTTAATTCACTGATAACTTTCTACTTCATTGGAAAGCATAACATATAGGTCAAGCATACCATGATAAGATGTGTTATTCTACAGCCTTCAACCAGTGGAATAACACATTTTAATTCACTGATAACTTTCTACTTCATTGGAAAGCATAAACTATAGGTCAAGCATACCATGATAAGATGTGTTATTCTACAGCCTTCAACCAGTGGAATAACACATTTTAATTTACTGATAGCTTTCTACTTCATTGGAAAATATAGGTCAAGCATACCATGATAAGATGTGTTATTCTACAGCCTTCAACCAGTGGAATAACACATTTTAATTTACTGATAGCTTTCTACGTCATTGGAAAATATAGGTCAAGCCTACCATGATAAGATGTGTTATTCTACAGCCTTCAACCAGTGGAATAACACATTTTAATTTACTGATAACTTTCTACTTCATTGGAAAGCATAAAAATATAGGTCAAGCATACCATGATAAGATGTGTTATTCTACAGCCTTCAACCAGCAGAATAACACATTTTAATTCACTGATAACTTTCTACTTCATTGGAAAATATAGGTCAAGCATACCATGATAAGATGTGTTATTCTACAGCCTTCAACCAGCAGAATAACACATTTTAATTCACTGATAACTTTCTACTTCATTGGAAAGTATAAAATATAGGTCAAGCATACCATGATAAGATGTGTTATTCTACAGCCTTCAACCAGTGGAATAACACATTTTACTGATAGCTTTCTATTTCATTAGAAAGTATAAAATATAGGTCAAGCATACCATGCTAAGCGGTCTGTGCCATATCTCTTTTAAAAGCATTTATTGTGTCAAAGACATTTGCTGGGGTATGTGTCGTATCATGGTGACATCTCTCTTGTTTTCCTTCATTTACAGCTCCCACCATTTCTGGTTGATGTTTTGGAAAAAGCTCAGGTATGTACTGTAAATGTGTGTGCGAACATATACACGCACTACCAATCCTTGGAAATTGGGTGATTCAATATTTATTTTATAAGTAACCCTTGAAATGCTGAATAAATTGGACGGAATGTGCAAACAACACAAATCGAGATCAGTGAAACTCCTCAGCTGATTAGGATCTATGTTGTTTGCTATTCAGTCAAGTGCTTTAGCTCCACTATCTGAATAGTAAACAGCATAGAACCTGATCAGATGGCACATTCTGTGCATGTTCTGTGTAATCTGATCTGGTTCTATGCTGTTTGCAAAATGAATATATTCTTTTTCGAGCACAGTAAAAAGGTTAATGCTTTAAAAATATTCTGTTCAAGTCAAAGTTTGTGGTTGCGACTTGAATGAGACAAACATTAATTACACAGTCTTTGCTATATGTCAGATTGGCCTATATAAAGACTACATATATAAGAAATGCTTTAGGAAACTAGAGTTTCTACAGACCGATCTGTAGTCCAGTGGTAACATGCTGGACTGGTAATCCAGGGATCGCAGGTTCAATCCCCCGTCAGACCATAATAAAATTAATAGTCTTTCAGGTGGGACGTTAAACCGAGGTCTCGTGTCGGTGCTTTACACCGTGCACGTAAAAGAACCAGAGGAGACTCTGGATTGGGTCTCTGTCTGTATCGTTGCACTATCCTCCAAAAATCTAAAATGACTAATCTCTTCAGGAGGCGTCGCTCATATCGGCAACCGGTAGCGACGATAAATAAACGTAAAACACACACACTATAGAGTTTCTCTGTATTTTGTGACAGCTGCTTTATTCCAGAAACAGCTGCACATATTACAGTTGTAATGAGTCGATAGTATGTATACACGTATGTGATAACAGATGCAAACGTATGTACGTCATTGCAGATATTATAATAACCAGATATAACAATGTCATCAATATCTTCGCTTAATGGTGCGTTGTTTGCTACATATATACAGGTGAACGTGTTCTACAATGGTTGTGTGATAGTGGAGGTCCGAGACTTCCGGAGAACCACCAACGCATCATTTGACATGCAGTATGTGCTGCTGAAGCCAAACACACAGGTAACTTACATAGAAACCTAACACACAGGTAGCTTACATAGAAACCTAACACACAGGTAACTTACATAGAAACCTAACACACAGGTAACTTACATAGAAACCTAACACACAGGTAACTTACATAGAAACCTAACACACAGGTAACTTACATAGAAACCTAACACACAGGTAACTTACATAGAAACCTAACACACATTTTGAGATTTATTGAAATATAGTGCTAACTATTTAATTTATTCATATCTAAATTATACACAATTTCTTCATTTTTAATATCTCCCCACAGACCTTGTTAAGTGACATCAACAACTTGACAAATGATGGCAACGTGTGGACCCAGGAGGACCTGTTTCTACTGGAGAGTAAGTTACTCCTGCACACAGAGGAGCCACTCTGCCTGGACCCATCCCCAGCGGTGGTCCTAGTGGCAAACAGACAGCAGTATGACCAGAGGAAGCTGAACACCCCACTACTCAAAAGGTCTGTCCAATATCGTACTACATTCTGCAAAACGTTTCCGGTAGTCACGGGAACAATTTAAAAGATAAATATAGCCAGTTTGCATAAATACTGCAGTTTATTTCCGCATGAGCTTTGTTTCGCGAATCCAACCACCAAACTTATTTTAGCGGATTTGTGGAGAATGCTGTAAATCTTAGATTCGAATAAGACCGTCAATTCGCCTAAAAACTAAGACGCCGAAAACTTGAAGATACTGTTGTGCAGTTTATTATTATTTTTTTAAAATATATATATATATACAAATTTATTTTAGCTTGATTGCGAAACAAGTTCTTACAACTTATAGAAATCACTCACCTCATTCCTGATGGAATACATTGCCACGAGGGAGAGAGATGAGGCAATGTCTTGCCTAAGGGCACAATCGTAACGGCTCCAGTGGGGCGCGTACTCCAGGCATTTCGTACCTGAAGCGAACGCGCTACCACAAGGCTATCATGACTTCCCAGAAGGGAAGTTTATTGGTAACAGTGACCCATATGCATTGCATATTAAGCTATGTGGTTCAATGACCCGTAGATGACCATTTGCATTATGCTTTATCTTTTCTATAATATTTGTGTGTGCGTGTTTTACGTTTATTTATCGTCGCTACCGGTTGCCCATATGAGCGACGCCTCCTGAAGAGATTAGTCATTTTAGATTTTTGGAGGATAGTGCAATGATACAGAGAGAGACCCATTCCAGAGTCTCCTCTGGTTCTTTTATGTGCATGGTGTACAGCACCGACACAAGACCTCGGTTTAAAGTCCCATCTGAAAGAGTCAGACAGGGATCAAACCTGCAATCACTGAATTACCAGTTCAGCATGTCAACCACTGGACTACAGTATGTTTTTTATAACCCAATTCTTCTACCAAATCACAACTGCCTGTGCTCTCCTGGGTGGCTCTATGTAACCACAATGGTACAGAATGTCTGTAAAACACTGCCTATGCTCCCCCGGGTTGCTCTATGTAACCACAATGGTACAGAAGGTCTGTAAAACACTGCCTGTGCTCTATGTAACCACAATGGTACAGAAGGTCTGTAAAACACTGCCTGTGCTCCCCCTAGTTGCTCTATGTAACCGCAATGGTACAGGTCTGTAAAACGCTGCCTGCACTCCCCCTGGTTGCTCTATGTAACCACAATGGTACAGAAGGCCTGTAAAACACTGCCTGTGCTCCCCCTTGTTGCTCTATGTAACCACAATGGTACAGAAGGCCTGTAAAACACTGCCTGTCTCTCCCGGAGGGGGTGGCTCTATGTAACCACAATGGTACAGAAGGCCTGTAAAACACTGCCTGTGCTCTCCCGGGTAGCTCTATGTAACCACAATGGTACAGAAGGCCTGTAAAACACTGCCTGTGCTCCCCCGGGGTGGCTCTATGTAACCACAATGGTACAGAAGGCCTGTAAAACACTGCCTGTCTCTCCCGGAGGGGGTGGCTCTATGTAACCACAATGGTACAGAAGGCCTGTAAAACACTGCCTGTGCTCTCCCGGGTAGCTCTATGTAACCACAATGGTACAGAAGGCCTGTAAAACACTGCCTGTGCTCCCCCGGGGTGGCTTTATGTAACCACAATGGTACAGAAGGTCTGTAAAACACTGCCTGTCTCTCCCGGAGGGGGTGGCTCTATATAACCACAATGGTACAGAAGGCCTGTAAAACACTGCCTGTGCTCTCCCGGTTAGCTCTATGTAACCACAATGGTACAGAAGACCTGTAAAACACTGCCTATGCTCTCCCGGGTCGCTCTATGTAACCACAATGGTACAGAACTAACAGAAGGTCTGTAAAACACTGCCTATGCTCTCCCGGGTGGCTCTATGTAACCACAATGGTACAGAAGGCCTGTAAAACACTGCCTATGCTCTCCCGGGTGGCTCTATGTAACCACAATGGTACAGAAGGCCTGTAAAACACTGCCTATGCTCTCCCGGGTGGCTCTATGTAACCACAATGGTACAGAAGGTCTGTAAAACACTGCCTGTGCTCCCGGGGGGGCTCTATGTAACCACAATGGTACAGAAGGTCTGTAAAACACTGCCTGTCTCTCCCGGAGGGAGTGGCTCTATGTAACCACAATGGTACAGAAGGCCTGTAAAACACTGCCTGTCTCTCCCGGAGGGGGTGGCTCTATGTAACCACAGTGGTACAGAAGGTCTGTAAAACACTGCCTGTCTCTCCCGGAGGGGGTGGCTCTATGTAACCACAATGGTACAGAATGTCTGTAAAACACTGCCTGTGCTCTCCCGGGTGGCTCTATGTAACCACAATGGTACAGAATGTCTGTAAAACACTCTGTGCTCTCCTGGGTGGCTCTATGTAACCTCAGAAGTACAGAAGGTCTGTAAAACACTGCCTGTGCTCCCCCGGGGTGGCTTTATGTAACCACAATGGTACAGAAGGTCTGTAAAACACTGCCTGTGCTCCCCCGGGGTGGCTTTATGTAACCACAATGGTACAGAAGGTCTGTAAAACACTGCCTGTGCTCCCCTTGTTGCTCTATGTAACCACAATGGTACAGAAGGCCTGTAAAACACTGCCTGTCTCTCCTGGGTTGCTCTATGTAACCACAGTGGTACAGAAGGTCTGTAAAACACTGCCTGTCTCTCCCGGAGGGGGTGGCTCTATGTAACCACAGTGGTACAGAAGGTCTGTAAAACAAGCATAATATTGAGTATTGGTTCCCACTGTAGGTGTGTGAGGAAGTACAACCAGGCAGCGGCCAACAGGAAAAGGAAATTTGCAGCCAGTAGTGCACCGAGTGAACTCAAACTGCACGATTTCATCAGCAAGACGAGAGACAAGCAAATTACATCTGGTCTTAAGCTCGTTAAATCCGTAAGTTTATTTGCAGGTTATTGAATTATCTCCCTTGTACACCAAATCGTAATGTTATATATGCACACAATATATGATGTGAAGTACCCCCCTGGCTGTTTTTGGCTGTCCGATTAGCGCACTATAGAGCCACTTTTGAAAGTTTGTAGACCACAAAAACACTGTTTATTGATTCAATGTTAGTGTTCGAAGGTATTCGGAAGAATTAATAGTAGTAATGCATTTATACGTTAACAAATGCAATGTTTTGGCTTTCTGCGATGTAATGTTGCTTTAAGTAAGTGTAACCTTGGTTGTTTAGTATTATTATTGTTATTAATATCATTGTTAGAGATATTTGTTACAGTCAAGCCTACCTATGATGACCACACATGCCAGTAACAACAAGCGTTCTCTCGCCTCGAGGTTATGAAACTTTTCTCAGATCTCAAACTCGGGCTCAAGTGTTTTGATTGGTTGATTCTTACACTCAGCTGAACCAATCAGAAGCTTGAGATTGGAGAATAGTTTTATAGCCTCAGCCTTGTCGATGTTGAAAGTGATCGATTATGTCTAGACTGGAAACCAACATGGTAGTATTTAGAATGTGTGTGTGGGGGGGGGGGGGTGCGTGTGTGGGGGTGCGTGGGGGGGGGTGCGTGGGAGGCATATTGCGACTTCCAGTTATTATGGCTGGAGAACAATCCTGCGTGTCCCTCCGAGCAGTATTGCAGCCAAGGACGGGCACCAGGGTAGAACCACTGACCTTCTGCAAGCTTCCTCACATGAAAGAATTCGACATCATCAGTGGGATTCAAGCTTACGGCAGCGATATTTAGAACTTTATACACCTGGTGGTTGTTATTCAGATGTGGTATTTTACGCAGGTTTTACTGCATATCTGGATCTTACACTCGTGGTGATTTCGTACCATATTTTATGAAACTCGTTTTGGAATTTTGCTATTAACCCATTCAACCCCAAGTAACTCACATGGACTGGTCCATGATATTCATAAACCAATAAATGAATCAGAAAATCATATTTGGACAAGTTCATTTATCAAAATGGGTAAATATGTCTAAAAATAGTCATATCACTGGCAAAAAGTGCAGATCCTGATGAGACGGCTCGTCACGAGCCGGCTCATCTGGATCTACACTTTTTGTAAGCCTATTTAGAGGTCTGTGGTGTTGAAAGGGTTAAGCTCTCCAAAAACCACACGTGTAAGATCCTTTTTATCACGTTACCATATTGTGTAAGCAATTTCACAAAATAACTCTGCTACTTTCATTTTTGCGCCAAATGTCAGCGCAAATTGTCATGATGTCATTAAATTGTCATGACGTCACTATGCAAAGCAGCGTTATATTTAAGTTTTAAACAGCGTTATAATTGCGTCAAGTCTTATTTCAAATCGTAGCTTGTCTTACCATTAACGTTATGTACCAATTCAAATAGAAATAATTGTGCATACTTTGAAGTTTAATTTGTAATTTATGCAGATTATTCTCTCAACCAATCAGAATCCTTCCAGGTGTTATTACACGTGTGTTGATATAAGAAATAATGAGACGGTGTTATTATACTGAATACAAGCATACACGCAAAATTATGTGATAAAAATACATAGTAGCTGCACAAGTTAGACCAGTATATGTCCTGTAGCATCCTCCGATGGTATCTCTTGCAGACTGTTGATACGTGGATGCAGAAACCTGTATCCTTGACAACACCGGAGCATGTTGATGTTGAAAAGTTTGCTAAAGTCATCAAGCGACCAGAGAAGATAACAAATCAACAAGCAATCGAAGATAACACTCTGGTATCAATATAAATACATGTTTCTAGAGATATATGTTGTCAGTTTTCGAAGATAACACTGTGATAAAGATATTCAATCAATATAAATACATGTTTCTAGAGATATATGTTGTCAGTTATCGAAGATAACACTCTGGTAAAGATAATCAATATAAATACATGTTTCTAGAGATATATGTTGTCAGTTATCATGGTCTCGTCTGCTTTACGATCAGAGGGTGATGAGTTAGTTTAGTTTTTACAAATTTATTTTAGCTTGATTGCGAAACAAGTTCTTTCAACTTATATTAATCACTCTCGAGACCTCATTCCTGATAGACTCCATCGCCATGAAGGAGAGAGAAGAGGCAATGTGGAATTTAAATGCTTGCCTAAGGGCACAATCGTAACCGCTCCAGTGGGGCTCGAACTCCGGACCTTTCGCACCTGAAGCGAACGCGCATCCACTGCGCTATCACGACTTCCACAGGGTGATGAGTTAGAATGCCAGCATTTGAATATTATACGTTTTGATAAATGTTTGTAGAACTTGATAGAGGAGCTTGTGTTTGAGAGAGACGGCATGCAGGACAAGAAGCTATTGGCCAAGCTCACCATATACCACCGCCCCGGGGACGACGCCCACATCGGGGAACTCTACCTCGACCATGACTACATAGAAGATAAATCTAAAGGGGCCACATGCAGGTACTACATGTCTGGATGTCTGTCTGTCATATTTGGCTTTGTGACTTGCCTTTGTATGGAGTCGATCAACTGGTCATGGAAATATTTTTTTTGGTTCAACAATTGTTGCCAAAGTTATGGCCCTTTGTTATATCCCTTGTATGTATTGTAGCAGGAAACTTGTGTGTCCACCAGAGTTATGGGACTTTGTTTGTTTCACATATGTACAATATACAGGTAAGGTTTTACTACACAAACCTTGTGTGTCAACCTTCTTATTTTCTATTGTATCAATTACTTTCATATTTGGCATGGTGACTCGCATGAATGGAATAATTTCCTATATTGTGGAAGTCATGATAGCGTAGAGGTAGCGCATTCACTTCAGATGTGAAAGGTCCGGAGTTCGAGCCCCTCAGGAGCCATTACGATTTTGCCATTAGGCAAGGCATTTAATTCCACATTGCCTCTTCTCTCTCCCTCGTGGCAATGGAATCCATCAGGACTGAGGCCTCGAGAGTGATTAATATAAGTTGTAAGAACTTGTTTCGCAATCGAGCTAAGATAAATTTGTATAAACAATTTTCACAAAAGTGTTGGCCCTTTTGTTATTTTCATTTTTATGCACTGAAAATACAAATCTGACATATCCATGGTCAGCATCTGTGGTTTTTATCTGTTGCCTGTTATAGATACAAAGTATCATCGGTGTGATTAATCATACATTTAGCATGTAAAAGAACGTGGCTTGTCTCCCAGTCTGGAAGTTGTATTTGGCAATACTCTCAGTAAACTGACTAACCTACATGTGCTTCTTGAGATGTCGCCCCTAATAACCAGGGTCTGATGATTGATATAAAATCATGTTTAACCCTTTCCTTCATAGGGATTTATGTTAATATACTGTTATTGTTATATCTCCATACAAACGACAGCCATTTAGCCATCCTGCAGTGGATAAGTAGTCGCCCTATCTATCCCACCTCCATAGATATTACTGGGACTTCATAGAGATTAGGTTAATACAAGCGACAGCCATTTAGCTATCATGCAGTGGATAAGTAGTCACCATATCTATCCCCACCTCCATAGATATTACTGGGATTTCATAGAGATTTAGGTTAATATACTATTATATCTCCATGCAAATGACAGCCATTTAGCTATCATGCAGTGGATAAGTAGTCGCCCTATCTATCCCACCTCCATAGATATTACTGGGACTTCATAGAGATTTAGGTTAATATACTATTATATCTCCATACAAGCGACAGCCATTTAACTATCATGCAGTGGATAAGTAGTCGCCATATCTATCCCATCTCCATAGATATTACTTGGACTTCATAGAGATTTAGGTTAATATACTATTATATCTCCATACAAGCGACAGCCATTTAGCTATCATGCAGTGGATAAGTAGTCACCATATCTATCCCATCTCCATATTACTGGGACTACATGAGATTCTGGCCTTTATTATGAACATTAGTTTGGCTACTACATTGTCAATGTATGTCATATTGGTAATGGCGTCAAGAGGTGCTTCTATGAGGGAAAGGGTTAATGGAAGAAACTAACTACTATATACTAAGTATATATTTGTGTTCATCTTCTATGTGTTTGTGTGTTCATCTTCTATGTGTTTGTGTGTTCATCTTCTATGTGTTTGTGTGTTCATCTTCTAAGTGTTTGTGTGTTCATCTTCTATGTGTTTGTGTGTTCATCTTCTATGTGTTTGTGTGTTCATCTTCTATGTATTTGTGTGTTCATCTTCTATGTGTGTGTTCATCTTCTATGTGTTTGTGTGTTCATCTTCAGTGTTTGTGATGTGTTTGTGTGTTCATCTTCTATGTGTTTGTGTGTTCATCTTCTATGTGTTTGTGTGTTCATCTTCTATGTGTTTGTGTGTTCATCTTCTATGTGTTTGTGTGTTCATCTTCTATGTGTTTGTGTGTTCATCTTCTATGTGTTTGTGTGTTCATCTTCTATGTGTTTGTGTGTTCATCTTCTATGTGTTTGTGTGTTCATCTTCTATGTGTTTGTGTGTTCATCTTCTATGTGTTTGTGTGTTCACCTTCTATGTGTTTGTGTGTTCATCTTCTATGTGTTTGTGTGTTCATCTTCTATGTGTTCATCTTCTATGTGTTTGTGTGTTCATCTTATGTGTTGTTGTTCATCTTCTGTTTGTTCTTTTGTGTTTGTGTGTTCATCTTCTATGGTTGTGTGTTCATCTTCTATGTGTTTGTGTGTTCATCTTCTATGTGTTTGTGTGTTCATCTTCTATGTGTTTGTTGTTCATCTTCTATGTGTGTGTGTGTGTTCATCTTCTATGTGTTTGTGTGTTCATCTTCTATGTGTTGTGGTTCATCTTCTAGTGTTCATCTATGTGTTTGTGTGTTCATCTTCTATGGTTTGTGTTTCTATTTTTTGGTTTTCTATGTGTTTGTTTTTTTATTTTTTTGTGTTTCATTTTATTCATCTTCTATGTGTTCATCTTCTATGTGTTTGTGTGTTCATCTTCTATGTGTTGTGTTCATCTTCTATGTGTTTGTGTGTTCATCTTCTATGTGTTTGTGTGTTCATCTTCTATGTGTTTGTGTGTTCATCTTCTATGTGTTTGTGTGTTCATCTTCTAAGTGTTTGTGTGTTCATCTTATATGTGTTTGTGTGTTCATCTTATATGTGTTTGTGTGTTCATCTTCTATGTGTTTGTGTGTTCATCTTCTATGTGTTTGTGTGTTCATCTTCTATGTGTTCATCTTCTATGTGTTTGTGTGTTCATCTTCTATGTGTTTGTGTGTTCATCTTCTATGTGTTTGTGTGTTCATCTTCTATGTGTTTGTGTGTTCATCTTCTATGTGTTTGTGTGTTCATCTTCTATGTGTTTGTGTGTTCATCTTCTATGTGTTTGTGTGTTCATCTTCTATGTGTTTGTGTGTTCATCTTCTATGTGTTTGTGTGTTCATCTTCTATGTGTTTGTGTGTTCATCTTCTATGTATTTGTGTGTTCATCTTCTAAGTGTTTGTGTGTTCATCTTCTATGTGTTTGTGTGTTCATCTTCTATGTGTTTGTGTGTTCATCTTCTAAGTGTTTGTGTGTTCATCTTCTATGTGTTTGTGTGTTCATCTTCTATGTGTTTGTGTGTTCATCTTCTATGTGTTTGTGTGTTCATCTTCTATGTGTTTGTGTGTTCACCTTCTATGTGTTTGTGTGTTCATCTTCTATGTGTTTGTGTGTTCATCTTCTATGTGTTCATCTTCTATGTGTTTGTGTGTTCATCTTCTATGTGTTTGTGTGTTCATCTTCTATGTATTTGTGTGTTCACCTTCTATGTGTTTGTGTGTTCATCTTCTATGTGTTTGTGTGTTCATCTTCTATGTGTTCATCTTTTATGTGTTTGTGTGTTCATCTTCAATATGTTTGTTTGTTCATCTTCTATGTGTTTGTGTGTTCATCTTCTATGTGTTTGTGTGTTCATCTTCTATGTGTTTGTGTGTTCATCTTCTATGTGTTTGTGTGTTCATCTTCTATGTGTTTGTTTGTTCATCTTCTATGTGTGTGTGTGTGTTCATCTTCTATGTGTTTGTGTGTTCATCTTCTAAGTGTTTGTGTGTTCATCTTCTAAGTGTTTGTGTGTTCATCTTCTATGTGTTTGTGTGTTCATCTTCTATGTGTTTGTGTGTTCATCTTCTATGTGTTCATCTTCTATGTGTTTGTGTGTTCATCTTCTATGTGTTTGTGTGTTCATCTTCTATGTGTTTGTGTGTTCATCTTGTATGTGTTCATCTTCTATGTGTTTGTGTGTTCATCTTCTATGTGTTTGTGTGTTCATCTTCTATGTGTTCATCTTCTATGTGTTTGTGTGTTCATCTTCTATGTGTTTGTGTGTTCATCTTCTATGTGTTTGTGTTTTCATCTTCTATGTGTTTGTGTGTTTCATCTTCTATGTGTTCATCTTCTATGTGTTTGTGTGTTCATCTTCTATGTGTTTGTGTGTTCATCTTCTATGTGTTTGTGTGTTCATCTTCTATGTGTTTGTGTGTTCATCTTCTAAGTGTTTGTGTGTTCATCTTATATGTGTTTGTGTGTTCATCTTATATGTGTTTGTGTGTTCATCTTCTATGTGTTTGTGTGTTCATCTTCTATGTGTTTGTGTGTTCATCTTCTATGTGTTCATCTTCTATGTGTTTGTGTGTTCATCTTCTATGTGTTTGTGTGTTCATCTTCTATGTGTTTGTGTGTTCATCTTCTATTTGTTTGTGTGTTCATCTTCTATGTGTTTGTGTGTTCATCTTCTATGTGTTTGTGTGTTCATCTTCTATGTGTTTGTGTGTTCATCTTCTATGTGTTTGTGTGTTCATCTTCTATGTGTTTGTGTGTTCATCTTCTATGTGTTTGTGTGTTCATCTTCTATGTGTTTGTGTGTTCATCTTCTATGTGTTCATCTTCTAAGTGTTTGTGTGTTCATCTTCTATGTGTTTGTGTGTTCATCTTCTATGTGTTTGTGTGTTCATCTTCTAAGTGTTTGTGTGTTCATCTTCTATGTGTTTGTGTGTTCATCTTCTATGTGTTCATCTTCTATGTGTTTGTGTGTTCATCTTCTATATGTTTGTGTGTTCATCTTCTATGTGTTCATCTTCTAAGTGTGTGTGTGTTCATCTTCTATGTGTTTGTGTGTTCATCTTCTATGTGTTTGTGTGTTCATCTTCTATGTGTTTGTGTGTTCATCTTCTATGTGTTTGTGTGGTCATCTTCTATGTGTTTGTGTGTTCATCTTCTAAGTGTTTGTGTGTTCATCTTCTATGTGTTTGTGTGTTCATCTTCTATGTGTTTGTGTGTTCATCTTCTATGTGTTTGTGTGTTCATCTTCTAAGTGTTTGTGTGTTCATCTTCTATACATTTTTCTTCTTCAGATACTTGCTTGGAAATCGGGACTCGGTTAAAAAGTGAGTGATTAATTTTTTCTCTTGTTACTTTAAAGGTCATTTTCCAGTTAAAACAACCATATTACATTGCATGCACGTGTCTCGTTTTCTATACCAACAATATTCCTAAAACATGCTGCAAATGATATATGCACATTCTGCGTTTTATTCCACATATAAATGATCCACGATTTGTTGTACTTTGTGTTCTTATTAGATACTTGGACCAGTTCCGAGAGATCTTCACAGAGGAAGGGCGAAGGGCAGTGAAGATCACCACTCACAGACCAGGTCAGGCCTCGATAGTCACATGTACACAGACAACACCCATCCCCATTGCCACGGCAACAGTCAACCAGACCATTACCAAACCTTCAGCAACAATCTCACAGGTACATGCTACACAAATATTCACTATTTCACGGATACATGACCTACAGTGAACCAATCACAATGATGTGAGTAGACAACGGTAACTATGGTAACAGTTTCACCTTGTCCTTACTGAGCCATAGCATATTTACAGTTAAACCTGTCTGTAAGGACCATATGCAGGATGGCAAAATGTGTTCTTTACTTTGAGGTAATGTTTAGCACAGGTTTGACTATATATATTGCTGTTTCAGTAATGTTTGGATCATGATTTCAGTATTGTTTAGATCATGAATTCAGTATTGTATAGATCATGATTTCAGTATTGTTTAGATCATGATTTCAGTATTGTATAGATCATGATTTCAGTATTGTTTAGATCATGATTTCAGTATTGTTTAGATCATGATTTCAGTATTGTATAGATCATGAATTCAGTATTGTATAGATCATGATTTCAGTATTGTATAGATCATGATTTCAGTATTGTTTAGATCATGATTTCAGTATTGTATAGATCATGATTTCAGTATTGTATAGATCATGATTTCAGTATTGTTTAGATCATGAATTCAGTATTGTATAGATCATGATTTCAGTATTGTGTAGATCATGAATTCAGTATTGTATAGATCATGAATTCAGTATTGTGTAGATCATGAATTCAGTATTGTTTAGATCATGATTTCAGTATTAGATCATGATTTCAATATTGTTTAGATCATGATTTCAGTATTAGATCATGATTTCAGTATTGTTTGGATCATGATTTCAGTATTGTATAGATCATGATTTCAGTATTGTTTAGATCATGATTTCAGTATTAGATCATGATTTCAGTATTAGATCATGATTTCAATATTGTTTAGATCATGATTTCAGTATTGTATAGATAATGATTTCAGTATTGTATATATCATGATTTCAGTATTGTATAGATCATGATTTCAATATTGTTTAGATCATGATTTCTGAAATCATTTCAGTATTGTATAGATCATGATTTCAGTATTAGATCATGAATTCAGTATTGTTTAGATCATGATTTCAGTATTGTTTAGATCATGATTTCAGTATTGTATAGATCATGATTTCAGTATTGTTTAGATCATGATTTCAGTATTGTATAGATCATGAATTCAGTATTGTTTAGATCATGATTTCAGTATTGTTTAGATCATGATTTCAATATTGTTTGGATCATGATTTCAGTATTGATCATTATCAATAATATATGAAACCAGATTATTTA
This sequence comes from Archivesica marissinica, assembly GCA_014843695.1. Lineage (NCBI taxonomy): Eukaryota > Metazoa > Mollusca > Bivalvia > Venerida > Vesicomyidae > Archivesica > Archivesica marissinica. Next base: position 14,548,784 of record CM026391.1, read on the forward strand.
TAAACTGATCCATTGTGATGTGCCATAAAAGCAAACTGAACATAGCAAGTTTTTATCTAGCATATGTGTTTGTATAATGTATCAGGGTTATCTGAAGTTTTTATCTAGCATATGTTTGTATGTGTTGTATAATGTATCAGGGTTATCTGAAGTTTTATCTAGCATATGTGTTGTATAATGTATCAGGGTTATCTGAAGTTTTTATCTAGCATATGTGTTGTATGTGTTGTATAATGTATCAGGGTTATCTGAAGTTTTTATCTAGCATATGTATGTGTTGTATAATGTATCAGGGTTATCTGAAGTTTTATCTAGCATATTGTTGTATATGTATCGGGTACTGAATATGTGTTGTATAATGTATCAGGGTTATCTGAAGTTTTTATCTAGCATATGTGTTGTATGTGTTGTATAATGTATCGGGGTTATCTGAAGTTTTATATAGCATATGTGTTGTATGTGTTGTATAATGTATCGGGGTTATCTGAAGTTTTATATAGCATATGTGTTGTATAATGTATCGGGGTTATCTGAAGTTTTATATAGCATATGTGTTGTATAATGTATCAGGGTTATCTGAAGTTTTATCTAGCATATGTGTTGTATAATGTATCGGGGTTATCTGGTTCCTTGCAGACGGTGGAGTTGACACAGGCGGCTACAATGAGCCTCGGCAGTCTGAAGAGATCCATGCCAATACAGCTCTCTCTGGCTATAGGTCCTAACCTAGGAGGCGTTCAGCACATACAACAACCAGGTACACATACAAGCACATTGTCAACTTCTTATGAGATCCTGCAGTTGCAGATCTGGAAGGTGTGTAAATGTTTTATTTACTTCAACATGAGACTTGCTTCAACATGAGACTTGCTTCAACATGAGACTTACTTCAACATGAGACTTGCTTCAACATGATACTTCCTTCAACATGATACTTGCGACACTGTTGTTTCAATGCCGAAGATTGTTTTTTGAAAATTATTAATTAGTACTAGTGTACTGGTTTGCGATCTTTTGGACGGAGCAACCCATTTTCCCGTCCACCCTCACAAGCGCTTGATATTACAGTTACACGGGCGATTTTTGATCTTGATCGTTCCAATGCATGTCTCCAATTGATATGCAAGAATAATTTCCAGACAGGCGAGTTAAACAGTCTAAGTTCATTTGTTTACTTGAGCTTTAAATTCTCTGTGGACATCTGGCCTCAAGGTTATAAAACTTTTCTCCTATCTCAAACTTGAGTCTCAAGCTTCTGATTGGTTTAGCTCGCAGGTAGAACTCAGAATCAACCAATCAAACAATTTGGGCTTGAGTTTGAGATTTGAGAAAAGTGTTATAACCTTGGGCACTGAACATCTAGACGCAGGGGAGGCAAGCTTGCTTATCTTTATGGTGCTCCAATTAAATTAATGTTCCGTCTGATACTGTGGGTTTTTACGTTTATTTATCATCGCTACCGGTTGCCCATATGAGTGACGCCTCCTGAAGAGATTAGTTATTTTAGATTTTGGGGGCTAGTGCATGATACAGACAGAGACCCATTCCAGAATCTCCTCTGGTTCTTTTACGTGTACGGTGTAAAGCACCGACACGAGACCTCGGTTTAACGTTCCATCTGAAAGACTGTTAATTTTATTAGGGTCAGAAGGGGGATCGAACCTGCGATCCCTGGATTACCAGTCCAGCGTGTTACCACTGGACTACATATCCTCTCTGATACTGTTAATAGATATATATGTATATATATATATGGACATCTATTTCTGCATTTATATTAACTATTCCTCATGATTGTAGGTTCATCCAATGCAGCCAACAATCAGATTCAGCTAAATATACAGCCTACATCTCTCAACCAACAGCCTTTAGTGACACAACGACTTCAACAGCAGCAGGCTAGCCAATCACAATCAGCGTCTCAAAGACTGAAGCAGCTGGGAATTCATACGAACATAGTTTCTAGAAATAACACACCTGCAGCCAGTCCTGTCACTTCACAACCTCCGATAGGTATGTGGTCTAGGCTAGCCCACGTTGTCAAATATTACCATGCCGTTTCCATTGTTGTACAGTCAAACTTGCTCGATAGACCACGTCTATTAAGAGACCACTTGCATTACGAGACCACTTTTTCTATTCCCATTTGTGTTGCTAAGGAGCAAATTAGTCTGTATTAAGAGACCGTTCCTGCTTAGACCGCTTGTTGCCCTTCCCTTTGGTGGTTTCTTAATACAAGTTTGACTGTATTTCAAATTAAAATTGCTCTGGCACATTTCATCGTATCCTGGCAATCATTAACCGTTTACGTCATGAAAGATCATATCTGTGTTTAAAAACGCTATACCACGGTGTTTGATTCCAGTTTTCACTGCTCATAACGAGGAAGAGTTACTTGTAGATTTGGTTCGATATTAAATTCACTATGTGCTTAATGTACCCTGCTTTATCTTCCCTCCCCAGCAGCACAACTGTTTGGTAGCCCGCCGTCAGTAGGGGTTGGGGCCCAGATGTTACCTCAGCAACCAGCCGCGGGCACCAGAACCCCCACACACACCCCCACTCCCACACCTCCACCCTCTATAGTATCACCCCCACCGCAGAATCTTGCCAGAAAGTTGAGCCTCACTGCCGAATCATCTACAATACATCACATGTCACAGACGGCTCACCAGGCCAATGTAGCTAGCATTGTACAAGGTAAGAGGACATCTTACTCTCTGCTGTTTGTTTCACCAAATCCCACCACAAAACTGCTGCATTTAAAGTTTAAACTTGATTTATTTTACAACGATTGCGAAACAAGCTTTAACAACTTATATTAATCACTGTCGTTGGCGCAGATGAAAGCGTATATGTGGTTATTCGTGTGGAAGGAAACCGGAGTACACGGAGAAAACCCATCTGTCCGATCTGGCGACCACCCTACCCTCTCACATACTTCCCGGTCCGAGGATCGAACCCGGGTTGCATTGGTGAGAAACGAGCGTGCTAACCACTGCGCTAATTGGACAGCTTCATTTAGTTTTGCATGGTTACATACGCATGTCACTACTGTCTGTACTTCGTATCCTGGGACCTCGTGTTTGAATGGCATGCATAACCATCTTTATTAAATTATATCATTGTAGCCGCAATAAAACTTAGAAATGTCACATATTGTTTATTTTTTTAGATTTATCTCTTTTTGAAATCAAAATTTACGATTGTGTTATATTCCTTGTAAAACAAACTGACGTGATATCAAAATCCTTGTTTTGATGTCTCTCTAAAGCACAATAGGCATGTGCGATATCACGCCAGTTTGCAATGTAGTGTATTTTGGCGTGGGTAGAACAGCGGCCCGGCTAGCTCAGTTGGTAGAGCTGTCCGACTAGTGGTCGTGGGTTCGAGTCCCACGTCGGGTCACTAACTTTTCCGCTCTTTGCTTGGTCACTTTAGCAATATGGCTTATGGAATTATTTTACAAAGGTTGCACGGCCTATTCTAGAGGGCTACATCAGCCCCAATTCTCCCTTAAAACAAACCAGTATTTTTTACAATGTTCATACAATATTTTGTCTGGTAAGAAACACTGGCCATTGAAAAGCACTTCTATTCACATGTTGTATTTAATGGTAATACCGTGTATTTTAACCCTATTTTGTTGAAATTTATTAAATAACACCAGTTACAAACACATTCGCACGCTTTCTCACTTCTCCCAAAAATTCTGACCTAGGATGAATTATTTTAATTGATATTCGTGGTCAATTGCATCAACTTTTACAAAGGTTGACTTTAAAATAAATAAATGGAAAGAATAGCAAAGGTAATCACGCCGACATAAAAACCAATATTGAAGGCAGGCCACAAATAAATTGCTATGTCTGAGTTAGTGAACTTTGCTACGTTTTATTCAGTGAATTTGGCTATGTTTGAACTAGTGAAATTTGCTATGATTGAATCAGTGAACATAACTATATTTGAATCAGTGAACCTGACTATATTTGAATCAGTGAACCTGACTATATTTGAATCAATGAACATAACTATGTTTGAATCAGTGAACCTGACTATATATTTGAATCAGTGAACATCACTATGTTTGAATCAGTGAACCTGACTATATATTTGAATCAGTGAACATAACTATGTTTGAATCAGTGAACCTGATAACTATATTTGAATCAATAAACTTTGCTATGTTTGAATCAGTGAACCTGACTATATTTGAATCAATGAACTTTGCTATGTTTGAATCAGTGAACCTGACTATATTTGAATCAATAAACATTGCTATGTTTGAATCAGTGAACCTGACTATATTTGAATCAATGAACTTTGCTATGTTTGAATCAGTGAACCTGACTATATTTGAATCAATAAACTTTGCTATGTTTAAATCAGTGAACCTGACTATATTTGAATCAATAAACATTGCTATGTTTAAATCAGTGAACCTGACTATATTTGAATCAATGAACATAACTATGTTTGAATCAGTGAACCTGGCTATATTTGAATCAGTGAACATAACTATGTTTGAATCAGTGAACATGACTATATTTGAATCAATGAACTTTGCTATGTTTGAATCAGTGAACCTGACTATGTTTGAATCAATGAACTTTGCTATGTTTGAATCAGTGAACCTGACTATGTTTGAATCAATGAACTTTGTTATGTTTGAATCAGTGAACCTGACTATATTTGAATCAGTGAACCTGACTATATTTGAATCAGTGAACATAACTATGTTTGAATCAGTGAACATGATTATATTTGAATCAATGAACTTTGCTATGTTTAAATCAGTGAACTTTGCTAATAATGTATTAGTGAACTTGCTATGTTATGTTTGAATTAGTGACCGTTACTATGTTTGGATCAGTGAACGTGATTATGTTTGAATCAGCAGTGAACCTTTCTAATAATCAATTAGTGAACGTCACTATGCTTGAATCAGTGTTTGAATCAGTGAACATTACTATGTTTGAATCAGTGACCATAGGCATAGCTATGTTTGAATCAGTGAACTTGCTATGTTTGAATCAGTGACCATAGGCATAGCTATGTTTGAATCAGTGAACTTGCTATGTTTGAATACTTAAACGTTGCAGGTGAGAGTGCCACACCGTCATCTGCAAGTGTAAGTCATCAACCACAAGGTGTGGCTAACATTAACATAGCTAGCATCCAGGGCATACCACCGAACATCAATATACAGAACCTCACGGGTCTACCAGGCATGAATATAGCCAATCTACAGGGACTGCAAAACATGCAGGTATGTTATACTATATAACGCTATACAGAACCTCACGGATCTACCAGGCATGAATATAGCCAATCTACAGGGACTGCAAAACATGCAGGTATGTTATACTATAGATAGCTATGCAGAACCTCACGGGTCTACCAGGCATGAATATAGCCAATCTACAGGGACTGCAAAACATGCAGGTATGTTATACTGTACAATGCTATACAGAACCTCACTGGTCTACCAGGCATGAATATAGCCAATCTACAGGGACTGCAAAACATGCAGGTATGTTATACTATAGATAGCTATACAGAACCTCGCGGGTCTACCAGGCATGAATATAGCCAATCTACAGGGACTGCAAAACATGCAGGTATGTTATACTATAGATAGCTATGCAGAACCTCACGAGTCTACCAGGCATGAATATAGCCAATCTACAGGGACTGCAAAACATGCAGGTATGTTATACTATAGATAGTTATACAGAACCTCATGGGTCTACCAGGCATGAATATAGCCAATCTACAGGGACTGCAAAACATGCAGGTATGTTATACTATATAACACTATACAGAACCTCACGGGTCTACCAGGCATGAATATAGCCAATCTACAGGGACTGCAAAACATGCAGGTATGTTATACTATATAACACTATACAGAACCTCACGGATCTACCAGGCATGAATATAGCCAATCTACAGGGACTGCAAAACAGGCAGGTATGTTATACTATATAACACTATACAGAACCTCACGGATCTACCAGGCATGAATATAGCCAATCTACAGGGACTGCAAAACATGCAGGTATGTTATACTATATAACACTATACAGAACCTCACGGATCTACCAGGCATGAATATAGCCAATCTACAGGGACTGCAAAACAGGCAGGTATGTTATACTATATAACACTATACAGAACCTCACGGATCTACCAGGCATGAATATAGCCAATCTACAGGGACTGCAAAACATGCAGGTATGTTATACTATAGATAGTTATACAGAACCTCGTGGGTCTACCAGGCATGAATATAGCCAATCTACAGGGACTGCAAAACATGCAGGTATGTTATACTGTACAATGCTATACAGAACCTCACGAGTCTACCAGGCATGAATATAGCCAATCTACAGGGACTGCAAAACATGCAGGTATGTTATACTGTACAATGCTATACAGAACCTCACGGGTCTACCAGGCATGAATATAGCCAATCTACAGGGACTGCAAAACATGCAGGTATGTTATACTATAGATAGTTATACAGAACCTCGTGGGTCTACCAGGCATGAATATAGCCAATCTACAGGGACTGCAAAACATGCAGGTATGTTATACTGTACAATGCTATACAGAACCTCACGAGTCTACCAGGCATGAATATAGCCAATCTACAGGGACTGCAAAACATGCAGGTATGTTATACTGTACAATGCTATACAGAACCTCACGGGTCTACCAGGCATGAATATAGCCAATCTACAGGGACTGCAAAACATGCAGGTATGTTATACTATAGATAGTTATACAGAACCTCGTGGGTCTACCAGGCATGAATATAGCCAATCTACAGGGACTGCAAAACATGCAGGTATGTTATACTACAGATAGTTATACAGAACCTCGTGGGTCTACCAGGCATGAATATAGCCAATCTACAGGGACTGCAAAACATGCAGGTATGTTATACTGTACAATGCTATACAGAACCTCACGAGTCTAAGGCATGAATATAGCCAATCTACAGGGACTGCAAAACATGCAGGTATGTTATACTATATAACGCTATACAGAACCTCACGGATCTACCAGGCATGAATATAGCCAATCTACAGGGACTGCAAAACATGCAGGTATGTTATACTATATATAGCTATACAGAACCTCACTGGTCTACCAGGCATGAATATAGCCAATCTACAGGGACTGCAAAACATGCAGGTATGTTATACTGTACAATGCTATACAGAACCTCACGGGTCTACCAGGCATGAATATAGCCAATCTACAGGGACTGCAAAACATGCAGGTATGTTATACTATATATAGCTATACAGAACCTCACTGGTCTACCAGGCATGAATATAGCCAATCTACAGGGACTGCAAAACATGCAGGTATGTTATACTGTACAATGCTATACAGAACCTCACGGGTCTACCAGGCATGAATATAGCCAATCTACAGGGACTGCAAAACATGCAGGTATGTTATACTATATATAGCTATACAGAACCTCACTGGTCTACCAGGCATGAATATAGCCAATCTACAGGGACTGCAAAACATGCAGGTATGTTATACTATAGATAGCTATACAGAACCTCACTGGTCTACCAGGCATGAATATAGCTAATCTACAGGGATTGCAAAACATGCAGGTATGTTATACTATATAACGCTATACAGAACCTCACGTATCTACCAGGCATGAATATAGCCAATCTACAGGGACTGCAAAACATGCAGGTATGTTATACAGTGGAACCTCCCAAAACCGGACCCTCTCTAAATCGGAATACTCGCAAAATGGACGTTTTTGAAAGTCCCGAATTGTTTCTTCTTTATTTCTTATATAAAATCACTCTGAAAACCGGAACCTCTCAACTCCGGAAACCGGACGAAAAATTTGCATAATTTGGGTACAGTTTGATGTAATTTCACCTCCCAAAACCGGAACAACTTTTAGGCGACGTAGGTCTTCATCAATAAACTAAAAAGTGTTGAATTTGTTTGTGTATTCCGTCATAAATTGACACGCTGCTGACACTTTCCAATCTCGTTTGATCTATGAACGTGTGATAATCGCGCAAGATTATAAGATGTCAGGCTGATTGATGACTACTGCAATTAGCACTCATGTACAGTTAATTTGTCGGCTAATTGGGGGATTATGTTATAATCACGTGTAGATTACTATCCTATAGGCAATTATAAAACTTGTTTGATAACGAATAAAGGATTTTGTGAATCTCGTAATTTATTGTTTGATGCAACCGTTTGATCACCTGTGAAAGCACAATATAATCCAGTCACACAAGATAATTATGATTTTCGCAACTTTTGACCATTTGTTTTACAAAATAATATTTAAAGAACTACGGATATGTAGTCCAGTGGTAACACGCTGGACTGGTAATCCAGGGATCGCAGGTTCGATTCCCCGTCTGACCCTAATAAAATTAACAGTCTTTCAGATGGGACGTTAAACCGAGGTCTCGTGTCGGTGCTTTACACTGTGCACGTAAAAGAACCAGAGGAGACTCTGGAATGGGTCTCTCTCTGTATCATTACACTATCCTCCAAAAATGTAAAATAACTAATCTCTTCAGGAGGCGTCGCTCACATGGCCAACCGGTAGCGACGATAAATAAACGTAAAAAAAATAAAAATATTTCTGCAATAATACAGTATAAACTATAAAGGCATATGTACTTTATAAAGGTTATATGCAGTTTTGAAAACACATCAATAAAAAACCTCTGAAAACCGGAAACCTCTGTAAACCGGACTTTTTATCCAGTCCCGAAGATGTTCGGTTTAGAGAGGTTCCACTGTACTATATAACGCTATACAGAACCTCATGGGTCTATGAGGCATGAATATAGCCAATCTACAGGGACTGCAAAACATGCAGGTATGTTATACTATAGATAGCTATGCAGAACCTCACGGATCTACCAGGCATGAATATAGCCAATATGTTTTACTATACATAGCTATGCAGAACCTCACGGATCTACCAGGCACAAATTAAGGTATGATCTTCATGAACTACTAAGTACTTAGGAAGGTTCTATTTACAAGGTCATGAAGGTTGTGAATTCACAAACAAACCACTTACTTTGTATTTTTCATCGCAGGCACATGTAATTTTGCCATCAAACTACATGTAATCTAAGATATCGCAAAAATGCTACATTTGTTTATGGTAAGGCTATCGTATGTAGAATTTGCATACAAAATATATATGATAAAGAACATAAAACTTGTAAATCAATTGTCCAAATCTACAATACTAGCAAATAATGGAGCTATCACTTCTCACATGATATTAATTACATGATATCACCGTTTGGACTTGTTCACAACATCTGTTTGAATACAACTTACAACTATATAATATAATACTTTTAATAATACTATATCAAGCGCTTTAATTCTCGATGATACAAGAAATGATTCCTGTCCTTAGCCCCGTGCGATTAAACCATTCTAACTTCGGAAGTAATTCTTCTCAGAATTAATTCTTTCTCTTCCGGCTATCGAGCTGAAGAGGCCTTTATTATTTTGCAACAGTCACGTATTAGTGAGGGTATACACTATGGGTATGTATAAATTCAACAGCAGGTGCGATCCCCCGTCTGACCCTAATAAAATTAACAGTCTTTCAGATGGGACGTTAAACCGAGGTCTCGTGTCGGTGCTTTACACTGTGCACGTAAAAGAACCAGAGGAGACTCTGGAATGGGTCTCTCTCTGTATCATTGCACTATCCTCCAAAAATCTAAAATGACTAATCTCTTCAGGAGGCGTCGCTCATATGGGCAGCCGGTAGCGACGATAAATAAACGTAAAACACACATAGCACTAGATATAGGTTTCTTTTGTAAAAGCTACAGTTATGGTGCTATGATTTTTGGGGTTGATTTCCTCCTTTGTGAAGAGTTTTTCTCAAAATCAGGACTCAAAGCCGCTCGATTTAAAGTAATTCTGTCAAATGACTCGTATTCTGGAATAGGATTTCATAGCTTAATCTCACCGGACTCGTGTATCATGATTTTAATATCAACAAGACAATCATGATCGTTGTCATCATTCTATCCTCATGTCATATCCCCACCCCCTCCCCCATCGCGGGGTTGTAGTAATATTCCTCCTATACTTTCTAGTTCAGTAATTAGTTTATACAAATTTATTTTAGCTCGATTGCGAAACAAGTTATTTCAACTTATATAAATCACTCTCGAGACCTCATTCCTGATGGAATCCATCGCCACGAGGGAGAGAGAAGAGGCAACGTGGAATTTAAATGCCTTGCCTAAGGGCACAATCGTAATGGCTCCAGTGGGGCTCGAACTCCAGACCTTTCGTACCTGAAGCTAACGCTCATCCACTGCGCTATCACGACTTCCACTAGTTCAGTAATTGATATTGGCTTTCCCCATTGATAGGTAGTCCGATTAGCGCAGTGGTTAGCGTGCTCGCTTGTCACCAATGCAACCCGTGTTCGATCCTCGAACCGGGAAGTATGTGAGATGGTACGGTGGTCGCCAGATCGGGCAGGTGGGTTTTCTCCAGGTACTCCGGTTTCCTCCCACACGAATGACCACATTTACGCTTTCATCCGCGCCAACGAGAGTGATTAATATAAGTTGTTAGAAATGTCTTCGCAATCGTTGTAAAATAAATAAAGTTTAACAAAAATAAGTAGTGCCTATTTCATATTACTAAGGAGTTGTTATCACACAAAGCATGACCTGATTACTCCGGAAATATGACTTGGAATTTCATTAGAATTGTGTCATTAGACTCTTAGTCTTAGTTTAGTTTACTTTAATCATATTTTTATTGCTCGATTCGTTTTACATATACATGTGAATATAAAACATGACAAATTAAGGAAATGCAAACGCGTCGCCGACCGGCCACAAGTTCTAGCAACATTAGTTACGGCCCTTCCCGTCAAAATTCTCATGAAATTGCATTACATATTTGGCTTATTTTCGCTGCTAGAAAGAGTTCATTTCTAGCACATTTTAGAAAAAAAAATTACTTATACGTTGCAGTTACAAAGTGTACGCATGTGTAGTGTATCTGTGAGCGTTAGCGGGTATGGGAAATGTTTGTGTATGTTTGTGTATGTTTGTGTATGTGGACTGAACATGTTTTGTTTGTACAGGTGTCCCTGTCTCTACCAGGAGGAAGCATAGCTGTACCCATTAGCATGATCAACGCAAATCCTGCGGTGCTACAGAACCAGTCCATGTTGGGCGTGTCTGCCGGCACAACATCATCTTCCAACACGCAGGTCAGTGTGTACATCTATGAAGGGGTGGGTGGGGTGGAAGGATGGTTGGTGGGCGGATGGGTGGGGGTGGCGGATGGGTGGGGTGGAGGATGGGTGGGTGGAGGGATGGGTGGGGTGGCGGGATGGGTGGGGTGGCGGGATGGTGGGGTGGCGGGATGGGAGGGGTGGGTGGGGTGGCGGATGGGTGGGGTGGCAGGATGGGTGGGGTGGAGGGGTGGGTGGGGTGGAGGGATGGGTGGGGTGGCGGGATGGGTGGGGTGGAGGGTGGGGTGGCGGGATGGGTGGGGTGGAGGGGTGGGTGGGGTGGAGGGATGGGTGGGGTGGCGGAGGGTGGGGTTGGGTGGGGTGGGGTGGGGTGGAGGGATGGGTGGGGGAGGGGTGGGTGGGTGGCGGGGTGGGGTGGAGGGGTGGGTGGGGTGAGGGATGGGTGGGGTGTCGGTAGGGTGGGGTGTCGGATGGGTGGGGTGGGGGGGTGGAGGGATGGGTGGGTGTCGGGATGTGGTGGTGGCGGGTGGGGTGGAGGGATGGGTGGGTGGCGGGATGGGTTGGGTGGAGGGATGGGTGGGGTGGTGGGATGGGTGGGGTGGAGGGATGGTGGTGTGGCGATGGGTGGGGTGGAGGGATGGGTGGGGTGGAGGGGTGGAGGGATGGGTGGGGTGGCGGGATGGGTTGGTGGTGGCGGGATGGGTGGGGTGGCGGGATGGGTGGGGTGGAGGGATGGGCGGGGTGGGTGGGGTGGAGGGATGGGTGGGGTGGGAGGGAGTTAGTGATAGTACCAGTTACTTCAGTTCTCCGTAGTATCAGCCTACAACAAACATGTTGTTAAAGCATCCACTCTGTATTCTCAGCTGTCTCACTTTCTTAGATTATGTGCGACGTTCTACAGGAAGTGGTAGTATGTATTTGAATATACTTGTTTTGCAATCAAGCTAAAATAAATTTGTAAAAACATATGTATATGAATATTATGTTTATTTATAATTGATGGGTACAGTGTCATTTTTCGATATATCATGGCCCCAAATTGTATCGTTCCCCTTGTGCATGTTAATGTTTCTGGAAAGGCCAATAGATGATTAGACGGGCACTGGTAAACATTGATGTCTGGTTATGTTTAGCATGTATTGTATTGTTGTATTATTTTACATTTATTGTATTGCTGTATTATTTTACATTTATTGTATTGCTGTATTATTTTACATTTATTGTATTGCTGTATTATTTATTTAACATTTATTGTATTGTTGTATTATTTTACATTTATTGTATTGCTGTATTATTTTACATTTATTGTATTGCTGTATTATTTATTTAATATTTATTGTATTGTTGTATTATTTTACATTTATTGTATTGCTGTATTATTTTACATTTATTGTATTGCTGTATTATTTATTTAACATTTATTGTATTGTTGTATTATTTTACATTTATTGTATTGCTGTATTATTTTACATTTATTGTATTGCTGTATTATTTATTTAACATTTATTGTATTGTTGTATTATTTTACATTTATTGTATTGCTGTATTATTTTACATTTATTGTATTGTTGTATTATTTTACATTTATTGTATTGCTGTATTATTTTACATTTATTGTATTGCTGTATTATTTTACATTTATTGTATTGCTGTATTATTTAACATTTATTGTATTGCTGTATTATTTAACATTTATTGTATTGCTGTATTATTTTACATTTATTGTATTGCTGTATTATTTTACATTTTTTGTATTGCTGTATTATTTATTTAATATTTATTGTATTATTGTATTATTTTACATTTATTGTATTGCTGTATTATTTAACATTTATTGTATTGCTGTATTATTTTACATTTATTGTATTGCTGTATTATTTAACATTTATTGTATTGCTGTATTATTTTACATTTATTGTATTGCTGTATTATTTAACATTTATTGTATTGCTAAACATTTATTGTATTGTTGTATATTTTACATTTATTGTATTGCTGTATTATTTAACATTTATTGTATTGCTGTATTATAACAAACAAACAAATGTATTATTTTACATTTATTGTATTGCTGTATTATTTAACATTTATTGTATTGCTGTATTATTTAACATTTATTGTATTGCTGTATTATTTTACATTTATTGTATTGCTGTATTATTTATTTAACATTTATTGTATTGTTGTATTATTTAACATTTATTGTATTGCTGTATTATTTAACATTTATTGTATTGCTGTAATTATTTAACATTTATTGTATTGCTGTATTATTTAACATTTATTGTATTGTTGTATTATTTTACATTTATTGTATTGTTGTATTATTTTACATTTATTGTATTGCTGTATTATTTTACATTTATTGTATTGCTGTATTATTTTACATTTATTGTATTGCTGTATTATTTAACATTTATTGTATTGCTGTATTATTTAACATTTATTGTATTGCTGTATTATTTTACATTTATTGTATTGCTGTATTATTTATTTAACATTTATTGTATTGTTGTATTATTTTACATTTATTGTATTGCTGTATTATTTAACATTTATTGTATTGCTGTATTATTTATTTAACATTTATTGTATTGCTGTATTATTTAACATTTATTGTATTGTTGTATTATTTTACATTTATTGTATTGTTGTATTATTTTACATTTATTGTATTGTTGTATTATTTTACATTTATTGTATTGCTGTATTATTTATTTAACATTTATTGTATTGCTGTATTATTTAACATTTATTGTATTGTTGGTATATTTTACATTTATTGTATTTCTGTATTATTTTACATTTATTGTATTGTTGTATTATTTTACATTTATTGTATTGTTGTATTATTTAACATTTATTGTATTGTTGTATTATTTATTTAACATTTATTGTATTGCTGTATTATTTTACATTTATTGTATTGTTGTATTATTTTACATTTATTGTATTGTTGTATTATTTTACATTTATTGTATTGCTGTATTATTTTACATTTATTGTATTGCTGTATTATTTAACATTTATTGTATTGCTGTATTATTTTACATTTATTGTATTGTTGTATTATTTTACATTTATTGTAT
>CM026391.1:14564150-14771432 GCA_014843695.1 Archivesica marissinica
TTGCTGTATTATTTAACATTTATTGTATTGCTGTATTATTTAACATTTATTGTATTGCTGTATTATTTTACATTTATTGTATTGCTGTATTATTTATTTAACATTTATTGTATTGTTGTATTATTTAACATTTATTGTATTGCTGTATTATTTTACATTTATTGTATTGCTGTATTATTTATTTAACATTTATTGTATTGTTGTATTATTTTACATTTATTGTATTGTTGTATTATTTTACATTTATTGTATTGCTGTATTATTTTACATTTATTGTATTGCTGTATTATTTTACATTTATTGTATTGCTGTATTATTTTACATTTATTGTATTGCTGTATTATTTTACATTTATTGTATTGCTGTATTATTTAACATTTATTGTATTGTTGTATTATTTTACATTTATTGTATTGCTGTATTATTTTACATTTATTGTATTGCTGTATTATTTAACATTTATTGTATTGTTGTATTATTTTACATTTATTGTATTGCTGTATTATTTAACATTTATTGTATTGCTGTATTATTTAACATTTATTGTATTGCTGTATTATTTAACATTTATTGTATTGTATTATTTTACATTTATTGTATTGCTGTATTATTTAACATTTATTGTATTGCTGTATTATTTTACATTTATTGTATTGCTGTATTATTTTACATTTATTGTATTGCTGTATTATTTATTTAACATTTATTGTATTGTTGTATTATTTTACATTTATTGTATTGCTGTATTATTTTACATTTATTGTATTGTTGTATTATTTTACATTTATTGTATTGCTGTATTATTTTACATTTATTGTATTGCTGTATTATTTTACATTTATTGTATTGCTGTATTATTTAACATTTATTGTATTGCTGTATTATTTAACATTTATTGTATTGCTGTATTATTTTACATTTATTGTATTGCTGTATTATTTATTTAACATTTATTGTATTGTTGTATTATTTTACATTTATTGTATTGCTGTATTATTTAACATTTATTGTATTGCTGTATTATTTATTTAACATTTATTGTATTGCTGTATTATTTTACATTTATTGTATTGTTGTATTATTTTACATTTATTGTATTGTTGTATTATTTTACATTTATTGTATTGCTGTATTATTTACATTTATTGTATTGCTGTATTATTTTACATTTATTGTATTGCTGTATTATTTAACATTTATTGTATTGCTGTATTATTTTACATTTATTGTATTGCTGTATTATTTTACATTTATTGTATTGCTGTATTATTTACATTTATTGTATTGCTGTATTATTTAACATTTATTGTATTGTATTATTTACATTTATTGTATTGCTGTATTATTTAACATTTATTGTATTGCTGTATTATTTAACATTTATTGTATTGCTGTATTATTTTACATTTATTGTATTGCTGTATTATTTATTTAACATTTATTGTATTGTTGTATTATTTTACATTTATTGTATTGCTGTATTATTTTACATTTATTGTATTGCTGTATTATTTATTTAACATTTATTGTATTGCTGTATTATTTAACATTTATTGTATTGTTGTATTATTTTACATTTATTGTATTGCTGTATTATTTTACATTTATTGTATTGCTGTATTATTTTACATTTATTGTATTGCTGTATTATTTTACATTTATTGTATTGCTGTATTATTTAACATTTATTGTATTGCTGTATTATTTAACATTTATTGTATTGTTGTATTATTTTACATTTATTGTATTGCTGTATTATTTTACATTTATTGTATTGTTGTATTATTTTACATTTATTGTATTGTTGTATTATTTTACATTTATTGTATTGCTGTATTATTTATTTAACATTTATTGTATTGCTGTATTATTTTACATTTATTGTATTGCTGTTATTTTACATTTATTGTATTGCTGTATTATTTAACATTTATTGTATTGCTGTATTATTTTACATTTATTGTATTGCTGTATTATTTAACATTTATTGTATTGCTGTATTATTTTACATTTATTGTATTGCTGTATTATTTAACATTTATTGTATTGCTGGTATATTTTACATTTATTATATTGTTGTATATTTTACATTTATTGTATTGCTGTATTATTTTACATTTATTGTATTGCTGTATTATTTTACATTTATTGTATTGCTGTATTATTTTACATTTATTGTATTGCTGTATTATTTTACATTTATTGTATTGCTGTATTATTTTACATTTATTGTATTGCTGTATTATTTTACATTTATTGTATTGTTGTATTATTTTACATTTATTGTATTGTATTATTTAACATTTATTGTATTGCTGTATTATTTTACATTTATTGTATTGCTGTATTATTTTACATTTATTGTATTGCTGTATTATTTTACATTTATTGTATTGCTGTAATTTTACATTTATTGTATTGTTGTATTATTTAACATTTATTGTATTGTTGTATTATTTTACATTTATTGTATTGCTGTATTATTTTACATTTATTGTATTGTTGTATTATTTAACATTTATTGTATTGCTGTATTATTTTACATTTATTGTATTGCTGTATTATTTTACATTTATTGTATTGCTGTATTATTTATTTAACATTTATTGTATTGCGGTATTATTTAACATTTATTGTATTGTTGTATTATTTAACATTTATTGTATTGCTGTATTATTTAACATTTATTGTATTGTATTATTTTACATTTATTGTATTGCTGTATTATTTATTTTACATTTATTGTATTGCTGTATTATTTAACATTTATTGTATTGTTGTATTATTTAACATTTATTATATTGTTGTATTATTTTACATTTATTGTATTGCTGTATTATTTTACATTTATTATATTGTTGTATTATTTAACATTTATTATATTGTTGTATTATTTTACATTTATTGTATTGCTGTATTATTTTACATTTATTGTATTGCTGTATTATTTATTTAACATTTATTATATTGCTGTATTATTTAACATTTATTGTATTGCTGTATTATTTTACATTTATTGTATTGTTGTATTATTTTACATTTATTGTATTGTTGGTATATTTTACATTTATTGTATTGCTGTATTATTTTACATTTATTGTATTGCTGTATTATTTTACATTTATTGTATTGCTGTATTATTTTACATTTATTGTATTGCTGTATTATTTAACATTTATTGTATTGCTGTATTATTTAACATTTATTGTATTGCTGTATTATTTTACATTTATTGTATTGCTGTATTATTTATTTAACATTTATTGTATTGCTGTATTATTTTACATTTATTGTATTGCTGTATTATTTATTTAACATTTATTGTATTGCTGTATTATTTTACATTTATTGTATTGCTGTATTATTTTACATTTATTGTATTGTTGGTATATTTTACATTTATTGTATTGTTGTATTATTTTACATTTATTGTATTGTATTATTTTACATTTATTGTATTGTTGGTATATTTTACATTTATTGTATTGTTGGTATATTTTACATTTATTGTATTGCTGTATTATTTTACATTTATTGTATTGTTGGTATATTTTACATTTATTGTATTGTTGTATTATTTTACATTTATTGTATTGCTGTATTATTTTACATTTATTGTATTGCTGTATTATTTTACATTTATTGTATTGTTGTATTATTTTACATTTATTGTATTGCTGTATTATTTAACATTTATTGTATTGCTGTATTATTTTACATTTATTGTATTGTTGTATTATTTTACATTTATTGTATTGTTGTATTATTTAACATTTATTGTATTGCTGTATTATTTATTTAACATTTATTATATTGTTGGTATATTTTACATTTATTGTATTGTTGTATTATTTATTTAACATTTATTGTATTGTTGTATTATTTAACATTTATTGTATTGCTGTATTATTTAACATTTATTGTATTGCTGTATTATTTAACATTTATTGTATTTCTGTATTATTTTACATTTATTGTATTGCTGTATTATTTAACATTTATTGTATTGCTGTATTATTTAACATTTATTGTATTGCTGTATTATTTACAGAGCAGCATAGCTACAGTAATGTCCGTCAATCCTGGTCAACCATCTGTGGTTTCCGTGGTAACGCAGCAGCAGACGGCACCCACTCATTCAATGGCTACAACATCCCATGTTGTCTCAGGTAATCACTGCTCTTACGTTTATTTATCGTCACTACCGGTTGCCCATATGAGCGACGCCTTCTGAAGAGATTAGTAATTTTAGATTTTTGGAGGATAGTGCAATGATACAGAGAGAGACCCATTCCAGAGTCTCTGGTTCTTTTACGTGCACGGAGTAAAGCACCGACACGAGACCTCGGTTTAACGTCCCATCTGAAAGACTGTTAATTTTATTAGGGTCAGATGGGGGATCGAACCTGCGATCCCTGGATTACCAGTCCAGCGTGTTACCACTGGACTACATATCCGTCTGTAACTATCAGCGTGCTGCCATGCAATTGGATCTATGAAATTAAAATGCCCTTGGGGGCCACCGTTACCGGGTGATTACGGTCGTTGACTTCATAACACTTGCCCCTAACCACTGCAGGTTCGAATCTCACTGGAGGTGTCGAATTCTCTCATGTGAGGAAGTTATACAGCTGGCTTGCAGAAGGTCGGTGGTTCTACCCAGGTGCCCATCCGTGTCTGAAATACTGCTCGAAGGTGCATCCAGCGAGATGCACTTTTGGTATAAACTTTATTTATTTTACGAAACAAGCTTTAAAAACTTATATTAATCACCTACGTTGGCGCGGATGGAAGCGTATATGTGGTCATTTGTGTGGGAGGAAACGGGAGTACCCGGAGAAAACCAACCTATCCGATCTGTCTAGACATGTAAGCACAAATATCGATATATATTTTCTGTTAGTTATCATTTGATGATTCAAATCTGTGAGACATTTAGCTTACATCAGGGATCATTCTAGAGGGTGATGTGGGCGAAATAGTCTCCCTAGGGACCTGACTTTGCCCTAAAATAAAAATATATATTTTTTGCTTTTTACGATTTTCAAACAAAATTTTATCTAGTAAGATACACTGGCCCATTATAAAGCACTCCTTCTATTCAAATGTTGTATTTAATGGTTGTACTGTGCATTTTCCCCCTATTTTGCAGAAGTATATTAAAGAACACCATTTAAGGAAGCAATCACGCGCTTTCTCACTTCTCCCAAAAATTCTGACCTAGAATGAACCCTGTACATATTTCCAGAGCATATAGCATATTAACATCACATGATCTAATATGTATGTACATGTATTGCAGGTGTCTTAACACAGCCAAGTAATGTGATACCGGGTACCGGCATGTTGTCTGTACCAATTAACCTGGCTGGTACTCAACTGGTTTCCGCTATAAAGCCAGCCAATCAGATTAGATCTTCATCATTACAATTACAGGTAACAATGTTACAATTACAGGTAACCAGGTAACAATGTTACAATTACAGGTAACAATGTTACAATTACAGGTAACCAGGTAACAATGTTACAATTACAGGTAACAATGTTACAATTACAGGTAACCAGGTAACAATGCTACAATTACAGGTAACCAGGTAACAATGTTACAATTACAGGTAACCAGGTAACAATGTTACAATTACAGGTAACAATGTTACAATTACAGGTAACAATGTTACAATTACAGGTAACCAGGTAACAATGTTACAATTACAGGTTACAATGTTACAATTACAGGTAACCAGGTAACAATGTTACAATTACAGGTAACAATGTTACAATTACAGGTAACAATGTTACAATTACAGGTAACAATGTTACAATTACAGGTAACCAGGTAACAATGTTACAATTACAGGTAACAATGTTACAATTACAGGTAACAATGTTACAATGTTACAATTACAGGTAACAATGTTACAATTACAGGTAACCAGGTAACAATGTTACAATTACAGGTAACACTGTTACAATGTTACAATTACAGGTAACAATGTTACAATTACAGGTAACAATGTTACAATTACAGGTAACAATGTTACAATGTTACAATTACAGGTAACCAGGTAACAATGTTACAATTACAGGTAACACTGTTACAATGTTACAATTACAGGTAACAATGTTACAATTACAGGTAACAATGTTACAATTACAGGTAACAATGTTACAATGTTACAATTACAGGTAACCAGGTAACAATGTTACAATTACAGGTAACACTGTTACAATGTTACAATTACAGGTAACAATGTTACAATTACAGGTAACAATGTTACAATTACAGGTAACAATGTTACAATGTTACAATTACAGGTAACCAGGTAACAATGTTACAATTACAGGTAACACTGTTACAATGTTACAATTACAGGTAACAATGTTACAATTACAGGTAACAATGTTACAATTACAGGTAACAAGGTAACAATGTTACAATTAATGTTACAATTACAGGTAACAATGTTACAATTACAGGTAACAATGTTACAATTACAGGTAATAATGTTACAATTACAGGTAACAATGTTACAATTACAGGTAACAATGTTACAATTACAGGTAACAATGTTACAATTACAGGTAACCAGGTAACAATGTTACAATTACAGGTTATAATGTTACTATTACAGGTAACAATGTTACAATTACAGGTAATAATGTTACAATTACAGGTAACCAGGTAATAATGTTACAATTACAGGTAACCAGGTAACAATGTTACAATTGCAGGTAACACTGTTACAATTACAGGTAACAATGTTACAATTACAGGTAACCAGGTAATAATGCTACAATTACAGGTAACAATGTTACAATTACAGGTAACAATGTTACAATTACAGGTAATAATGTTACAATTACAGGTAACAATGTTACAATTACAGGTAACCAGGTAACAATGTTACAATTAATGTTACAATTACAGGTAACAATGTTACAATTACAGGTAACAATGTTACAATTACAGGTAACCAGGTAACAATGTTACAATTACAGGTAATAATGTTACAATTACAGGTAACCAGGTAACAATGTTACAATTACAGGTAATAATGTTACAATTACAGGTAACCAGGTAACAATGTTACAATTGCAGGTAATAATGTTACAATTACAGGTAACAATGTTACAATTACAGGTAACAATGTTACAATGTTACAATTACAGGTAATAATGTTACAATTACAGGTAACAATGTTACAATTACAGGTAACAATGTTACAATTACAGGTAACAATGTTACAATTACAGGTAACCAGGTAACAATGTTACAATTACAGGTAACAATGTTACAATTACAGGTAACCAGGTAACAATGTTACAATTGCAGGTAATAATGTTACAATTACAGGTAACAATGTTACAATTACAGGTAACAATGTTACAATTACAGGTAACACTGTTACAATGTTACAATTACAGGTAACAATGTTACAATGTTACAATTACAGGTAACAATGTTACAATTACAGGTAATAATGTTACAATTACAGGTAACAATGTTACAATTACAGGTAACAATGTTACAATTACAGGTAATAATGTTACAATTACAGGTAACCAGGTAACAATGTTACAATTAATGTTACAATTACAGGTAACAATGTTACAATTACAGGTAACAATGTTACAATTACAGGTAATAATGTTACAATTACAGGTAACAATGTTACAATTACAGGTAACAATGTTACAATTACAGGTAACAATGTTACAATTACAGGTAACCAGGTAACAATGTTACAATTACAGGTTATAATGTTACTATTACAGGTAACAATGTTACAATTACAGGTAATAATGTTACAATTACAGGTAACCAGGTAATAATGTTACAATTACAGGTAACCAGGTAACAATGTTACAATTGCAGGTAACACTGTTACAATTACAGGTAACAATGTTGCAATTACAGGTAACCAGGTAATAATGTTACAATTACAGGTAACAATGTTACAATTACAGGTAACAATGTTACAATTACAGGTAATAATGTTACAATTACAGGTAACAATGTTACAATTACAGGTAACCAGGTAACAATGTTACAATTAATGTTACAATTACAGGTAACAATGTTACAATTACAGGTAACAATGTTACAATTACAGGTAACCAGGTAACAATGTTACAATTACAGGTAATAATGTTACAATTACAGGTAACAATGTTACAATTACAGGTAATAATGTTACAATTACAGGTAACCAGGTAACAATGTTACAATTGCAGGTAATAATGTTACAATTACAGGTAACAATGTTACAATTACAGGTTACAATGTTACAATTACAGGTAATAATGTTACAATTACAGGTAACAATGTTACAATTACAGGTAACAATGTTACAATTACAGGTAACAATGTTACAATTACAGGTAACCAGGTAACAATGTTACAATTACAGGTTATAATGTTACTATTACAGGTAACCAGGTAACAATGTTACAATTACAGGTAATAATGTTACAATTACAGGTAACCAGGTAATAATGTTACAATTACAGGTAACCAGGTAACAATGTTACAATTGCAGGTAACACTGTTACAATTACAGGTAACAATGTTACAATTACAGGTAACCAGGTAATAATGTTACAATTACAGGTAACAATGTTACAATTACAGGTAACCAGGTAACAATGTTACAATTACAGGTAATAATGTTACAATTACAGGTAACAATGTTACAATTACAGGTAACCAGGTAACCAGGTTACAATTAATGTTACAATTACAGGTAACAATGTTACAATTACAGGTAACAATGTTACAATTACAGGTAACAATGTTACAATTACAGGTAACCAGGTAACAATGTTACAATTACAGGTAATAATGTTACAATTACAGGTAACCAGGTAACAATGTTACAATTACAGGTAATAATGTTACAATTACAGGTAACAATGTTACAATTGCAGGTAACAATGTTACAATTACAGGTAACAATGTTACAATTACAGGTAACAATGTTACAATGTTACAATTACAGGTAATAATGTTACAATTACAGGTATAGCTATGTAATTAATTTTTATTATATATGTATATTTATAATTTTCAATTTTATATGTATAAATTCATTAATTTTTTAAAACTTTATTTATTTTACAACGAATGCGAAGCAAGTTTTAACAACTTATATTAATCACTCTCGTTGGCGCGGATGAAAGCGTAACTGTGGATATTCGTGTGGGAGGATCTATGGTCAGATGTGAGGGGGTGTACCTAGGGGGTACCTAGCTGTCAGTGCTACTCTATGGTCATAGGGGAGAGGGTGTACCTAGCTGTCAGTGCTACTCTATGGTCTGATGTGAGGGGGTGTACCTAGGGGGGGGGGGTACCTAGCTGTCAGTGCTACTCTATGGTCGGATGGGGAGAGGGTGTACTTAGGGAGTGCCTAGCTGTCAGTGCTACTCTATGGTCAGAGGGGAGGGGGTTTACCTAGGGGGGTACCTAGCTGTCAGTGCTACTCTATGGTCAGAGGGGAGGGGTTTACCTAGGGGGATACCTAGCTGTCAGTGCTACTCTATGGTCGGAGGGGAGAGGGTGTACTTAGGGGGTGCCTAGCTGTCAGTGCTACTCTATGGTCAGAGGGGAGGGGGTTTACCTAGCTGTCAGTGCTACTATGGTCAGAGGGAGGGGTGTACCTAGGGGGGTACCTAGCTGTCAGTGCTACTCTATGGTCAGAGGGGAGGGGGTGTACCTAGGGGGTACCTAGCTGTCAGTGCTACTATGGTCAGAGGGGAGGGGGTACCTAGGGGGTACCTAGCTGTCAGTGCTACTATGGTCAGAGGGGAGGGGTGTACCTAGGGGGGTACCTAGCTGTCAGTGCTACTATGGTCAGAGGGAGGGGTTTACCTAGGGGGGTTCCTAGCTGTCAGTGCTACTCTATGGTCAGATGTGAGGGGGTGTACCTAGTGGGGGGGTACCTAGCTGTCAGTGCTACTCTATGGTCAGAGGGGAGGGGTGTACCTAGGGGGGTACCTAGCTGTCAGTGCTACTATGGTCAGAGGGGAGGGGTGTACCTAGCTGTCAGTGCTACTATGGTCAGAGGGAGGGGTGTACCTAGGGGGGTACCTAGCTGTCAGTGTTACTATGGTCAGAGGGGAGGGGTGTACCTAGCTGTCAGTGCTACTCTATGGTCAGAGGGGAGGGGTGTACCTAGGGGGGTACCTAGCTGTCAGTGCTACTATGGTCAGAGGGGAGGGGTTTACCTAGGGGGGTTCCTAGCTGTCAGTGCTACTCTATGGTCAGAGGGGAGGGGTGTACCTAGCTGTCAGTGCAATTCTATTGTAAATCTACTACACAATTACAGTATAATCATGCTACATTCATTTATTCTTCTGTTTCAGTTTGGCCAGCAGGGCATACAGTTTGTAAACCTGCAGCAACGGGCACCACCGAAGGCTGGGTCCACTTTACAACCCAGCCAGACCCTGGGTCAGGTGGGAGTCAAACCATCGGCATCCATACAAGGTCCGCTTTGTACAAGTAAGATCATGATACATTGTACCAATTACTAATATGCAGTTGGTTGATTTCCAATGCACTTTCAGCTTTAATTTTAATTCACTTGTATTTATTGTGTACATAATTATTTGTAAATTATATTATATTATATGTCGAATAAATATGTTTAACTCTTTCCCTCATAGAAGCACATGTCGATGCCATTACCAATACGATATACATTGACAATGTAATAGTTGAGCCAATGTTCATAATATATGCCAGAATCTCATGTAGTCCCAGTAATATCTATGGAGGTGGAATAGATATGGCCACTACTTATCCACTGCATGATAGCTATATGGCTGTCGTTTGTATGGAGGTATAATACTATATTAACCTAAATCTCTATGTAGTCCCAGTAATATCTATGGAGGTGGGATAGATATGGCGACTACTTATCCACTGCATGATAGCTAAATGGCTGTCGTTCGTATGGAGATATAATAGTATATTAACCTAAATCTCTATGAAGGAAAGGGTTAAATGGCTGTGGTTTGTATGGAGATATAATAGTATATTAACCTAAATTTCTATGAAGGAAATGGTTAAATGACTGTCGTTTGTATGGAGATATAATAGTATATTAACCTAAATCTCTATGAAGGAAAGGGTTAAATGGCTGTCATTTGTATGGAGATATAATAGTATATTAACCTAAATCTCTATGAAGGAAAGGGTTAAATGGCTGTCGTTTGTATGGCGATATAATAGTATATTAACCTAAATCTCTATGAAGGAAAGGATTAAATGGCTGTCGTTTGTATGGAGATATAATAGTATATTAACCTAAATCTCTATGAAGGAAAGGGTTAAATGGCTGTCGTATGTATGGAGATATAATAGTATATTAACCTAAATCTCTATGAAGGATAGGGTTAAATGGCTGTCGTTTGTATGGAGATATAATAGTATGTTAACCTAAATCTCTATGAAGGAAAGGGTTAAATGGCTGTCGTTTGTATGGAGATATAATAGTATATTAACCTAAATCTCTATGAAGGAAAGGGTGGTTAAATGGCTATCGTTTGTATGGAGATATAATAGTATATTAACCTAAATCTCTATGAAGGAAAGGGTTAAATGGCTGTGGTTTGTATGGAGGTATAATAGTATATTAACCTAAATCTCTATGAAGGAAAGGGTTAAATGGCTGTCATTTGTATGGAGATATAATAGTATATTAACCTAAATCTCTATGAAGGAAAGGGTTAAATTGCTGTCGTTTGTATGGAGATATAATAGTATATTAACCTATATCTCTATGAAGGAAATGGTTAAATGGCTATCGTTTGTATGGAGATATAATAGTATATTAACCTAAATCTCTATGAAGGAAAGGGTTAAATGGCTATCGTTTGTATGGAGATATAATAGTATATTAACCTAAATCTCTATGAAGGAAAGGGTTAAATGGCTGTCGTTTGTATGGAGATATAATAGTATATTAACCTAAATCTCTATGAAGGAAAGGGTTAAAGCAAGTAAGATCACTGAAACCAGAGATAAATTCAAGAAAATTCTGCTCATAATTTTAAATTTTGAATGAAGTATAATGAAAACCAGGTATGTTCCCGAAATAATGAAAGGTGTACCTGCATCTACATGCATCTCGTACTGTGATGATACAGTTTATATATTACAAGGTGTATAATTATAATGATGTCGTCCGCCTCCGTGGTCGAGTGGTTAAGGTTGCTGACTTGTATACCACTGTAACCTCACTGATGGTCACGGGTTCCAGCCCCACTCAGACCGTGTCTCTTTATATAAAAAAGTTGGCAGTTTCTTATGGATGTTGGTGCACCAAGTACTTGTTAACCACTGGAGCCTGCCCATGAAAGGTGTTATGTAAACTGCCAGGAGCTCATATGGGCAACCAGTAGCGACGATAAATAAACTTAATAAAAAAAAAAAAAATGCTTGAATTAACTTAATTTGTGTACTAGCGGGCGATTCCACACTCCATAAAATGATGTCCAATTAGCGCAGTGGTTAGCACACTCTCTTCTCACCAATACAGCTCGGGTTTGATCCTCAAACCGGGAAGTACTAGTATATGAGATGGTACGGTGCTCGCCAGATCCGATGGGTGGGTTTTCCCCGGGTACTCCGGTTTTCTCTCTTGCAAATGACCACATATACGCTTTCATCAGCGCCAAACAAGAGTGATTAATATAAGTTTTTTTGTTTTTTATTGAATATATTTATTTTGTTATTTAAACACATTTCACAAACATTATACATTTAACAGTTTAATACTAACAGAAATTATTTGCAAATGTGTACATATTTATCAAATGTGGTCAAGTTACAAAAATATTTAAATCTATCATTCTCGCTTTCTCCCTCACATACATAGCCTCGTATTCACACTTACATCCCCATTCACTCACACAACCAACACCCATGCACGCATTCAAACCCAGCAAGTACAGAAATATAGGACGTAGCTGTATTTGTTTTTTAAGGATTAATATAAGTTGCTAAAAGCTTTTTTCGCTGCTTTTATGAAGTCAATCCCTAGTACCAGACATACTCACCTATAAGACATTCTCTCATATAAGACGACCCCCCTATTTTGGTCCTGAAATTGGCATGCACTCGCATATAAGATGGGTTTATAAAATAGACATCAGACACAAGTATATATTGTATGTTTAGCCAGTGTAAGTTGAATCTCTCCGTGTCAGTGCGCATTCTTTCATAAAATACAATTATGGATACCATTTGACACATTTTAAAACAAAGACAAAAAAACAAATAATTCGTCTTATAAGGCGAGTATGGGTGGTATGGTGAGAGATTTTATCTGAATCTGTACGTTTCAGCTTTATTACCTACTGGTACTCCCACCCTGGGGCCCGGGCAGCAGGTTCTGTCACACATCCCTGTGGGTAAGAGTGGCGGTCCAGCTGGTAGCATAACGACGACCTTGACACACCAGCAACTGGTGCAGCTCCCACAGATTCAGGCTCAGCTACAGGTATGTCTTACAGGGTTGTCTGATTGTCAGGCTCAGTTACAGGTATGTCTTACAGGGTTCTCCGATTGTCAGGCTCAGTTACAGGTATGTCTTACAGAGTTCTTTGATTGTCAGGCTCAGTTACAGGTATGTCTTACAGAGTTCTCTGATTGTCAGGCTCAGTTACAGGTATGTCTTACCGGGTTCTCCGATTGTCAGGCTCAGTTACAGTCATGTCTTAAGAGTTCTCCGATTGTCAGGCTCAGTTACAGGTATGTCTTACAGGGTATCTCCGATTGTCAGGCTCAGTTACAGGTATGTCTTACAGGGTATCTCCGATTGTCAGGCTCAGTTACAGGTATGTCTTACAGGGTATCTCCGATTGTCAGGCTCAGTTACAGGTATGTCTTACAGGGTATCTCCGATTGTCAGGCTCAGTTACAGGTATGTCTTACAGAGCTCTCCGATTGTCAGGCTCAGTTACAGGTATGTCTTACAGGGTTCTCTGATTGTCAGGCTCAGTTACAGGTATGTCTTAGAGGGTTCTCTGATTGTCAGGCTCAGTTACAGGTATGTCTTAGAGTGTTCTCTGATTGTCCAATGTATGCAAGTGTCCTGCTAGGTGACTGCATGTCGATGCAGGTTCGAAACCTGTCTTCTATATGTATATAGAATTAAAAATATCATAATACATTATATTTCATGAATGTTACTGTATTTGCGTATTCCTTTATGTTTTCAGGCCTTCAAGAACCCAGCTCACCCTGCCCAACAACAACTTCAGTTTCATCAGATCCTGAAACAGCCAGGAGTACCCAACCAACCAAGTGTCACGTTCGGTGCTAAACCCAAAAACAAGAAGCGAACTACCCCCACTCCACCTAAATAGTTTGTAGCTTGATTGCAAAACCCTCACTCCACCAAAATAGTTCTAGCTTATATAAATTTAGTGTAGCAAAACAAGTTCTTACTTTAGTTTAATCACCTTCCTCATGGGATCCAGCGCCACGAGGGAGAGATATAGTTAAAATACCAACGCCATGTTCAGTAGAATTACAAACAATTGGAAGACGGATTTAAACAAAATTATTGGTTTTACTGTTCTGCACAGTCGATTTACGGTTACTGTCCTATGAATACTTTAATGATCTTTAATGTTCTGCTAAACCGATGGATTAACCAACGATTGTTGAGGATGACAGATTGATCTCCATTTGATTGCACCAGTATTCTTAAAACCGGGCCAGATTTCAACAATACTGTCAGAGAATGATGAGTAACAAGTCTAGTTGGGCAATTGTTGTCATGTTCCACTCCACTGATTTTTGATGGAGTTATCCCCCTTTGCAAAATTGTCCTCACTGGTTGTGCTAAAACACATGTGTAGATAATGCCGTATGCTTCTAACTTGTAGTTGAGCAGCAATGTGATGTGTACGTTATGTTTGTTTTTAAATGTTGTTAATGAATGTTGAGAGACGGAAATAAAGAGAATATTCATATCCAGTTTGTTTGTGCAATACCGCCTCCAAATATCACACGTTTTTCAGGGATGCATTATGTACTATTGAGGTGGAAACTGATGCCCCTGAACCAAAAGTTCCCCCCAGGATGCCCCTGAACCACATAACCCCTGAACCACATGTCCCCCTGGATGCCCCTGAACCAAAAGTTCCCCCCGAACCACATGTCCCCCTGGATGCCCATGAACCAAAAGTTCCCCCCAGGATGCCCCTGAACCACATGTCCCCCTGGATGCCCCTGAACCACATGCCATACGGATTCCCCTGAACCACATGTTCCCCTGGATGCCCCTGAGCCACATGTGCCCCTAAACCACATGTCCATCTATTCAAAGCTATCAAAACCAAGGAAAATACTAGGAAATGCGACCATATATACAACGTAAATGAGGCTGTTTCATCATTCTAGTTTATTGCAATTACGTGTTACAATAAATCCATAAGAGGCTACAAATGCAGACATTAATACAATCAATGCAGTTGTTACTGTCCATTGAACATATGACTATAGTGAAGTTAAAACATTGCACAAATATACAGGCATACAATACAGGCATACAATGCCTCAACACGACACTATTGGGTATTTCTTGATGAAACATTATATACAACAAACTCGGTAACCCACAGAGGGCACCCACCAAGAGGGAAGTAATATCTGTAGAGGGAGGCAACATTCAGAGAAGGAAATAACGGCCACAGAGAGGGAAGGGAAGTACCACTCAGAGGGAAGTAACATTCACAGAGAGGGAAGTAACACAGTGACAGGGAAGTAACACATAGTGAGAGGGAGGCAACACCCAGTGAGAGGGAAGTAACACATAGTGAGAGGATAGTGAGAGGGAAGTAACACATAGTGAGAGGATAGTAACACATAGTGAGAGGGAAGTAACACAGTGAGAGGGAAGTAACACATAGTGAGAGGGAGGCAACACCCAGTGAGAGGGAAGTAACACATAGTGAGAGGATAGTAACACCCAGTGAGAGGGAAGTAACACAGTGACAGGGAAGTAACACATAGTGAGAGGGAAGTAACATATAGTGAGAGGATAGTAACACATAGTGAGAGGGAAGTAACACGCAGTGAGAGGGAAGTAACATATAGTGAGAGGGAGGCAACACCCAGTAAGAGGGAGGCAACACCCAGTGTGAGGGAGGAAACACCCACACAGAGGGAAATAGTACCAACATAGAGGGCTGTAACATACATCAAGAGGGAAGTGACACTCTATTTTGAGGGATATAATACCACATCAAGGAAAGTAACACACAGAGAATGAATTAACACTCAGTGAGGGAAGTAACACATAGAGAATGAATTAACACTCACATAGAGGAATGTAACACCCATTAAGAGGGAAGTAACACACATTGAGAAGGAAGTAACATCAATCGAGAGAGAAGTAACCCCACATAGAGGAAAGCAATGCCCAACGGGTAGGTTCAGTTGGGTGGATTAACAAACCCTGATAATCATTCACCTGGGTGGATTAACAAACCCTGATAATCATTCACCTGGGTGGATTAACAAACCCTGATAATCATTCACCTGGGTGGATTAACAAACCCTGATAATCATTCACCTGGGTGGATTAACAAACCCTGATAATCATTCACCTGGGTGGATTAACAAACCCCGATAATCATTCACCTGGGTGGATTAACAAACCCTGATAATCATTCACCTGGGTGGATTAACAAACCCTGATAATCATTCACCTGGGTGGATTAACAAACCCTGATAATCATTCACCTGGGTGGATTAACAAACCCTGATAATCATTCACCTGGGTGGATTAACAAACCCTGATAATCATTCACCTGGGTGGATTAACAAACCCCGATAATCATTCACCTGGGTGGATTAACAAACCCCGATAATCATTCACCTGGGTGGATTAACAAACCCCGATAATCATTCACCTGGGTGGATTAACAAACCCTGATAATTACAACTCTCCAAGTATTTTCACGTGGGTGCTCTAACAAGCCCCAATTTGTATTTATACATCTGGGAGGTAGCTTAATATCTACTGCCCTATTTTTATCAAGAGACATTTACATTTGTATGCAATAATACTATAAATTATATTAGTTTATACAAATTTTATACAAATTTATTTTAGCTCGATTGCGAAACAAGTTCTTTCAACTTATATGAATCACTCTCGAGACCTCATAAATTATATGTTTGTTGTTCCTAACAGGGAACTAGTAATAAATATATATATACCGGTATACATGTATATGTGGTCCAGTGCTTTATAGAGAATATCGGAAAATACGGATGTAGAGAGGACCACATATCTATAAAAATACTATAGAAGAGCAACATGACCCCCCCCCCCCACGAGCCGCTCGCCGGAATAATTTCATCATTCAAAGTTTCCTGAAATTTGGCTTACCGGTAGTTGTTTTATGGACTAATCAACCCTGATACTTGCTTACCGGTAGTTGTTTTATGGACTAACCAACCCTGATACTACAAGCAACAATGAGCACCGGTTCTCAAAATGAATATTAAAGTCAGCAAAATGTGTACAAAGCTCAACACAAACAGTAAAACTACACTCGGCAAAGTGGCTACAACATTCAGCAAAGAGGACTACACTCTGCAAGATTAGTACGTACTCCAAGAGAGTTATCTATCCTGCTTCCAATAGATGTCACTGCCATCACAATAGAGATCAAAGCGAGGTAGTCTAAATTTACCCTTTCCATTCGTCCCCTCTCCCAACTGGCACCTTCTATTTGAAAACAAATGACAGTGTCACATGACTGTATTGTAAACTATATTTAGAACAGTCCATCATCACATGACATGCCAGCCTCCTTATGGCTTCAGTGATCATGTGACATAAAAATCAATAACTAACAGCAAAGTTGAGCAAACTGAGTACCGGAGATTTGATAACATTCACAAGGTCATATATACGAGAATATATAATTAGCTAGGCCAGGAATTGGTGAATATACCAGTATTTTCAGTATATTTTCCAAGTCCGATAATATACTTATTTTTGCGAATTATGAACTCACATTCACAGCAAATGCAGGGCTCATTCTAGGTGACATGGGTGAAGTAGTCGCCCTTTGGGACCCTCACTTCGCACCCTGGGGGCACCACTTCTCCCAAAAAAAAAAATGAATATAAAAAATTCATAATTGGTCTGATTTAATTTTTTATTTTACAATTTTCAGACAAAATACTAGTATTGTCCAGTATGATGTAGGCCACTGTAAAGCACTCATATTCAAATATTGTAATTAATGGCCATATTGTGTATTTTAACCATATTATGTTGAAATTTATTGAATACATTGTAATACCATTAGATGATGTAATCGCGTGCTTTCTCACTTCTACCAAAAATGTGGGTCTAGCTTGAGTCCTGATAATTATGTAATGTGAAACCCGTCCCGCCTATCCTTGTCTACAGTAACGAGTAATTCCCCCGCAAAATTAGTAAATACTCGGGAATATTGACTAAATACTCCGAAATAATGAGTAATAACGAGTAAATACTCGAGAAAAACGAGTACCGGTAATTACTCCGAAATAACTCTAAATACCCCGAAATAATGACTAAATAATGAATAAGCGTAACAATTTAAACATGAAAGACACAAGTTTCATAGATCAAAGCAAGCAAATATAGG
This sequence comes from Archivesica marissinica, assembly GCA_014843695.1. Lineage (NCBI taxonomy): Eukaryota > Metazoa > Mollusca > Bivalvia > Venerida > Vesicomyidae > Archivesica > Archivesica marissinica. The sequence continues at coordinate 14,582,817 of CM026391.1, forward strand.
ACTAAAGCAAACATACATAGGAATAAAGCAAACATACCTAGGGAAGACACAACCATGGCGATATGATATATGTAAAATATGTTACAGTGACAGAATCTATCATTCTATCTGTGATGATAGTCACTCCTAAACAACTATTCTCAGTTTATTCATCATGTCAATTCACAATACATGTATTGAAGTAACATTTATTGGATCTATAATCAATACATGTAAATCCCTGCTAATCCGGACACCCTCTAAATCTGGAATTCCCTCCAAATCGGACTTTTTCCCTGGTCCCGATTTGTTCCATTCTATTTTCATTGTAATAAAAAACCCTCCATACAGGAATCCATATATTCCGTAAGCCGGTGTCACATGAGATTTTCACCCACGCATGAAAAAAATGCCATGAGATTTTCAACCCCCCTATGAGATTTTCACCCGCCCCCAATATTTTAACCCTAACCAAGTCTCATAGGGGGGGGGGGGGGTGAAAATCTCATGGCATATTTTTCACCCACGGGTGAAAAAATAGGAAAATATCATATGACACAGGAATAAATTTTGTACGATTTTGTGTACGTACTTTCAACACAAAATGACCCCTCTAAACCGGACGTGCCAGATATGAAAGGACGCCAGTCAAAGGTTGATCTTTGTGTACTGTCATAAAAGTGACAACATTCCATTGCTTACCAATTGTCCTCGCCCATGTTTTTCGTAAGTTGTGAAAATTGCATTTTGTACTGTGTATATACTGTATATACTGTGTATAATTGGTGGGTAGTTGACATTAGCAGATATGCATTTCATTTTAGCCGTATGCAGTAATGTTTGTTAACTGTAAAGTTGTCATAATGTTGATTGGTCTTGCGTGTTTTGTTTTCAGTTTCTCTGCCAATCAAAATCAGCAGATTCAGAGGATATACTGGTGCTTTAATGTACCGTACTACCCGTTACATGTGTGTACCGTACTACCCGTTACATGTATGTACCGTACTACCTGTTACATGTATGTACCATACTACCTGTTACATGTGTGTATCGTACTACCCGTTACATGTATGTACCGTACTACCTGTTACATGTATGTACCATACTACCTGTGTACCATACTACCTGTTACATGTGTGTACCATACTACCTGTTACATGTATGTACCATACTACCTGTTACATGTATGTACCATACTACCTGTTACATGTATGTACCATACTACCTGTGTACCATACTACCTGTTACATGTGTGTACCATACTACCTGTTACATGTATGTACCATACTACCTGTGTACCATACTACCTGTTACATGTGTGTACCATACTACCTGTTACATGTATGTACCGTACTACCTGTTACATGTGTGTACCGTACTACCTGTGTACCATACTACCTGTTACATGTATATACCATACTACCTGTTACATGTGTGTACCGTACTACCTGTTACATGTATGTACCGTACTACCTGTTACATGTGTGTACCGTACTACCTGTGTACCGTACTACCTGTTACATGTGTGTACCGTACTACCTGTTACATGTGTGTACCGTACTACCTGTTACATGTGTGTACCGTACTACCTGTGTACCGTACTACCTGTTACATGTATGTACTGTACTACCCGTTACATGTGTGTACCGTACTACCTGTTACATGTGTGTACCATACTACCTGTTACATGTATGTACCGTACTACCTGTTACATGTATGTACCGTACTACCTGTTACATGTGTGTACCATACTACCCGTTACATGTGTGTACCGTACTACCCGTTACATGTGTGTACCGTACTACCCGTTACATGTGTGTACCGTACTACCTGTGTACCATACTACCCGTTACATGTGTGTACCGTACTACCTGTGTACCGTACTACCCGTTACATGTGTGTACCGTACTACCCGTTACATGTGTGTACCGTACTACCTGTTACATGTGTGTACCGTACTACCTGTGTACCGTACTACCTGTTACATGTGTGTACCGTACTACCTGTGTACCGTACTACCTGTGTACCATACTACCTGTTACATGTGTGTACCGTACTACCTGTTACATGTATGTACCATACTACCTGTTACATGTGTGTACCGTACTACCTGTTACATGTGTGTACCGTACTACCTGTTACATGTATGTACCGTACTACCTGTTACATGTATGTACCGTACTACCCGTTACATGTATGTACCGTACTACCTGTTACATGTATGTACCATACTACCTGTGTACCGTACTACCTGTGTACCGTACTACCTGTGTACTGTACTACCCGTTACATGTGTGTACCGTACTACCTGTTACATGTGTGTACCGTACTACCTGTTACATGTGTGTACCGTACTACCTGTGTACCATACTACCTGTTACATGTATATACCATACTACCTGTTACATGTGTGTACCGTACTACCTGTTACATGTGTGTACCATACTACCTGTTACATGTGTGTACCGTACTACCTGTGTACCATACTACCTGTTACATGTGTGTACTGTACTACCTGTTACATGTGTGTACCGTACTACCTGTTACATGTATGTACCGTACTACCTGTTACATGTATGTACTGTACTACCTGTTACATGTGTGTACCGTACTACCTGTTACATGTATGTACTGTACTACCTGTTACATGTGTGTACCGTACTACCTGTTACATGTGTGTACCTTACTACCTGTTACATGTGTGTACCGTACTACCTGTTACATGTATGTACCGTACTACCTGTTACATGTATGTACTGTACTACCTGTTACATGTGTGTACCGTACTACCTGTTACATGTATGTACTGTACTACCTGTTACATGTGTGTACCGTACTACCTGTTACATGTGTGTACCTTACTACCTGTTACATGTGTGTACCGTACTACCTGTTACATGTATGTACCGTACTACCTGTTACATGTATGTACTGTACTACCTGTTACATGTGTGTACCGTACTACCTGTTACATGTATGTACTGTACTACCTGTTACATGTGTGTACCGTACTACCTGTTACATGTGTGTACCTTACTACCTGTTACATGTATGTACCATACTACCTGTTACATGTATGTACCGTACTACCTGTTACATGTATGTACCGTACTACCTGTTACATGTATGTACCGTACTACCTGTTACATGTATGTACCATACTACCTGTGTACCATACTACCTGTTACATGTGTGTACCATACTACCTGTGTACCGTACTACCTGTTACATGTGTGTACCGTACTACCTGTTACATGTATGTACCGTACTACCTGTTACATGTATGTACCGTACTACCTGTTACATGTGTGTACTGTACTACCTGTTACATGTATGTACCGCATGTATGTATCGTCGCTACCGCTTGCCCATATGAGCGACGCCTCCTGAAGAGATTAGTTATTTTAGATTTTTGGAGGATAGTGCAATGATACAGAGAGAGACCCATTCCAGAGTCTCCTCTGGTTCTTTTACGTGCATGCACGGTGTAAAGCACCGACACGAGACCACGGTTTTAAAGTCCCATCTGAAAGACTGTTAATTTTATTAGGGTCAGACGGGGGATCGAACCTGCGATCCCTTGATTACCAGTCCGTGTTACCACTGGACTACAGATCCGTCTGTGTCCATAGCACATGGGTACCTCAACTATTTATAACACAAAATGTGGAAAACAAAGAGCCATAACTCTGGAAAATATGGTCAAAACCGAAAATATCTCCCTTATGCAAATCTGTTTAATAAAAAATGAGCAATTTAAGACGAGATTGTCAGGACGTACGTTTGGAAGGACGTATGTATGAAAGGACATACGTATGGAAGGACATGATTGCATTAGTGAAATTCCCGATACATTAAACATTGCATTGCCAGTGCTTAAGGGTATTATATGAAATAGTACCGATGTATATGAAATGGTACCGATGTACATGAAATTGTGTACCGATTTACATAAAATTATACAGATCAACGTAAAATTGTATCGATGTACATGAAATTGTACCAATTTACATGAATTTATATGTAATTGTATCGATTTATATGTAATTGTATCTATTTACATGAATTTATATGTAATTGTATCGATTTACATGAATTTATATGTAATTGTATCTATTTACATGAATTTATATGTAATTGTATCGATTTACATGAATTTATATGTAATTGTATCTATTTACATGAATTTATATGTAATTGTATCGATTTACATGAATTTATATGTAATTGTATCTATTTACATGAATTTATATGTAATTGTATCGATTTACATGAATTTATATGTAATTGTATCGATTTACATGAATTTATATGTAATTGTATCGATTTACATGAATTTATATGTAATTGTATCTATTTACATGAATTTATATGTAATTGTATCGATTTACATGAATTTATATGTAATTGTATCGATTTACATGAATTTATATGTAATTGTATCGATTTACATGAAATGGTACTGGTTGGTTATTATTATGAAATTATGATTTTCAACAAATCATAAAGTTCAACATGTCTCAATTTACACATACCTGTAACAATTTACACACGTACCTGTATATATTTACACACGTACCAGTATAGATTTACACACGTATCTGTATAGATTTACACACGTATCTGTATAGATTTATACACGTACCAGTATAGATTTACACACGTATCTGTATAGATTTACACACGTACCAGTATAGATTTACACACGTATCTGTATAGATTTACACACGTACCTGTATATATTTACACACGTACCAGTATAGATTTACACACGTATCTGTATAGATTTACACACGTACCTGTATAGATTTACACACGTACCTGTATAGATTTACATGTACCTGTATAGATTTACACACGTACCTGTATAGATTTACATGTACCTGTATAGATTTACACACGTACCTGTATAGATTACATGTACCTGTATAGATGTACCTGTATAGATTTACATGTACCTGTATAGATTTACACACGTACCTGTATAGATTTACATGTACCTGTATAGATTTACATGTACCTGTACAGATTTACATGTACCTGTATAGATTTACACACGTACCTGTATAGATTTACATGTTCATGTTACCTGTATATATTTACACACGTACCTGTATAGATTTACACGTACCTGTATAGATTTACATGTACCTGTATAGATTTACATGTACCTGTATAGATTTACCTGTATAGATTTACATGTACCTGTATAGATTTACATGTACCTGTATAGATTTACATGTACCTGTATAGATTTACATGTTCATGTTACCTGTATATATTTACACACGTACCTGTATAGATTTACACGTACCTGTATAGATTTACACGTACCTGTATAGATTTACATGTACCTGTATAGATTTACATGTATCTGTATAGATTTACATGTACCAGTATAGATTTACACATACCTGTATAGATTTACATGTACCTGTATAGATTTACACACATACCTGTATAGATTTACATGTACCTGTATAGATTTACACATACCTGTATAGATTTACATGTACCTGTATAGATTTACATGTACCTGTACAGATTTACACGTACCTGTATAGATTTACATGTACCTGTATAGATTTACATGTACCTGTATAGATTTACATGTACCTGTATAGATTTACATGTACCTGTATAGATTTACACATGTACCTGTATAGATTTACATGTACCTGTATAGATTTACACATGTACCTGTATAGATTTACATGTACCTGTACAGATTTACATGTACCTGTATAGATTTACACATGTACCTGTATAGATTTACATGTTCATGTTACCTGTATATATTTACACACGTACCTGTATAGATTTACATGTACCTGTATAGATTTACATGTACCTGTATATATTTACACACGTACCTGTATAGATTTACACACGTACCTGTATAGATTTACATGTACCTGTATATATTTACACACGTACCTGTATAGATTTACACACGTACCTGTATAGATTTACATGTACCTGTATATATTTACACACGTACCTGTATATATTTACACACGTACCTGTATAGATTTACACGTACCTGTATAGATTTACACGTACCTGTATAGATTTACACATGTACCTGTATAGATTTACACACATACCTATATGGATTTACACGTACCTGTATAGATTTACACGTACCTGTATAGACGGGCAACCACTTGGGTAGAACTGCATACCTGGCGGGATGATTTAAATTATCATTGGAATACAGTGTCACTGTTAATTCTCCGACACAATCATGTGACGTTTCTGAATGACCTCTGATGTTGGTGCGACTTAATCCAAAAACATTGTACAAATTATTATTTAAATCATTATACAGTCGAACCTGTATTAAGCAGCCAGTATATAGAAGTGCAGAAAGTGGATGCTTAGAACTGTTGATTGCTATGCTAAATAGAGGCAAAATCAGTGGCTGCTTAGAACTGTTGATTGCTATGCTAAATAGAGGCAAAATCAGTGGCTGCTTAGAACTGTTGATTGCTATGCTAAATAGAGGCAAAATCAGTGGCTGCTTAGAACTGTTGACAGCTACATAGAGGCAAAATAAGTGGCTGCTTAGAACTGTTGACAGCTACATAGAGGCAAAATATGGCTGCTTAGAACTGTTGGCAGCTAAATAGAGGCAAAATCAGTGGCTGCTTAGAACTGTTGGCAGCTAAATAGAGGCAAAATCAGTGGCTGCTTAGAACTGTTGGCAGCTAAATAGAGGCAAAATCAGTGGCTGCTTAGAACTGTTGGCAGCTAAATAGAGGCAAAATCAGTGGCTGCTTAGAACTGTTGGCAGCTAAATAGAGGCAAAATCAGTGGCTGCTTAGAACTGTTGGCAGCTAAATAGAGGCAAAATCAGTGGCTGCTTAGAACTGTTGGCAGCTAAATAGAGGCAAAATCAGTGGCTGCTTAGAACTGTTGGCAGCTAAATAGAGGCAAAATCAGTGGCTGCTTAGAACTGTTGGCAGCTAAATAGAGGCAAAATCAGTGGCTGCTTAGAACTGTTGGCAGCTAAATAGAGGCAAAATAAGTGGCTGCTTAGAACTGTTGACAGCTACATAGAGGCAAAATCAGTGGCTGCTTAGAACTGTTGACAGCTAAATAGAGGCAAAATAAGTGGTTGCTTAGAACTGTTGGCAGCTAAATAGAGGAAAAATATGTAACAACATAACCAGTATGGATTGTATAAGCTGGTTGCTTTATACAAGTTGGCTGCTAAGTAGAGATAGTCACCGCATAGACTATCAAATTCAAAATATATATGTCATGGAAATCTGTGACCAGTATGCACATGCATGGAACGAGTTGCCAAATCTATGGTAGCTTAATAAAAGGTGTTAAGGGGCTATGGCTTCTCAGATATATAGGATCAGAGTGCTGATTTCATACCATATTTTATGAAATTAGTTTTGGCGAGCTTAATAGCACCATTTCAAAACGAGTTTCATAAAATATGGTACGAAATCGACACAATGGAAGACACTTTTATCACATTACCATATAGCGCTCGTTTTAATCATATTTTTGCACAAAATAATATTGCGCCAAGTTTGGCGCCAAGTGTCAGCGTAAGTTGTCATGACGTCACTACGCAAAACAGCGTTATATTTACGTCTTAAACAGCGTTACAATTACGTCAAGACTTCCTTTAAATCAACATTTGTCTTATCGTTAACGTTATGTATCAATTCCCATAGAAATATGCATCATATAAAGCTTAATTTACAAATAATAAGGATTATTCTCTCAACCAATCAGAATCCTCCCAGGTGTTGCTACACGTGTGTACATATCAGAAAATATGTGAGGGCTGTATGAAACATAATACAAGCATAAATACAATATATTGATACAAATTGGTTTTAAAAAACCCAAAACAACTAAAGCCCGATCACCACATTTCTTTTTTTTATTAAAGTCATATCCTTGTTCGGAAGGACGAACGTGTCCTGTTTTTTATACTCACAATGTGAATAAGACATGATAAAAGTGATATACGCACATTCAGTTCTTCGCTATGTGTTTTACTAAGCAAATGGAACTGGATACAAAAATGTCAAGCGTCAAGCCACATGGGAATGCTCGGAAACGATCCGCGACATTAATTTGAATATGGTGCGCTATTTTTAGAACTTATTTAAAAAAAGACCGTGTGGCTGCTGACAAAGCCAAATGAATTTTATTTCGACCAAATTCGTGATAATATTTATGAAAAAAAGACACATGCATTTCTATACTGAGACAGTTAGGTAATAAAGATTTTATAACGAATACACATTACATGACAACAACCTTCTTAGAAATTATGCCGATCAGTTTGAACTGGAATACAATTTTAACTCTATGCCTGCTATGAATATAAACAGTCAAATATGTCGGGTAATTTAGTTTATACAAATGCAGGGATCATTTTAGAGGGTAACTTGGGCGAAATTGTCTCCCTAGGGACCCTGACTTTGCCCTCTGGGGGCCCCACTTCTCCCTAAAAAAAAATTAAATTTTTTTGGTTTTTACGATTTTCAAACAAAATGTTGTCTAGTAAGATACACTGGCCCATTATAAAGCACTCCTTCTATTCAAATGTTGTATTTAATGGTTGTACTGTGCATTTTAACCCTATTTTGCAGAAGTATATTAGAGAACACCATTTAAGGAAGTGATCACGCGCTTTCTCACTTCTCCCAAAAATTCTGACTTAGAATGAACCATGCAAATGTATTTTAGCTCGATTGTGAAACAAGTTCTTACAACTTATATTAATCACTCTCGAGACCTCATTCCTGATGGAATCCATCGCCATGAGGGAGAGAGGAGGCAGTGTGGAATTTAAATGCCTTGCCTAAGGGCACAATCGTAACGGCTTAAGCGGAGGTTTGAACTCCCGTTTTTTTTTTAACAATACTAATTTTGTAAAATTTCATGTCAAAATATTTACGGTACATTGGTTTTTCTTTCTTCGATGATTAAGGGAGACAACTACTCCTATATTAAGTTCCAATTAGGATTGTACATAATTGTTAGTTTAGTTTATACAAATTTATTTTAGCTCGATTGCGAAACAAGTTATTTCAACTTATATAAATCACTCTCGAGACCTCATTCCTGATGGAATCCATCGCCACGAGGATCACTCTCGAGACCTCATTCCTGATGGAATCCATCGCCACGAGGGAGAGAGAAGTGGCAATGTGGAATTTAAATGCCTTGCCTAAGGGCACAATCGTAATGGCTCCAGTGGGGCTCGAACTCCGGACCTTTCGCACCTGAAGCGGCATCCACTGCGCTATCACGACTTCCACGACTTTGTTATGTATTGGATGTGGAGTCTGTGAATATGTATATGTTACATTGAAAAAAATGAGGTTACCCACTTATAAATATAAACGGCTTCAAAATAAAATAATAAAAAAATAATATTTGTAACGATCATTTTAGGAATAAAAATTAAAAAATACGTAATTTTTTAAACGTGTTGATATAATGTGCTAATAAATTGATTGACAAATGCAAATATACTAACACTAAATAATTCTGCATAGCTTTCTGTACAATTCCTTATTTCAATTGTTGTAAATAATCATGTACATGATAGAAAATAAACATGTGTAAACAAAACAGATTTAGCAAAGAAAGAATTTCTGCTAAGCGTAAGTACAAGCTTGAATTACATCAGGTTTTGAACGTGCTGACCGACGCCAATAACAAATAACAACATGACCCCCACCACCCCCCCCAAATAATGCTGATGCAGTGACCTTCAATGCATGACACCAATGGCAGGTTTTGTACAATAGCGACACTAGGTCTGTAAACGCTTTACGAAACAGATCGCTTCGTCATACTTACGTGTATTATACACAATGTATTTCTATGAATATTTCAACCAGAAGACAGATTTGGTCCTTTGAGACAACTACCAACAATTGGAAAGATGTTGTAAAATTAAACATGTACACATTCTTATGTCATTTGAATGAAATGTCACATGACCTACTTTCTATGAAAAATATTACACATTTGTTATCTGCTCATTTCGCCTACAGCGTGTTAAAGGTTAATTAGAACAACCCTTACTTTAACCCTTTCAACACCACAGACCTCCAAATAGACGTACAAAAAGTGTAGATCCAGATGAACTGGCTCGTCTGTCTCATCAGGATCTGAATTTTTTGCCAGTAATAATTATTACTATATTTAGATAAAATTACCCATTTTGATAAATGAACTGGTGCAAAGGTAATTTTCGTATTCATTTATTGGTCTAAAAATATCATGCACCAGTCCATGTCAGTTACTTGGTGTTGAATGGGTTAATCACAATAGAAATATTTTGTTCTGAACAACGTACAATGTCATCATCTCATTGATGTTCGTTTTTGTAAAACTTTGTTCACAATAAGTACTCAAGACTACACAAAAAGCAGTCATTTTCAAAATATATTTTGTTTCAAGTTTTCGTCATTTTCACGAATTATAACACAAAGTGACATTCAGTTCTCAGCAATATGGGAACAATTAAAGTCATGAACTCTCCGTGAATCATGGATGTAATTAATGTATTCCCATAATGCATTTGGCAAGTGGACGAACACACAGACCCAAGGTCTTCTTCTACACATTCTGCAATACTAACTGCCTCTTTCTGGGTGATATCGTGCAGATTTTGTCTTATCAAAATCCGCGTCTGTCATCTGCAACTTTTCAATCCCATCATTCTTTGCCACATTCCCATGATCCTTTGCAGCCTTCCCATGATTCTCCACAACTTTCCCATGATGCACTGGTGAACTAGGCATGTTGGGAGTCAACACAGGCAAAGTAAGGTCTAAACTTAACCGATCCAACTCGGGGACACATTGTTTTAACTTAGCCACAGCATTTAACAAAGCTGATCTTTCCAGTTCTAACGTCCGTATATGAGATTTCAACTTAGATTCCTGCATCTGAAAGTTATGAATCATGATTTCCAAGCTTCTCTCGTGACTGTGAGCATGCTGAAGTTTCTCAATGAGCTCCATGTTTTGCTGTTTCAGACTGGTGTTTGCTTGTTCCAGTCTATCGAGGAGGTCAGAGTCTCCTTTCTGTGGAGAGTACATCATCTCCTCCTTAAGTACGTGGTACTCCACTTCATACGACTGTAACTGCGTGGAAATGTTCATGTCAAACACCTGAAATACATTATACTTGTATTATAAATATCCAAACTCATGGTAGAATTCATAAATAAGGCACCAAAATCCTGGTAGAATTCATAAATAATGCACCCAACATTCTGGTAGAATTCATAAATAATGCACCAACATTCTGGTAGAATTCATAAATAATGCACCCAACATTCTGGTAGAATTCATAAATAATGCACCCAACATTCTGGTAGAATTCATAAACATTAGATATCCAGAGATTTGGCTGTGAAAGCTGGCAATGTAGAATTCATAAATAAAATATCCAAAATCATGACAGAAACCATGAACACAATACCCAACATGAATGATATGACACGATACCATAGCCTCCATTGTTCATGACGCAGTTTTTAATGCCCCGAGTTTACATCAGCAACTACAATAATTTGTAGTACAAAAAGGTTGATTGTTGTGCAAAACCCATATCATTGTATCTCGTCATGCTTTAAAGTTTAATGTATTATTTATTGTATTATTTATTGAACAGTTTGTTTAAATCGTTGACTTGCTACATTGCGTTAGTCGGTATATTGTTATAGGTTAAAGTTGATGGTTGTGCATGTCAGACTAAACATAGTGGATTTTTAGGAAGTCTAACTTTCATTCTAATCCATCTAAATACTTTGTTGTATTATTATTATGTTAAATGATTCTTGAAATAAAATATACTTACACTAAAATAAAGTTTCTTATATTTAGCAGAATAAAAACCCATGACAGTAGAATCCATAAACACCAACAGCACAGTAGAATCCATAAACACCAACATCGCAGTAGAATCCATAAACACCAACATCACAGTGGAATCCATAAACACCAACATCACAGTAGAATCCATAAACACCAACATCTCAGTAGAATCCATAAACACCAACATCGCAGTAGAATCCATAAACACCAACATCGCAGTAGAATCCATAAACACCAACATCGCAGTAGAATCCATAAACACCAACATCACAGTACAATCCATAAACACCAACATCGCAGTAGAATCAATAAACACCAACATCGCAGTAGAATCCATAAACACCAACATCATTATAGAATCCATAAACACCAACATCGCAGTAGAATCCATAAACACCAATATCACAGTAGAATCCATAAACACCAACAGCACAGTAGAATCCATAAACACCAACAATACAGTAGAATCCATAAACACCAACATCGCAGTAGAATCCATAAACACCAATATCGCAGTAGAATCCATAAACACCAACAATACAGTAGAATCCATAAACACCAACATCGCAGTAGAATCCATAAACACCAACATCACAGTAGAATCCATAAACACCAACATCGCAGTAGAATCAATAAACACCAACATCGCAGTAGAATCCATAAACACCAACATCACAGTAGAATCCATAAACACCAACATCGCAGTAGAATCCATAAACACCAACATCGCAGTAGAATCCATAAACACCAACATTGCAGTAGAATCCATAAACACCAACAGCACAGTAGAATCCATAAACACCAACATCGCAGTAGAATCCATAAACACCAACATCGCAGTGGAATCCATAAACACCAACATCGCAGTAGAATCCATAAACACCAACATCGCAGTAGAATCCATAAACACCAACATCGCAGTAGAATCCATAAACACCAATATCGCAGTAGAATCCATAAACACCAACAGCACAGTAGAATCCATAAACACCAACATCGCAGTAGAATCCATAAACACCAACAGCACAGTAGAATCCATAAACACCAACAGCACAGTAGAATCCATAAACACCAACAGCACAGTAGAATCCATAAACACCAACATTGCAGTAGAATCCATAAACACCAACAACACAGTAGAATCAATAAACACCAACATCGCAGTAGAATCCATAAACACCAATATCGCAGTAAAATCCATAAACACCAACATTGCAGTAGAATCCATAAACACCAACAGCACAGTAGAATCAATAAACACCAACATCGCAGTAGAATCCATAAACACCAACATCGCAGTAGAATCCATAAACACCAACATCACAGTAGAATCCATAAACACCAACAGCACAGTAGAATCAATAAACACCAACATCGCAGTAGAATCCATAAACACCAACATCGCAGTAGAATCCATAAACACCAACAGCACAGTAGAATCCATAAACACCAACATCACAGTAGAATCCATAAACACCAACATCGCAGTAGAATCAATAAACACCAACATCGCAGTAGAATCCATAAACACCAACAATACAGTAGAATCCATAAACACCAACATCGCAGTAGAATCCATAAACACCAACATCACAGTAGAATCCATAAACACCAACATCACAGTAGAATCCATAAACACCAACAGCACAGTAGAAGCCATAAACACCAACAGCACAGCAAAGCCATAAACACCAACATCGCAGTAGAATCCATAAACACCAACATCGCAGTAGAATCCATAAACACCAACAGCACAGTAGAATCCATAAACACCAACATCGCAGTAGAATCCATAAACACCAACATCGCAGTAGAATCCATAAACACCAACATCGCAGTAGAATCCATAAACACCAACATCACAGTAGAATCCATAAACACCAACATCGCAGTAGAATCCATAAACACCAACATCGCAGTAGAATCCATAAACACCAACAATACAGTGGAATCCATAAACACCAACATCGCAGTGGAATCCATAAACACCAACATCGCAGTAGAATCCATAAACACCAACATCGCAGTAGAATCCATAAACACCAACATCACAGTAGAATCCATAAACACCAACATCGCAGTAGAATCCATAAACACCAACATCGCAGTAGAATCCATAAACACCAACAATACAGTGGAATCCATAAACACCAACATCGCAGTGGAATCCATAAACACCAACATCGCAGTAGAATCCATAAACACCAACATCGCAGTAGAATCCATAAACACCAACATCACAGTAGAATCCATAAACACCAACATCGCAGTAGAATCCATAAACACCAACATCGCAGTAGAATCCATAAACACCAACAATACAGTGGAATCCATAAACACCAACATCGCAGTGGAATCCATAAACACCAACATCGCAGTAGAATCCATAAACACCAACATCGCAGTAGAATCCATAAACACCAACATCACAGTAGAATCCATAAACACCAACATCGCAGTAGAATCCATAAACACCAACATCGCAGTAGAATCCATAAACACCAACATCGCAGTAGAATCCATAAACACCAACATCACAGTAGAATCCATAAACACCAACATCACAGTAGAATCCATAAACACCAACATCACAGTAGAATCCATAAACACCAACATCGCAGTAGAATCCATAAACACCAACATCGCAGTAGAATCCATAAACACCAACATCACAGTAGAATCCATAAACACCAACATCGCAGTAGAATCCATAAACACCAACATTGCAGTAGAATCCATAAACACCAACATCGCAGTAGAATCCATAAACACCAACAGCACAGTAGAATCCATAAACACCAACATCACAGTAGAATCCATAAACACCAACATCGCAGTAGAATCCATAAACACCAACATCGCAGTAGAATCCATAAACACCAACATCACAGTAGAATCCATAAACACCAACATCGCAGTAGAATCCATAAACACCAACATCGCAGTAGAATCCATAAACACCAACAATACAGTGGAATCCATAAACACCAACATCGCAGTGGAATCCATAAACACCAACATCGCAGTAGAATCCATAAACACCAACATCGCAGTAGAATCCATAAACACCAACATCACAGTAGAATCCATAAACACCAACATCGCAGTAGAATCCATAAACACCAACATCGCAGTAGAATCCATAAACACCAACAATACAGTGGAATCCATAAACACCAACATCGCAGTGGAATCCATAAACACCAACATCGCAGTAGAATCAATAAACACCAACAGCACAATAGAAGCCATAAACACCAACAGCACAGTAGAATCCATAAACACCAACATTGCAGTAGAATCCATAAACACCAACAGCACAGAAGAAGCCATAAACACCAACAGCCCCTACAGACATTTCTTGCCATTTCATCTAACACCAAATTATATTGAACTTACATTGAACAATGAATTCAGAAACATTAACAAATAAATGGTGAAAGCAGTGGTTCATCCAACCGATGCAAACACCTGCGCTGGTATTTAACACATGGACACTTCGCTGACATCCCTTACTGCATGTGTTCACCAATTTCTCCCAAAATCCGACCACTTCCTCTTAGACATATCCTCGATATACCAACACAGTTTCACCGAAATCCATCAACAGCTTTTTGAGTTATCACATCCACAAGCAGACACACAGACGGACATATACACACAGTCAATCAATAACCCCTTTCCAAAGGCAGGGATTAATAATAAACATGAGGTTATGTTTTTCTAGTCCAATTAGACTGATAGAGCTGGATTCTATAGGTCATTATGAAAATTTAGGTTTAACATTGTCATTGGATTTTAGAAAATACACACATATCAATAACAAAATTACATCCGCATCTAAAGTATTAACCCTTTCAACACCAAGTAACTGACATGGACTGGTCCATGTTATTTTTAGACCAATAAATTAATAACAAAATTACATTTGGATCAGTTCATTTATCAAAATGGGTAATTTTTTCTAAAAATAGTTATATTACTTGAAAAAAGTGCAGATCCTGATGAGACAGCTCGTCACGAGCCGGCTCATCTGGATCTACACTTTTTTGTAAGCCAATTTAGAGGTCTGTGGTGTTGAAGGGGTTAAGAGAGATATCATATTTAAATTAAAGAGATCTACTCTTAATCAGACTACATATTTTACAGGTGACCTATTTTGGACTATTCAGCATCTATTTGTTGTGTGGCATGGGTAAACGGCTTATGAAAAGCCAACAATTTGTTTGTTTGTTCGGGTTTTACGCCTGCATCAGCACAATTTCGGGATATATTGCCAGCGGGCTGCTTACATAACAACACCTTTCCTGGGCAGGTTCCAGCGGTTAACCAGTACTTGGTGCACCAACTTCCGTAAGAAGCTGCCAACTTGTTCATATAACGAGACACAGTCTGTGCGGGGCTCGAACCCGTGACCATCAGTGATGATAGGTTAGTGGTATACAAGTCAGCGATCGTAACCACTCGACCACGGAGGCGGACTGTTATTTTAAATCATTTATTAATTGCGCTTTAGTGCTCTTTTGGTTAATTTCAGTTTTTTAATTCCAAAATACCATTTTAAGCTTCTTTAATATTCGATTAGCAGTGGTTACATAATCTTAATTTGTATATATTTCTGTATGTAATTTATGTGGCTTTATATGGATTGTATAGTCTCATGTAATTCTATTTAGAATGGCTGTGTGCAATTTTATGGATAATGTTATTTGTATTATGTATTGTATTGTACATGGATGAGACAGAAATAAAGATAATAATATATAAAATAATAAATATACATATAAATTTTATCTCATGTACTTTAGAAATTTTACATTTGAAGTTGACTCATAGGCCCGTTGGGCTGGGCGTTAACTAACTGTATTATAATTTGATGTACATATGTAATGATACGATACAAATCACTATAATAAACTATTTACTTACTTACTTATAGAAACCAAACAAAAGAAAACTAAGTCATTGTGAATTTCCTAACACTTCCTTAAACAATATTGAAAATGTTACAAATATCAAAGCCATTGTTTCATTTACAGACAAATGATACTTGTTTTTTTCTTCTAAAATAAATTTAATACATTAATCAATACAACTTTGTTTTTCAGCTACTTAAACATAGTTTTAATCCGAGATTACTAGGTGAATGCTATGGAATGCTTGCCAAGCTTTAAGAACTTGCTTAGTGACTTCAGCTGCCAATGTTTCCAATATAACACAGTAGTTCATGAAAGAATATCTGTGCAACATTTTGCATTAAAGAATAACTTTATTTATTTAACAACGATCGAGAAACAAGCTTTAATAACTTATTTTAATCACTCTCGTTGGCACGAGTGATAGCGTATATGTGGTCATATCTGTGGGAGGAAACCCACCTGTCCGATCTGGTGACCACCGTACCATCTCACATATATCCCAGTCCGAGGATCGAACCCGGGTTACATTGGTGAGAAGTGAACTTGCTAACAACTGCGCTAATCGGACAGCCATTTAGTATTACGGTCTACTGGAATGTTTCTTTCAGCTATGATGATAATGCCTAACTAAATTTTAGGGATGGCAATGAATAGCGATTTTGCTATTCAAATATATTCGATATAATTCTATCAAAAACTCAAAATCACTCAAACTTTTATAAAAAATGCTAAATTACCGAATCTGTTTTACACCATGCAAATATGACAACGACTCATTCAGTTATTGTTATCGGCCACTGTATATTCGTGGACATTTTCATAAATGAAGCCATTGTCACTTGAACTGGTTTCTGTTTAAGGGTGTTTGTTTTTCAAATGATTATTCAGATTGATATTGTACCAGAATATGTTATATCCAATTTACATATATTACACATAGCAGCTTTCTTATTCTCAAAGCGATAGAAGTCTTTCCAAAAGTGTGACTGAGCAGGCAGCAGATTTGAGGGAAATATGTGTGTGTTTTACGTTTATTTATCGTCGCTACCGGTTGCCCATATGAGCGACGCCTCCTGAAGAGATTAGTCATTTTAGATTTTGGAGGATAGTGCAATGATACAGAGAGATACCCATTCCAGAGTCTCCTCTGGTTCTTTTAGTGTAAAGCACCGACACGAGACCTCGGTTTAACGTCCCATCTGAAAGACTGTTAATTTTATTAGGGTCAGACGGGGGATCGAACCTGCGATCCCTGGATTACTAGTCCAGAGTGTTACCACTGGGCTACAGATCCGTCTGTGAGGGAAATATCATAAAAATTGTACTTTAAATAGAATTTTTGGTAATATTGAGCAGTTAATTAAAAATTTAAAAAACATGGGGGTGGATGTGTCTGTAATATTTCTAAACAGTTTTGACATCATAATTAAACACTACCTATCTTAGTACCTACTGTAATTATCTGATTACATGACACAGTGTCGATTAATATCTGCCATGGGTGCGACCACTATATGGTTTATTCACACATGTGTGTTTTACGTTTATTTATCGTCGCTACCGGTTGCCCATATGAGCGACGCCTCCTGAAGAGATTAGTCATTTTAGATTTTTGGAGGATAGTGCAATGATACAGACAGAGAACCATTCCAGAGTCTCCTCTGGTTCTTTTACGTGCTCGGTGTAAAGCACCGACACAAGACCTCGGTTTAACGTCCCATTTGAAAGACTGTTAATTTTATTAGGATCAGATGGGGGATCAAACCTGTGATCCCTGGATTACAAGTCCAGCGTGTTACCACTGGACTACAGATCCATCTGTAATTCACATATCCTAAGGAGATTTCTTTTGTATTGGAAGGTTTTATGATGGTTTCAAAAGAAAACAAAGTATCTGATTTTATGACAGTTTATTTCATTTTTGCAAATATAATATTACTTCCGAATATAATATTCGAATACTGAAATAGTATTCGGATATTCAGATTAAATTTACATATACTATGAACAACACAGTGGTCGGTGGTCGCCAGATCGGACAGGTGAGTTTTCTCCGGGTACTCCGGTTTTTCATTTTCATCAGTGCCTACGAGAGTGATTAATAGAAGTTGTTGAAACTTGTTTCGCAATCATTGTAAAATAAATAAAATTTAAATTTATGAACAACATGAAGGCACAGGTGGAGGTGGGAAAACTTTACATTTCTTTATCCGATGTGATGCTTCCTTGCAGTTTTGCCGAAAACTGTAGGAATTACACAGACAAGCATCAGTGACTAACTACATATTATGGAAACAATAAAGGGCCACAACTCGATTACAAATCATCTGATTGGAATGTTCTAACGAAATTAGAGATTGGTCATCGAGATATGTATTGGCCTAGTGGTCACCGAGATAATTATGCACTGGTCACTAAGATACGTACTATCAACGTGCACGCAAATCTTTGATGAAAACGGTGCTACTCGGACGTACGGGAGAGTAGCATAGACCCCTTTACTTACTTGATTTATTACTCTCTCCATCTGGATCATGCCCATCTCCGGTAGCGTTGTCTTGATGAACTCTACAATAGTCTCAAACGAATTGCACTGCATGATCAACTCCTTGTGGTTGCCTAGCAACACCATCGCAACCTTGAAAATAACTTCTGATCCTTGGATAAATATCAGATCTAAAGAGAAATGAATGTTTAATAGTTAAACTACAGACAGTAATTGTACTTCTAGCGGGTAAAAATTCACGTAAGCAGGGCTCATTCTAGAGGGTGACTGGGACGAAATCGTCGCCCTAGGGACCCTGACTTTGCCCTCTCGAGACCCCACTTCTCCCTAAAAAATATATTTTATTTTACAATTTTCATACAAAATATTGTCCAATAAGATACACTGGCCCATTATAACGCACTCCTTCTAGTCGTAATTGTCAACACTATTTTGTTGAAATTTATTAAATAACAATTTATGGGATAATAAATACCCCCCAAAACAGGGCTCATTCTAGAGGGTAACTTGGGCGAAATAGGGACCCTGACATCGCCCTCTGGGGGGGCCCCCCACTTCTCCCTTTACTTTACTATTTTCATACAAATTTGTCCAGTAAGATACACTGGCCTATTATAAAGCATGGCTTCTATTCATATGTTCTATTTAATGGTCATATTGTGTATTTTAACCCTATTTTGTTGAAATTTACGCCATATAAGGACGCGATCACGCGCTGTCTCACTTCTCCCAAAAATGATGACATAGAATGAGTCCTGATAAGCCGTACATACAATTCTGAAAACTGAATATGAGACGGTAGTACAGATTGAATACGAGATGGTAATACAGATTGAATATGAGACGGTAATACAGATTGAATACGAGACGGTAATACAGATTGAATATGAGACTGTAATACAGATTGAATATGAGATGGTAATACATATTGAATATGAGACAGTAATACAGATTGAATACGGGATGGTAATACAGATTGAATACAAGATGGTAATACAGATTGAATACGAGATGGTAATACAGATTGAATACGAGACGGTAATACAGATTGAATATGAGACGGTAATACAGATTGAATACGAGATGGTAATACAGATTGAATATGAGATGGTAATACAGATTGAATATGAGACAGTAATACAGATTGAATACGGGATGGTAATACAGATTGAATACGAGATGGTAATACAGATTGAATATGAGACGGTAATACAGATTGAATATGAGAAGGTAATACAGATTGAATATGAGACGGTAATACAGATTGAATACGAGACGGTAATACAGATTGAATACGAGACGGTAATACAGATTGAATATGAGACGGTAATACAGATTGAATATGAGACGGTAATACAGATTGAATATGAGACAGTAATACAGATTGAATATGAGACGGTAATACAGATTGAATATGAGACGGTAATACAGATTGAATATGAGATGGTAATACAGATTAGGCTTAACAAAGTACAAAATGACAAATTAAAACAAATCCAAGTCTAGGTGCGAGATAGGTATAAATATGACTCCTTCGCTACACTACACTCAATCTGTAGTCCAGTGGTAACACGCTGGACTGGTAATACAGGGATCGCAGGTTCGATCCCCTGTCTGACCCTAATAAAATTAACAGTCTTTCAGACGGGACGTTAAACCAAGGTCTCGTGTCGTGCTTTACACCGTGCATGTAAAAGAACCAGAGGAGACTCTGGAATGGGTCTCTGT
The DNA here is from genome assembly GCA_014843695.1 of Archivesica marissinica. Classification (NCBI taxonomy): domain Eukaryota; kingdom Metazoa; phylum Mollusca; class Bivalvia; order Venerida; family Vesicomyidae; genus Archivesica; species Archivesica marissinica. The sequence continues at coordinate 14,603,825 of CM026391.1, forward strand.
CTATATCATTGCACTATCCTCCAAAAATCTAAAATGACTAATCTCTTCAGGAGGTGTCGCTCATATGGGCAACCGGTAGCGACGATAAATAAACGTAAAAACACACACACTACACTCAACAAAATTCCTAATCGGTCACCTGGTGTTTTACAGTATTTAGAGCAAACTAATAACCAAATAATATCAATATTCATATCATCTTATTCGATACATTTTATTACCGATCTTTATGCCATGAATTGCTGTAGAATAATCTGGTATAATTTGCATTAAATGTCAAAATGAAAATACTTATATTGTACGATTATTAGTTGACTCTATATATTATAAAACACCAGTTGACCGATTAGGAATTTGTTGAGTGTATACGACGGTTCAGTAGTCCAGTGGTTAACACGTTGGGCTGTCAATCCAGAGATCGCAGATTCGATCCCTCGTCTGACCATAATAATATATACAGTCCTTAGGTTGGGACTTTAAATCGAGGTGCTTTACACCGTGCATGCAAACAAACCAGAGATAATTCTGGAATGGGTCTTTGTATCATTGCACTACTGGTTGGCGACACTTTTTCGTCCAAAAAAAAACAATGTTTTTTTAATAATAACTTTAAATGTTTATGCTGCACTGTCATTCCATTTACATAAATAAATACAGATTGATCAAATAGTTTATGTTATATTTATATATGTTATATTTCGGGTTTTACGCCTGCATCAGCACCATTTTGGGCTATATCGCTGGCGGGCAGTTTACCTAACAACACCTTTCCTGGGCAGGCTCCAGCGGTTAACCAGTACTTGGGTGCACCAACCTCCGTAAGAAACTGCCAACTTTTTCATATAAATGAGACACGGCCTGAGCGGGGCTCGAACCCGTGACCATCAGTGATGATAGGTTACAGTGGTATACAAGTCAGCGACCTAAACCACTCGACCACGGAGGCGGACTTGATCAAATAGAGGGACAAAAAATAGCACATTTTTTAACATAGAAATTACGGACATGTACAGTGCACTATATATGGTATCGATTATTTACAGTTTCCATCATAGTTACTGGAGGCTTGTTCAACAACCTAATCATATTTACTGGAGGCTTGTTCAACAACCTAATCATATTTACTGGAGGCTTGTTCAACAACCTAATCATAGTTACTGGAGGCTTGTTCAACAACCTAATCATAGTTACTGGAGGCTTGTTCAACAACCTAATCATAGTTACTGGAGGCTTGTTCAACAACCTAATCATAGTTACTGGAGGCTTGTGGAACATTTAAAATCCGTTTCTCAATTCTATAACAGACATACCAAATACTCGCGCAACGAATCCTAGAGGAAACTGTGAGGCAAACAGCGTGAGGAACCAAGGCGCCGCATACAGGGTCGGCGCTATCTCGTGTACTTCAAAGTGGTCATAAAGATCTCGGTAGTTGTCATGGAGCAATCTTGTCAACTGGTATAACTGGATCTATATATCGAAATATGGTGAAATAATAACTTATACATGCTGAAGAAATGTTCATCTCTCATCATCAAGAATTATACAATGTGATAATACAGTCAAACCTGTGTTAGTGGTCACCTCCATTAAGCAACCAATCTGTATTAACCCTTTCCTTCATAGAGATTTAGGTTAATATACTATTATATCGCCATACAAACGACAGCCATTTAGCTATCGTGCAGTGGATAAATAGTCGACATATCTATTCCACCTCCATAGATATTACTGGGACTTCATAAGATTCTGGCCTTTATTATGAACATTTGTTTGGCTACATTGTCAATGTCTGTCGTATTGGTAACGGCGTCAAGAGGTGCTTCTATGAGGGAAATGGTTAAGCAGCCAGTTTCCAGATTCCCAATATGTTGTTTAATAATATATTTAACCACTATTAAGCAGCCACCTGTACTAAGCAGCCATGTTCTGTGATTCCCTTGACAGGCTGCTTAAGGCAGGTTTGACTGTATAGCCAGTAAACTTGCATCAAACATCAATAAAGGAATGGATTTCATTAGGAATGTCAACGAATATTCAATTTAAATTTCACGTTGCTCATAATTACATGCATTCTATTTGACGGACTCAGATGGAGGAAATTTGCAAACAATAATTGTACCACCCCCCCCCCATGAAAACGGACAAGATTCCCAGCTTCACTAAAAATGCATAACTGTCCCCTTGCCAGAACATCTGATGTTAACATATTTATGTCATCCGGTTTATTTGTGTGTTTTACGTTTATTTATCGTCGCTACCGGTTGCCCATATGAGCGACGCCTCCTGAAGAGATTAGTTATTTTAGATTTTGGAGGATAGTGCAATGATACAGACAGAGACCCATTCCAGAATCTCCTCTGGTTCTTTTACGTGCACGGTGTAAAGCATGAGACCTAGGTTTAACGTCCCATCTGAAAGACTGTTAATTTTATTAGGGTCAGACGGGGGATCGAACCTGCGATCCCTGGATTACCAGTCCAGCGTGTTACCACTGGACTACAGATCCGTCCTCCTGTTTATTTCTCCATGCTATGTGATATGATGTTAATTTGGGATCCCCAATACACAGCTGACATTTTGAAACTATGTATTTGCTCATATTATTGACACACAGAGTTTAATTGAGACAGAATTTGTCCCGGATACTATGTACATACGTGTAATACAATGTTATTTGTTGGATTATTAAACTTTTAAAAACACGATCCTTGTATACATGGACGACAATCAGGACATTCATTGTCCACACGCTTCAAATAATAATCATTTAATAATAGCATTATTACACGATTATTATTTCAAGCAAGTGGACAATAAATTGTGGAGAGTGTGTACATACGGTGACACGACCGGATGAGAGGAAAATTATGTAGAATTGCAACATCAGGGAAAGTTAAATAGCAGCATCACAGCTTTATGTGGTGCATGTAGACCCAAAGATGTCCTTCAAAGCATTATTGCAGGAATGGGCATGCACCAGGCTAGAACCACCAACCTCCCACAAGCCAGCTGCATAACAATGCAAGAAACAGGGATCATTCTAGAGGGCGATGTGGGCGAAAATGTCGCCCTAGGGACACTGACTTCGCCCTCTGGAGGCCCTACTTTTTAAAAATTATTTTTTGTTTTTTATACACTGGCCCATTATAAAGCACTCCTTCTATTCAAATGTTCAGTGTTCAGTCACTGCTTACAGCCATGCAAGAGTACAGTACAATGATGGCCCCAAATTCTAAGCTACCCTTGATGCTCAGGAACTCCACTGAGTATCTTCTGAGAGAGGAGCTGGCATAATGAACTTACCTGTAGGGCTATCATGTTCGGCCTGTACTGTTTACGAAAACCAAGGTTATACATCACATGTTTCCATATTTCAAATGCCACCGTTTCCTCCATCTGTCAACAGAGAACAAGCCTGGTATACACATCTACCGTATCTATCATTGTATAACGTGTTAAAACATCTACCGTATCTATCATTGTATAACATGCTAAAACATCTACCGTATCTATCATTGTATAACATGCTAAAACATCTACCGTATCTATCATTGTATAACATGCTAAAACATCTACCGTATCTATCATTGTATAACGTGCTAAAACATCTACCGTATCTATCATTGTATAACATGCTAAAACATTTACCGTATCTATCATTGTATAACATGCTAAAACATTTACCGTATCTATCATTGTATAATGTGCTATCATGTATATCACACATCTAATTTTTTTGACAAGAAAATCATGGAAAGAAATGATGTTTCAATGCATAACACGCACATGTAAATAGCCATTTCACCAGCTAAGATTGCTCAACAGGGCCTGCCCTGGCTTTTTATTTTTTTGTAGCCAATTCTTTAAAGCCAATTCTGTGTTGTCTTTAGCAAATTCTGACTTGCACGCTTTATTTCTTCATAACTTTTTCATTCATTAAGATAACATGCTCAATGTACACGATGTATACAGTTATCTCTGCTGATTCTAATAATGTATGTATGTTCCTTTAATGTCAAACCCCTTGCAGGGATGTAGACATGTTTTCATGGGCAAGCTTAGCCGACCTAAGTGGTTAACCAGTACTAAGCAATGTGTGTGAGGTGCCTTGCTCAATGACACTACATACGTGGCCTGACCGAGTATCGAACCGGGGACCGATCGATTCCAAATCCGACGCTCTACCACTGGACAACGGATGCATTATTGCAGGAATGGGCATGCACCAGGCTAGAACCACCAACCTACCACAAGCCAGCTGCATAACGATGCAGGAAAGAAAGGCAAGTGTTCCGAACACTGTTAGTCACTGCTTACAGCCATGTAAGGGTACAATGATGGCCCCAATTAAAGTACAGTGATGACCCAAATTCTAAGCTACCCTTGATGATGTTGGTTGTTTTGTAGATGAAATAGACACATTTATTACAAAATAAAAAATAGTACATACATGTACATGTAAAATTGTCTAAAATATTTCAAATTTCGGATTTAATAGTAATTGCAGTTATTTACTTATAACTTGTGCACTAATTGAGACATCTTGTTCTAATTTGGACCTTTTATATGCAGCTGGAATAATGTTTATCAAACATTAGACAAAATACAGCCGCTCAGTATTTGAAGTATGTTGTGTGGAACGGCTGGTACAATTTCTTCATTGCCCGTCTTTGTCTCGAGAGACAGAACTGCAGGAGAATTCTCGCTACAAATCTGAGGCCCTGACAGTACTACAATACTTACATGCATAAGGAGAATTCCAGCTACAAAGCTGAGGCCCTGACAGAACTACAATACTTACATGTATGAGGAGAATTCCTGCTACAAAGCTGAGGCCCTGACAGAACTACAATACTTACATGCATAAGGAGAATTCCAGCTACAAAGCTGAGGCCCTGACAGAACTACAAGTAACAATACTTACATGCATAAGTAGAATTGCTGCTACAAAGCTGAGGCCCTGACAGAACTACAAGTAACAATACTTACATGCATAAGGAGAATTCCAGCTACAAAGCCGAGGCCCTGACAGTACTACAATACTTACATGCATAAGGAGAATTCCAGCTACAAAGCTGAGGTCCTGACAGTACTGCAATACTTACATGCATAAGGAGAATTCCAGCTACAAAGCTGAGGCCCTGACAGTACTGCAATACTTACATGCATAAGGAGAATTCCAGCTACAAAGCTGAGGCCCTGACAGTACTACAATACTTACATGCATAAGGAGAATTCCAGCTACAAAGCTGAGGCCCTGACAGTACTGCAATACTTACATGCATAAGGAGAATTCCAGCTACAAAGCTGAGGCCCTGACAGTACTACAATACTTACATGCATAAGGAGAATTCCAGCTACAAAGCTGAGGCCCTGACAGTACTACAATACTTACATGCATAAGGAGAATTCCAGCTACAAAGCTGAGGTCCTGACAGTACTACAATACTTACATGCATAAGGAGAATTCCAGCTACAAAGCTGAGGCCCTGACAGTACTACAATACTTACATGCATAAGGAGAATTCCAGCTACAAAGCTGAGGCCCTGACAGTACTACAATACTTACATGCATAAGGAGAATTCCAGCTACAAAGCTGAGGCCCTGACAGTACCCAACGTCTGCATCCATCAGACTGTATGCCTTCAGTAGGTTAAACAAGGCTAACTGGCCACTGCCCAGCTGCATAGAAAAATACGGATGTCCTGGGAATGTCCGGCCTGAAAAGTCAGTTTAAGTAACAACTTTAAAGCAACACTACACCTGTAAAAAACGCAAATTTCTACAGAATGTAATCTCCAATTATATGGTATAATATTTTTCCAAATATCTGCCCAAGATTCATATCATTTCAACTAATAAACAAATGTTGTACACGACGTTTGTTGACATAAAAAACAATGTAAAACGGTCAACATCCATGTCCGTAATACAATGGCGTATCCCGTATAATAAAATTTATGGTACAGATTTACCGTTATATCTCACATTCTATAGGCATTAAATTATCTCTAAATGACAGTATCACACGTTTGGCATAAGACTCCAATAATAAATAAACATCAATTCAGGAGCGTGGCTGACAATTATATGAAATCTCACTTTCACTTTTGAGTTTGTAGACCGCAAGAACACTGTTTATTGTTTGAAAGTTAGTGTTCGAATTATTTCGGAAGATTTTGAAATTGCAGTACTACTAATATAAATTGTAAACATTTTTGCGATGTACTGTTGCTTTAACCCATTCAACCCCAAGTAACTGACATGGACTGGTGCGTGATATTTTCAGACCAATAAATTAATAAGAAAATTACCTTTGGACCAGTTCATTTATCAAAATGGGTAATTTTATCTAAAAATAGTAATAATTATTATTGGCAAAAAAGTGCAGATCCTGATGAGACGGCTCGTCACGAGCCGGCTCATCTGGATCTACACTTTTCATAAGCCTATTTAGAGGCCTGTGGGGTTGAAAGGGTTAAATGTGCATATCTTCATTATGGCTTCAAAATATAGTATCTCATTATAGATATTTAGCCGTGATAGCGCAGAGGTACCACATTCGCTTCAGGTGCGAAAGGCCCATTTGAAAATTACCTCCCTTTATGGATATTTTTAACAAAATCATCAATAACTCTGTAAATGGTATGGTTTACTACAGTTAACACTAGGATCCATTTGAATTATAGTATTATGTTTCCATCTGAAGAAAAAGAATGCATTACAGTTAACCAATAACCGGTCAATCACAACTAAAGGCACTTGCAAACAGCATAGAGCCTGATTAGATGGCACAGAACTTGTCGTCTGATGAGACTCTATGCTGTTTGCTAATCGGATAGTGGAGCTAAAACACTTGTCTGAATAGCAAACAACATAGATCCTGATCAGACGTGGCGTTACACCACAGCTGATCTGGATCTATGTTGTTTGCACATTCCGTCCAATTTACTTGGCGGGTTAACTCTATAAGGCCATCTTACAGAACCAGGACATGCTTTCTACATAGATTAATTTATAAATAACAGATACTACCTAAATCTATTAAAATAGCATGTTGATGATTGGTAAGCTGTTTAAGTAGTTCCGTGTAGTCAACTACCGGCGTGTTCTCCTGTATGCCCGGGTACTGGAGGTGGTGTTGCTCTACCAGGAACTCCCACACGTCACCACGCTTGGCTTGTGGAATCCCTGAACAGGAAACACTGATGTTTGTACATGCACAGAAGAAACATGTTATGTTATATGTTATGTTATATGTTATATTTCGGGTTTTACGCCTGCATCAGCACCATTTTGAGCTATATCGCTGGCGGGCAGTTCACCGAACAACACTTTTCCTGGGCAGGCTCCAGCGGTTAACCAGTACTTGGGTGCACCAACCTCCATAAGAAACTGCCAACTTTTTCATATAAATGAGACACGGTCTGAGCGGGGCTCGAACCCGTGACCATCAGTGATGATAGGTTACAGTGGTATACAAGTCAACGACCGTAACCACTCGACCACAGAGGTGGACGAAGAAACATGTAAAATTGTAGACAGTATGATGTTTATTGTTACAAGATGTACAGTTTGTCTATTATTACTGTGTTTACTACAACAGGGTTCCCTGTCTGAATTTTTGTCTGCAAAACTTCTATCGCTAATAGAAATAAAATGGAGCCAATTTGAAAAACTTGGAGCCAACTAAGAGCCATATAATTCACAAATAAATATTTGAAGTCATGTATTTGACAAAATATGATGTACAAATAAAAAAATGCTTACGGCAAATATGTTCGCAAAAGCAATTTAGAGCCAGTATTTGTTTTTTGTAGCAATTGGCGCCATTGGCGACCGACATCGGGAACCAGCTACAACTACATTAAATGGTTTTGCTTCTGACATAACATACCCCATATTCTAACTACATCAGCTTAACCCATTTCATTCTGAATACATTTAAAGGCTTTTGCAAACATAGATCCAGATCAGCTGCAGCGTGACGCTGCATGCTGATCAGGATCTATGTTGTTTGCTACATAGCCAAGTGTCTTAGCAAGATCATCTGAATAGCAAATAGCATAGAGCCTGATCAGACGGAGCCTGATCAGACGGAACGTTCCGTGGCGGTTGATCTGGCTCTATGTTCTTTGCAAATACTGTTTGAATGGTATCCAGAATGAAATGGGTTAAAGACAAAATAATTGTAACATTATCACAACAAAGAAGGATGGAAAGTACAGAAAGTTGCTGCTTAGCACAGTTGGCTGCTTAATACAGGTTGGCTGCTTAATACAGGTTGGCTGCTTAATAGAGGTCAAATGTATAATAAAAAAACATATTGGAAATCTGGAAACTGGCTGCTTAATACAGGTTGGCTGCTTAATAGAGGTCAAATGTATAATAAATCAACATATTGGAAATCAGGAAACTGGCTGCTTAATACAGGTTGGCTGCTTAATAGAGGTCAAATGTATAATAAATCAACATATTGGAAATCTGGAAACTGGCTGCTTAATACAGGTTGGCTGCTTAATAGAGGTCAAATGTATAATAAATCAACATATTGGAAATCTGGAAACTGGCTGCTTAATACAGGTTTACTGCTTAATACAGGTCAAATGTATAATAAATCAACATATTGGAAATCTGGAAACTGGCAGCTTAATTAGAGGTCAAATGTATAATAAAACAACATATTGGAAATGTGGAAACTGGCTGTTTAATACAGGTTGGCTGCTTAATGGAGGCGATCACTAACCAGGTTTGACTGTATGGAATTTTAGATTAATGAAAAGAAGACAAAGTGAAAACTAATGATTTATAGTTTTCTATTATTGGGGGAGGGGAGAGGCATTTTCGTCGTAAAAAAAATCATCGGCAATGATTTGTAATCCAGCTAGTTTATAGGAAGCCCAAATAAACATTGTAGACTTCAGGAAATAAAGCAATCTTATAATCAGTTTGTTGGAATGCCATTAATTTGTGTTTTAGGTTTATTTATCGTCGCTACCGGTTGCCCATATGAGCGAAGCCTCCTGAAGAGATTAGTCATTTTAGATTTTGGAGGATAGTGCAATGATAGAGACAGAGACCCATTCCAGAGTCTCCTCTGGTTCTTTTACGTGCACGGTGTAAAGCACCGACACAAGACCTCGGTTTAAAGTTCCATCTGAAAGCCTGTTAATTTTATTATCGAGGTTCGATCCCTGGATTACCAGTCCAGCATGTTACCACTGGACTACAGATCCGCCTTTAATATCATTTTCCACCTATATTACATTAATGATAACATGCTATTCTATTTTTAGAGTAACTCATTTAAATACACCCGGCCTGGTGGTTATAAAAAGATTGCAAAGATCTCAAACTTGTGTCAAGCTTTCTGATTGGCTGCAGCTGAGTACAATTCTCGAGGGCATCCATTCAAATCTAAAGTAATTATTCTTAATATTCAAAGCTCTCTGATTAGTTGCAGCTGTGCAGTTCTCAAAGGCAGCCAATAAACAATCAAATCTTATGTACCATTTTCAAATTCTGTCTCAAGGTGTGCAGCTGAGCACAGATCTGAAAGGCCCGAGTTTGAGATCGGAGCAAAATGTTTTAACCCATTTCATTCTGAATATATTTAAAGGCTTTTGCAAACAACATAGATCCAGATCAGCCACAGCGTGACGCTGCATGCTGATCAGGATCTATGTTGTTTACTACATAGCCAAGTGGTGTCTTAGCAAGATCATCTGAATAGCAAACAGCATAGAGCCTGATCAGACGACACATTGCGTGGCGGCAGATCTGGCTCTATGTTCTTTGCAAATACTGTTCGAATGGTATCCAGAATGAAATGGGTTAATGGTTGACCCTGGTGTTGCACAGAAACCTAACCTTGTCTAACACAGCTAAGTAGCTTCTGGTACTCGACCTTGGTGCCGGGTCTCCCAGGACAACTCATCATCTCATCCCATGACCTAGTGACCTCCTTCAGACACGGAATTATCTCCACGTAATCCAGCTTTTGACGTTTCAAGTCTGCTTCATCTTGCCGTGCTGAAAATACGTGCAAATATAACAAATCTCCATTAAGGAATGTGGCTTACTTACCATTATATAAAATCTTACTTTCACCTTTCAGAGTTTATAGACTGCAAAAACACTGTTTATAGATTGAAAGTTTATTTATCGTCGTTACCGGTTGCTCATATGAGCGACGGGTAGTTTACCTAACAACACCTTTCCTGGGCAGGCCCCATCACATATAGAGACACGGTCTGAATGGGCTCGAATACGTGACCATAAGTGATGATAGGTTACAGTGGTATACAAGTCAGCGACAGTAACCACTCAACCATGGAGGCGATAGTGATATCATATTATATGCCACAATGAATTGTTAGTGAATGTTTGAATTTGTGATGGTGTTCTTTTACGAATTATCTTGAAAATAAAACTGGTAAATTGCCCATCGCTCAAGTTTAAACATGATTTATTTTACAATGATTGCGAAACAAGTTTTAACAATTATATTAATCACTTGGTAGCAACGTTAAATGAAAAAAATCTGACAAGGTAATTACGTGCAGTGGGGGAAGGAAAACTCAGGATTATTATTAACCCATTCAACACTAAGTAACTGACATGGACTGGTCCATGATATTTTTAGACCAATAAATTAATAACAAAATTACATTTGGATCAGTTCATTTATCAAAATGGGTAATTTTTTTTCATTCTCGTCACGAGCCGGCTCATCTGGATCTACACTTTTTTGTAAGCCAATTTAGAGGTCTGTGGTGTTGAAAGGGTTAAATATTGTAAATTATGCAAAACCTGGACAGTAGCAAATAAATATGGAAAAATAAACCAACTATGACGGTAAATATCATGATTTTGGAAGTTCTGATAACACAGTGGTAGCGTGTTCGCTTCAGATGCAAACGGTCCGGAGTTCGAGCCATTACGATTGTGCCCTTAGGCAAGGCATTTAAATTCCACATTGCCTCTTCTCTCTCCCTCATGGCGATGGATTCCATCAGGAATGAGGTCTCTAGATTGATTAATATTAGTTGTAAGAACTTGTTTCACAATCAAGCTAAAATAAATTTGTATAAACTAAATATCATGATTGACAAATATGATTGGTTACAGCTTTTACAGAAACTTTTACTCTCTAACCAGATTCTATAACCGGGTTCTAGGGAAGGGGCTGAATTTAACATACCAGCTGGTAAATACAGACAAAAATATCTGACACAGTAATTACGTGTACTGGGGGAAAACTATTAAAAAATTAAATATTATAAATTATGCAAAAACTGGACAGTAGCAAATAAATATGGAAAAATAAACCAACTATGACGGTAAATATCATAGTGGTAGCGTGTTCGCTTCAGGTGCAAAAGGTCCGGAGTTCGAGCCATTACGATTGTGCCCTTAGGCAAGGCATTTAAATTCCACATTGCCTCTTCTCTCTCCCTCATGGCGATGGATTCCATCAGGAATGAGGTCTCTAGATTGATTAATATTAGTTGTATTACCAGCTGGTAAATACAGACAAAAAAAATTTCATTAGGCGATTTGGGAAAAACTATGAAAATAATCCATCCTACATTCAAATCATAGTAACCGTTCTTCGTCACTATGTGAGAAGAACAATACAACAAATACAAGCCAGCACATTCCTTTCTTCCAAATTTCAAACTCATTCTCAAGCGTCTCGATGGCCGAGCAAATGCCAACTTTGGCAGGGCTTTATTCTAGGTCAGAATTTTTGGGAGAAGTGAGAAAGCGCACGCTTGCGTTTTTAAAAAATAAATTTCAACAAAATAGGGTTAAAATACACAATATGACCATTAAATAGAACATATGAATAGAAGCCGTGCTTTATAATGGGCCAGTGTATCTTACTGGACAAAATTTTGTATGAAAATTGTAAAAAAATAAAAAACATTCAGGTAGAAGTGGGGCCCCCAAAGGGCGAAGTCAGGGTCCCTAGGGCGACTATTTCACCCAAGTCACCTTCTAGAAGGAGCCCTGTTTAGGTGGGTATTTATTATCGCCACCAGCGACGACTCCAGAAATATATCAAATCATTTTATATTTTGGAGGATAGTGAATATACACAAGACACTTCAATTCCAGAAGCATCCCTGGTTCTTTTACATGCCTGGTGTATAGCACCGATACATGAGACCTCGATTAATAGACCCATCAAAATCTCAGTTTTGAACATTTAAAGACTCGTGAATGAATTTGAGTAACAGTCACAGAGGATACAAACCATACTTGCTTATTAGTGTGTGTTTTACGTTTATTTACCGTCGCTACCAGTTGCCCATATGAGCGACCAATTCCAGAATCTCCACTGGTTCTTTTATGTGCACGGTGTAAAGCACCGACACGAGACCTCAATTTAATGTCCCATCTGAAAGACTGTTAATTTTATTAGGGTCAGACGGGGGATCGAACCTGCGATCCCTGGATTACTACAAATCCGTAAGCAAGTCTGGAATAAACAAACCACCTTGTAATAGAATGAGGACAAAGATCTTTATCTAGGTAAAAGTTGACATTCATTATAACAAATTTTATGCACAAGTCAAGACTAAAACGTGGCAACCGATGGCAATATGACATGGCAGACGGTAGAGGATATGCAGTACTAAAGTGTCGGGGACAAGTCTGGTTTTGCTTGGAGCCAGACTTAGCTGAGGGAATATTACCATCAAAGTAACTCCACAGGGGCAGGGTTTTAGCTTAAACTTTATTTATTTTACAACGATTGTGAAGCAAGTTTTAACAACGTAAATGTAGTCATTCGTGTGGGAGGAAACCAGAGTACCCGTAGAAAAACCACCTGTCCGATCTGGCGACCACCATACCATCTCACATACTTCCCGGTCCGAGGATCGAACCCGGGTTGCATTGGTGATAAGCGAGTGAGCTAACCACTGAGTTAATCGTGCATGGTTTTACCGAAACAATTCTGACAGGACATGGTCCTGGCCCTTTTCCTGACCCTGAAGGAGCTGGGTTAGAAATTTCTGGTGTCTTATATGCTAATAAGACAGTACAAAATGAATAGCATGTTGTTTGAAACAGAACGACTGATACATTCCCACAAAACTGTACACAGAGAATGACATGTTCAACTGAAGACGGTGTTACAAAAATGATGTGCAAAAACTAAGTTCACCATGAAACTATTGAATTGCATTCCTTATTTGTATGCACTTACATAATAGTTTTGTGATGAACTCTGCTACATAACTACACTAACAGATTGTACAAACAATATTGCTGTGGTTTACCTTTAAACACAACTACTGAGCGAGATCCAAACAGCACAAAATATCCTACAACAGTAGCAAAAGCTGATATATGAACCAAATATATCCACACAGCATCCACGTAGCAGATTAAACTGATATCACTATAACTGGAAGATAGCCACGCGTGATAATAATAGCATTCTATGTTCATGAGTAAAATTATGTTATATTTCGGGTTTTACGCCTGCATCAGCACCATTTTGGGCTATATTGCCAGCGGGCAGTTTACCTAACAACACCTTTCCTGGACAGTGGTTAACCAGTACTTGGGTGCACCAACCTCCGTAAGAAACTGCCAATTTTTTCATCTAAATGAGACACGGCCTGAGCGGGGCTCGAACCCGTGACCATCAGTGATGATAGGTTACAGTGGTATACAGGTCAGCGACCTTAACCACTCGACCACGGAGGCGGACGACATCATGAGTAAAATATAAATCGATCATTCATTTAAAAAATCATATTTTATTTTTATTTTCAACGGAAAATTATTTTTTCGGATAGAATATTGATGCAAAATGGCACTAGAACGCCACACTTAGAATACGCCATAAATGACGTCACTGTCGGCTCGAGTCGAGTCGGAACCAAAACAATTCATGTTGACAATATTTCAAACTGCGATGACTGCAAACAATAAGCATAAAGCAGTGAGCATACAATTTAAACGTAAAAATAGAATACAATTCACTGAATCTTTTTAATAGTCCAAAATGATAATTGCCGAGAAACAAACAGTAAATATAGATCCTTCACTCTTGTTAAATAACCAATCTTCAAGTACATAAAAAAACTGGATAGCTACTGATGATTGATTTGTCTTCTAGTTCATAAACAAACTGGATAGCTACTGATGATTGATTTATTTTCAAGTACATAAACAAACTGGATAGCTACTGATGATTGATTTATCTTCTAGTACATAAACAAACTGGATAGCTACTGATGATTGATTTATCTTCTAGTACATAAACAAACTGGATAGCTGCTGATGATTGATTTTGTTTTCATTAAAAACCAAGACACAAGTTGTACATTTGATCCTGATGAAGTATTCAAAGAAGGCGAAGCAGACAAATTATACAGTTCCGGAGTTCACCTGCCAAATATAATCTTTACATAGCAATTAAATGTTCTCTTTCTGCACTTCATCAAGGTGTGAAATAAAGTTTATTTTATATCAGTGAAAAACACCGACAACTGACATTTCAAACCTCAACAAAACGCAGAAAAAGAACATTTAATTGCTATAATTACAACTACTATATTACAAATCGATTCGTCAACATTTCCCAATACCGTACCGAATCCTTTATCAGGGTTCATTCTAGGTCAGAATTTTTGGGAGAAGTGAGAAAGCGCGTGATCGCTTCCTTAAATGGTGGTCTTTAATATACTACTGCAAAATAGGGTTAAAATGCACAGTACAACCATTAAATACAATATTTGAGTAGAAAGAGTGCTTTATAATGGACCAGTGCATTTTACTAGACAAAATTTTGTTTGAAAATCATAAAAACTAAAAAATATATATTTTTTAAATTTATTTTAGGGAGAAGTGGGGCCCCCAGAGGGCGAAGTCAGTGCCCCTAGGGCGACAATTTTGCCCACATCACCCTCTAGAATGATCCCTGCCTTTATGGTGTACAAGTTCCTCTAGTGTTGGAGCAGACTATATTTTTGCAAAGTCATGCATTAATAATCACCGTGAATACTTAGAGAACAGAATTCACAGGGTTATGAAAGGCGATCACATGAGCTGCATCTCGACATTGCACTAAGTTGTAACTATTTACCGTATATTCCCGTCAATAAGTCGACCTTTTGGATATAAAAAAGGTCGACTTATGGACGAGAATCAAGGAAAAACATCTTTTTTAAAAAGTTGAATGTGTTTTTTATTTGTTGGAACTTTATTTATGTCTGTTTGTTTTATTTGATTTAATATATAGAGAATATTAGGTTACTGTCTTATAAATTTTAATTTATTAGGCGAGTCGGAAAAAAAAATACAAGGCGAGGTAACCTAATATTCTATTTATCCTACATTCTGAGTGTGCACCAGACACAAAAACAAACAAACTAGCCATGACAGCTTATAAACTCGCTACGCACTTGGTAATATATTGCGCATTGATATTTCTATTTATAGATAAATGATAAATGACATTTCTTTGACAACAGTAGTTTCCAGAGGGGTCTCATCGAGTGCTGATAATTTATCCCAAACAACCTGAAAGTTTGCCTGTACACGACTTTCTTCTTGGGACATTTCCAAACTCAGCAGACAACACAATGTGACCACAGACGCTTTGTTTATTTACAAACCGTAATCTGGGTCATAAAAGCTTTATTAGGCACTGACTAATAAAGCAAAAATTATTAGGCAGGCCGTTTTTGTACGTTATTTCACATGAAGGTAGGATAAAACAATTTGGTTAGCCACTTATTTACCATAGAAAAGCTGATAAACAAACTTAATAAATTATTGTTGTACATCAGTGTATTTTGTTGTACGATTTGCAACGGAATAAATTCAACCAGATATGTGTGGCGTCCGTGGTCCAGTGGTAGAGCGTCGGATTTGGAATCGAACGGTCGCGGGTTCGATACTCGGTCAGGCCACGTATGTAGTGTCATTGAGCACATCACACACATTGCTTAGTACTGGTTAACCACTTAGGTCGGCTAAGCATGCCCAGGAAAAACATGTCTACGTCCCCGCGAGGGGTTTGACATTAAAGGAACATACGATATCTTAAATTGAACTCAATTTTATTCAAAAATGAGAGAAAAAACCATTGCCGTAATGATTGTCCACAAAGTACCTTCGACTTATGGAAGGATCCAGCTTAATATCTGCATTTTCAGGGTTCATTCTAGGTCAGAATTTTTGGGAGAAGTTAGAAAGCGCGTGATCGCTTCCTTAAATGGTGTTCTTTAATATACTTCTGCAAAATAGGGTTAAAATACACCATTAAATACAACATTTGAATAGAAGGAGTGCTCTATAATGGGCCAGTGTATCTTACTAGACACAATTTTGTTTGAAAATCGTAAAAACCAACAAACAAAAAATTATTAGGGAGAAGTGGGGTCCCCAGAGGGTGAAGTCAGGGTTCCTAGGGCGACAATTTCGCCCACATCGCCCTCTAGAATGATCCCTGATTTTAAAGCCAAAGGTTGTACATGGACATATGGCCGAGATCGACTTATGTCCAAGAATATACGGAACTAAACACAGCTATTTTTGTTTGGCATTATCTTCTGGAGGAATGCAGTAATTTAAATATAAAAAATATCCCAGTAAAGGTCATACGCTCGTATTCCACTTTGCCAGCAAGAAATGGTATATTCAAAATGACACAAAATACAAGTGATTCTGATACAGGGTTTGATATTTGTGGTGTGATACCCGGCCAGGGAAATGTGTGAGAGGAGGGTCATCATATAGCTATCTTTAATTAATCCCGTTCCCACAATACACTTAGTTAGAATGTGTGCAGTTGTAAAATTTAATGGCAGAAATTACTCATAACCCTTTACTGCATGACAGAAGAGGTCAATTACTCAATATATCTCCATACTGCTGATAAGCAACAGGCACGCTGTATTACATACTCAATAATATAAGACGAGAAGACACTCTGATGATTCAGTTTGTTTACACTTGTAGCCGGTTAACCATGTCGGCGAACCATGTCGGCGAACGGTGTCGGCGAGCGGTGTATTGAATAAGGAACTGAATATAAAATATGCTGTTAAATGACTTGTTTCTTCATTTTTCACGATTACTCCATCTACCAATTCTACGGCATCCCCTAATCATTTTTGCTGCAATTTGTTTGCAGATTAATAATAATGTAGTAGATTGCTTATGCAATTAAGAGAAAAAAATAGCCTCTTATGAAATTAAACTGACACACAATTTATATACGAATGGTTTTATGCAGGGACAAAGTATGCAATAATGGAATTTAGTTATTATGTTTTATATTTCGGGTTTTAAGCCTGCATCAGCACCATTTTTGGGCTATATCGCCAGCGGGCAGTTTACCTTTACCTCTAACAACACCTTTCCTGGGCAGGCTCCAGCGGTTAACCAGTACTTGGGTGCACCAACCTCAGTAAGAAACTGCCAACTTTTTCATATAAATGAAACACAGTCTGAGCAGGGCTCGAACCCGTGACCATCAGTGATGATAGGTTACAGTGGTATACAAGTCAGCGACCTTAACCACTCGACCACGGAGGTGGACAAATATGCATTTAGAGTCTAAGAGTGGAATGCACTATATTAATATTAAAATATTTATATAAGGAATGCGCGTCTCCACTTTCACACTTGATGTACGGTAATTGTAAAATAAAAATATATACGAACCATACATGTGTATCCATGAAACACAAATAATTCTAAGCAGAGGCCTTACACAATATAATATAGACACATGTCACCAGCTTATTGATTCAGTCTGCAGTAATTAGTTATTTAAGAATGATGAAAAGATTACACTCAGTCACATTCTGGCTATCCACTGCAAATGTCACAATATGGTATTTAATTCCACAGTGACATTCTAGCAAAGCTTAACGATAACACAAATGCTAATAATGTGTAACTAATGAATGCACCAAGGACTGTACATTTTCCCATCACATTTCATGTCGTTGTTTATTTTGCTCAGTAGACTGGTTCTTAGATAATTTTATTTAAAATACAAATGTACAGTCAAACCTGTCTTAATCCTTTCCTTCATAGAGATTTAGGTTAATATACTATTATATCTCCATACAAACGACAGCCATTTAGCTATCATGCATTGGATAAGTAGTGGCCATATCTATCCCACCTCCATAGATATTACTGGGACTACATGAGATTTAGGTTAATATACTATTATATCTCCATACAAACGACAGCCATTTAACTATCATGCAGTGGATAAGTAGTGGCCATATCTATCCCACCTCCATAGATATTACTGGGACTACATGAGATTTAGGTTAATATACTATTATATCTCCATACAAATGACAGCCATTTAGCTATCATGCATTGGATAAGTAGTGGCCATATCTATCCCACCTCCATTGATATTACTGGGACTACATGAGATTTAGGTTAATATACTATTATATCTCCATACAAATGACAGCCATTTAGCTATCATGCAGTGGATAAGTAGTAGCCATATCTATTCCACCTCCATAGATATTACTGGGACTACATGAGATTCTGGTCATTATTATGAACATTGGTTTGGCTACTACATTGTCAATGTATGTCGTATTGGCAATGGCGTCAAGAGGTGCTTCTATGAGGGAAAGGGTTGAGCAGCCAGCCAAGGGAGTCAGAGAAAGTGGCTGCTTAGCACAGGTGGCTGCTTAATAGAGGTCAAATGTATAACAAAACAACCGATTGGGAATATGGAAACTGGCTGCTTAATACAGGTTGGCTGCTTAATGGAGGTGACCACTAACACATGTTTCACTGTATTAGTTTAAACATTATTTATTTCAGTATTTGTAAACAAGAAATGAACATTTTACATATAATTTAACAGCAGTAGACTGAAAGGGATTAGAATGAAAGAAAACTTATATAGTTCTTCTTCCTATTAATATACAATAGACAGGAGAATAATATATATAACAATGAAAATACATGAAATCTATTCTAGGTATATGCTAAAGAATTTCAGAAGTTATTGAATTAGTGAGTCAATAGTTTTGGATGTATAAAAGAAAATGGTTAATATCTAAAGGAATATTTGAAGAAAGTTCAAGAACATGAACTATCAAATCGGAGCACGAGAAAAAAAAGAGATTAGGTTGGCTGCTTAATGGAGGTGACCACTAACACAGGTTTGACTGTATATTGAAAATAGTTTTTAGTCTGATGGGAAAAGGTTGTATATGCAGCAAGCAGCTAGTGAAAGCAATCGAAATGACTGTTTAACCCATTCAACACTAAGTAACTGACATGGACTGGTCCATGATATTTTTAGACCAATAAATTAATAACAAAATTACATTTGGATCAGTTCATTTATCAAAATGGGTAATTTTTTTCTCTAAAAATAGTTATATTACTTGAATAAAATGCAGATCCTGATGAGACGGCTCGTCACAAGCCGGCTCATCTGGATCTACACTTTTTTGTAAGCCAATTTAGAGGTCTGTGGTGTTGAAAGGGTTAACAGAAGTGACCATTTACCACAGGGTCCATTGATACTGCCAATTAAAATTATATATTGTTATATTTCGGGTTTTACGCCTGCATCAGCACCATTTTGGGCTATATCGCCGGCGGACAGTTTACCTAACAACACCTTTCCTGGGCAGGCTCCAGCGGTTAACCAGTACTTGGGTGCACCAACCTCCGTAAGAAACTGCCAACTTTTTCATATAAATGAGACACGGTCTGAGCGGGGCTCGAACCCGTGACCATCAGTGATGATAGGTTACAGTGGTATACAAGTCAGCAACATTAACCACTCGACCACGGAGGCGGACACATCAGAATACAGAATGTTTTATTGGTCAAAAGTACCAGATATTTAAGAAATAATTTCCATTGAATGTGCGTTTTCAAATCCAAATATTCACATAGAAACGGAAAAAAAAATATAAAAAATATAGCACCGTCATATACGCGAATTGTTTATCAACAAACGCAGGTAAACACTGCTCAATGTGCACGTGTGACGCAACAACAGATATTGAAACAACGGTCTTAGATGTTTGTTCTTATTGCCGATAGAAAGCGATGCCTACAGGATGTACACAGGGCGTGGCAAACTGATTTAGAAAAGTCTTACTTTCACTTGGCTATATTGCAATAATCACACTGTTTACTACCATCCATACAAGACAAGTTTTTTACCACCAGATTATGGACTCAAAGTGGCTTCCCGTCTTATAAGTGAGTGCTAAAAGAAAAATGTGTCCATAATGTTCATGTGTCCATAATGTTCGTGTGTCCATAATGTTCATGTGTCCATAATGTTCATGTGTCCATAATGTTCATGTGCCCATAATGTTCATGTGTCCATAATGTTCATGTGTTCATAATGTGTGTGTGTCCATAATGTTCATGTGTCCATAATGTTCATGTGTCCATAATGGTCATGTGTCCATAATGTTCATGTGTCCATAATGTTCATGTGTTCATAATGTGTGTGTGTTTATAATGTGTATGTGTCCATAATGTTCATGTGTACATAATGTTCATGTGTCCATAATGTTCGTGTGTCCATAATGTTTGTGTGTCCATAATGTTCATTTGTTCATAAATGTGTCCATAATGTTTCATGTGTCCATAATGTTCAGGTGTCCATAATGTTCAGGTGTCCATAATGTTCAGGTGTCCATAATGTTCATGTCTCCATAATGTTCATGTCTCCATACTGTTCATGTGTCCATAATGTTCATGTGTCCATAATGTTCATGTGTCCATACTGTTCATGTGTCCATAATGTTCATACTGTGCATGTGTCCATAATGTTAATGTGTCCATAATGTTCATGTATTCATAATGTTCATGTGTCCATAATGTTCATGTGTCCATAATGTTCATACTGTTCATGTGTCCATAATGTTCATGTGTCCATACTGTTCATGTGTCCATAATGTTCATGTGTCCATAATGTTTCATGTGTCCATAATGTTCATGTGTCCATAATGTTCATGTGTCCATAATGTTCATGTGTCCATAATGTTCATGTGTCCATAATGTTCATGTGTTCATACTGTGCATGTGTCCATAATGTTCATGTGTCCATAATGTTCATGTATTCATAATGTTCATGTGTTCATAAATGTCTCCATAATGTTCATGTGTCCATAATGTGCATGTGTCCATAATGTTCATGTGTCCATAATGTTCATGTGTTCATACTGTTCATGTGTCCATAATGTTCATGTGTCCATACTGTTCATGTGTCCATAATGTTCATGTGCCCATAATGTTTCATGTGTCCATAATGTTCATGTGTCCATACTGTTCATGTGTCCATAATGTTCATGTGTCCATAATGTTCATGTGTCCGTGTACATAATGTTCATGTGTCCATAATGTTCATGTGTCCATAATGTTTCATGTGTCCATAATGTTCATGTGTCCATAATGGTCATGTGTCCATACTGTTCATGTGTCCATAATGTTCATGTGCCCATAATGTTCATGTGTCCATAATGTTCATGTATTCATAATGTTCATGTGTTCATAAATGTCTCCATAATGTTCATGTGTCCATAATGTTCATACTGTTCATGTGTCCATAATGTGCATGTGTTCATAATATCCATGTGTTCATAAATGTGTCCATAATGTTCATGTGTTCATAATGTTCATGTGTTCATAAATGTCTCCATAATGTTCATGTGTCCATAATGTTCATGTGTCCATAATGTTCATGTGTTCATACTGTTCATGTGTCCATAATGTGCATGTGTTCATAATATTCATGTGTTCATAAATGTGTCCATAATGTTCATGTGTTCATAATGTTCATGTGTTCATAAATGTGTCCATAATGTTCATGTGTCCATAATGTTCATGTGTCCATAATGTTCATGTGTTCATACTGTTCATGTGTCCATAATGTTCATGTGTCCATACTGTTCATGTGTCCATAATGTTCATGTGTCCATAATGTTTCATGTGTCCATAATGTTTCATGTGTCCATAATGTTCATAATGCTCATGTGTCCATAATGTTTCATGTGTCCATAATGTTCATGTGTCCATAATGTTCATGTGTCCATAATGTTCATGTGTCCATAATTTAGAAAAAGGAAATGAATCACTCGGACACTGAACATTTCCTTAACTTGCACTGGCCAAACATGCCATACATGGTCTGGTATCCATTTTATCAACCATTCTTATATGTCATTATTGTCATGGTAAACAGACATGGATTTACATCTTTGATCAGGTAAATTTGCCGAATGAAAGTCGCACTTTGACATAATAATTGTGAAATAATGCACATTTACACTGAAGGGACAAGAAAAGTAATTCGATTTAACCGAAAATTTGACCTTAAGAAATTTGACAAAACTATAGCCAAAATGATAGTATTTGAAACAAGACTTGGCTGGACTTTGATGTAACCAGTGAATTTGACATAAACGTTTTTAAGATAACAGATGTAGACTGTATTTGCCTAACCTGATGTTGCCTACCCATTGAATATACTGTGTTTATACAAATTTATTTTAGCTCGATTGCGAAACAAGTTCTTATAACTTATACTAATCACTCTCGAGACCTCATTCCTGATGGAATCCATCGCCACGAGGGAGAGAGAAGAGGCATGTGGAATTTAAATGCCTTGCCTAAGGGCACAATCGTAACGGCTCCAGCAGGGCTCGAACTCCGGGCCTTTCGCACGTGAAGCGAACGCGCTACCACTGAGCTGTCACGACTTCCACATATTGAATATACTGTAGGCCATCTGTCGAGATATAATAATCATAAGATGAGAAAACGGATATTTGATAACATGCAGTGAAAATGAAACCACAATGTAAATACAGGAAACCAATTAAAAAGACCTATTCTCCTATAAGAGTAGTCAGGGGGAAGTAACTCACCAATGTCTTTCATTGGATGAAAGGTCAAAACATGAGCTATAGAGATTCTAATGTTCCCTTCTGAAGCAAACAAATCCACTGATAACTGTCGCGAATAGCGTAATAAATCTACTGATAACTGTCGTGAATAGCGTAATTAAATTCTAAAGAAAACGCAAGAATCTCGTGCACAGTGTGGCAATCAACGATAGTAAATAAAATACATGAACATACACCTGTATTAGATAATCAAACCTGTCATAAGCAGTCAGTCAAGGGAGTGACGCGTTGTTTAATAGAAGTTAATTGTTGAACAAATTGCAAATTTTAATAACGGCCGTCATACAAGTCTACTACTTAATACACGTCGACTGCTTAATACAGGACAACTGCATTATACAGGTTGATTGCTTAATACAGGTCAATTGCTTAATACAGGTTAACTGCTTAATACAGGTCGGCTGCTTAATACAGGTCAACTGCTTTATACAGGTTGACTGCTTAATACAGGTCAACTGCTTAATACAGGTTAACTGCTTAATACAGGTCAGCTGCTTAATACAGGTCAACTGCTTAATACAGGTTAACTGCTTAATACAGGTCTACTGCATAATACTGGTTAACTGCTTAATACAGCTTGACTGCTTAATACAGGTTGGCTGCTTAATACAGGTCAACTGCTTAATACAGCTCGACTACTTTATACAGGTCAACTGCTTTATACAGGTCAACTACTTTATACAGGTCGACTGCTTTATACAGGTCAACTACTTTATACAGGTCAACTGCTTAATACAGGTCAACTACTTTATACAGGTCGACTACTTTATACAGGTCGACTGCTTAATACAGGATCAAATGCTTTATACAGGTCAACTGCTTAATACAGCTCGACTACTTTATACAGGCCAACTGCTTTATACAGGTCAACTGCTTTATACAGGTCGACTGCTTTATACAGGTCAACTGCTTTATACAGGTCAACTGCTTTATACAGATCAACTGCTTTATATAGGTCAACTGCTTTATACAGGTCGGCTGCTTAATACAGGTTGACTGCTTAATACAGGCCAACTGCTTAATACAGGTCAACTGCTTTATACAGGTCAACTGCTTAATACAGGTTGACTGCTTAATACAGGTTAACTGCTTTATACAGGTTGACTGCTTAATACAGGTTGACTGCTTAATACAGGTCAACTGCTTTATACAGGTTGACTGCTTAATACAGGTTGACTGCTTAATACAGGTCAACTGCTTTATACAGGTTGACTGCTTTATACAGGTTGACTGCTTAATACAGGTTGACTGCTTAATACAGGTCAACTGCTTTATACAGGTTGACTGCTTAATACAGGTTGACTGCTTAATACAGGTCAACTGCTTTATACAGGTTAACTGCTTAATACAGGTTGACTGCTTAATACAGGTCAACTGCTTAATACAGGTCAACTGCTTTATACAGGTCAACTACTTAATACAGGTCAACTGCTTTATACAGGTTGACTGCTTAATACAGGTTGACTGCTTAATACAGGTCAACTGCTTAATACAGGTCAACTGCTTTATACAGGTCAACTACTTAATACAGGTCAACTGCTTAATACAGGTTGACTGCTTAATACAGGTCAACTGCTTTATACAGGTCAACTACTTAATACAGGTCAACTGCTTAATACAGGTCAACTGCTTAATACAGGTCAACTGCTTTATACAGGTCAACTACTTAATACAGGTCAACTGCTTAATACAGGTCAACTGCTTAATACAGGTCAACTGCTTTATACAGGTCAACTACTTAATACAGGTCAACTGCTTAATACAGGTTGACTGCTTTATACAGGTCGACTGCTTTATACAGGTTAACTGCTTTATACAGGTTGACTGCTTTATACAGGTTAACTGCTTTATACAGGTCGACTGCTTTATACAGGTCGACTGCTTTATACAGGTCAACTGCTTTATACAGGTCAACTGCTTTATACAGGTTAACTGCTTTATACAGGTCGACTGCTTTATACAGGTTAACTGCTTTATACAGGTTAACTGCTTATACAGGTCGACTGCTTTATACAGGTCGACTGCTTTATACAGGTCAACTGCTTTATACAGGTCGACTACTTGATACAGGTCAACTGCTTTATACAGGTCGACTGCTTTATACAGGTCAACTGTTTAATACAGGTTGACTACTTTATACAGGTCAACACTTTATACTGCTTGATACAGGTTGGTTGCTTAACACATGTTGACTTGTGGCAGGTCAAAGGTCAACTGCACAATACAGGTCGGCTGCATAATACAAGCCTATTGCTCAATACAGCTAACGCTAACACAGGTTGATACTGTGTATATACTAGCAGAGTAATGTCTGTGTGTATGATACCTTGTAGATCTATGTTCTCTTTCTCCATGCGGATCAGCAGTAGTGTCTCCAATATTGCTTTCTTCCACAGTGCGCGCAGATCCTCCGAACTCTTCCCCTTTGACTCGCTTACATCCTCCTCCAAGCAATCTGTTACAAAATAATCATGTCCTGTGTCATGTGATTTTTTTTTAAACTTAAAATATTATCTTGCAAATTCGTTCAAACATACATCATTCTATTTCCCTGCCTTTTATCCTCCGAATAACGACCACATTTGAACGCTGACTCTTTGCTGTTACCATGTGTAGTCATTAAACTTTATTTATTTTACAACGATTGCGAAGCAAGTTTTAACAACTTATATTAATCACTCTCGTTGGCGTGGATGAAAGCGTAAATGTGGCCATTCGTGTGTGGGAGGAAACCGGAGTACCCGGAGAAAACCCACCTGTCCGATCTGGCGACCACCGTACCATCTCACATACTTCCCGGATTTGCTATTGGCTAAACCAAACGGAAAGCATTAGTATGAGATTGGAGAAAAGTGTTATAACCTCCAGGCCTGGTATATCGTATCAGACACTAGTTGAATGATAGAGTGATTGACTCGTGCATTGATCAATAAACTGAATGATTAGTTGATGCTATATATTTTCAGTTCACTATATCAATTATATTAATTACGGATCTTATATATATATATATATATACTTATTTCAAGGGCATTAACCCTTTCAACACCACATACCTCTAAATAGGCTTACAAAAAGTGTAGATCCAGATGAGCCGGCTCATGACGAGCCGTCTCATCAGGATCTGCACTTTTTGCCAGTAATATTACTATTTTTAGACAAAATTACCCATTTTGATAAATGAACTGGTCCAAATGTAATTTTCGTATTAATTTATTGGTCTAAAAACTGATCATGGACCAGTCCATTTCAGTTACTTGGTGTTGAATGGGTTAACTCTTATCTGCTTCGTACAATCAATTCAAGAGTTGACCTTCATGTTGAGGTCACACTCCCACAAAGTTTGAATTTAATTAGTTTATACAAATTGGTTTGCGTTGTGTGCGTTTTACGTGTTTGCGTTGTGTGTGCGTTTTACGTGTTTGTGTTGTGTGCGTTTTACGTGTTTGCGTTGTGTGCGTTTTACGTGTTTGCATTTTACGTGTTTGCGTTGTGTGCGTTTTACGTGTTTGCGTTGTGTGTGCATTTTACGTGTTTGCATTGTGTGCATTTTACGTGTTTGCGTTGTGTGCATTTTACGTGTGTGTGTTGTGTGCATTTTACGTGTTTGCGTTGTGTGTGCGTTTTACGTGTTTGCGTTGTGTGCATTTTACGTGTTTGCGTTGTGTGCATTTTACGTGTTTGCGTTGTGTGGTGCGTTTTACGTGTTTGCGTTGTGTGTGCATTTTGTGTGCATTTTACGTGTGTGCGTTGTGTGCGTTTTACGTGTTTGCGTTGTGTGCGTTTTACGTGTTTGCGTTGTGTGCATTTTACGTGTTTGCATTGTGTGCATTTTACGTGTTTGCGTTGTGTGCATTTTACGTGTTTGCGTTGTGTGCGTTTTACGTGTTTGCGTTGTGTGCATTTTACGTGTTTGCGTTGTGTGTGCGTTTTACGTGTTTGCATTGTGTGTGCGTTTTACGTGTTTGCGTTGTGTGTGCGTTTTACATGTTTGCGTTGTGTGCGTTTTACGTGTTTGCGTTGTGTGCGTTTTACGTGTTTGCATTGTGTGCGTTTTACGTGTTTGCGTTGTGTGCGTTTTACGTGTTTGCGGTGTGTGCGTTTTACGTGTTTGCGTTGTGTGTGCGTTTTACGTGTTTGCGGTGTGTGTGCGTTTTACGTGTTTGCATTGTGTGCGTTTTACGTGTTTGCGTTGTGTGCATTTTACGTGTTTGCGTTGTGTGCATTTTACGTGTTTGCGTTGTGTGCGTTTTACGTGTTTGCGTTGTGTGTGTGTTTTACGTTTATTTATCATCGCTACCGGTTGCCCATATGAGCGATGCCTCCTGAAGAGATCAGTCATTTTAGATATTTGGAGGATAGTGCAATTATACAGACAGAGACCCATTCCAGAGTCTCCTCTGGTTCTTTTACGTGCACGGTATACAGCACCGACACGAGACCTCGGTTTAAAGTCCCAGCTGAAAGACTATTAGGGTCAGATGGGGGATCGAACCTGTGATCCCTGGATTACCAGCCCAGCGTGCTACCACTGGACTACAGATCCGTTTGTGTTCAATTGTGCAGCAAGTTTATACAGCATTAGTTTAATAATCGCTCTCGAGACCTCATTCCTGATGGAATCCATCACCATCAGGGATAGAGAAGAGGCAATGTGATTTTAAGTGTCTCGCCGAAGGTCACACACAACCATTGTGTTTCTAACGGGTCTCGATCTCCAGTCGGGCACCTTAACCATGAGACCATGGAAGCTCCACACATAGGTGGGAATCTTCAGTCGGGCACCTTAACCATGAGACAATGGAAGCTCCACACATAGGTGGGAATCTCCAGTCGGGCACCTTAACCATTAGACCATGGGAGCTCCACACATAGGTGGGAATCTCCAGACGGGCACCTTAACCATTAGACCATGGAAGCTCCACACATAGGTGGGAATCTCCAGACGGGCACCTTAACCATTAGACCATGGAAGCTCCACACATAGGTGGGAAACTCCAGTCGGGCACCTTAACCATGAGACCATGGAAGCTCCACACATAGGTGGGAATCCTCCAGTCGGGCACCTTAACCATGAGACCATGGAAGCTCCACACATAGGTGGGAATCTCCAGTCGGGCACCTTAACCATGAGACCATGGAAGCTCCACACATAGGTGGGAATCTCCAGATGGGCACCTTAACCATGAGATCATGGAAGCTCCACACATAGGTGGGAATCTCCAGACGGGCACCTTAACCATGAGATCATGGAAGCTCCACACATAGGTGGGAATCTCCAGACGGGCACCTTAACCATTAGACCATGGAAGCTCCACACATAGGTGGGAACCTCCAGTCGAGCACCTTAACCATTAGACCATGGAAGCTCCACACATAGGTGGGAAATACTCAATGTATCTTGATGGGCATTGACAGGGGATTGAACTTACAAAGATCGGATTGGTAGTGCAGACTATCACTGCGTCATGAAATCACATACCTTCTAATGTTGGTGTACAGGGGTGCTTAGCAGGGGTGACAACTCTATTGAATATAGCCTGTCTCCAGGATCCCCGTTGCAGCGGACCGATATTATCCAGGGAATCTGGTTGGTCGGAATCATCACTACCGTGATCGCTATGGCGACCAGAGCTTCGCTTCACCGGTGAGCCAGTGTTTGCCAAAATAAACCTGTAAACGTACAAATACTTTATAGTCCACACATAGCTAATCACTCATTGAGTCATGATGACATATTACTGTTTATTCCACAGACGGGTCGGTGATTTAGTGGTTAACATGTTGAACTGCATATGAACTGAACTTACATTCCGATAAACACAGTTACCCGTGAGATATTGCTGATTGGCTAAAGTTGTTATTTGACATCACAAATTGCACATGTTTCTAACAGTTGTCAATAATACCGTGCCGTAGAAGGCGAAGAAATAGTTCTAGAATAGAATGTCGGTACCCTGTTTCATAGGCATACAGGTATATACAGTCAACCCTGTGTTAGTGGTCACCTCCATTAAGCAGCCAATCTGTATTAAGCAGCCACTTTCCAAATATGCTATTGTATTACAGTCTAACCTGTCTTAAGCAGCCAGCCACGGGAATCACAGAAAGTGGCTGCTTAGCAGAGGTCAAATGTATAACAAAACAACAATTGGGAGTCTGGAAACTGGCTGCTTAATATAGGTGACCACAAACACAGGTTTCACTGTATACATTTAACCTCTATTAAGCAGCCACATTCTGTGATTCCCTTGGCTGGCTGCTTAAGACAGGTTTCACTGTATACATTTAACCTCTATTAAGCAGCCACCTGTGCTAAGCAGCCACATTCTGTGATTCCCTTGGCTGGCTGCCTAAGACAGGTTTCACTGTATACATTTGACCTCTATTAAGCAGCCACCAGTGCTAAGCAGCCACATTCTGTGATTCCCTTGGCTGGCTGCTTAAGACAGGTTTCACTGTATACATTTGACCTCTATTAAGCAGCCACCTGTGCTAAGCAGCCACATTCTGTGATTCCCTTGGCTGGCTGCTTAAGACAGGTTTCACTGTATACATTTTATCTCTATTAAGCAGCCACCTGTGCTAAGCAGCCACATTATGTGATTCCCTTGGCTGGCTGCTTAAGACAGGTTTCACTGTATACATTTGACCTCTATTAAGCAGCCACCTGTGCTAAGCAGCCACATTATGTGATTCCCTTGGCTGGCTGCTTAAGACAGGTTTCACTGTATGTACATACAATGGTAAGCTTACATGTGTTTCATAGGACTTTCACTGGCACGCCGTTTTTCTTGTTCCTTTTTTTCTGCTTTCTGTCGTTTCTCTAATCTTGCCTGCACACGTTCCAAGGTGTTGTGGTCAGGAGCAGACCCTACTGTAGAACTCCTGGGTCGGGTCTGTTTGGGGGACGGTGGAGGGCTGGGGAAATCAAAGTTGGACTGGTCCTTGTTTGTCTGAGCTGGTGAGGGAGACGGGGACATATCCGGTGTATCCTGAATAGTATACAGTCAAAATTGCTCAAGCGACCACGTGTATTAAGCGACCTTTGTCTTATGCGACCATTTTGAAATCCCCCCCAAGCGATTTCACACTATAAATCTATTGTATTAAGCGACTTTTGTCTTACGCGACCAACGACCACCTATTTTCGGCCGTAATTACCTAATGTTTTTCATTAAGCGACCATAAGTAGTGTTGAAATTCAAAACATAAATCAAGAGACTATTAAATGTGTCGTCTGCTGGTTATGTATATTGAAGAGGCAATACATTTGACAAGTAATCATGATACATGCCAATCAGTCAATGTTCGCACATTTATGCACCAATTTCCGTTTGAGTCATTGTTGTAAAAACAAATGTAGGGGATTATCGGCGCGCAATGTCCAGTTACGAGTTCTTTATAGTGTGTGCAAATCTCATAATTGGGCGCTAATTGATTCAAATAGTCCACACTTTGTTCTTATAGTCTCGCATTTTTAGTTTTACTGGGTCACAGCATATGGATTGTCCCATTGCACCGGTCGGAAATTCAGCCAACGGATGTCAATTTTATATGTACGTTTTGATTTAAATGAATGTAAATGCATTATTGTTGTAATTTTCTGGATTAAATTTTTGTTTAGATAATTGGTAATCTCGGATATCACACCATTGTCACGCCTTATAATATATTTTGAATCTAAATACAAAATTGATTCGTCCTCAAAATGTTTCGTACTCGTAATAAATAAGACCAATTTCAATTCTACACTTTTGAGTACCCATGCAGGTGTCTCAATTAGCAGCAATCAATAAGGTGTTTGATCTACAGTATCCATATCGTGCAGGTATCACAATTAGCAGCAATCGACAAGGTGTTTCAACAAGAAAAATACAATATATTACTATAAAAGTTTTCTTTATTTTATGATGATATATGTAACATATATACATGTATATGATGTTAATATCTATATAGACACTGTAGTGTCCACCCAAACAAAAGTCTAGTACATGTCTCCGACTCTGGGAAATTGTCCGTTCAGTCACTTTGTATTAAGAGACCGTTTCATTAAGAGACCGCTTTTGTCCATTCCCTTGGGCGGTCTCTTAATACAAGTTTGACTGTATATATATAATGCAGGATTTGTGATAAACTAGTTGTAGGATAATATATATGAGACATTACGGTTGGTGATACACCTACTAATTTACTGTTAATGCTTGTCTCAAGTACATGTGCAATGCCACTCTCTCGTACCATACAAACTTCACCATCACTCTCATTAGTTCACTTACAATGTCGGAATACAGACGTCGGGCAAATACTTATACACACCTAGTAAAACTCCCTCCATAACCCTCATTGGTACCACTACGATGTTGGAATATATCTCCCAGGTAAATACTTACACACCTAGTAAAACTCCCTCCATAACGCTCATTGGTTCCCTCATTGGTTCCACTACGATGTTGGAATATATCTCCCAGGTAAATACTTACACACCTAGTAAAACTCCCTCCATAACGCTCATTGGTTCCCTCATTGGTTCCACTACGATGTTGGAATATATCTCCCAGGTAAATACTTACACACCTAGTAAAACTCCCTCCATAACGCTCATTGGTTCCCTCATTGGTTCCACTACGATGTTGGAATATATCTCCCAGGTAAATACTTACACACCTAGTAAAACTCCCTCCATAACGCTCATTGGTTCCCTCATTGGTTCCACTACGATGTTGGAATATATCTCCCAGGTAAATACTTACACACCTAGTAAAACTCCCTCCATAACGCTCATTGGTTCCCTCATTGGTTCCACTACGATGTTGGAATATATCTCCCAGGTAAATACTTACACACCTAGTAAAACTCCCTCCATAACGCTCATTGGTTCCCTCATTGGTTCCACTACGATGTTGGAATATATCTCCCAGGTAAATACTTACACACCTAGTAAAACTCCCTCCATCACGCTCATTGGTTCCCTCATTGGTTCCACTACGATGTTGGAATATATCTCCCAGGTAAATACTTACAGCAGATCTAGTAAAACTCCCCCCATCACTTTCATTGGTTCCACTACGATGTCGGAATGCATCGCGCACCTCCTCAGTCTTGTGATGTACATTTGTGATTAGAGATTCAAACGAGTTGGTCAGAGTCTTCTTCGCTCGATTACGAATAAAATCAAATGCTGACTTGTTGCCCTTGTCCTTCATCTGCACGAGGTAAAACTGTATGGAAATATGTATTAGTTATTCTAGAGCATAACAGGAAAGTAATTTGCATAAATTTGCATAAATTTGCATATTATCATGTTAGTTTGTTAACATCAGAATGTTATAATGTTAATAAAAACACAGACGGATCTGTAGCCCAGTGGTAAAACGCTGGACTGGTAATCCAGGGATCGCAGCTTCAATCCCCCGTCTGACACTAATAAAATTAACAGTCTTTCAGATGGGACGTTAAACCGAGGTCTCGTGTCGGTGCTTTACACCGTGCACATAAAAGAACCAGAGGAGACACTGGAATGGGTCTCTGTCTGTATCATTGCACTATCCTCCAAAATCTAAAATTACTAATCTCTTCAGGAGGCGTCGCTCATATGGGCAACCGGTAGCGACGATAAATAAACGTAAAACACACATGTTAATAAATGCTCAAAATATTCAAATGGGGAAAAAAGACAATGTACAGTGACGCCCGACATGCACACTGGTGCCCGGCATGTACAGTGGTGCTCGGCATACACAGTGGTGCACGGCATTTACAGTGGTGCCCGGCTGGTTATAAAACCAGTTACCCAAGTTTTGCAGTAATGAAATCCACCTTGCTTAACATTTTTAATGTAAACATTGTTGAAAAACATACAATCTTTTGACTAGGTTGGTCTTTTTAGGTTCGGCTCTCTACGTAGCTCCATTTCCCCGTAGCAAGTCATAACAGCAATGAAATTAATGCGCGTACCTCATATTTTATTAACCCATTTGATTCTGGATACCATTCAAACAGTATTTGCAAAGAACATAGAGCCAGATCAGCTGCCATAGAACATGTCGTCTGATCAGGCTCTATGCTGTTTGCTATTCCGATGATCTAGCTAAGACACTTGGCTATGTAGCAAACAACATAGATCCTGATCAGCATGCAGCGTCACGCTGCAGCTGATCTGGATCTATGTTGTTTGCAAAAGCCTTTAAATGTATCCAGAATGAAATGGGTTAGTATTGCTGGCAAAAGTAACAGTGGAATTTTGTTTTTTAACAGAGAATTTTCAGAGATGTTTTAATTGCAAAATCGGCAATAACCTTGCCTTTAGTAATACAATATACATATATAATAGTATACATGGCATGAGAAACAAAATGCAATATACACAAATTACATTAATAATAGGTTGACATCGTGTTACTTAAAGCAACGATAAACCAGCTAAGAAGCTATATTGGCAAAGAGCGAAACCAATTTGTCTTTTTGTGCTAATACATATTAATATGATAGCATACATATACACCGTCTCCGTGGCCCAGTGGTTACGGCGTCTGCCTACGGAGCGGGAGGCCGAAGGTTCATTAATGTTAGTCACATAACAAGACTATGACAAGCCCCTCCATTTAGCGAAAATAACAGAACATTTTTAGAAAACGGGGAGAGACCTTCCTTGCTTGCAAAATCTGTGTACATTTATGTTTGTTTGTTTTTGTTTAAGTTTAATCATATTTTATTGCAAATCATTATTATATATGTCATGCATAAACAGATATAATACATAATATGAACATGCAAATGGTTTGGGCCACAAGTTTTAACAACATTAGACAACTGCCCGCACCGTGCGGACAGGGTGCCGATTTAATGCCCTCCTAATAATTATGTTATATTTATGTTATATTTCGGGTTTTACGCCTGCATCAGCACAATTTCGGGCTATATCGCCAGCGGGCAGTTTACCTAACAACACCTTTCCTGGGCAGGCTCCAGCGGTTAACCAGTACTTGGGTGCACCAACCTCCGTAAGAAACTGCCATATTTTCATATAAATGAGACACGGCTTGAGCGGGGCTCGAACCCGTGACCAACAGTGATGATAGGTTACAGTGGTATACAAGTCAGCGACCGTAACCACTCGACCACGGAGGCAGACGCCCTCCTAATAAAGAAAGAAAATCAGACCCGGAAACTAAGTACTAACATCAGCTTTCTGAGATCCTTTATTGGCGTCGGAGATGTGGCAATGTTCCTGCTGTTTCACTTCGCACAGTTTACGGATGGCTATCATCAGAACCTCGACCGACTCCTCGTGACACTGCGGATTATCGTTCTACAAGAAAAATCAGATCTATTCTACTTTAGCAGTCTCTCGTTGTTATATCAACACAATTAGGAATATAAACAGTTGTGCAGACCTTTTTCCATGATGTTATGTTATATTTCGGGTTTTACGCCTGCATCAGCACCATTTTGGGCTATATCGCCTTTCCTAGGCAGGCTCCAGCGGTTAACCAGTACTTGGGTGCACCAACCTCTGTAAGAAACTGCCAACTTTTTCATATAAATGAGACATGGTCTGAGCGGGGCTCGAACCCGTGACCATCAGTGATGATAGGTTACAGTGGTATACAAGTCAGCGACCTTAACCACTCGACCACGGAGGCGGACTCTTTTTCCATGATATTCATACTATCCATTATTAGGAGTCGCATTTCAACATTAAAGCAGCATTACATCGTATGAAATAAAAGATATTTGAAAAATTCAATTTTTGCATATGGGTAGCAGCAATGCTGCTACACATTCTAACATTATACTTTGTATCCTTATGTTCATTTGGTAAACAGTGCTTTTTTGCGATAAAACAAACTCGAAACCGAAAGTAGGACTTTCTGAGTCGATCGGTCACGCACTTATATTCAACCGGAACGCATCGTCCCCATTTGTCCCACATTGTCTTTTTTAATTAAATTACTTGATATGTTGATTCATACCTCTGTTAGCTAAGTCTTATAGGGAAATTTCTACATCCCCGCGAGGGGTCGACATTAGAGGAAGATAGATAGATAGTCTTTCATGTTCAAAATATATATGTTGTTTTCTACATCCTCTGTTGTTTCACACATGCGCACTGTACGTGTTTACATTTCGTGTGTTGATAAACAAATTCGCGTATACGACGGTTTAAATTTATTGGAATTTTATCGTTTCTGAGCGACTATTTCGATTTTTGTAAACACAAACATATTAGTATTTATATTTTACCCAAAACATCCTTTATTACGATGTAATGCTGCTTTAATAAATGGGACACTTAAATATCTTAGGGACAGCTAAAGTGTTCTATAAAATCCAAAACAGTCAGTTCCGTACGACGATACAAAGGCTGTCCGATTAACGTACGCTTCTCACCAGTGCAATACCCCTTCAATTCTCGGACCAGTTAGTATGTGAGATGGTACGGTGGTCGCCAGATCGTACAGATGGGTTTTCTACGGGTTTCCTCCCACATGACTAACCACATATACGCTTTCATCCGCGCCAACAAAAGTGATCAATTTAAGTTGTGGAAATTTGTTTCGCATTTTGTTGTAAAATAAATAAGGCTTAATGACGACACATGGTAACGACAAAGAGCCAGCATTCAAATTCAGGTGGCCGTTATTCGGAGGATACATTGAAACAGAATGCTGTATGTTTGAACGAATTTGCAAGATAATATTTTTGCTAGTCTCCAATTGACAATTGTTTTGATTATGCGCTTACTTATTTGTCGCCCCTGGTAACCATTGAGACGACACCTTCAGAAGTATATCAGTCAATAAGGTTTTGAAGGGTATTGCCAGATAACAGTAAATGTCTACACTCCAGAAGCATCCTTGGTGCTTTTACACACCATGAGCATAACACCATTAACGCTTTGCATGCTGGGTAAAATAAAGGCTATAAATAGTTCAAATACTTGTAGCAGACGACAATTCATTAATGTGTTTTTCTTATTTGTAACTGAGATTCTCTGACACAGTCTATTGTAGGCAGCTTCTGGTACCTGGCCTGTAATCACATATGGCAAGTTTAACACTTTGCATGCTGGGTAAAATAAAGGCTATAAATAGTTCAAATACTGGTAGCAGACGACAATTCATTAATGTGTTTTTCTTATTTGTAACTGAGATTCTCTGACACAGTCTATTGTAGGTAGCTTCTGGTACCTGGCACACCATGAGCATTACACCAATATATGGGACCTCAGTTTATATTCCCAACCGTTAATATTATATTATTACGGTGGTATCACGGATTGAACTCACGACCACTGGTTATACAGTCCAATATGTTAATCACACTGGACCATTGAACTGGCCCAAGGATGTAGAACAGACCTGTAATGAATGGTATAGATCGGCAGAATCCTTCTCCAGCAGTTGTTGGATTCTCTGACACAGTATATTGTAAGCAGCTTCTGGTACCTGGCCTGTAATCACATATGGCAAGTTTAATGCTTTGCATACTGGGTAAAATAAAGGCTATAAATAGTTCAAATACTTGTAGCAGACGACAATTCATTAATGTGTTTTTCTTAATTGTAACTGAGATTCTCTGACACAGTATATTGTAGGCAGCTTCTGGTACCTGGCCTGTAATCACATATGGCAAGTTAAAGGTTTTGCATGCTGGGTAAAATAAAGGCTATAAATAGTTCAAATACTTGTAGCAGACGACAATTCGTGTGTTTATCTTATTTGTAACTGAGATTCTCTGACACAGTCTATTGTAGGCAGCTTCTGGTACCTGGCCTGTAATCACATATGGCAAGTTAAACGCTTTGCATACTGGGTAAAATAAAGGCAACAAATAGTTCAAATACTTGTAGCATACGACAATTAATTAATGTGTTTTTCTTAATTGTAACTGAGATTCTCTGACACAGTCTATTGTAGGCAGCTTCTGGTACATGGCCTGTAATCACATATGGCAAGTTTAAGGCTTTGCATGCTTGGTAAAATAAAGGCTATAAATAGTTCAAATACTTGTAGCCGACGACAATTAATTAATGTGTTTTTCTTAATTGTAACTGAGATTCTCTGACACAGTCTATTGTAGGCAGCTTCTGGTACCTGGCCTGTAATCACATATGGCAAGTTTAACGCTTTGCATGCTGGGTAAAATAAAGGCTATAAATAGTTCAAATACTGGTAGCAGACGACAATTCATTAATGTGTTTTTCTTATGTTTTATTTTAGGCTGAAAAGCGTTTTTATGATAGAAAATGATGCAACCATGTGCTAAATGGGGCTAGAATGTTGTGATTAGACGACATCATATCGGACAGGCTTGAGGCTGGAAACCATAAGTGTAAAGCAGTGAGCGATAAAACGTGTTATTCTACGGCTTTCAACCGTCAGAATACCACATTCTATTTCACTGATAAATTTCTATTCTTCATTGGAAAGCATTAAATAAATCATGTGTAACATTTATTCATTTGTAATGCATTTATAAACTGAAAATTAAATATTAAATATATTAAAATACAGTACACAGTTCTTACCATTGATATCCTGACAGAGCTTGTGGTATTGGTGTAGTGGACAGTTAATACAGATCTGTTGGGTCTGTAGACGCGTCTGCTGGTATGCATTCTTGAACGAAGTTCTCAGTGCCAACATTATCTCATCAGTCTGCCAATTCAAAATCAAACACATTGCTAAACATCAAGCACAGCTAAACATCAAGCACAGTTATAAATCAAGCACAGTCATAAATCAAGCACAGTTATAAATCAAGCACAGCTATAAATCAAGAACAGCTATAAATCAAACAAATCTATAAATCAAGCACAGTTATAAATCAAACAAATCTATAAATCAAGAACAGCTATAAATCAAACAAATCTATAAATCAAGAACAGCTATAAATCTATAAATCAAGAACAGCTATAAATCAAACAAATCTATAAATCAAGAACAGCTATAAATCAAACAAATCTATAAATCAAGCACAGCTACAAATCGAGCACAGCTAAAATTCATACACAGCCAGTATTCCCAAAATCTGTAGGGCTGACTGACATTTCAGAAATGAAATCCTTCGATCAGACAAAAGAATTTGGAAATTTAAGCATTTTAAATCATTCATGTGACCAGTGTCAGACAAACACTGGCAAAGTTTCCGAACGACCGAACAGCTATTCAACGTTATGTTATGTTATGTTATATTTCGGGTTTTACGCCTGCATCAGCACCATTTTGGGCTATATCGCCGGCGGGCAGTTTACCTAACAACACTTTTCCTGGGCAGGCTCCAGCTGTTAACCAGTACTTGGGTGCACCAACCTCCATAAGAAACTGCCAACTTTTTCATATAAATGAGACACGGCCTGAGCGGGGCTCGAACCCATGACCATCAGTGATGATAGGTTACAGTGGTATACAAGTCAGCGACCGTAACCACTCGACCACGGAGGCGGACTTGCTATTCAACGTAAGGGAAATGGAATGTTCCAAGAACAAAATGAAACGTAGCATTGGCTGAATACTCACTAATGCAATAAGTATGACAATTCTGAGGAATTTTATTGTTATTGCTAAACATGCCTAAATATGTCAATACTCTTCACAGAGCCATATTGAAGTAGTCAGGTGCAAATGTACCCAATGTTTTCTTGAAAATTTATTAACACACACTTAATGTAAAAATGCCTGTGCATGAGTTTTGTTGTAAACGACCTCATGACATTTGCTATGGAAAAGAATACAGACATTTTATTGTTTGCTAAATTACTTGATTTCTTTGCTAATTTCCTAATTTGCTTCTAATTAACCCTTTCCTTCATAGAGATTTAGGTTAATATACTATTATATCTCCATACAAACGACAGCCATTTAGCTATCATGCAGTGGATAAGTAGTCGCCATATCTATCCCACCTCCATAGATATTACTGGGACTACATGAGATTCTGGATTTAATTATGAACATTGGTTATAAATATTCTGAATTACGAACAAAATGTAAATTGTGTAAATTGAGAGAAAGAGAGACATTTTCCAACAAGCATACTCTTGAAAACATTGAGTACCCGCCATCTTGGATCTTTGTCTAGAATTGGTAACATTTGTGTCAATTATCAATATCAAAAATCTTCCATCTATTCCAGTGCTTTCCTTAATACAGATTTTCATGAATTTTTTCTATATAGACAAAAAAACAAAATGTATCAAATTATAGTCATTTTCAGCAATTCATATGAAAGCAGAAACTTTATGTTCATGCATATAGTCAGTGTCTCACCAGATGTCACTTAATTGATCATAATATATAACTCAAGTTATATACACACCAGATCGCTGGAGCAGCATCTGAGTAGATGACACAATAGCTGACTGCCCGGCTCTCGTGATATAAATCCAAACACATCCGTCTTCAAACTACCCTGCAAGATCAAACATCGGTGTAAGCACAAATACTATACTGTTATCTACATTTAGTGTAACATCGGTGTAAGCACAAATAGTATACTGTTATCTACATTTAGTGTAACATCGGTGTAAGCACAAATAGTATACTGTTATCTACATTTAGTGTAACATCGGTGTAAGCACAAATAGTATACTGTTATCTACATTTAGTGTAACATCGGTGTAAGCACAAATAGTATACTGTTATCTACATTTAGTGTAACATCGGTGTAAGCACAAATAGTATACTGTTATCTACATTTAGTGTAACATCGGTGTAAGCACAAATAGTATACTGTTATCTACATTTAGTGTAACATCGGTGTAAGCACAAATAGTATACTGTTATCTACATTTAGTGTAACATCGGTGTAAGCACAAATAGTATAGTTATCAATATTATTTTAGTCTCTCAGAATCTCTCATTCTTAACATGACTCGGCATTTTGTCTGCATACGCAAAGGAATTTACCGTGTTTAAATCTGCAATAAAACATGGTTTAACGCATGATGTCAAATGTGACATCATTTTACCAGCATTTTTGTAGCTTTGTGACATCATTTACGCTTTCTAAAACATAACACCAACTATTTTTTGAGCTTTTTAGATATTTAGGTCATATTAGAATCTAAATAATATTTGTATCTGCATTATTTATAGCGGAATAAAACATGGTTTGTTATTCTGAGCATTGGAATAAACAACTTAGGCTTGCTTGGTTACTTCCTACGTGACGGAACTCAAAACCTTGTTTTATTCGCCAATAAATAACTGAAAGACAAATATTATTTTTTAAGCAATATCTTAAATGTGAACAACCTTATAAACAAGGAAATACTTTACATCCTCAGCTATCATGAATCATTTCCTGCGACACACGACTAGAATTTTACTGATGTAATCAATTCCAACAATCATTGTTATTCTGTTATGTTATATTTATTATGTTATATTTCGGGTTTTACACCATTTTGGGCTATATCGCCGGCAGACAGTCTACCTAACAACACCTTTCCTGGGCAGGCTCTAGCGGTTAACCAGTACTTGGGTGCACCAACCTCCGTAAGAAACTGCCAACTTTTTCATATAAATGAGACACGGTCTGAGCGGGGCTCGAACCCGTGACCATCAGTGATGATAGGTTACAGTGGTATACAAGTCAGCGACCGTAACCACTTGACCATGGAGTCTGTGAAATAAGCTTAAAGCGACATTACATCGCAAAAAGCCCCATTAACCCTTTCAACCCCACAGGCCTCTAAATAGGCTTATGAAAAGTGTAGATCCAGATGAGCCGTCTCATCAGGATATGCACTTTTTTGCCAGTAATAATTATTACTATTTTTAGATAAAATTACCCATTTTGATAAATGAACTGATCCAAATGTAATTTTGTTATTAATTTATTGGTCTAAAAATATCATGGACCAGTCCATGTCAGTTACTTGGGGTTGAAAGGGTTAATGCTTTTTTACGTATAAATAGCATTGCTACTATAAATTCTTCAGAAATAATTTGAACACTAACATTCTATACATAAACAGTGTTTTTGTGGTATACAAACTCTCAATAGTGAAAGTAGGATTTTATATAACGGTCAGCCAATCTCCTGAATTGATGTTTGTTTATTATTGGAGTCTCTACTAGGCACGTGCTACTGTCGTTGAGATATTTTAAATCGTATTAGTCTAAAAAAATAAATATGCACAGGCACAAAAGGTGCGATATAACGGTGAATCTGTACAATAAATAGCAGGGATCATTCTAGAGGGCGATGTGGGCGAAATTGTCGCCCTAGGGACCTTAATGGTTGTACTGTGCATTTTAACCCTATTTTGCAGAAGTATATTAAAGAACACCATTTAAGGAAGCGATCACACGCTTTCTCACTTCTCCCAAAAATAATTCTGACCTAGAATGAACCCTGAAATAGGTAACATGCATGTTGATCCTATTTACAATATTTTGTTATGTCCACATACATCGTATACGACGGTTGTTTATTAGTTGAAATACCCACCTTTTGAGATAAATATTCAGAAAACAATTATACCGTATAATAGGAAAATACATTGCGTAGTGTCGCCTTAACAATTTATATTGATCACTCTCGTTGGCGCAGATGAAAGCGTATTATGTGGTCATTCGTGTGGGAGGAAACCGGAGCACCCGGAAAAACCCCACCTGTCTGATCTTTTCCTACCTTTCCTATCTCACATACTTGCCAGCGCGAGGATCGATCCCATTTTGCACTGGTGAGAAGCACGCAAGCGTACCACTTAGCTAGTCGGACAACCTTGTTTGTTTCATAGTGTGTGGAAACGAAGATTTGATGTACGGTGTTTAACCCATTTCATTCTGGATACATTTAAAGGCTTTTGCAAACAACATAGATCCAGATCAGCCGCAGCGTGACACTGTGTGCTGATCAGCATCTATGCTGTTTGCTACATAGCCATCTTAGCAAGATCACCTGAATAGCAAACAGCATAGAGCCTGATCAGACGGCACGTTCCGTGGCAGCTGATCTGGCTCTATGTTCTTTGCAAATACTGTTTGAACGGTATCCAGAATCAAATGGGTTAAAGTCGCACCAATAGTTTAAGTCCTACAGTGACTCTTGGTGGAGGAAGACCTGGGTGCACCTCTAAGTAGTATTGCAGGCAATGACAGGCACATGGGTACAACCACCGACCCACCGTAAGTTAGCTGGAAAGCTTCCTCACATGAAATAAATCGACCCCCCCAGTGGGATTCGAACCTACAGCGTTGAGGGGCAAAAGATGTAAACGACGTAACCACTCGGCCACGGAGGCCCCTGATGACACGAAGAATGCACCATGTTTACTGCTTGAAGTACAAGCCAGATTAGTTTGTCACTACACCATTTTACCACTGTGCTGAGAGTTCGGATCCGAACTGCAGTTTCGATTGCTACATATCAATATTACCACAATACAAAACCTAGTGTTAAAGAACAATGAATACATGAAAACACATTCCCCAACAATCTGGGCCTTCGATCGGGTCTAAATTAAAGGGCGAAATGCAGGGGGCTCATTCTAGGACATCATTTTTGGGAGACATGAGAAAGCGCGTGATTGAGTCCTTAAATTGTGTTATTTAATACATTTCAACAAAATAGGGCTAAAAACTTCAAATTCACAATAATTATGACCATTAAATACAACATTTGAATACGAGTGCTTTCTAATGGACAAGTGTTTCTTACTGGACAAAATTGTGCATGAAAATTGTAAACAAATTAATTCATTTTTTTGGGGAGAAGTGGGGCAACTGGGGGGGGGGGGCAAAGTCAGTGTCCCTAGGGCGACTAGAAAGAGCCCTGATATGGTAGAAATCGTTTCCCTGAGCCGCATCACTTCTCAGCTACTTGTGCCCAGGGTAGTTTAAGCCCTGTTCTATAAAACTTTATACTTGCAAAACTAAATGATTCTATAGTATGTAATGACTGTACCAACCTGTGAAACAGAGGAGATATTTTTGAACTTTCTCTCAATGATTGTCTGTTTTTTATCAAGACTGATTAGTGATATATCGCTCTGCCCGATCCTGAACAACATTGTCCTATTGGTTGACCTTGTCTGGTTGCTAAGGCGATCTTGGTCCTGGTTGTCGAGTTCCTGGAAATGTACATGGCCTTCAGGGTGATGTTGAAGGCCGTGAAACATGTCTTTCAGTTGATCCCCGGAGCTCGACTGGTGAAGTCCGTCGGTGCTGTTCTCTGATGAACTGTGCCCACCGTCACTCAGATGGTCGCTACTGTTGCCGTGCTGACTGCCATGAAAATCACTGAGGTCAACTGCGTGTTTATTCACTTCATCACTACTTCCTGTTGGCGAATCATTCTGTAATTCAACCCCTTGGAATAATGTTTTGCAAGACATTTTTTGCAGTTCGTTTTCCTTCACTAAAAGCTCGTCAAGTAAGGTTGGCAGACTTTTAACGCTCGAGTCACTTTTATGTCGTCTGCGGTTTGACAATTCACCATCTGTATCAGATATAATACTGTTTCTATTTTCTTTGGCTTCCAATCTGAGAACAAGATCATCTATGTGGTTAGATAGTATCTTCTTGCCCCTGACCTTCGCCCTACCCACGTACATGACTTCGTAACATGCTTTTGTTGGTTCTGGTTGCCGAGGCTCCATTTCTTCGAAGATATCCCTCTGTGTAGCTCCACGGATACACTGGAACAGTTCTGGTACCTGCAACACATAAGACAATACATAATAATAAGCTTATGCTTTCAAATAAATTTCCTGGCAGACATCTGTCGGTGTTGCACAGGTACCTGCCAAACGCACAACAAAATAGTGTTTGTTTGTTTGTTTTTGGAGTTTAAAGTCGCCTTAAACAGCTTAGGTCATATGGCAAATTTGCAGCTATTATTGGTATAGGAAGACCCTTGCTGCCCATCCGAGCAGTATTTCAGGCACGGCTGGGCACCCAAGTAGAACCACCAACCTTCTGCAAGCTGGCTGGTTAGCTTCCTCACTTGAAATAATTCGACACCCCCAGTTGGGATTCCAACCAGCAGCAGTGAGGGGCAAGTGATATTAAGTCAACAACTTTAACCACTCGGACAACGAGCCCCCACCCTCACACAACAAGACATAATAAATAAAACAACAACTGCAGTCACACGATACACAATAAAATAGTTCACTATATAGCACTACTAATTTGATATCTATACACACAATAACATAATTACTTATTCCTTTGATTTACACTAGACAACCTTGTAATTTTCAGCTCAATATTACATCAAGACTGTTGCCTAGTAATACCTCACTCTTGTGTTGCACTAGACAATTAATGTTCCATTACATTCCATAATAAATGTTCCATTCCCAAGGCTCTCCAGCTAGGCCAAAAATTATTGGAGAAGTTAATTCTCCCATCACAAGATTAAGGAAGAAGTGGGA
Source organism: Archivesica marissinica (assembly GCA_014843695.1). NCBI lineage: Eukaryota > Metazoa > Mollusca > Bivalvia > Venerida > Vesicomyidae > Archivesica > Archivesica marissinica. The sequence goes on from CM026391.1 coordinate 14,648,184, forward strand.
AGATTTAAGGAGAAGTGGGGGAGACTTGACTTTTCCCACGTTGCAAATAGTGAAACTGTATTTAGTTGATGTTTGCATGAATGAGATAGGAAGTATTCCAACATGGCGCTGCATTTTGTTTGTATACGCAAAGAAGACTATATATATATATATTTAATTATTTCGGTCATGTTAGAATCAAAATAATTTTTGTATCTGCGTTATTAATAGTCGAATAAAAAATGGTTTCATTCTGCTAGCCGGAATTAACAAGTTAAGCATAAACTTATGGTCTGCATGGTTAATTCCTACGCGTCCAAACTCCAAACAATGTTTTATTCTCCAATAAATAACTGATAGACAAATATTATTTACTATTTGTATGTAGAAAAGCTATTATAAAGTTCCCAGTCCGTTTCACAGACTGCCAGGTAAATTACCATTTCATTACACAGACTGCTAGGTAAGATTCCAGTCAGTTACACAGACTGCCAGGTAAATTTCCATCCATTACACAGACTGCCAGGTAAATTTCCATCCATTACACAGACTGCCAGGTAAATTTCCATCCATTACACAGACTGCCAGGTAAGATTCCAGTCAGTTACACAGACTGCCAGGTAAATTTCCATCCATTACACAGACTGCCAGGTAAATTTCCATCCATTACACAGACTGCCAGGTAAATGTCCATCCATTACACAGACTGCCAGGTAAATTGCCATCCATTACACAGACTGCCAGGTAAATTTCCATCCATTACAAAGACTGCCAGGTCAATTTCCGTACCATTTCATTACACAGACTGCTAGGTAAGATTCCAGTCAGTTACACAGACTGCCAGGTCAATTTCCATCCATTACACAGACTGCCAGGTAAATTTCCATCCATTACATAGACGGTCATGTAAGATTCCATTCGGTTACACGATTATTCCATTTCCTTCCACTGGGCCATAGTGCATTAATAATTGTACCTAATTTGATTTAGTGATCATTATATGTTAATTAATTAATACGGTCAATTCCTGTTTGCTTCACAACAATGCAAGCTGATCAAATTTCAGGGGATGTCATTATGGTTTCATCTAGCGAGACAGTTCTTTAACCCATTCAACACCAAGTAACTGACATGGGCTGGTGCATGATATTTTTAAACCAATAAATTATCTTTAAACTAAGAAAATTACATTTGGACCAGTTCATTTATCAAAATGGGTAATTTTTGTCTAAAAATAGTAATATTACTGGGAAAAAGTGCAGATCCTGATGAGATGGCTCGTAACGAGCCGGCTCATCTGGATCTACACTTTTTGTAAGCCTATTTAGAGGTCTGTAGTGTTGAAAGGATTAAAGGACTGACCGTAACTCTTTGCACACTAGTGGCGAATATAACAAATATGTCATGCAATTTCATTAGAATTCCATGACATATTTCCAGAGTTTAGTTACAAATTAGAAAATTCCTTAATGAATTATTTGAACTATTAATAGCCTTTATTTTATCCAGCATGCAAAGAGCTAACATTTAGCCCTTTCCTTCATAGAGATTTAGGTTAATATACTATTATATCTCTATACAAACGACAGCCATTTAACCCTTTCCTTCATAGAGATTTAGGTTAATATACTATTATATCTCTATACAAATGACAGTCATTTAACCCTTTCCTTCATAGAGATTTAGGTTAATATACTATTATATTTCCATACAAACAACAGTCATTTAACCCTATCCTTCATAGAGATTTAGGTTAATATACTATTATATTTCCATACAAACAACAGTCATTTAGCTATCATGCAGTGGACAAGTAGTCGCCATATCTATCCCCACCTCCATAGATATTACTGGGACTACATAGAGATTTAGGTTAATATACTATTATATCTCCATACAAACGAGAGCCATTTAGCTATCATGCAGTGGATAAGTAGTCGCCATATCTATCACACCTCCATAGATATTACTGGGACTACATGATATTGTGGTCTTTATTATGAACATTGGTTTGGCTACTACATTGTCAATGTATGTCGTATTGGTAATGGCGTCAAGAGGTGCTTCTATGTGACAAAGATTAGTTGTAAACATTGGTTTGGCTACTACATTGTCAATGTATGTCGTATTGGTAATGGCATCAAGAGGTGCTTCTATGAGGGAAAGAGTAGTTGTAAACATTGGTTTGGCTACTACATTGTCAATGTATGTTGTATTGGTAATGGCGTCAAGAGGTGCTTCTATGAGGGAAAGAGTAGTTGTAAACATTGGTTTGGCTACTACATTGTCAATGTATGTCGTATTGGTAATGGCATCAAGAGGTGCTTCTATGGAAAGAGTAGTTGTGAACACTGGTTTGGCTACTACATTGTCAATGTATGTCGTATTGGTAATGGCGACAAGAGGTGCTTCTATGGAAAGGGTTAAACACTGACGTACCCTTAGTTGTATTCTCAATGATATTGCTATACAATGCTTGATTGGTCAGATTTGTATATTTGTAGGTGATGTCGCTGTAATGGTGCAAATTCGAATACCTGGCTTTAAGGCTTATGCCTATATATTAAAATTTGTTATAAAAGTAAAGTGTTTGTTTATTATAGTGTCACCCCTATTTATAGGGCCAGCCATTTCTGACTTACGAGACACCTCTTTTTATGAACATCAGTACTTCCCGAATCCTATGCTTGTATGCCAGGCACCAGGCTGGTAGGCAATCGGTAACCATTATTTAATAAGCTGGCGGCTCACCAACCGGCCATATCAGAACGAACCCCTGACAAGATTCGAACCGTCGACCTCCCGCTCCGTAGGTGGATGCCTTAACCACTAGGCCACGGAGACGGTTATATGTAACAGCTAACAAGACTATTAAATATATATATGTTTGTATTGCCTAATGTTTGACGCCACGTAAGTCGGTGGGTGACCTTTGGACATTTCTGTTAGAACTTGTTATAATGCTGCTACTGCTCAATTTAATCAATTCTGGTAGTTTGTTGAACAGGATGTTTAATGGATCAAATCTACATCATTATTAGTTCAGCAGAAGTCATTTGAATATAAATATTGACCTACGATGGATGAGGGATGGGCCGAGGGATGCACATATAAGATAAGACAATAAATGACTAACAGTTGGTTCAATTGAGCTAAAACATTTGTTTACTGGTGAACCGCAGGGTCTAATGTTAAAATGATTATTCATGCATGCATTCAAGGCTCATTCTAGAGGATGGCTAGGGTGAAATAGTACAGTATTTGCAAAGAACATAGAGCCAGATCAGCCGCCACGGAATGTGCCGTCTGATCAGGCTCTATGCTGTTTGCTATTCAGATGATCTTGCTAAGACACTTGGCTATGTAGCAAACAACATAGATCCTGATCAGCATGCAGCGTCACGCTGCAGCTGATCTGGATCTATGTTGTTTGCAAAAGCCTTTAAATGTAACCAGAATGAAATGGGTTAATACTACCACCGTGGTTCCGGCGAGACTCAAACATAAAACCCCTCCATGAGGCAGATTTCCTATCCATCGTACCATGTAGGCCCCACTAAATGTAGCAATAATTACCTGTATTCCAGTAGTGTTGAGAAACAATTAAATGTCCGAAGTGATGAGGAAAGAATCAAAGATACACAATCAGAAACGGTCTATATTCCTACAACACCCTACAGCACATCTATTGGTAATTATGGACAAATGATTGTACATGGAGTGGTACACTACAGTTATCAACACAATAGGATAATGTGATGGTGCTGGGCCACTCACCTCCACAATACTACAAGATTCCATAATAAACCAAAGATAACCAGTTACAACAATACAGCGTCCTTTAGAGTGCATGCACGTTTTCTGCAGAAATTTATCAGGAGATTTTAACTTAATTCTCTTGCGAGAGCCAATCGTGGGCTTAAATTTGAAGTTGGAGCAGAAATGCATAGAAATGCATCAACTTAAGACATTGTTAATAAAAAACTCCTTAAAGCGACACTACATCGGTGAAAACGCAAATGTCTGCAGAATGTAATTTGCTATTATATGGTATTATTTTCCCCCAAATATTTGCCTCAAAAACTGAGTATTTCAACAAATAAACAAACGTCGTATACATGGTTTGTTGGCGTAACAAAATAATGTAAATAGGGTCGACATTCATGTGTAATACAACGCGTGTATCCTGAATAACACGAGGTATGGTACAGATTTACCGTGATATCTCACACGTGTGCCAATGCATATCTGTGTAGATTAATCTTAGTTAAATTATCTCTAATCGAAAATATCGCGTGTTTAGTATTGACTCTAATGACAAGCAAATGCCAATTCAGGAGCGCGGATGACCGTTATATGAAATCCTAATTTCACTTTTGAAAGTTTGTATACCACAAAAACACTGTTTATTGATTCACTGTTAGTGTTCGAATGTATTCAGAAGAATGTGTAGTAGCAATGCATTTATATGTGAACAAATGCATTTTATTTGCTTTTTGCAATGTAATGTCGCTTTAAATACATTAAACAATTTATCATCGCAGTTATATTGTACTACACAGAAATTTAGCTAAAGATTTTAGCTACTAGTATTTCCGACGCCAGGCAAAGACAATAGGCCAAATAACACAAAGTTTGGCATGAAATCAGAATGAACCACCAACGTGGTTCGAACCTTCGACCTCCAGCTCCGTAGGCAGATGACTTAACCACTACTAGGCCAAGAGACGATATAATGAAAGCAATATCGGATAACGGGTTTCACATTCAGAGAAGACTTTGAAAAAACCTTTCATTTAGGTTGCCATAGCAACAAGTTTTGGCTGCCATAGCAACAACACTTCTGGGTTGATCATGACAGTTTATATAGATTTGAGAGTGTACCACCCAATGATCAGTCTACAGTCTTACGAAATGATGACAAAATTGATATCGAGACTTAAATTATACACATTTTATTTTACCGCGACTGCAAAACAAACACTTGCAATATTAGATTAACCGCTCTTGTGTCCTCATTCTTGATGGAATCCACCGCCATGAGGGAGAGAGAAGATCTAAGTGCCTTCTGCTCAGGTGAGCTAATAATGTTAATCAAGTTATAAACTCACATGCATGTATAATGAATGTCCTCAACCATTTAGATAACCACCATGTTTTGATAATATGCTAATTTTATTACATACATACATGTACATTCAGCACAATCATTAAACACACATGCAGTGGACACTTTCTTATACACACTCATTCTAGAGGGTGATTGTGGCGAAATAGTAGCCCTAGGGGACCCAACTTCGCTCCTGGGGGACCCCACTTCATCCGAAAAATAGAAATAGATTCCCCAGTGCTCAACATAACGCACTCCTATTCAATATTGTCAATTATGTTATATTTCGGGTTTTACGCCTGCATCAGCACCATTTTGGGCTATATCGCCAGCAGGCAGTTTACTTAACAACACCTTTCCTGGGCAGGCTCCAGAGGTTAACCAGTACTTGGGTGCACCAACCTCTGTAAGAAACTCAGGGTTCCCACAGACTGTTGAGACTAAAATTCAAGGACTTTTCAAGGACATTTCATCGTTTTTCAAGGACTCGTTAAATTCGGGATTGTGCTTCAGACATATGGAAATGGTGTAAGATTATTTTTTTATATTTCTCCACTAAATAACATGCTGAATTACCAAATGTACTGTTGTTGTTTCCGGTTTGCCTTAATAGCACAAAGAGGTGAAAACACCGCAAAGTGCAGCCGCTATCTTTTGAGGCCACACCTAATAATTAACTCGGGACGGACGCATTTTTTGCCCATCACCCGGCCGAAATTGGTGAATTTTATTAATAATGAAATATTTTAGCAACAATTCAAAACTTACATGCGATTCAAGCACACGCTATAGTAATTTAAGGAGTTTTTCCCAGGATTTAAGGACTTTTTAAGGACAAAAACCACCAATACCAAATTCAAGGAGTTTTCAAGGTCTGTGGGAACCCTGAAACTGCCAACTTTTTCATATAAATGAGACACGGCCTGAGCGGGGCTTGAACCCGTGACCATCAGTGATGATAGGTTACAGTGGTATACAAGTCAGCGACCGTAACCACTCGACCACGGAGGTGGACCCAATATTGTCAAATTGTGACTTTTAACCCCATTTTGTTGAAATTTAACACAATTTAACCCATTCAACAACAAGTAACTGACATGGACTGGTCCATGATATTTTTAGACCAATAAATTAATAACAAAATTACATTTGGATCAGTTCATTTATCAAAATGGGTAATTTTATTTCTAAAAATAGTTATATTACTTGAAAAAAGTGCAGATCCTGATGAGACGGCTCATCATGAGCCGGCTCATCTGGATCTACACTTGTTTGTAAGCCAATTTAGAGGTATGTGGTGTTGAAAGGGTTAAGGGTGCAATCGCGCGCTATCTCACTTCTCCCAAACATTATGACCCAGAATGAACCTGCACACTATATTTTATCCTTTGGCCTTACTCTTGCATGTCAATTGCAGGCTTCCTTTTTAGAAGCAACTTCAATTTAAATTAAATGAAAGCTCTTGAAACCTCTTGACCAAGGATGTCGAGAGGGGAACATCTGGAACACGGATCTAACTGGTAAAATCAATTGCTATATGACTAGACTAGAAAGTCACTTAGACTGCTGGCAAATCACGAAGATGACATATTGGTTCAATCAAACTTCGTTGCCCCAAACTCGGTTAACTAGTACACCCCATTTCCTTGAACAGTCGCCTGGTCTCGACAATAATCTCATTATAATGCATATTGTTATATCTTCGATAATTTGAACACAGATCACTGGAACTTTCAAACCAGATCACTGGAACTCTCGAACCAAATCACTGGAACGCACAAACCAGATCACTGGAACGCACGAACCAGATCACTGGAACGCTTGAACCAAATCACTGGAACGCTCGAACCAAATCACTGGAACTCTTGTACCAGATCACTGGAACTCTCAAACCAAATCACTGGAACTCTCAAACCAAATCACTGGAACGCTCGAACCAGATCACTGGAACGCTCGAACCAAATCACTGGAACTCTCAAACCAAATCACTGGAACGCTCGAACCAAATCACTGGAACGCTCGAACCAAATCACTGGAACGCTCGAACCAAATCACTGCAACGCTCGAACCAAATCACTGGAACGTTCGAACCAAATCACTGGAACGCTCGAACCAAATCACTGGAACGCTCGAACCAAATCACTGGAACGCTCGAACCAAATCACTGGAACTCTCGAACCAAATCACTGGAACTCTCAAACCAAATCACTGGAACGCTCGAACCAAATCACTGGAACGCTCGAACCAAATCACTGGAACGCTCGAACCAAATCACTGCAACGCTCGAACCAAATCACTGGAACGTTCGAACCAAATCACTGGAACGCTCGAACCAAATCACTGGAACACTCGAACCAAATCACTGGAACGCTCGAACCAAATCACTGGAACGCTCGAACCAAATCACTGCAACGCTCGAACCAAATCACTGGAACGCTCGAACCAAATCACTGGAACACTCGAACCAAATCACTGGAACGCTCGAACCAAATCACTGGAACGCTCGAACCAGATCACTGGAACGCTCGAACCAGATCACTGGAACGCGCGAACCAGATCACTGGAACTCGAACCAGATCACTGGAACTCTCTAACCGGATCACTGGAACTCTCGAACCAGATCACTGGAACGCTCGAACCAGATCACTGGAACGCTCGAACCAGATCACTGGAACGCTCGAACCAGATCACTGGTCCCACAAGATCAATTACTACTTCAAATAATTGTTAAACACTTTAAAAATGGCTCGAACACAATTACCCGAGTGCCCAGGGCCGCATCTTTCACGGATTTGATTGACAGCTCTTTTCATCAGTACATGTAAGTATTTTACACATCATGAAATGGGCAATCATTATCCTACCTTATTCTACCAACATGACTTGTATTAATAATAAATTAATGAGTTTTGCTCACGGCGGATTTTTTTATCAATATTTTAAATTGGTATCAAACGTAATTATGCAAAGAACAAACATATGACACACTGATTGTTGGTGAATCTTGATATAAACAACCTATTTGTCTTCTCTTCATCAATTCTTCATTAACCCTTTCAACACTACAGGCCTCTAAATCGGCTTACAAAAAAGTGTAGATCATCTCATCAGGATCTGCACATTTTGCAAGTAATATTACTATTTTTAGAAAAAATTACCCATTTTGATAAGTGAACTGATCCAAATGTAATTTTTGTAATTTTCTTATTAATTTATTGGTCTAAAAATATCATGGACCAGTCCATGTAAGTTACTTGGTGTTGAATGGGTTAAACATCATGTCAGAACCAAATCCTACTGATTTAACAATGAGCAACATAGCGAAGGACCCGGCAACGGGGGATACCAAACTCGAATACCGTAAAACAGGACACAAAATGAACCTATCCTACCTCCTTCAATCTCTGAAGCCATGGCGGCCTGTGAAACTCTCAGAAAGTTTTTTGGAGTCACAAGGAAAGTGACAATGAACATGATGTAAACGTGTTCCTTGTACAAACTCGTTGTTCAAATCTAACATCTTTAACCCATTCAACCCCAAGTAACTGACACGGACTGGTGCATGCTATTTTTAGACCAATAAATTAATAAGAAAATTACATTTGGACCAGTTCATTTATCAAAATGGGTAATTTTATCTAAAAATAGTAATAATTATTACTGGCAAAAAAGTGCAGATCCTGATGAGACGGCTCGTTACGAGCCGGCTCATCTGGATCTACACTTTTCATAAGCCTATTTAGAGGCATGTGGGGTTGAAAGGGTTCAAATAGTAAGCATTAGTTATCATGTCCATATGTTCATACGTAGTACTTTTGCAACATTACCTACTAGATTTAAACTATATTTTTAGAATGCATAACTCTCTACCTGGCATGGTATATATGTACATTTAAAGCAGCATTACATGTTCAAACTATATACGTTGTTTTCTACATCCTCTGTTGTTTCATTTTTCTGTTGCGCATTGTGCGTGTTTACATTTCGTGTGTTGATAAACAAATTCGAGTATACGTCGATTTAAATTTATTGGAATTTTATCGTTTCTGAGAGACTATTTCGATTTTTGTAAACACACACACATTAGTATTTATATTTTACACAAAACATCCTTTATTACGATATAATGCTGCTTTAATCATGTTTACCAAAATAAATATAAAACTCCTTGTATTGTCAGTGATATTGTAATATTTATCAAGGAAGATAATATCAACAATGCTGTGGCTGTCGCATAAACACGACAGAAGGATGTAATGTATTGTATAAACCAGTATACAACAGTAAGCTACTACATGTAATACTTAGAGGTTATTAAACCGCGGAGGTGGGCCATTTGTGGATATTGGCGCACCCTATGGAGATATCGGATAGGTGCGCCAATATCCACAAATGGCCCACCGCAGCCGTTTAATAACTTCTTTATTGCATACATAGTCGTATGTTTCTTCTGCTGGTATTTGCTTATTTCGCTCAGCCATTGTACCGTCAAGAGACAACAATCTGTCAGACAACGACTTTAGTGTTGCTTAGGCGGCCGTGTTTACACAATGTAGTTACTATATTATTGCTACCTGTGACACGTGCTCGTGATTCGTTCTCGGCGCGTGACGGGCCAATATTGGCCCGGCAGAGTCGAAAATCGAAATATATTGCCGCGTCGACCAGATATTTTGCTTTTCTACCATTAAATTTGTTACTATTTATAGTAACGTATGCAATAACGGTATATAGTTAGTTCTAAATATTATGGGTCACTCCGGAATGACTATCCTGGACTCAAACTACCCATGATTGGAACCAATATTCACAGGCCCAATGAGTTTGAGGCAATGAAGTTCGACTGTATATTTCACTGATTATATAATATCTGAAACGGGTAAATCATAAATCACAATAAATTAATGTGGAAGTCGTGATAGCGCAGTGGATGTGCGTTCGGTTCAGGTGCGAAAGGTCCGGAGTTCGAGCCCCACTGGAGCCGTTACGATGGTGCCCTTAGGCAAGGCATTTAAATTCCAAGTTGCCTCTTCACTCTCCCTCGTGGCGATGGATTCCATCAGGAATGAGGTCTCGAGAGTGATTTATATAAGTTGAAATAACTTGTTTCGCAATCGAGCTAAAATAAATTTGTATAAACTAAACAATAAATTAAAGACTGGTAGATCATGCAGATTTGAGGTTTCGGCATCAAAATACACGGTAAGACTGATATAAATCATCAAGAATTAAAGGATTTGACATCACTAAGATTATCACTAAGATTATCCCTAAGATTTAAGACTGGTAAATCACTAAGATTTAAGACGGGTAAATCACTAAGATTTAAGACTGGTAAATCACTAAGATTTAAGACTGGTAAATCACTAAGATTTAAGACTGGTAAATCACTAAGATTTAAGACAGGTAAATCACTAAGATTTAAGACGGGTAAATCACTAAGATTTAAGACTGGTAAATCACTAAGATTTAAGACTGGTAAATCACTAAGATTTAAGACTGGTAAATCACTAAGATTTAAGACTGGTAAATCACTAAGATTTAAGACAGGTAAATCACTAAGATTTAAGACTGGTAAATCACTAAGATTTAAGACGGGTAACTCATTAAGATTAAGAATGGTAAATCACTAAGATTTAAGACTGGTAAATCACTAAGATTTAAGACAGGTAAATCACTAAGATTTAAGACAGGTAAATCACTAAGATTTAAGACTGGTAAATCACTAAGATTTAAGACAGGTAACTCACCAAGATTTAAGACAGGTAAATCACTAAGATTTAAGATTGGTAAATCACTAAGATTTAAGATTGGTAAATCACTAAGATTTAAGATTGGTAAATCACTAAGATTTAAGACAGGTAAATCAACAAGATTTAAGACGGGTAAATCACTAAGATTTAAGACGGGTAACTCATTAAGATTAAGAATGGTAAATCACTAAGATTTAAGACTGGTAAATCACTAAGATTTAAGATTGGTAAATCACTAAGATTTAAGACAGGTAAATCACTAAGATTTAAGACTGGTAAATCACTAAGATTTAAGACAGGTAAATCACTAAGATTTAAGATTGGTAAATCACTAAGATTTAAGATTGGTAAATCACTAAGATTTAAGATTGGTAAATCACTAAGAATTAAGACGGGTAAATCACTAAGATTTAAGACTGGTAAATCACTAAGATTTAAGACAAGTAAATCACTAAGATTTAAGATTGGTAAATCACTAAGATTTAAGATTTGTAAATCACTAAGATTTAAGACTGTAAATCACTAACATTGAAGAAATGTGCAGATTTTACACATCATCAATTTCTTCATTTATTTTGATACCTGTACTTCATTTCGACGGGTGATAAATAAGAACATACAAAGTTCTACCCTTCCAAGCATACTTACTGTATCTGTAATGTCTACAACATGGTCACATGTATCATCTTGTGACAGAACGAGTTCATCCATCATTTTCTTCTTACATAATACTGGTAGTGGCATAGAGTGTCGCTTCGGCTCATTTCGTAGCAAAGATTTTCCTCGAGTAAAAGGATATGATGACTGTTGAAATGCGATAACCTTTTCCGGGATCTCTTGCTCCAAATCAAACTTGCCGTCAGATTGAACACTTGGAATGGCTTTACTGGTGGTGTCCCGTTTGCCTTTCCTATTACTCTCGTTGACAGATTTATCCTTTCTATTACTGCTACCAACTGATTCTTCTGTCAAACTACGTAATGATCCTCCTAGACTTACTGAATGATGAAGGGTACGAGCTACCGACGATCGCTTCAGACCGCTACTGCCAGCTGGATGCAGTTTTAACTCCCTCATGCTATTGTTGTCTGCATGCGCGTCGTCTCTGATAAATGTACAATTTTGTTCACTTTTATCAATAATATTACTCGTACACGATGAAGGCCTTAAATATCCACTTGTAGAATCGTTATTTGCGAAAGAAGGCGACATACGCATCCTTGCTGGACTGCTATCTATATAGGAAGATCTTTGCATTCCTTCACGACCTTGATCTATACATGATGAAGATCTTTGCATTCCTCCACGACCTTGATCCATGTATGAAGAAGACCTTTGTATTTCACTAGAAGGAGAATTGGTTGTAAATGATAATGACCTTAGAAATCGTGTAGGACTGCCAGAATCACTTGTGTTAAGATCCTGTGTTGAACCATGGAGATTATTCCAACATGAAATCATGGCCGATTCATTCCGCGATAAATAGTCCAAAACTTTGTCCCGTCTATTGAGTTTATCGGGCATGCCACAGCGACTTTCCAACTGATCTTGCGAAATATATTTAGCACCACTATTCCGCTTTCTGCTGGTCATGCCACTGAGACTTTCAACTTGATTCCGAGAAATATTTTCCAAAGCACCGTTTTGACTTTTCCGCTGCCTCGGCAGGTCATTGCAACCGTCCGGTGAACTGCGACCATCTGGAGAGCTCCCAAAATAGAAAGTTACCGGACGTTCCTTTTGTCTAATCCTCATTTCTGCTTTATCCATTTTATTCCCGAGAAAATACTTTTGTATGTTTAACTATAAAATTTTAACTGAGATGATTACACGATCTGTGTGCGTGTTACATTGTATACTACTACATATAAACTATTTATCCATTGTAAAACCAACACAAGCCAAGAGGGCGAATGTTTATCCCCCATATAGGGAAGTATCTTCATGCACTTATTCATATATAAACAAAGGACGAACAATAGTACTTATAATTCACATAAAAAAAGAAAAAAAGAAAATGGTTTAGACATGTAATAATAAACACTGGCTACAATGCACTGTTCTCGTAACGGAGAACATACTTATAATCTAGCAGCCAAAGCGGATACCAACTTATTGCTATCTCAAATTGCAGATTTCCTGAACAAATCAAACATAAAGATGTGTAATTAATTAACCAAACTTATTTAATTTCAAACATCAAATAAACGATGTACCCTTTATTTTCTTCACTGCCCCCTTTGTAATATAAATTGGCCCTTCTCTTGCCAATGTGCTGTCATTTAAGCATACATTTAATAAATATTAATTCACCAGAAGTAACACATCTTTTCCAGTGCTATTCTGTGATGTTTACATCTCTCAGAGTGCTATTCTCTGGGGTTTACATCTTTCAGAGTGCTATTCTCTGGGGTTTGCATCTTTCCAGGTGCTATTCTCTGGACTTTACATCTCTCCAAGTGCTACATGTATTCTCTGGGGTTTACATCTCTCCGAGTGCTACATGTATTCTCTGGGGGTTTACATCTCTCCGAGTGCTATTCTCTGGGGTTTACATCTCTCCGAGTGCTATTCTCTGGGGTTTACATCTCTCCTAGTGCTACATGTATTCTCTGGGGGTTTACATCACTCAGAGTGCTACATGTATTCTCTGGGGGTTTACATCTCTCCGAGTGCTATTCTCTGGGCTTTGCATCTCTCCGAGTGCTACATGTATTCTCTGGGCTTTACATCTCTCCGAGTGCTACATGTATTCTCTGGGGGTTTACATCACTCAGAGTGCTACATGTATTCTCTGGGGGTTTACATCTCTCCGAGTGCTATTCTCTGGGCTTTGCATCTCTCCGAGTGCTACATGTATTCTCTGGGCTTTACATCTCTCCGAGTGCTACATGTATTCTCTGGGGGTTTACATCTCTCCGAGTGCTACATGTATTCTCTGGGGGTTTGGATCTCTCCGAGTGCTACATGTATTCTCTGGGGGTTTACATCTCTCCGAGTGCTACATGTATTCTCTGGGGTTTACATCTCTCCGAGTGCTACATGTATTCTCTGGGGGTTTGCATCTCTCCGAGTGCTACATGTATTCTCTGGGGTTTACATCTCTTCGAGTGCTACATGTATTCTCTGGGGTTTACATCTCTTCGAGTGCTACATATATTCTCTGGGGTTTACATCTCTCCGAGTGCTACATGTATTCTCTGGGGGTTTACATCTCTCCGAGTGCTACATGTATTCTCTGGGGTTTACATCTCTCAGAGTGCTATTCTCTGGGCTTTGCATCTCTCCGAGTGCTACATGTATTCTCTGGGGTTTACATCTCTCCGAGTGCTACATGTATTCTCTGGGGATTTACATCTCTCCGAGTGCTACATGTATTCTCTGGGGTTTGCATCTCTCCGAGTGCTACATGTATTCTCTGGGGGTTTGCATCTCTCCGAGTGCTACATGTATTCTCTGGGGTTTACATCTCTCCGAGTGCTACATGTATTCTCTGGGGGTTTGCATCTCTGAGAGTGCTACATGTATTCTCTGGGGGTTTACATCTCTCCGAGTGCTACATGTATTCTCTGGGGTTTACATCTCTTCGAGTGCTACATGTATCCTCTGGGGTTTGCATCTCTCCGAGTGCTATTCTCTGGGGTTTACATTTCTCCGAGTGCTACATATATTCTCTGGGGGTTTACATCTCTCCGAGTGCTACATGTATTCTCTGGGGTTTACATATCTCAGAGTGCTATTCTCTGGGCTTTGCATCTCTCCGAGTGCTACATGTATTCTCTGGGGGTTTACATCACTCAGAGTGCTACATGTATTCTCTGGGGGTTTACATCTCTCCGAGTGCTATTCTCTGGTCTTTGCATCTCTCCGAGTGCTACATGTATTCTCTGGGCTTTACATCTCTCCGAGTGCTACATGTATTCTCTGGGGGTTTACATCTCTCCGAGTGCTACATGTATTCTCTGGTGTTTGCATCTCTCCGAGTGCTACATGTATTCTCTGGGGATTTGCATCTCTCCGAGTGTTACATGTATTCTCTGGGGTTTACATCTCTCCGAGTGCTACATGTATTCTCTGGGGGTTTGCATCTCTGAGAGTGCTACATGTATTCTCTGGGGGTTTACATCTCTCCGAGTGCTACATGTATTCTCTGGGGTTTACATCTCTCCGAGTGCTACATGTATTCTCTGGGGTTTACATCTCTCCGAGTGCTACATGTATTCTCTGGGGTTTACATCTCTTCGAGTGCTACATGTATCCTCTGGGGTTTGCATCTCTCCGAGTGCTATTCTCTGGGGTTTACATTTCTCCGAGTGCTACATATATTCTCTGGGGGTTTACATCTCTCCGAGTGCTACATGTATTCTCTGGGGGTTTACATCTCTCCGAGTGCTACATGTATTCTCTGGGGTTTACATCTCTCAGAGTGCTATTCTCTGGGCTTTGCATCTCTCCGAGTGCTACATGTATTCTCTGGGGTTTACATCTCTCCGAGTGCTACATGTATTCTCTGGGGTTTACATCTCTCCGAGTGCTACATGTATTCTCTGGGGGTTTTCATCTCTCCGAGTGCTATTCTCTGGGGTTTACATCTCTCCGAGTGCTACATGTATTCTCTGGGGTTTGCATCTCTCAGAGTGCTATTCTCTGGGCTTTGCATCTCTCCGAGTGCTACATGTATTCTCTGGGGGTTTACATCTCTCAGAGTGCTATTCTCTGGGCTATGCATCTCTCCGAGTGCTACATGTATTCTCTGGGGTTTACATCTCTCCGAGTGCGACATGTATTCTCTGGGGTTTGCATCTCTCCGAGTGCTACATGTATTCTCTGGGCTTTACATCTCTCCGAGTGCTACATGTATTCTCTGGGGATTTGCATCTCTCCGAGTGCTACATGTATTCTCTGGGGTTTGCATCTCTCCGAGTGCTATATGTATTCTCTGGGGTTTACATCTCTCCGAGTGCTACATGTATTCTCTGGGGGTTTACATCTCTCCGAGTGCTACATGTATTCTCTGGGGGTTTGCATCTCTCAGAGTGCTATTCTCTGGGGTTTACATCTCTCCGAGTGCTACATGTATTCTCTGGGGGTTTACATATCTCCGAGTGCTACATGTATTCTCTGGGGGTTTGCATCTCTCCGAGTGCTACATGTATTCTCTGGGGTTTACATCTCTTCGAGTGCTACATGTATTCTCTGGGGTTTACATCTCTTCGAGTGCTACATATATTCTCTGGGGTTTACATCTCTCCGAGTGCTACATGTATTCTCTGGGGGTTTACATCTCTCCGAGTGCTACATGTATTCTCTGGGGTTTACATCTCTCAGAGTGCTATTCTCTGGGCTTTGCATCTCTCCGAGTGCTACATGTATTCTCTGGGCTTTACATCTCTCCGAGTGCTACATGTATTCTCTGGGGATTTACATCTCTCCGAGTGCTACATGTATTCTCTGGGGTTTGCATCTCTCCGAGTGCTACATGTATTCTCTGGGGTTTACATCTCTCAGAGTGCTATTCTCTGGGCTTTGCATCTCTCCGAGTGCTACATGTATTCTCTGGGGGTTTACATCACTCAGAGTGCTACATGTATTCTCTGGGGGTTTACATCTCTCCGAGTGCTATTCTCTGGTCTTTGCATCTCTCCGAGTGCTACATGTATTCTCTGGGCTTTACATCTCTCCGAGTGCTACATGTATTCTCTGGGGGTTTACATCTCTCCGAGTGCTACATGTATTCTCTGGGGTTTGCATCTCTCCGAGTGCTACATGTATTCTCTGGTGTTTGCATCTCTCCGAGTGTTACATGTATTCTCTGGGGTTTACATCTCTCCGAGTGCTACATGTATTCTCTGGGGGTTTGCATCTCTGAGAGTGCTACATGTATTCTCTGGGGGTTTACATCTCTCCGAGTGCTACATGTATTCTCTGGGGTTTACATCTCTCCGAGTGCTACATGTATTCTCTGGGGTTTACATCTCTCCGAGTGCTACATGTATTCTCTGGGGTTTGCATCTCTCCGAGTGCTACATGTATTCTCTGGGGTTTGCATCTCTCAGAATGCTATTCTCTGGGCTTTGCATCTCTCCGAGTGCTACATGTATTCTCTGGGGGTTTACATCTCTCAGAGTGCTATTCTCTGGGCTTTGCATCTCTCCGAGTGCTACATGTATTCTCTGGGGTTTGCATCTCTCCGAGTGCTACATGTATTCTCTAGTTTAAGATGAGTTTTGTGTTTCATTGCATCAACTTTTCACAGATGAATTTATTTGCTGTATCTGGTTGGACATACATTGTAGTGTTTTTCAGCCCAATTCTTCTATAAAAGGACAGTATTCCAATAGTACTTAAAATGTCCAATGAAACTTGTCCAAATCGCAACTTGTCAAAATGGCTACTTTTCGCAGGTTCGATCCCCCGTCTGACCATAATAAAATTAACAGTCTTTCAGATGGGACATTAAACCGAGGTCTCGTGTCGGTGCTTTACACCGTGCACGTAAAAGAACCAGAGGAGATTCTGGAATTGGTCTCTGTCTGTATCATGCACTATCCTCCAAAATCTAAAATAACTAATCTCTTCAGGAGGCGTCGCTCATATGGGCAACCGGTAGCGACGATAAATAAAACGTAAAACACACAGTACTTAAAATGTCCAATGATCAAGAAGAGGCGAGACAGTTTAATGTTATCCATCAATTACGCAAGTGAATAAAATCAGTTTAGTGTTTTAACCAAAGGCTTTAAGTGACTTACAATTATTTCTACTTAAAGACTAAAAGTGACTTAGAATCACTTAGGGGAGTCGATGGACACCCGGGGTGAGAAGACCATCTATCCAAATGAAGCTTAGTCTTTGGTTGCCAAGACGATGTGAGGAAGCTTAGGGATTAAACCCAGTGTTCTATAAACTTAATTTACCCAACCAAGGGTTAAGTTTTACCATTTCCAGTGTTTGGCGAATATGTTTACATTTCAAAATCTACCAGAGCCTAAAAGTGACTTAAAATTATTTTAAGTGTTTCTAACCAATGACTAAAAGTGACATAGAATCATTTAGGGTTACGCTCGTGTGTGTTAAATAATAGGTGAAAGCTTACTGTTGCCCATTTCATTTGATCGAGATGCGCGAGTGAATAGTTGTTCGCAGTGCAAATGTGACTATATTTGTGTTATTGATTGCTATAACCGTTCCTCAGTAATTGTATTACTTTATACAAATTTATTTTAGCTTGATTGCGAAACAAGTTCTTTCAACTTATATTAGTCACTCTCGAGACCTCATTCTTTATGGAATCCATCGCCATGAGCCGAAGAGGCAACGTGAAATTTAAATGCCTTGCCTAAGGGCACAATCGTAACGGCTATTGTATTATGCTATGCTACCAAGTTCAATGTTTTTGTTATGGGTTATTACAAATAAGCATCAAAAACATATTGATTGCCTCCATAGTCCTTTGTAGTAAATAGGAGTTAGCCAAAACCAGGTCCAGGCAAACCTGTGTAGGAATCGCACAGACAAAAGACTAACATCTGTGGGCAGTTCACTACATATATGTTTACGTTACTTAATAAAATATTGAATCTTGAATCTCTAGGCCTAATCCATAGACAGTCATTAATCCATAGTTCTAATCAACTGAACAAATTATAATTATCCCTCTGCACTATACAAACAACAATATCATACAATATTGTCGGAGGCTAAGACAAATATGACGAAAATGAGCCATAGAGTGTCTCCAGCTTCCCCCAGACCGGCTACCCTTTCGAACCCCATATCTCACTCCGACACTCGATGCACCCTTGACAGCTCTGCTAAGTGGTCTCAGAAGCGGCTAAAACAAGAATGTATAATTATGTAGACCTGGCCCGGAGATTATAAAACCTTTTCTCCAATCTCAAACTCAGTCTCAAGCTTCTGATTGGTTCTGCTGAGTGTAATACGCAGACTCAACCAATCAAATTCCTTGAACTCAAGTTTGAAATCTGAGAAAAGTTTTATAACCTCCGACGTTGGCTCCAGGTGTGAACAAACAAATAAATCCAGTCAAATTTAACAAGTCACATTTGCTTAATATTTTGTAGACATCATTCAAGATGTTTTAAACCCTATATCATTCCGAATTGTTGACTTTCAAACGTTTTTTAAAACAAAATTAAACAAAAATATGTACGGTGGTAGTAGTAATCGGATAGGTACATATTTCGGACACACACATTTTCACTGAATTACGTCTGCATTTTTTGCCAACTGACCATTGATGCTAAATGATTGTGTGTGCATGCTACGCTTTTTGGATTTATTTGCTTTGGATTGGGTGTAAACACAAATATTCAAGAAAGTTATAAATATGATAAACATGTTTAGGTGGCATCTGAGAGAGACAATTATGGGTGGTTCACAACTTAAATTGCGACCTGGTAGATCTGCTTCAATAGTGAAGAACTTAATTATTTTGGTATCAAGAAAACGAGTCTTGCAAATGGCATTGCATGCACTGTATGTCACCTACGTCTGATCGCGAACACGAAAATGTAGATTTATGGTCAAATATGTAGGTCAAATGCACACTTCTGCCAAATCCCCCCTCACTTCTCACTAACTTGAGGGGGAAGTAACTTCCCCCTTAATTTTGAACCAAAATTGAACCCTGGTACATATATATATGTATATGCAAATGTCGACGACGGTGTCACTTTAGTCATTTTGAAACAAATTTGTTGTCCGTAAACCTATTTACATGCATTTATAATTAATCAGACAAACAAATTGTTTACACACAGCATCAGGGAACCATCAGGTGCAATCAAGTCTTGTTAGTCAGCAGACATTTGTGTACTAAATGAACGAAGAAATACTGGTAATTACAACCTAAACAAGATAAATATCTCGGAAATTCAAATGCATAACGAAGACCAGCAGAAATCCGGTAATCCCGGAGAAAGGAGTCAATATTGCGACCTTTCTTGTACATATAGTATCTCCTTCTTCCCTCTCCGGCAGTTTATCAATATGACCATTGATTTCTGGGCTATATAGTAACAGTTGTGTAACAAATACACTGTGAGAATAGCTGTACGAACCACTTTGGTAATTACCCATACTTTGTAGCAATATAATATGGGTATTTATAATATTACTGCCAATACAAATCATATCTCGGTGGAGTCGGTACACTGAATACAGACACGTTGCAGAATACGCTGCATGGAGTAACAGCGAAAATAAGCAAACTCTTAATTGACATAGTAAAACTGAACAGTATAAATGCAGCGCGATATTGAGGACGATACCATTATACTAAGATATAGTGAAACACGCTTTTATTTTGACTAAGTGATTGTATCTCATTGTTCCTGGTCGATACCAACTACCTGATCACCTATATTGTGTTTATTTTATTGTTTTCTGTTTATATACATATTTCACATATTGCGTTGGACAAGTACATGTATGAATAGGATATAAGCCGAAAACGATCCAATATGTAAAATATTGTGAGGTGCGTAGCGCCAAAGACAGTACCAATATTTTACATATTGGATCCGTTTGAGGCTTATATCTTACCTAAAACACACACTTATATAACAAGATCCTACTAATTAAAATGGTTACGTTCGTACATTTACGCGTAGGATTTAATCTAATACTCTGGACTTTTGAAAGCAGTCCAATATTAATAATAATGGACTGCAAGTACAAATGTATGACCTCACGACAGTGTTTTAAGTGCACATAAATGATTCATTAGTTAAACCAGTGGATCAACATTTACTCGCTTTCCTAAGCAATAAATTCTAAAAGTACAAAATTTAACCCTTTATTCCACAAAAGAGGCGAAATACTCATTATATCTCCATACTGCTGATAAGCAATAGGCATACTGCACTATGTACTCATTATACAGTCCCACCTCCCCAAACATTGCCTCACAAGAGCAACACCTTCTTTATAACGTCACATTTATTCCCACTCGTTGTATTTTCATGTAATTTCACCTCTCATGAACGACACCTCCCAACAACACACAACGACAGTCAATTTTCCACCCAGCGATGCAGAAAACCTCCCAAGAACAGACAAATATTTGGCTGAAAAAGAACGAACATGTGACTGTATGTGTCATCAGACGCACATAATCGCCAATTGTTCCTTTCAATAAACAGTAACTATCTTAATCTGGGACCATATCCGGGGGGCCAATAATCCACATGCTGGACCATAAGTGTGAAAATAATTATTGTTTACGGATATTCTAAAATAAACACATGATTGGCAGGTTATACCGCGTATATCTTTTGATTGCTTAAGATGAAGAAAAAGGAATTTTGCAGGTGCATTCCGCATACGGACATGCCTCGTCCGTCAACAGAGGTGACTGTCTATAAACGTTATATGTTTGTTTAATAATTATCTCATTATAATGAATAACGTATTTTTCATTTACCCGGGTTTAGCTTTTGTTTTGCAATGTTTTTATCAGATACCGTAATAAGATAATTTAGCATCAGTTTTCGGACACACCACATCCGAAATACTTACCAAATATCTGAAATTAAATCAAACATAAAATCCCAAAAATCAAATGATCGTTTCTGAGCACTCTTGTACTCGATTGGAACTGTGTCCGAGTACTCGCGTAATTTATCAGACTTTTTGACTGGTGTATTGCCAACATAAATCATTAACCCTTTCAACCCCACGGCCTCTAAATAGGCTTATGAAAAGTGTAGATCCAGATGAGCCAGCTCGTAACGAGCCGTCTCATCAGGATCTGCACTTTTTTGCCAGTAATAATTATTACTATTTTTAGATAAAATTACCCATTTTGATAAATGAACTGGTCCAAATGTAATTTTCTTATTAATTTATTGGTCTAAAAATAGCATGCACCAGTCCATGTCAGTTACTTGGGGTTGAAAGGGTTAATGTACACAATTGTCATACATTTGCATAATCTGGCGAGTTTAACACAGTGCATCCTCAGTTGCACCTCATTAATTTTCAACATTATTGAGTCTCCTCTGTTGAGTAAAAACAGTAATGCAATTAAGTCGTGAAGACATCAACTGTTACAAAATGTGCGTTGTTTTACTTCAATCTTAGTTCAATCTATAATGAAAGTAGTAATAAAAGATGAGAAATCATTTTTATTTGGAAACTTTAATGAATATACGTGTATTGTGGCGCAACATATTTGCCTAGAAGCAAAATATTTCATATACTTTTGTAAGTGCTCGGGCATAAAACCATCCGTTCAACATCTGATGTGTCGATTAAAACTATTATATGATACCGAACTTGAGACAGCTTCAATACAGAACAAATTATTTGAATTTGACGAAATATGGAAGCAATATGCTAAAAAGTTTTAATTTAAAATTATATTGAAAATAATTGTCATCAATCACTTGGTAGAATGTATGTAGGCTGCAGACCACTTTTCTCTTCTTTTTTTTCTTCTATTGAAGTGTAACTGAACATTTGTTCACCACTTTAAGGCCAACATGATAATGACTTGATATATTTATATACACTATTATTCATGCCGTTTGTTTATTCTACTCATTAAAAATGTACATTATTGTAAGGTGCTTGTGGGATGCCCTCGACCCACAGGTCACCTATGATGAGGAAAATAAACGGGCCTTAAACATTGTTCCAAAAAAAAAAAAAAAAAAATGAAAGTAGTACACATACTCTATATATATTCAAATCAGTATGAGCCATAGTAACTGTCAAAACTGACTATTCCCACATATTCAGACTTCAAAAAGTTGAACCTCCCTAGAACAACAACCTCTCTACAACAACCAATCTGGGTGTATCTGGATGGTGTTTGCTCTGGAGAGGTTTGACTATCTCCATACTGCTGATAAGCAATAGGTACACTGTACTACATACCCATTGTATCTCCATACTGCTGATAAGCAATAGGCATACTGCACTTTGTACTCATTATATCTCCATACTGCTGATAACCAATAGGCACACTGTACTACATACCCATTGTATCTCCATACTGCTGATAAGCAATAGGCATACTGCACTTTGTACTCATTATATCTCCATACTGCTGATAACCAATAGGCATACTGCACTTTGTACTCATTATATCTCCATACTGCTGATAACCAACCAATAGGCATACTGCACTTTGTACTCATTATATCTCCATACTGCTGATAACCAACCAATAGGCATACTGCACTTTGTACTCATTATATCTCCATACTGCTGATAACCAATAGGCATACTGCACAACGTACTCATTATATCTCCATACTGCTGATAACCAATAGGCATACTGCACAACGTACTCATTATATCTCCATACTGCTGATAACCAATAGGCATACTGCACAACGTACTCATTATATCTCCATACTGCTGATAACCAATAGGCATACTGCACAACGTACTCATTATATCTCCATACTGCTGATAACCAATAGGCATACTGCACAACGTACTCATTATATCTCCATACTGCTGATAACCAATAGGCATACTGCACAACGTACTCATTATATCTCCATACTGCTGATAACCAATAGGCATACTGCACAACGTACTCATTATATCTCCATACTGCTGATAACCAATAGGCATACTGCACAACGTACTCAATAGTTGAGAAAATGTATGGCAGTAATATGCGGTGGTTACATGGTTTATGACGGTAATCACACAGTGAGCACACAGATATTACAGTGTTGACACCGCGGACAAAGTGTTAACACCGTACTATCACCTACTTGTTTGCAAATATGTGCGGTCGAGCGCAGTTAGTTTATACAAAAAAATGTTTAGCTCAATTGCGAAACAAGTTCTTTCAACTTATATTAATCACTCTCGAGACCTCATTCCTGATGGAATCCATCACCACGAGGGAGAGAGAAGAGGCAATGTGGAATTTAAATGCCTTGCCTAAGGGCACAATCGTAACGGCTCCAGCAGGGCTCAAACTCCGGACCATTCGCACCTGAAGCGAACACGCATCCACTGCGCTATCACGACTTCCACTTCTGTGTGCTTTAGGACCCGCACTCAACCCACACCTCTGCAGAACCGCCCTCGTGTGAGGCTGGCTGTAGACTATGAAGGTGGGGTAGGTAAATTGACTGCTTGTCATGATTATGATTAGTAAATTGCAACAATATGTAAGGAATAAGACTACATACATATGGAGGAGATGATTAAAAGTATAGAAGATATAAATAACAAAGAAGAATACTCACAACACTCTCTTCATTTGTCAGGAAAACATGGCATTCGAAGTCACTGTAGAGACTCTGTCTCCGCAGGTAGGCGAAGCATCGAGGATCCTGGTGGGTTTTGGCAAACCGTGACAACGTATGCAGATTATGTTCAAACACAGATTCCACTTGTTCATGTCCTTCGTATGCAACTGCGTTAAGGGTACTCTTATGAACCTCCAATTGAACTTCCTTAAATGTATCCCTGCTGCGTCTAACTTCTCCCATCACCCACGGCATCGCAGTCTGGGGCGGGAACCGTCTGTCCAAAATAGAACTGCCCAGATAGATCACTACATACTTTGGATATTCTAGAGAATCTGGATCTTCTATCTTGTCTGCAGATTCACTGTCGTTCAATACATCATAAGCTTTATTCTCCTCTATGTCCTTGCCCTCTACCTGGTCAGGGTTCCCGGCTTCAGTGTTCCCATCAGTGGGGTTACTCGTGCTGTTTCTAGCCTTCAATGCCTCGGCCTCCATGTAAGCCGAACAGAGATGTACGACCTCGGACGAGCCACATATGGGACAGACTGACGAGATGGAGCACATGTTTGATTAGGATGTCAAGCTCATTTTTCACAACCATTCATTCAACATTGTGTGCACAACCATAAACTGCAAAAACAAAAAAAGTAGTAAAATTTAGCACATGGTATAGCTAGATTATTTTTGAAAAAACATGTCTCCCCACTTCTCGATGTTGCTCCATGGAGTAATAAATGCGTGGATGTTAAATATATAACGTTCTTGCAAACGTGTATATCATTTTCTTCTTATTGCCCTAAACTTAGTGATTTAAGGAAAACAATATCTGAAACTCTACTATTACACTTGGCCTACTGAACAAAACTTTATTACCTTACTTGACCCGTAAACAATGGCGGCCAATTATAAAGTTTTATCAACAATGCAGTGCTTCGCTTTCGATTCAAGTACGTCATTAATTAAGTCACATGCTAATATGCCTATTAATAGGATTAATGCGAGCCAATAATTACACGGATAATCTGTCCAGTTTCCTCAGGCATTGATATGATCAGAAACTCAAACGGCCCAATTAATAGTCTCGGTGTTAAAATATATTTATTTGACTGACCAGGCAAAATATATCGACGCCTGTTCCCAGGCTAACTCTCAACTACCATGTGCATGTTCCAGGTAGAGTTGACATTATATAGAAAATGAATATCAATATATCATAACTAACATCCAGTATTATATGAGGTACAAGTATTCTTCCTTTCTAACATTGGAACATTGGTCCATACTTGTTTTGATCAAAATTGGGGAAAATATGAAGTTTTATTATAAGTCAAACACAGAGGACGTTTCAAGCTCAATGCAATTACACCGATGACATCAGGGTTCATTCTAGGTCAGAATTTTTGGGAGAAGTGAGAAAGTGTGTGATCGCTTCCTTAAATGGTGTTCTTTAATATACTTCTACAAAATAGGGTTAAAATGCACAGTACAATGATTATATACAACATTTGTATAGAAGGAGTGCTTTATAATGGGCCAGTGTATCTTACTAGACAAAATTTTGTTTGAAAATCGTAAAAACCAAAAAATATTTAGGGAGAAGTGGGGCCCCCAGAGGGCGAAGTCAGCGTCCCTAGGGCGACAATTTCGCCCACATCACCTCTAGAATGATCCCTGTGACATGCTTAGCATAACTGTCTTTATGAGGTGATAAACCACTGCGCAGAGAGAGCATATTTATTGGTGCCACTACTGCCAAATACTGCATATTTTCTATATAACTTGTTCACGGCACTGAGTTCCACTGCAAAGGCAATTTTGTGGGTGAAACAGATATACAGAAATTCGAATCCCATGTCTGTCGCTACTGTTTTTGTGGAAGTCATGATAGCGCAGTGGTAGCGTGTTCGCTTCAGGTGTGAAAGGCCCAACATTTTAGCCCCGCTGGAGCCATTAAGATTGTGCCCTTAGACATGGCATTTAAATTCCACATTGCGATGGATAGCATCAGGAGTGAGGTCTCAAGAATGTTTAATATAAGTTAAAGTTGTAAGAACTTGTTTCGCAATCGAAATAAAATAAATTTGTATAAACTAAACTGTTTTTATTTGTTCTATGGCGCTTGACAATATCATGTCGAGTGTGGGAAATAGTCTACTTTCATGAATAAAACTAGGAAGCATGTAGTATATTTTGGCGGAGGACATTGGTAGATCAAGCTCAGTTGGTAGTTCTAAAATAAACCATCTCACATAGGGCCCTGTACAAATCAAAAGGGTGCCAAACTATAAATGAAGCAATAGAAATGTGTGTTTTACGTTTATTTATCGTCGCTACCAGTTGCCCATATGAGCGACGCCTCCTGAAGAGATTATTCATTTTAGATTTTGAAGGATAGTGCATCGATACAGACAGTAAGGGTGCAACGATATACCGTGGGACGGTTTATCGCGGTACTAGGGCCACGGTTCGATACGCGATACGCTGCATGCCAGGTACGGTACGGCAATTATTCCCGACTCTAACGGAAGGGAGACTACTCTTACAAACAAAACAAACATGGCTGAATTACAATCACCACCGGCAGCTTTCAAATTAAAAATATGGGCGCATTTTGGATTCAAATTTAATATAGTTGACGGCGTAAAAACAACGGTGAAAGAAACAACCACTTGCCGCCATTGTTTCACGGACGTGTCATATAAAACGGGTAACACGACCAACATGACTACGCACATGAAGCGTCATCATCCGAACATCGATGTATCCGAAACTTCACTTTCCTTTACTATCAAAACTAGCCAGATCGTACCTGGCCATTCAAGGCACATCCGTCTCTAACGAACGCGTGTTCTCAACAGCAGGAGACATTGTAACTGCCCAGCGGTCTGCTTTGTTACCACAGAATGTGGATACTTTAATTTTTCTAAAGAAAAATATGAAACTTTAAACCCAGGAAATGTTTCTGTTGGAACAGTTTAATAGGCTGAGCGTAGGCTAGGCATTGATTATATTGTTTATATAACTGCTTGTTTTACAGTTAATCATTTGCTTTAATTAGTAAATGTACTTGAAAAGTTTAACTATTTTCTATATTTTCCCCTTTGGTTCCATAAAACCATATCGCGTATCGTATCGTGACCCAAGAATCGTGATACGTATCGTATCGTGAGGTAGGCGTATCGTTGCACCCTTAACAGACAGAGACGCATTCCAGAATCTCCTCTGGTTCTTTTACGTACACGGTATTTAACATAAATATCTAGCAGAGATGATTTTGTAATAGTTCTATACATGTAGTTCTATACATGTATTTTTATACATCGTGGGCCGGTCTTCCCTCTGGCATAATTTTTTGTCCGAGCCACTTTTGTTGCCAATTGAAAAACATTAGAGACAATTTGAATAAGTTGGAGCCAATTGAGAGCCAGATAGTTCAACTCCAGGCATATATTTGAAGCCATGGACATTTTGCTAGTGTTGTCATGGATCAATAGAACGTCTTGTATGTTATTGAATTACAATTGTCATTCTATTGGCGACATGTGTTTTTTAACAAAAACTGTAAAACCAATTTGTTTTATACTTTTTTGGGGAGAAGGGCTGTGTGCTGTGGGAGGGGGGGGGGTGGTAGAGGGCTGTGTGCCGTTTTTGTCGCAATTGGCGATCAATAGTGGGAACCCTGGCCTGATGACCAATTGTCACTCAATTACATTAACCCTTCATTGGTCTACACGTGGGTCATTTCCTCCCTCTTATTTCTATTCGCTACACATATCGTCCAGAAATGTTATGTGTACACTGTAGATGTGTAGTGTGCTACTGACACAGGCTATTAGGACGAATTCTGGACCCACACACCACCTATTTAAAACAAGCACGCATCTAATGGCCTGACATTTGTCAGTAATTGAACTTGAGTAGAGTACAAGGTGCAACTTATATTACAAAAGCTCTTAAACACGGCATGGGTTGAGAAAACTAGAAAATCACGAAATGCACATTACATTTTGATCAGCTGTCTTCCATGTTATGACGTCATATTGTCGTAAGATGCTTGTTTTCGTTTCTCGGTGACAAACGTAATAAGTGAAACTGTTTTTATTTATTGACTATTTATATCATCAATATTTCGTTTGCATTAACTTAGTATTACTAAATGTATCGATATCGTATGAAATGCGATGTAAAATTTTAAAATACGACATTTTACCAACAAGTAGCAACACGACTGCTTTGCGACAAGCACCGGCAAAATCGAAAATAGAAATGTCTGGAGAGAAAAAACAACGCTGGGTGCCTTTAGAATCAAACCCAGAGGTATGACAGTCCATACATATCCTGAATCTATTTTTCTTTAACTTGATATTTCATATTTTTTAACCTTCTATGTTTATTTTGTTTATATTTTCAGGTCCTGAACAAGGTGAGTTGGCAACAAATGGTGGAACTTGGATGTTGGAACAGTTGAGTCATCAAAACGGTTAAACCGACTGGACAAAGTGTGATAACATTAGTGAAGTTTCAGCTTAATAATGTTACTTTTTTTCTGCATGCTGGGTCTTGTTATGGTCTTTAGTTTACTAATTTAGCTATGGAAGTCATGACAGTGCAGTGGTAGAGCCAGAGTATGATCCATCTATCGAACCCCTCGCGGGGATGTAGACATGTTGTGCGTCAAAAACCGCTAAGAAGTTAAAAGTATGAGTAGTTAAAAGCATAATTTAACCCTTTCGCCGCCATAGGAGACTTTCGTCGACAGCCTGGCAGAGCGCCATAGGCGACTTACCTCGACAATTGAGTGGTGTATAACCTTACGAGTGATTTTTACGTCGTATATATTCCATACACCGCCGGATGTACAATATATTATCAGAAAGAGGCTATGAAAACATTTTCGCTTTTATTTGGTGAAAAAATTTGAAATATTGACAAAATAAGCTTGGTTAGAAGTGTGGAAAGATAATAAACATTTTGCATCAATCCAAAATTGCTTCCTTGAGAAAGAGGGGTCGATATACATGCCGAGAAGTACTGGATATGATAGTAAATGATAGCGACAATGAAGGACCAGCAATGGAAAGTGACTCGGAAATATCACAAACTAGTTCTGACGCCAATGATTTACCTTTTGGACGTTCATCTTCTTCAACGAGCGATATATCAGGTGTGTTTTTTTTGTCATTTTCAAAACGAAAGTAGATTTTATTTTCTGAACGAAAATAGATTGTAGATGATTCTCCATATTATTATATTATCTACAGCAGATTAGACTCCCGGACTCGTTAGTCCGTTTTATGTTGCTGCTAATTATAAAAAATAACTTATCTTCAAACACAACAACAACAAAAAGTAGTATATCGTTTTCACTGCATCTCGATCTCACTGCATCTCGATCTTTTGATGTTCAATAATCAACATAATTGATGGGTCATGTTACTAAAACAGAAATAGTATGTACTGCATGCATACTACATGTATAAGTGAAAGTTATTCTGATATATTCATTATATATATTTCAGATTCTGACGATGAGATACCTCTTCCAATAGCCGTCCAGCCAGCTCGCGGTCGAGGTGCGCAACGTCGTGGAAGGCAACCGAGACGTGTTCATGCACAAGGGCGTGGACAAGCACGTGGACGTCGGTTACATGATCGTGGTGCTGGCGATGCAGATCCTATTCATCATCGAGCTGTATCTGTAAATGGTGTGGATTTTGAATGGGGCACGTATGATTGGGAGGACCCTTATGTAAGCGATTGGCTACCAGCATTCTCTGGGACACGAGGCGTCCTTGTTGATACAACAGACTTTAATCCTGTTCAATATTTCAAATTATTCTTTCCGGAGGAAGCATTTGAACTAATTAGCAATGAAACAAATAGATATGCAGAACAGTTTTTTGATAAACCTCAGGAGTTGCCAACATCATCTCGCTTCCATAAATGGCTGGACACAGATGTCGAGGAAATACAGGCTTACATAGCGCTACAAATATGTATGGGCATGTGCCAGAAAAATGATCTTGAGGAGTACTGGTCTAAGTTCTGGCTTACAACAACACCATTCGGGGAGATCATGTCAAGGAATCGTTATGAAATTATCACATCATTCCTACATTATGCAAATAATGAAATGATTCGCCCAGTTCAAAATGATGCAGAGTATGACCCTCTGTGGAAGATTAGACCACTTATGCAGATCTGTGAACCACGGTACTTACAAGTGTATGGACCACGATGCGAGTTGTCCATTGACGAAAGTATTGTGAAATTCAAAGGCAGGGTGAGCTTTCGTCAATATCTTCCTGTGAAGCCATATAAATGGGGAATAAAACAATTTGTGTTATGTGAAAGCAAAACAGGGTATGCATTGAGGTTCCTTACGTACACTGGGAAAGGATCACTAGTACCGGAAAATGGATTTACTATTACAGAAAGCATTTGCCTGTCATTGTTAGATGGGTTCGAAAACCGTGGCCATAAAGTATACACAGACAATTACTATACTTTCCCGTCCCTATATCATGAATTACACAGCAGAAATATTGGAGCCAGTGGCACTGTAAAAGCTGGTCGCAAAGGAATGCCAACAGCCATTCACCCCCACAGACTTGCCCTGATAAAGGGAGATGCCCCTGTATTTATGCAGGCAAACAATATGGTAGCTTGTGCGTGGCACGATACCAAACGTGTCCATTTTTTATCAACAACTGAGACAAACAACACTATGGATAAAAGAGTTCGGCAAAGGAATGCTGATCATGGATATCGTGTTGTTGAAAAACCAGTAGTTGCCGAGACATATAATCAACACATGGGGGGAGTAGACATTTTGGATCAGAAATTGGTAACTTATGCTTACCCTCATAAAAGTTCCAAGTGGTATGCAACAATATACCATAGAATTCGGGAAGTCGCGTTGGTCAATGGATACATTTTGTATTGTCAAGATGCTGGAGATGAGGCGGTATCTCCAAAGGTATTTCGGGAGAGTGTGGTGTCCGGACTTCTGGAAAACTTTCAAAGGAGAATATCACGTAAGGGTAGACCATTGGTAGATAAACCTAACCGACATACAGAGTCACATTTCATTGGGCAGTATGAGGACATAAAATATAAACCCGACTGTGTTGTTTGCAACTCCAGAACAAAACCAGGATGGAAGAGGAAGCAAACAAATTACAAATGCAAACAGTGTAACTTGCCAATGTGTTTCCTGCCATGCCATGAAATATTTCATACCAAGAAGAACTACCACCAAGAAGCAGCAAGAGTAATATATGATATGTGAACACAGTAGGCAGATTGCCGGAAGTGTATATACAATGTACGAACAGTGAAACACTAGTGAACGTTACATTGTAATAATACACTCCTAAACAAGTGTTTGTGGGAAATGTTCATGTTGTGTGTTATTTTTATAATTATAAAGGTGCATTTAGGCAGACAGAAATGTTCATGTTGTGTGTTATTTTTATAATTATAAAGGTGCATTTAGGCAGACAGAAATGTTCATGTTGTGTGTTATTTTTATAATTATAAAGGTGCATTTAGGCAGACAGAAATGTTCATGTTGTGTGTTATTTTTATAATTATAAAGGTGCATTTAGGCATACAGAAATGTTCATGTTGTGTGTTATGTTTATAATTATAAAGGTGCATTTAGGCAGACAGAAATGTTCATGTTGTGTGTTATGTTTATAATTATCAGGTGCTTTAGGCCAGACAGAATGTTCAGTTGTGTGTTATGTGTATAATTATCAGGTGCATTTAGCCACAGAAATTTCATGTTTTGCTGTGTTTGTTTATAATTATAAAGGGTCAATTTTAGGCACGAAGACCGCAATGTTCATGTTGTGTGGTTTTGTTTTTATAATTATAGGTGCATTTAGGCAGCGAAATGTTTCATGTTTGTGTGTGATGTTTATAATTATAAAGGTGCAATTTTAGGGCAGACAGAATGTTTCAATGTTGTTGTGGTTTAGTTTTAATTAGAAAGTGCCTTTAAGTCCAGACCGAAATGTGCATGTTTTTTGTTTATGTTTATCGTATAAAGGTGCATTTAGGCAGACAGAAATGTTCATTTTGTGTGTTATGTTTATAATTATAAAGGTGCATTTAGGCAGACAGAAATGTTCATGTTGTGTGTTATGTTTATAATTATAAAGGTGCATTTAGGCAGACAGAAATGTTCATGTTGTGTGTTATGTTTATAATTATAAAGGTTCATTTAGGCAGACAGAAATGTTCATGTTGTGTGTTATGTTTATAATTATAAAGGTGCATTTAGGCAGACAGAAATGTTCATGTTGTGTGTTATGTTTATAATTATAAAGGTGCATTTAGGCAGACAGAAATGTTCATGTTGTGTGATATGTTTATAATTATAAAGGTGCATTTAGGCAGACAGAAATGTTCATGTTGTGTGTTATGTTTATAATTATAAAGGTGCATTTAGGCAGACAGAAATGTTCATGTTGTGTGTTATGTTTATAATTATAAAGGTGCATTTAGGCAGACAGAAATGTTCATGTTGTGTGTTATGTTTATAATTATAAAGGTGCATTTAGGCAGACAGAAATGTTCATGTTGTGTGTTATGTTTATAATTATAAAGGTGCATTTAGGCAGACAGAAATGTTCATGTTGTGTGATATGTTTATAATTATAAAGGTGCATTTAGGCAGACAGAAATGTTCATGTTGTGTGTTATGTTTATAATTATAAAGGTGCATTTAGGCAGACAGAAATGTTCATGTTGTGTGTTATGTTTATAATTATAAAGGTGCATTTAGGCAGACAGAAATTTTCATGTTGTGTGTTATGTTTTAAATTAAAGGTGCTTTAGGCAGACAGGAAATTTCAGGTTGTGTGTTATGTTTTTATAATTATAAATGTGCCCAGTTTAGGCAGAACAGAAAATGTTTCATGTTGTGGTTGTTTTTTGTTTTATAACTTATAAAGGTGCATTTATGCAGACAGAAATGTTCATGTTTTGGTTATGTTTTATTATAAGGTGCAATTTAGGCCAGACAGAATGTTCATGTTTTGTGTTTATATTTATATTCATAAAGGTGCTTTGGAGCCGATGTCATGTTTGGGTTTATGCTTTATAATTAGAAAGGGTGCATTTAGGCAGACAGAATGTTTCATGGTTGTGTGTTATTTTTTAATTATAAAGGTGCATTTATGCAACAGAAATGTTCATGTTGTGTGTTATGTTTATAATTATAAAGGTGCATTTAGGCAGACAGAAATGTTCATGTTGTGTGTTATGTTTATAATTATAAAGGTGCATTTAGGCAGACAGAAATGTTCAGGTTGTGTGTTATGTTTATAATTATAAAGGTGCATTTAGGCAGACAGAAATGTTCATGTTGTGTGTTATGTTTATAATTATAAAGGTGCATTTAGGCAGACAGATAATTATTGTATGTTATGTATGAATAAATCGCTATTTGATTTTTTTCAAGAAATTCAGCACAAAATTTGGTTTTGACCATATGTAGGCAGTCATAAAATAGACATATTAAATGTTATAGAAGTATTTTTATGTTGTATTGATGTGGTAGTGTTAATCCTCTCTGTATTCCAAATTTGAAGAAGTTATCTCAAATAATAAACAAGTTATGACAATTCCAATCAAGCATCAGTTATTTTCTTGTAGACTGCTAAATATATTTGGCGCTGGCAGGAACTTTTCACTATATATTTGGCGGCGAAAGGGTTAAGAAAGTAATGAAAATAAGTTGAGGTAAAAGTTTAAAAGCAGTTGCGCAGAACAACTAGGGACTGATTGATGATTGATTGTTCGACAGTAAGAAGTTAGTTTTATACAAATTTATTTTAGATGGAAAGAGTGTATTTCGGCATGGATAGAACATCAGCCTGGCTAGCTCAGTTGGTAGAGCTGTCCAACTAGTGTTCGGGAAGTCGTTGGATCGAGTCCCATGTCGGGTCACTAACTTTTCCACTCTTTCTTTCCTTGGTCACTTTAGTATGTACGATACGTATAAGGTAAAATTATCCACTTCCCGTGTGTTTTTAATGCACACACTTTGAGCTTATATCTTCTTAGGTAAATCAATATACCGTCAATGGTAAGTGAAACTACAAAATTAATCAGCAAACATAACAGCAAGTTGTCCATTATGAAGTGAAATCAAACGAAATCAAATGAATGACACAAATTAATTTTCTTCACGTCTTGTATTGTTTGTTCGCGATTTTATTGTCAGCGTTTGGTTTGATTTCAGAACTAAAATTTAATTGTTTTGTCAAGAGGCATCTCTCCTGCCATATTTAAGAGCTTGTTGAAGTAAATAGAGCCACATTTGACATTTTAATCGACGGTTTGCAGATGTGGGTGTGCTACATAATGATCTCAAAGCTTGGATTTGTCACCTTTCTTATAGATTAACAAATGAAATGTGTGTTTTTGACTTGAAATGATATTTGATTGCTGCTGCAATATATTTTGGGTTGCAACATGGTCCTGAGATGTAGTAACCCTGAGGTTATTACAGTCAAACATGTGTTAAGCAGCAAAACTTATTTATAACAGGGCTTTCCGATTAGCACAGTGTACGCACTCGCTTCTCACCAATGCAACCCGGGTTCGATCCTTGGACCGGGAAGTATGTGAGATGGTACAGTGGTCGCCAGATCAGACAGGTGGGTTTTCTCCGAGTACTCCGGTTTCCTCCCACATGAATGACCACATTTACGCTTTCATCCGCACCAAGAGAGTGATTAATATAAATATAAGTTGTTAAAACTTTTTTATTTATAAGCATCCAAAATGGTGGTATTTGTTATTACAGTCAAATCTGTGTTAAGCAGCCAGTCAAGGGAGTCACAAAGTGGCTGTTTAGTACAGGTGGCTGCTTAATAAAGGGCAAATGTGTAGTAAAACAACATATTTGGAATCTTGAAACTGGCTGCTTAATACAGGTTGGTTGCTTAATAGATGTGACCACTAATACAGGTTTAACTGTATAAATAATTTAATAGTTTGCTTTTTTTCGAATCTAGACAAGTTTAGCATTTCATTTTTATTTAGCTGTGACGGAATTCTGGGGAGTTATTGCGACAATGTTGGATTATTTAGATTAGCCTGTTACATAATTAAATAGAATTACTGTCACTTTACTATACATGTATATTTATTACACTTGTGCAGTATGTGTATTACAGTTAAACCTGTCTTATGCTAACACCGAGACTATTAATTGGGCCATATTGAGTTTCTGATCATATCAACGCCTGGGGAAACTGGACGGATTGTCCGTGTAATTACTGACTAGCATTAATCCTATTAATAGGCCTATTAGCACGTGACTTAATTAATGACGTACTTGAATCGAAAGCGAGGCACTGCAATGTTGATAAAACTTTATAATTGGCCGTCATTGTTTACGGTTCAACGGAACGATAAATAGTTTTAAAAAGTACAATGTGCGTCTGATTTGACATATTTACTCAAGATTTAAGTCGTTCTTACTTCAATTACGCCGAATCGACCCATCACCACCTAAACGTAATAGTTAAAATCCACCATCTCGTCGATATAACACAGAAACGGGAAATTATATGTTTTCAATGTAAATGAGCCTACGGGAGCATTCATGTATACTCGGAAATGATCGTGTATAATCATGCCTGTTCGGGGGATTAACGATAGAATTCCGTTTCTATATTTAGCGATAGTATCTTGTAGAGAAGAATTGTCGTTCTTCAAATCTACACCCTTATTAATGAGGGTGTAAGTAGATGGCGCTAGGATCGGAAATCAAGTTTCCCCAGGCTGTCATTTTGCCAGAAGTTAAAAAGTGAAAAATCAACAGACTGGAACCCAGACTATGGCCAGCCATGTAAATCAAAGGAAAAAAGGCTGCTTAGTACAGGTGGTTGCTTAATAGATGGAAAATGTATAATAAAACAAGACGGATATGTAGTCCAGTGGTAACACGCTGGACTGGTAATCCAAGGATCGCAGGTTCGATCCCCCGTCTGACCCTAATAAAATCAACAGTCTTTCAGATGGGACGTTAAACCGAGGTCTCGTGTCGGTGCTTTACACTGTGCACGTCAGCGTTGGACACTTGCACTCGCCAACTCGCCATGGCGATAACGTTTTTAGACTGGCGGGAAACTTTTACTACGCACTCGACATCGTGGCGAGATGTCTTATTTTTTAAAATTTTTGTTATACTTGATTTATTTATAACGATTGCGAAGCAAGTTTGAACAACTTATATTAATCACTCTCGTTGGCTCGGATGTAAGCGTATATGTGGTCATTCATGTGGGAGGAAACCGGAGTACCCGGAGAAAACCCACCTGTCCGATCTGGCGACCATCGTCTCATCTCATAGTATGTGAGATGGTACGATGTCTTATTTGATAGCCCTTGGCGAGTTTGTTGAAGTTCATACTCGCCTGAACCAGGACACACAGTATCTTCGCCATTTTAGGCGCTTTTTCTCATCGAATTAACAAAATATCAAATATTTGTGTCTACTTAAAACAGATTTCGTGGGGGGGCAGACCCCCCTAGCATGGCAATTGCCTGCGGCACATGCAGAACCACATTCACTGGCCTGTACCATTTATTTTTGGCCGGAACTAATTCTTAAGTACAGGCCAAAAATTGGCCTGTACAATTTCATCTTGGCCGGTACCTTTTCTCAAGTACAGGCCAAGTTGGCCGGAACATATTGAAACGAGTGTCCAACACTGCACATAAAAGAACCAGAGGAGACTCTGGAATGGGTCTCTCTCTGTATCATTGCACTATCCTCCAAAAATCTAAAATAAATAATCTCTTCAGGAGGCGTCGCTCATATGGGCAACCGGTAGCGATGATAAATAAACGTAAAAACACACACACATAAAACAACATAATGGGAATCTGGAAACTGGTTGCTTAATAGAGGTGGCCACTAACTCCTGTTTGAATGTATATATGTATGTTGTTATATTTCTCGTGCAGTATGTTACATGTATACTATATTTCTCGTCCAGTATGTGCACAATCTTGGTGTTCCTGGTGACTGGGAGTTTGTGGACGTGTATGGACTGGATCCCGACCTACTTATGATGGTGCCACGCCCAGTTATAGCCGTCATGCTTCTGTATCCAATCACAGAAAAGGTAAACCAGCATTTTAGTTACCCTGAGCTCATGATGTTGAAATGAAATTAGGACGGTGAACATTACTGATTTTTAAAGTCCTTAGAGTTTGTTTACATTCTGAGAAAACTATCAAAATTCTTGTTTGCATTGAATTATCCTGGGTATACCGGTAACCGGTGACATAAGCAATAACCTGTGTATACCGGTACCCGGTGACGAGCATTATCCTGGGTATACCGGTAACCGGTGACATAAGCAATAACAGGTTCCGAAATGAGGCTGTGCAAATAATGTTCACTCTCAATTAAGCATAATCATATTTATTTTATTGTATGCAATATTAGTTAGTAAAAAATAAATCATAACTGAATCAAAAACAAAGTGAAAGCAACAGCACATGCCTCCATCTTTTATTTACGCGGTGATACCAATGACCAGTGTGACGATGTAAATTTCGCCTCACAAGTTTATACCAGTAGCAATACATGCCATATATGGCAATCATGTGATGTCACATGAGTAGCGGGCACCTTACAAATGTCAAATGCAGCCGATAGATTAACAAATCCATTGAAATTCACCTAGAAATGTTGACAACATGAACGAAAACTTACGAGTGTAAGAAGAAAAAACAAGTTTTGAATAAATTATGGTAAATTTACCTGTAAAAATGACATTTCAGCTAGTTTTTGCTATGGACCGTTGCAGAAATCCGACGGAAATTGTGAATAGTAAGCACAAAATGAACATGTGCATATTCACCGATATTAGGGTCACTGGGGATAATGTTTTTTTTTCCACTTTTGAAAAGCTGCTCGTCATGTAGGACTAGTAAACTGCAAATGCTACTCGTTTTTATGGAAAACCTACTCATCCTGATCATGATCAGGTCTAATTATTGTTCAAATTGTTATCCAATGTGGAAACATACTACATATCTACAGCTCATTATGCCCCTAGAGGGGTCTTTGAATTGAACAGGTTTTCCTACTGTCCACACAGAGATACTATATGTCTGCTGGGATATTGAGGTGTTTTCGCACTGCGTCATCGGAATTT
The DNA here is from genome assembly GCA_014843695.1 of Archivesica marissinica. Classification (NCBI taxonomy): domain Eukaryota; kingdom Metazoa; phylum Mollusca; class Bivalvia; order Venerida; family Vesicomyidae; genus Archivesica; species Archivesica marissinica. The sequence goes on from CM026391.1 coordinate 14,686,468, forward strand.
TTGCACCTTTTTAGACAGTAAGCAAAACAGAGTTTTCTTTTATCACAGAATTGTTCATTTAGTCCTGCAGGACAAGCAAAAGCCAACAAGCACTCGTTCGCAAGCATTGCGAGCGGACAAGTGTAATTTACCAACCCTTGTAAAGTATTAGAATGTTATAAATTATAAGAGTAATCAGGGTTGGAATTTGCTGAACCAAATTCTGATGGACATATTTCTAGGTTTTTCCAGTTTTTCACTTTACTTGTATGAAACTTTTGTAGCTGACACTTTGTTAGTTTCTCAGGATAAATTGGCCATCACATGTGTTTATACAAATTTATTTTAGCTCGATTGCGAAACAAGTTCTTACAACTTATATTAATCACTCTCGAGACCTCATTCCTGATGGAATCCATCGCCACGAGGGAGAGAGAAGAGGCAACGTGGAATTTAAATGCCTTGCCTAAGGGCACAATCGTAACGGCTCCAGCGGGGCTCGAACTCCGGACCTTTCGCACCTGAAGCGAACGCGCATCCACTGCGCTATCACGACTTCCACCATCACAGGTAGCTTTGCTTTATAAAGTTGGAGTTGTTTAGAAATTTAATCAAGGTATATTACGGATTGTATTTCATAAATTTGATTTGGAAATGTGGTATTATCAGTTCCATTTATATATTTAAAATTGTTGTAATGCTCTCGTCTTGAGATAAGATATATAAAATACTCTGCAACACAGTTGTCCCTACGTTTCCGTCGGATAAACCGACATTTCTCACGGTTTAAGCGAGGTTTTCCCCCACCAATGAGATTCTCAGCCAGTTTGTTTCAAACATTAATTATCAAACCACAGTCGTAGATAACTGGCGATAATATTGTGAAACTCCCTGGGGGAGATGGTGAATAGCTAGAACACCAAACTGCTAAAATGTATACGTGATTTTGGTACGAGGTAAATGACCGTTGATTAGCACCGCAGAGACAAACTGCTAAAATATATCGGTGATATATCTGTGAGGTTAGTAGCAGGTAACAAGTGTTAACACAGCAGAGGCAAACTGCTAAAATATATCGCTGATATACCTGTGAGGTTAGTAGCAGGTAACAAGTGTTAACACGGTGGAGACAAACTGCTGGAAGATGTTTTATTAGTCCGACAGGAGTGAATATATCTCCTGCTTGGCTAAATGTATATCTGATTAGCACGAGTTTGTGGGGCACTTTGTGACTGTAAAACATTTATTCTACATGCACTCGCCCATATGTCAACGAATTCTTAAAGCAGCCCTATATCGTAGGAAATAAAAGATATTTGAAAAATTGAAATGTTACGTATGGGTAGCAATGCTGCTACACATTCTTACATTATAATTTGTATAATTATGTTCAATTAGTAAACAGTGTTTTTTTTGGTGATAAAACAAACTCGAAACCGAAAGTAAGACTTTCCGAGTCGTCTGTCACACACTTGTTTACAATCGGAACGCATCGTCCACACTTATTTACATTCGGAATGCATCGTCCCCATTTGTCCCACGTTGTCTTTTTTAATTGAATTACTTAAATGTCGATTCATACTCTGTTATCTAAGTCTTTCAGGAACAAACAATTCGCGTATACGACGGTGTATGTTTATTGGATTTTCATCGTTTTTGGGCGACAATTTCGAATTTTGTAAACACACATACATTATTATTTATATTTTACCAAAAAAATATCCTTTATTACGATATAGTGCTGCTTTAAAATCAAACAAGCAGCCCATGTCAAGCCTTAATATGTGGAGCAAGCCCAGGTGGCCTTCTTGGTGGTATATCCTGCACTGATGGGAACCCGTGTAGAACCAAATATCTTCTGCAAGCCAGCTAGATAGCAAGAGGTAACTTGATATCAGCCTTTGACCAACATGGATAGTTTCATATCAGCCTAGGTATCGACCTGAGGTAACTTGATATATCAGCCATCGACCAATGTGGCTAGTTTCATATCAGCCTAGGTATCGATCTGAGGTAACTTGATATATCAGCCATCGACCAATGTGGCTAGTTTCATATCAGCCTAGGTATCGATCTGAGGTAACTTGATATATCAGCCTTCGACCAACATGGCTAGTTTCATATCAGCCTATGTATTGACCTAAGGTAACTTGATATCAGCCATCGACCAATGTGGCTAGTTTCATATCAGCCTAGGTATCGACCTGAGGTAACTTGATATCAGCCTTTGACCAACATGGATAGTTTCATATCAGCCTATGTATTGACCTAAGGTAACTTTATATCAACCATCAACCAACATGGCTAGTTTCATATCAGCCTAAGTATCGACCTGAGGTAACTTGATATCAGCCATCGACCAATGTGGCTAGTTTCATATCAGCCAAGGTATCGACCTGAGGTAACTTGATATCAGCCTTCGACCAACGTGGCTAGTTTCATATCAGCCAAGGTATCGATATGAGGTAATTTGATATCAGCCATCGACCAATGTGGCTAGTTTCATATCAGCCTAGGTATCGACCTGAGGTAACTTGATATCAGCCTTCGACCAATGTGGCTAGTTTCATATCAGCCTAGGTATCGACCAGAGGTAATTTGATATCAGCCTTTGACCAACATGGATAGTTTCATATCAGCCTATGTATTGACCTAAGGTAACTTGATATCAGCCTTTGATCAACATGGCTAGTTTCATATCAGCCTAGGTATTGACCAGAGGTAATTTGATATCAGCCTTTGACCAACATGGATAGTTTCATATCAGCCTAGGTATCGATCTGAGGTAACTTGATATCAGCCATCGACCAACGTGGCTAGTTTCATATCAACCTAGGTATCGATCTGAGGTAACTTGATATCAGCCATCGACCAATGTGGCTAGTTTCATATCAACCATTTATCGACCAGAGGTAGCTTGATATCAGCCATCGACCAATGTGGCTAGTTTCATATCAGCCTAGGTATCAACCAGAGGTAGCTTGATATCAGCCATCGACCAACGTGGCTAGTTTCATATCAGTCTAGGTATCGACCAGAGGTAGCTTGATATCAGCCATCTACCAATGTGGCTAGTTTCATATCAGCCTAGATATCGATCTGAGGTAGCTTGATATCAGCCTTCAACCGAAGGTGTAGGCTGATATCGAGCTACCTTAGGTCGATACCTAGGCTGATAGGAAACTAGCCACATAATAACGCCTTTATTACTTTGATATGAATTTGAACATTTAATAATCAAAATCATGCTCTCTGTTATCCATCAATCGAGAATAAAATCAGAATGACTGAATTAGATACACAAAATCGATTGAAATATTACCATTCAACTAGAAACATCTGTTATCTGTCAAATTTGACACGCTGAGATGCTACAGGAAGTAATCAAACTAGCACAGAGTGTGCATGCGTTATAGTCCGGTAATTAAGGTAAAGAGGTTCAAACAAATTGATGGGAAAGGTTTTTCAATGGATATGACTTCAATGATACCTCTATAATGTGTAAAAAAAAGTCCCACGAAATCCAGCTATGGAGAATACCTTAAAATTGACGAAATCCAAGATGGCCGCCATCCGGATGACGGAAATAGGAAAATGGTCATAATTATGTACCTAATCATGATACAATCAAGTGTAATATGTCTATTCGTACTAGCATCTCATGAGGCATGCGATGGACACTGTGTTGGCTTCGTAGAGCCAAACAAATCCAAAATGGCGGCCATATATGACCTAAATGGTAAGTTTTAAACCTTGGTACAATATTGCTGATGAAAAAAACTAACAGACACATTTTTCAAAAAAATTCAATATTTTTATCATGTTCAATACTGTTAATACTAGTAAAACACGTTAAGTTTCAGAGTCAGTGTCCGAGTCATCAGGAATTGGCCCATTGATGCCCTTGCACTGTCCACAGCCAAGCGTGCACTGGAGTCCATTTTTACCTGCATGAACACGTGTTCTTTCCACAATTTCCAGTGCATTTACACCGGATCATCTTTAGGAGGGGGGCAGGAGCTGCAACCTGCTCCAAACTATTTGGTTTCAGTACAGTCCATAGCCTTGTCATGCGTAGGACCCATCCCCACTCAGTGACCTCCATGCTGTTCCCCAACCAGGTCTGTACTTGGTGGTAGACCCTTCTACTGTGAAATCTAGCAGCATCAGTAGTTGGTGGAAGACGTTCAGGAGGTACATAGCTTGAGCTTGAAGCTACCTTCTCAGAGAACATGGATGCTCGTTCGAGATTGAGGTATGTGTCCTGCTTACAAGCATATAGCACTGCCAGTGCTATGTTTCCCGTTGCTTCAACTGCTTCCTGGCTTTTCTCGGGCGTTATGAACACTGATGATGGTCCTTGCAAATCTTTATACTTCCCCATTGCAGATACTGTTCCTATTCCATAAGGTCTTGAGGTTGTATCGCAACCAGATAAGGCGTGGATGAAGAGCAATGATTCACTGAGGCCTGGATCCAGTGAACTGTGGAGGCTACCTATGTTGATGAGTTTAGAGCTGGTCTGAAGATAAATACTCCGGTGTTCAGCAGGGAAATCGCTCGCCCATATGGTTCGCCGGAGGCGAGGGTAAATAAGCTCAATCATCATCATCAGGGTTGAAATGGTGCTGTAGAATTATCAGCAAGTCAGTGTCATCACCAACAACTACCACAGGTTTCGTTCGGGTGAGGGCACATGCAGACATTACGATGTCATTATCAGCATCTCCAGAGGACTGCTTCACATGGATGCCTTCTTTCTCCATCTGTGACGAGAGGCTGTTGATGAACTTTTGCTTGTTCTTGGAGTTAGCAAGAAAAGGTTTTTTCTTCATTTTGAGAATCATGTCGTCCGTGAAATCGACGTCCACTCCATCTCGCTTCCAGACAGCCGTTCGTGAGTCTCATCCTTGGTAGACGGGTCACTTCCATAGCCATCAAACACGACTAGCACGCGCTGGTAATGTCTCTGAATGAACTGGATGTAGAGTTTGCAGAGATTGAAATATGAGGTGGACTTTGACCAGGGTATACGCTGCAGCATTGCACCTACATCTACAACATACATCACTTCAAGCATGTCAAGTGGTTGGTCAGAGACAACATACGCTGGGATCTTCTTAACAAGGCCATTCTAGAGATCAGCTTTGTCTGGAAGCCGCATAAGCAATTTGGAGGCGAACAGCGATGAGGGATACGAACACAACTCGTACTGGAACAATTCCGTGAGTTCGATATTGCCGATACCTGCAACGATTAGGCTGCTGTGGATTAATCTCAATATTCTCGCCTTCAGAGGAAACATACACTGAGGAAGCCAGAGTACGGACCTGATCTTTCTTCACAAATTTGTGTTGCGAGACAGACTTTCATGCCATAGAGGTCAGAATAGCATCCCCTATGGTCTTAGCGCTGTCAACGTTAACTGACCCTTCTCCAACGATCCCAGATGAGAGACTGTGAAGTTCCTTACTGTTTGTGTGAATGGTTTTCTTTCTTGTAGATAGTCAAGGACTGTCTGGAGGTCTTTTGCATCCCGCTTCAATCTTGATTGGGAAAGATCTTTGTGCACCGCATCACCACCAGTCCGTGAGAGAACAGTCACTTTATGTAGGGCCTTGTGGACTTCCCCACATGCTGGCATTGATAACAGCCATAGCAAACTGGTTGACTCCTGAAATCCTCGTCCTCGGGTAAGCCCATCAACTGATTTAATGCTTCCCATCAGTACCTGCTCGATGCACAGATCTCTGAATATTCCGGACCAATAACTGTCACTGTGGCGGATGACGAACAGTCCCTCTAGGAACTTGCTATAAACAGATGGATGTGTCTTCTCGAGCTTTTCCATCTTCTCCAAGTATAGAACGAGTGGCTTGGTGTAGTTATTATGACCTGAAGCAGCTAGGAATGGAAGCATATCGTGAAGGGACTGAAGATAGAGCTTCCAGTTCCCGCCACATGAAGATTGGAGCAGAGATCGGAGGATGCTAAACAGATTCATATACATGATCCAGAGGTTGGCTGTGCGATATGGTTTCATCATCGCACACCAGTTCTCTAACGCTAACTGTAAATGAAATGACATCCGAAGCTAGGGCATCACTAGACTCATGCGACCGTCGCAAACGTTCGAGAACACAATTTTGTTTAAAATTGAAAGCTGTGGCATGCGATCGTAGATGGCGGGAACCAGTTGAAGGACCCTGTTGCTGAGATGCCCTGATACTAGTTGGATGCGTATGCAAGCATCTGCACTCCTTGTGTACATGGAGTCGTTCATTCGGATTGTACTTTATTTCGGGAATATTAATGTTTCGAGCTTTCGTAGATTCGTTGATTGTCCTGCAGCCTTTTTCTCGCAATTGTGAATATTCTTGAGGTTTATCCATGTCGACTGTCTCCATGCACAATGCACAGGTAAACTTGTCCGATAGGGTGGCCATGTTTCATGAATCAGAATCGTTCAACTGAAAATACATCGAAAAACGAGTATTTTTTAGTAATATATGGTGGCCATTTTGTTTTGGCTTTGTCATGTTGGTTTTACGAAGCCAACACAGTGTCCATCTCATGCCTCATGAGAAACTAGTACAAATAGACATATTACAGTTGATTGTATCATGATTAGATACATAATTATGACCGTTTTCTTATTTCCGTCATCCGGATGGCGGCCATCTTGGATATCGTCACTTTTAAGGTATTTTCCATAGCTGGATTTCGTGGGACTTTTTTTTACACACTATAGAGGTATCATTGAAGTCATATCCATTGAAAAACCTTTCCCATCAATTTGTTTGCATAGCGCCACCTTTAATTACCGGACTATTATTTCAAAGGAACTAGTTCTGATACAGCTTTTTCTTGTTTGATACGGTAGACAGTATTGTCGTAAGCAAGTAAAATAGGCTAAAATTCATATGTAAATTATAATGCTTCCAGAACTAATTATCTACTGCCGCCATATAAGTCATGGTAGCGAGTTTGCTTCAGGTGCGAAAGGTCTGGAGTTCGAGCCACGCTGGCGGCGTTATGATTGTACCCTTAGGCAAGGTATTTAAATTCCACATTGTCTCTTCTCTCTCCCTCGTGGCGATGGATTCCATCAGGAATGAGGTCGCGAGCATGATTAATATAAGTTGTAAGAACTTGTTTCGCAATCGAGCTAAAATAAATTTTCATAAACTAAGGTCCGCCTCCGTGGATAGTGGTTACGGTCGCTGACTTGTATACCACTGTAACCTATCATCACTGATGGTCACCGGTTCGAGCCCTGCTCAGGCCGTGTCTTATTTATATGAAAAAGTTGGCAGTTTCTTACGGAGGTTGGTGCACCCAAGTAATGGTTAACCGCTGGAGCCTGCCCAGGAAAGGTGTTGTTAAGTAAACTGCCCGCCGACGATATAGCCCAAATGGTGCTGATGCAGGCGTAAAACCCGAAATATAACATAAGCATAAACTAAGCCATATACAGTCAAACCTGTCTACGGCAGCTAGCCAAGGGAATCATATAAAGTGGCTGCTAAGCACAGGTGACTGCTTAATAGAAGTCAAATGTATAATGAAACACCATATTTACAAACTGGCTGCTAATACATGTTGACTGCTTAATAGAAGTGACCACTAACACATGATTGACTGTATGTACATAGAGGTGACCACTAACACATGATTGACTGTATGCACGTCCAATTAGTGATCTTTAATTGTGACCAAAATTAGTCGGGTTTTCAGAAAATAGTGATATGTCACAAACATTCCATGACATTATACATTGTATCTATAAAAAAAACACCTCCGTGATGTAGTGAATACTGTGTCCAGATAATTTACTATATCACCTCATGTGTTGTGTCTCAGATAACCAACTATATCACCTCCTGTGTCTCAGATAACCGACTATATCACCTCATGTGTTGTGTCTCAGATAACCAACTATATCACCTCCTGTGTCTCAGATAACCGACTATATCACCTCCTGTGTTGTGTCCAGATAATTTACTATATCACCTCATGTGTTGTGTCTCAGATAACCAACTATATCACCTCCTGTGTCTCAGATAACCGACTATATCACCTCCTGTGTCTCATATAACCGACTATATCACCTCCTGTGTCTCAGATAACCGACTATATCACCTCCTGTGTCTCAGATAACCAACTATATCACCTCCTGTGTCTCAGATAACCGACTATACCACCTCCTGTGTCTCAGATAACCAACTATATCACCTCCTGTGTCTCAGATAACCGACTATATCACCTCCTGTGTTGTGTCTCAGATAACCGACTATATCACCTCCTGTGTTGTGTCTCAGATAACCGACTATATCACCTCCTGTGTCTCAGATAACCGACTATATCACCTCCTGTGTTGTGTCTCAGATAACTGACTATATCATCTCCTGTGTTGTGTCTCAGATAACCGACTATATCACCTCCTGTGTTGTGTCTCAGATAACCGACTATATCACCTCCTGTGTTGTGTCTCAGATAACCGACTATATCACCTCCTGTGTTGTGTCTCAGATAACCGACTATATCACCTCCTGTGTCTCAGATAACCAACTATATCACCTCCTGTGTCTCAGATAACCGACTATATCACCTCCTGTGTTGTGTCTCAGATAACCGACTATATCACCTCCTGTGTCTCAGATAACCAACTATATCACCTCCTGTGTCTCAGATAACCAACTATATCACCTCCTGTGTTGTGTCTCAGATAACTGACTATATCACCTCCTGTGTTGTGTCTCAGATAACCGACTATATCACCTCCTGTGTTGTGTCTCAGATAACCGACTATATCACCTCCTGTGTCTCAGATAACCAACTATATCACCTCCTGTGTTGTGTCTCAGATAACTGACTATATCACCTCCTGTGTTGTGTCTCAGATAACTGACTATATCACCTCATGTGTTGTGTCTCAGATAACCGACTATATCACCTCCTGTGTTGTGTCTCAGATAACTGACTATATCACCTCCTGTGTCTCAGATAACCGACTATATCACCTCATGTGTCTCAGATAACCGACTATATCACCTCCTGTGTTGTGTCTCAGATAACCCGACTATATCACCTCCTGTGTTGTGTCTCAGATAACCGACTATATCACCTCCTGTGTCTCAGATAACTGACTATATCACCTCCTGTGTTGTGTCTCAGATAACTGACGATATCACCTCATGTGTTGTGTCTCAGATAACCGACTATATCACCTCACACACCTGTGTTGTGTCTCAGATAACCGACTATATCACCTCCTGTGTTGTGTCTCAGATAACCGACTATATCACCTCCTGTGTCTCAGATAACCGACTATACACCTCCTTGTCTCAGATAACCGACTACACCTCCTGTGTCTCAGATAACCGACTATATCACCTCCTGTGTTGTGTCTCTGATAACCGACTATATCACCTCCTGTGTCTCAGATAACCAACTATATCACCTCCTGTGTTGTGTCTCAGATAACTGACTATATCACCTCATGTGTTGTGTCTCAGATAACCGACTATATCACCTCCTGTGTTGTGTCTCAGATAACTGACTATATCACCTCCTGTGTCTCAGATAACCGACTATATCACCTCATGTGTCTCAGATAACCGACTATATCACCTCCTTGTGTCTCAGATAACCGACTATATCACCTCCTGTGTTGTGTCTCAGATAACCGACTATATCACCTCCTGTGTCTCAGATAACCAACTATATCACCTCCTGTGTTGTGTCTCAGATAACTGACTATATCACCTCCTGTGTTGTGTCTCAGATAACTGACTATATCACCTCATGTGTTGTGTCTCAGATAACCGACTATATCACCTCCTGTGTTGTGTCTCAGATAACTGACTATATCACCTCCTGTGTCTCAGATAACCGACTATATCACCTCATGTGTCTCAGATAACCGACTATATCACCTCCTGTGTTGTGTCTCAGATAACCGACTATATCACCTCCTGTGTTGTGTCTCAGATAACCGACTATATCACCTCCTGTGTCTCAGATAACCAACTATATCACCTCCTGTGTTGTGTCTCAGATAACTGACTATATCACCTCCTGTGTTGTGTCTCAGATAACTGACTATATCACCTCATGTGTTGTGTCTCAGATAACCGACTATATCACCTCCTGTGTTGTGTCTCAGATAACTGACTATATCACCTCCTGTGTCTCAGATAACTGACTATATCACCTCATGTGTTGTGTCTCAGATAACCGACTATATCACCTCCTGTGTTGTGTCTCAGATAACTGACTATATCACCTCCTGTGTTGTGTCTCAGATAACCGACTATATCACCTCCTGTGTCTCAGATAACCGACTATATCACCTCCTGTGTTGTGTCACAGATAACCGACTATATCACCTCATGTGTCTCAGATAACTGACTATATCACCTCCTGTGTTGTGTCTCAGATAACCAACTATATCACCTCCTGTGTTGTGTCTCAGATAACCAACTATATCACCTCCTGTGTTGTGTCTCAGATAACCGACTATATCACCTCATGTGTTGTGTCTCAGATAACCAACTATATCACCTTGTGTGTTGTGTCTCAGATAACTGACTATATCACCTCATGTGTTGTGTCTCAGATAACCGACTATATCACCTTGTGTATTGTGTCACAGATAACTGACTATATCACCTCCTGTGTTGTGTCTCAGATAACCGACTATATCACCTTGTGTATTGTGTCACAGATAACTGACTATATCACCTCCTGTGTTGTGTCTCAGATAACCAACTATATCACTTCCTGTGTTGTGTCTCAGATAACCGACTATATCACCTCCTGTGTTGTGTCTCAGATAACTGACTATATCACCTCATGTGTTGTGTCTCAGATAACCAACTATATCACCTCCTGTGTTGTGTCTCAGATAACTGACTATATCACCTCCTGTGTTGTGTCTCAGATAACCAACTATATCACCTCCTGTGTTGTGTCTCAGATAACCGACTATATCACCTCCTGTGTCTCAGATAACCGACTATATCACCTCCTGTGTTGTGTCTCAGATAACCAACTATATCACCTCCTGTGTCTCAGATAACCGACTATATCACCTCCTGTGTTGTGTCTCAGATAACCAACTATATCACCTCCTGTGTCTCAAATAACCGACTATATCACCTCCTGTGTTGTGTCACAGATAACCGACTATATCACCTCATGTGTCTCAGATAACTGACTATATCACCTCCTGTGTTGTGTCTCAGATAACCAACTATATCACCTCCTGTGTTGTGTCTCAGATAACCAACTATATCACCTCCTGTGTTGTGTCTCAGATAACCGACTATAACACCTCATGTGTTGTGTCTCAGATAACCGACTATATCACCTCATGTGTTGTGTCTCAGATAACCAACTATATCACCTTGTGTGTTGTGTCTCAGATAACCAACTATATCACCTTGTGTATTGTGTCACAGATAACTGACTATATCACCTCCTGTGTTGTGTCTCAGATAACCGACTATATCACCTTGTGTATTGTGTCACAGATAACTGACTATATCACCTCCTGTGTTGTGTCTCAGATAACCAACTATATCACCTCCTGTGTCTCAGATAACCGACTATATCACCTCCTGTGTTGTGTCTCAGATAACTGACTATATCACCTCATGTGTTGTGTCTCAGATAACCAACTATATCACCTCCTGTGTTGTGTCTCAGATAACCGACTATATCACCTCCTGTGTCTCAGATAACCGACTATATCACCTTGTGTATTGTGTCACAGATAACTGACTATATCACCTCCTGTGTTGTGTCTCAGATAACCAACTATATCACTTCCTGTGTTGTGTCTCAGATAACCGACTATATCACCTCCTGTGTTGTGTCTCAGATAACTGACTATATCACCTCATGTGTTGTGTCTCAGATAACCAACTATATCACCTCCTGTGTTGTGTCTCAGATAACTGACTATATCACCTCCTGTGTTGTGTCTCAGATAACCAACTATATCACCTCCTGTGTTGTGTCTCAGATAACCGACTATATCACCTCCTGTGTCTCAGATAACCGACTATATCACCTCCTGTGTTGTGTCTCAGATAACCAACTATATCACCTCCTGTGTCTCAGATAACCGACTATATCACCTCCTGTGTTGTGTCTCAGATAACCAACTATATCACCTCCTGTGTCTCAAATAACCGACTATATCACCTCCTGTGTTGTGTCACAGATAACCGACTATATCACCTCATGTGTCTCAGATAACTGACTATATCACCTCCTGTGTTGTGTCTCAGATAACCAACTATATCACCTCCTGTGTTGTGTCTCAGATAACCAACTATATCACCTCCTGTGTTGTGTCTCAGATAACCGACTATAACACCTCATGTGTTGTGTCTCAGATAACCGACTATATCACCTCATGTGTTGTGTCTCAGATAACCAACTATATCACCTTGTGTGTTGTGTCTCAGATAACCAACTATATCACCTTGTGTATTGTGTCACAGATAACTGACTATATCACCTCCTGTGTTGTGTCTCAGATAACCGACTATATCACCTTGTGTATTGTGTCACAGATAACTGACTATATCACCTCCTGTGTTGTGTCTCAGATAACCAACTATATCACCTCCTGTGTCTCAGATAACCGACTATATCACCTCCTGTGTTGTGTCTCAGATAACTGACTATATCACCTCATGTGTTGTGTCTCAGATAACCAACTATATCACCTCCTGTGTTGTGTCTCAGATAACCGACTATATCACCTCCTGTGTCTCAGATAACCGACTATATCACCTTTTGTGCCGTGTGTCTCGGATAACCGACTATATCACCTCCTGTGTTGTGTCTCAGATAACCGACTATATCACCTCCTGTGTTGTGTCTCAGATAACCGACTATATCACCTCCTGTGTTGTGTCTCAGATAACCGACTATATCACCTCATGCGTTGTGTCACAGATAACCGACTATATCACCTTGTGTGTTGTGTCTCAGATAACCGACTATATCACCTCATGCGTTGTGTCACAGATAACCGACTATATCACCTTGTGTGTTGTGTCTCAGATAACTGACCATATCACCTCATGTGTTGTGTCACAGATAACTGACCATATCACCTCATGTGTTGTGTCACAGATAACCGACTATATCACCTCCTGTGTTGTGTCTCAGATAACCGACTATATCACCTCATGTGTTGTGTCTCAGATAACCGACTATATCACCTCCTGTGTCTCAGATAACCGACTATATCACCTTGTGTATTGTGTCTCAGATAACTGACCATATCACCTCATGTGTTGTGTCACAGATAACTGACCATATCACCTCCTGTGTTGTGTCTCAATTAACTGACTATATCACCTCCTGTGTCTCAGATAACCGACTATATCACCTCCTGTGTTGTGTCTCAGATAACCGACTATATCACCTCCTGTGTTGTGTCTCAGATAATCAACTATATCACCTTGTGTGTTGTGTCTCAGATAACCAACTATATCACCTCATGTGTTGTGTCTCAGATAACCGACTATATCACCTCCTGTGTTGTGTCTCAGATAACTGACTATATCACCTCCTGTGTCTCAGATAACCGACTATATCACCTCCTGTGTTGTGTCTCAGATAACCGACTATATCACCTCATGTGTTGTGTCTCAGATAACTGACTATATCACCTCCTGTGTTGTGTCTCAGATAATCAACTATATCACCTCCTGTGTCTCAGATAACCGACTATATCACCTCCTGTGTTGTGTCTCAGATAACCGACTATATCACCTCATGTGTTGTGTCTCAGATAATCAACTATATCACCTTGTGTGTTGTGTCTCAGATAACCAACTATATCACCTCATGTGTTGTGTCTCAGATAACCGACTATATCACCTCCTGTGTTGTGTCTCAGATAACTGACTATATCACCTCATGTGTTGTGTCTCAGATAATCAATTATATCACCTTGTGTGTTGTGTCTCAGATAACCTACTATATCACCTCCTGTGTTGTATCTCACCTTTGTGTCTCACCTTTGTGTTTCACCTTTGTGTCTCACCTTTGTGTTTCACCTTTGAGTCTCACCTTTGTGTTTCACCTGTGTGTCTCACCTTTGTGTTTCACCTTTGTGTCTCACCTTACCTTTGTGTCTCACCTTTGTGAGGCATGATATTGTAATATTTTCTCTACGGTGTTTTGTAGTCTGAAGCCGCTGAAAACAAACTGGGTGAGGAAAAAGCTGCTGCAGATGGTGTATATTACATGAAGCAGACGGTCGGTAATGCCTGCGGTACAGTGGCTGTGATACATGCACTTGCCAATAACAGAGATACTATCAAATTTGAAGGTGTGTCTTTTATCTAAATATAAGGGGAAAATGTGCCCATTTAACCTTTTAGCATGATGATGAGCAAATGAGCAGATAACACAAATGTGTAAAATATTTCTAATTTTTCCTAGAAAGTAGGGCTTGTGACATTTCATTCAAATCGTCCCATCGGGGAACAAAACAGGTTTAAAATACACATTTATGACCATTAAATATGACACACTACAATAGAAGAAGCGCATTACAATGGCCAGTGTATCTTATTGGACATCATTAAATTTCGTATGAAAATTGTAAAAAAATTAATTTTAGTAGGGACCCCAGGGGGCGAAGTCAGGGTCTCTAGGGCGAATATTACGCCCAAATTACCCTCTAGAGTGAGCACTGTTTAGCCACTTGTTAGATGTGAACAATAAAAGCAGACCACTGTCCATCCTCAGTCTAGTTGTACATTTTGTATAAGCATTTACTCTGATTAACACAGAGCTTGAATGTGTATATAGTGCAGAGCTCATGCTAGAGGGTGATTCGGGCGAAGTGGTCGCTTTATTTTATTCGCCGACAATAGACATCAGGGCGGCATCCATTTCGCCTTATATCTGGAGGATATAATTGCTAATTAATGAATTAATAAACATAAATAGCCAGATGATATTATCCAAATTATCGATGTTGTATGACACAAGATTTGCTGAAAATTGGAATGTCCCAAAGCTATTTACGGAAATTAGTCGGGTCAAGGTAATATTATGTTGTTGTGACTAAATTTACCGGGTTGGCTTTCAGTGCCCACATAAGTGTCGCTGGGTTTATGTCCGACAACATTCAAGTCATCAATTTAAGCTTTATTTATTGTCGGGAGATTTTACAAACCAATAACGTTGGCAATATAGCCAGTTACTCAACTTTTTTTCTTTCTTTTTTTTTGGATATTTTCATGTTATACACAATCATAATATATGATGTAAAGCCTTTAAGTAATAACTTTATGTATACTAAAAGGAAAGTTTCAGGAATTTTGAATAAAAGAGAAAAAGAAATAAGGTTAGCAAAAGACTTTCTTTGAGAATTTAAATAGGTATGGGACTTGTCTTTAAACTATATTTATTTTACAACGATTGCGAAGCATGTTTTAACAACTTATATTAATCACTCTCGTTGGCGCGGATGAAAGCGTAAATGTGGTCATACGTGTGGGAGGAAACCGGAGTACCCGGAGAAAACCACCTGTCCAATCTGGCGACCACCATAAGAGACTTGTGGATTGCTTATCTATGCTACCTTGTCGTTATTAACATGGTTGTTATTAAGATGTTAAATACATTTGTAATGACTTGATTGTATATAAAAATTTTGGTATTTGGGAAAATGGTCTTTATTTAGAAGTGATCGTTATGTAGAGGTAATCTTTATTCAGATGATCTTGATTCAGAGGTCGTCTTTCTTCAGAGGTCGTCTTTAACACATTCAACCCTAAGTAACTGACATGGACTTGTGCATGATATTTTTAATAAATTAATATGAAAAATAAAATTTGGACCAGTTCATTTATCAAAATGGGTAATTTTATCTAAAAAATAGTAATAATTATTACTGGCAAAAAGTGCAGATCCTGATGAGACAGCTCGGCTCATCTGGATCTACACTTTTTGTAAGCCTATTTAGAGGCCTGTGGTGTTGAAAGGATTAATACAGTATGGACTGTGTGTGTGTTTTACGTTTATTTATCGTCGCTACCGGTTGCCCATATGAGCGACGCCTCCTGAAGAGATTAGTCATTTTAGATTTTTGGAGGATAGTGCAATGATACAGAACAGAGACCCAATCCAGAGCCTCCTCTGGTTCTTTTACGTGCACCGACACGAGACCTCGGTTTAAAGTCCCATCTGAAAGACTGTTAATTTTATTAGGGTCAGACGGGGATACGAACCTACGATCCCTGGAATACCAGTCCAGCGTGTTACCACTGGACTACAGATCCATCTGTGTATGGACTGTACTTCTTGTGCTGCATTTAAGTCTATTTAACCCTTTGCTTCACTGAATTTGTCTGTTTGTGTTATTTTCAGGCAATAAACATTTTAACAAGTTTCTGAATGATACGTTGGGAAAAGAGCCACACGAGATAGCGAACATCCTGGCAGATGATGAGGTTTGTACACATCTTCCATATGACAAGCTAACATTTTTTTATGCTGACCAATAAATTCTGCAAATTTATCCGTCAAATAAAAATGATATCTCTCTGATTGGAAATAAGTAAAATATTAAAATAGCGCTTCAGAAATCCGGTGGATCGCTGCACCTCTACATACTTCCCCATTTATCTTAGAGAGGGATTTAAGCAGCTACGTTACGCCCAAAATGGGTGTGTTATATCACATGTCGCCATAAAAGTTATGTTATATTTCGGGTTTTACGCCTGCATCAGCACCATTTTGGGCTATATCGCCGGCGGGCAGTTTACCTAACAACACCGTTCCTGGGCAGGCTCCAGCGTTTAACCAGTACTTGGGTGCACCAACCTCCGTAACTTTTTCATATAAATGAGACACGACTTGAGCGAGGCTCGAACCCGTGACCATCAGTGATGATAGGTTACAGTGGTATACAAGTCAGCGACCTTAAGCACTCGACCACGGAGGCGGACTCGCCATAAAGTAAAATATTAAACTAGCACTTCAGAAATCCGCCAATGATTGTTGGATCGCTGCACCTCTGCTTAGTTCCCCATTTATCTTAGTAGGGGATTTAAGTAGCTAAATTACGCCAAAATGGGTGTGTCATACCACATGTCGCCATAGCAATATGGCGAATTAGACGAGCAGGAACGTGAGTAAAATAAGGAAGTTTTTGTTAGACTACAGTCAAACCTGTGTTAGTGGTCACCTCTATTAAGCAGCCAACCTGCATTAAGCAGCCAACCTGCATTAAGCAGCCAGTTTTCATATTCCCACTATGTTACTTTGTTATACATTCAACCTCTATTAAGCAGCCACCTGTGCTAAGCAGCCACTTTCTGTGATTCCCGTAGCTGGCTACTTAAGACTGTGTCTTAATTTTTGCATGAAGTAGAATACAGGTACACCATTGAAATGACCTAGACATGAAAGTTGGTTTGTTTACAGTACATGTGATGTATTCTTGTGTATGTGTGGTGGGTGAGATCACATTGTTGCCATAGCAACATTAGTGATAGGACCAACAGGGGTGTAGCTTTGTAGTTGAAATAAAGAGGCTCTGAAGATTGATCACGCATATTATAGAAATAACTACAGTGGGAGGTTTTGACCCTTTTCTCAAAACTCTCAATGGAGATAATCTCAATAAGCTTTAAGCTTTCGATTTAATCCATTTTGTTTATGTTTACAGGCTATGGGGGCTGCCCATTCAAGCAGTGCACTGGAAGGGCAGACGGAGGTATGATATTTTAATATATATATACAGTCAAACCTGTGCTAGTGGTCACCTCCATTAAGCAGCCAACATGTATTAAGCAGCCAGTTTCTAAATTCCCAATATGCTGTTTTACTATACATTTCACCTCTATTAAGCAGCCACTTTCCGTGAGTCCCTTGGCTGGCTGCTTAAGACAGGTTTCACTGTATGTATATATACAGTTGCATCCTTGTAAGCAGGACTCACACTAGAGGGCGACGTGAATGAAGTGATCACTTTTTTTCCCTGCCACTTTGTCTAATATAGACATCAGGGCGACATCCACTTCGCCTTATTTCTGAAGGGCATACTTGCTAATTAATGATCATCCGTATCGTCGTATGGCATTTTCACAGCCCAAAATACTGCATTGAGTCATAAGTTAATCTCCCACGACATCGGGATAATAAACTTAATAAAATCGATCAGACGCTGATGTAATACAATTTTACATAATTATCGATGTTTTCTAATCTGTTTGTTTGCTTTGTCATTTGGCATACACACTGCCAGGATACCAATTTATAACAATCAGTGTTGAAATACAGGTAAGTGGTAAAATTTAGTCATTGTTGAGAAAATATGTGCGAAAATTGACTAATAAAAAATCTATTTGCTGAAAATTGGAATGTCCCAACTAGTCCGGTAATTAAAGTACAGAGGTTCAAACAAATTGATGGGAAAGGTATTTCAATGGATATGACTTCAATGATACCTCTATAGTGTGTAAAAAAAAGTCCCACGAAATCCAGCTATGGAAAATCCAAGATGGCCGCCATCCGGATGACGGAAATAGGAAAATGGTCATAATTATGATACAATCAAGTGTAATATATCTATTCGTACTAGCATCTCATGAGGCATGCGATGGACAAAAACAAAATGGCGGCCATATATGACCTAAATGGTAAGTTTAAAACCTTGGTACAATATCGCTGATGAAAAAAATAAGACACATTTTTCAAAAAATTTCAATATGTTTATCATGTTCAATACTGTATACAACTTGTTAATACTAGTACAACACGTTTTTAAGTTTCAGAGTCAGTGTCCGAGTCATCAGGAATTGGCCCATTTGTACATGTGATGCCCTTGCACTGTCCACAGCTAAGTGTGCACTGGAGTCCATTTTTTCTGCATGAACACGTGTTCTTTCCACAATTTCCAGTGCATTTACACCGGATCATCTTTAGGAGGGAGGCAGGAGCTGCAACCTGCTCCATTCTATTTGGTTTCAGGACAGTCCCGAGTCTTGTCTTGCGTAGGACCCAACCCCACTCAGTGGCCTCCATGTTGTTCCCCAACCAGGTCTGTACTTGGTGGTAGACCCTTCTACTGTGAAATCTAGCAGCATCAGTAGTTGGTGGAAGACGTTCAGGAGGTACATAGCTTGAGCTTGAAGCTACCTTCTAAGAGAACTTGGATGCTCGTTCGAGATTGAGGTCTGTACCCTGCTTACAAGCATATAGCACTGCCAGTGCTATGTTTCCCGCTGCTTCAACTGCTTCCTGGCTTTTCTCAGGCGTTATGAACACTGATGATGGTCCTTGCAAATCTTTATACTTCTCCATTGCAGATACTTTTCCTATTCCATAAGGTCTTGCGGTTGTATCGCAACCAGATAAGGCGTGGATGAAGAGCAATGGTTCACTGAGGCCTGGATCCAGTGAACTGTGGAGGCTACCTATGTTGATGAGTTTAGAGCTGGTCTGAAGATAAATACTCCGGTGTTCACCAGGGTTGAAATGGTGCTGTAGAAGTATCAGCAAGTTAGTGTCATCACCAACAACTACCACAGGTTTCGTTCGGACGAGGGCACATGCAGACATTGCGATGTCATAGTCAGCATCTCCAGAGGACTGCTTCACATGGATGCCTTCTTTCTCCATCTGTGATGAGAGGCTGTTGATGAACTTTTGCTTGTTCTTGGAGTTAGCAAGAAAAGGTTTTTTCTTCATTTTGAGAATCATGTCGTCCGTGAAATCGACATCCACTCCCATCTCGCTTCCAGTCCGCGTGAGTGAGTCTCAATCCTTGGTAGACGGGTCACTTCCTTAGCCATCAAACACGACTAGCACGCGCTGGTAATGTCTCTGAATGAACTGGATGTAGAGTTTGCAGAGATTGAAATATGAGGTGGACTTTGACCAGGGTATACGCTGCAGCATTGCACCTACATCTACAACATACATCACTTCAAGCATATCAAGTGGTTGGTCAGAGACAACACACGCTGGGATCTTCTTAACAAGGCCATTCTGGAGATCAGCTTTGTCTGGGAGCCGCATAAGCAGTTTGGAGTCGAACAGCGATGAGGGATACGAACACAACTCGTACTGGAACAATTCCGTGAGTTCGATATTGCCGATACCAGCAACGATATTAGGCGTTGGTATAGCTGTTGTGGATTGATCTCAATCTTCTCGCCTTCAGAGGAAACATACACTGAGGAAGCCAGAGTACGGACCTGATCTTTCTTCACAAATTTGTGTTGCGATACAGACTTTCCTGCCATAGAGGTCAGAATAGCATCCCCTATGTTCTTAGCGCTGTCAACGTTAACTGACCCTTCTCCAACGATCCCAGATGAGAGACTGTGGAGTTCCTTACTGTTCTGTGTGAATGGTTTTCTTTCTTGTAGATAGTCAAGGACTGTCTGGAGGTCTTTTGCATCCCGCTTCAATCTTGATTGGGAAAGATCTTTGTGCACCCTATCACCATCAGTCCGTGAGAGAACAGCCACTTTCTGTAGGGCCTTGTGGACTTCCCCACATGCTGGCATTGATAACAGCTATAGCAAACTGGTTGACTCCTGAAATCCTCGTCCTCGGGTAAGCCCACCAACTGATTTAATGCCTCCCATCAGTACCTGCTCGATGCACAGATCGCTGAATATTCTGGACCAATAACTGTCCTGTGGCGGATGACGAACAGTCCCTCTAGGAACTTGCTATAAACAGCTGGATGTGTCTCCTCAAGCTTTTCCATCTTCTCCAAGTATAGAACGAGTGACTTGGTGTAGTTATTATGACCTAAAGCAGCTAGGAATGGAAGCATATCGTGAAGGGACTGAAGATAGAGCTTCCAGTTCCCGCCACGTGAAGATTGGAGCAGAGATCGGAGGATGCTAACCAGATGCATATACATGATCCAGAGGTTGGCTGTGCGATATGGTTTCATCATCGCACACTAGTTCTCCAACGCTAACTGTAGTTGTGAAATGACATCCGAAGCCAGGGCATCACCTAGACTCATGGTATCGTCGCAAACGTTCGATAGCAAGTCGCCAGCACTTTCAAGAATACTTTGGGCCTCAATGTTGGGCACTGAAAATAGCAACACATTTTGTGCATGTGTTTAAATTGATAAACAATTGTCAAGCAATTTATGACGATACAAGTTTCCATAAACTAAAAAAGAAACATGGTTTCAATCTCACTCACTTCTCTCATATGCAACACCTTCAGGTTGTAGCGTCATCTCACTTAGGTAAATATCAGCCTCAACCAAAGGGACCGTCGGAGAACTCTCGTCTTGTTTGTTGACATCTGAGCCATCTGAAACAAAGCAATGACCTGGTTAATAGACTACCGACTGGACTGAGAACCAATTACCTAAAGTCAGATATATATAACTAAGACAGTTTGATATCTACCTGTTTGGTTGTTGTTGCTATCAGTAGAGCATGCTTCGGTCGCCACAAGCTGATCCGTGTACACTTTGGGTTTAGCAAGACCGCACATCTCAAAGGTAGCGAGAGCATTCAGAGCACTGTCAATCAGAAAATGAGCCCTCACAGCTCGGGCCACCTCCTTGCCTGATAACATCTGGTCCACACTTCCCTCAGAATACACCTGGGACATGATTTCTCTCAAGCCAGATCCAGCCATCAAGCTTCCAATTGTGCCAAGGAAGCTCATCTCAGTGTGGAAGCCGCCCAGGACCAAGATGATATCTCGCAGTGGACTGTCCGCCGGTTGTGATGCTACGATTGTGTACGCAATCCACCACAGCTGTTGGTCAAATGTAATGATCGGTGTTTGACCATTTCGTCTGGCGTGATCGGACAAGTACTCCAACGTCGAGCGTACACAAGTAGGGTCACTTGGCGGCATGTCGATGAGTGGTAGAAACCTCTCGGAGCTCTTACCAGGGTGGGGGATATGAGCATGCATCATTTGCATCCATCCAGGCCAGAGTGGGCTCGGTTTTTGGAAATGAAGTGACACACGCCACAACATATCCAATCTGTTGCTGTTTTCATCACGACTGAACTCTCCTAGTTTCGTGTAGACTATTCTCCCCTCTGCAGCCTTTGGGTTCGTTTGTGTCACCAGATTAACATGTCCGATTTTCCTGAGATCCTCCATGTTGACGTTCACTCGGGGTACCCTCCGTACGGTCTTTATGGCAGGGGTGAAAGTAGCCATCTGGCCCATGACATGGATTGTGCCACTGCCATCTAAGGTTCTGCTGGCATGGTCAACGGTATCTGCTTGGTATTGTCCAAATGTGTCTGAAATATCTCCAAGTATATCCACACCCTGGGAGGATGCTGCATTTTTCCTATACCTTGTAGGATGAGCAAAAGCCCAACATGTTCATCATGTCTACCAATTCTCGGTGGCCGTATTTGTGTTCCAAAGTCACACAGACTCCGACTTGTAGAGGTGGCAAAAATGACCGAGGACAAGTTGATGCAGTATTGACTGACCAAGTGATGCGGTGAGGAACTTGGAGTTTTTACTCGTTATTATTGACTGCAGGAGTGTACACAAGGATTAGGATGGCCATGTTTCATGAATCAGAATCGTTCAACTGCAAATACATCGAAAAACGAGTAATTTTTAGTAATATATGGCGGCCATTTTGTTTTGGCTTTGTCATGTTGGTTTTACGAAGCCAACACAGTGTCCATCGCATGCCTCGTGAGAAACTAGTACGAATAGACATATTACACTTGATTGTATCATGATTAGATACATAATTATGACCGTTTTCCTATTTCCATCATCCGGATGGCGGCCATCTTGGATTTCGTCAATTTTAAGGTATTTTCCATGGCTGGATTTCGTGGGACTTTTTTTTACACACTATAGAGTTATCATTGAAATCATATCCATTGAAAAACCTTTCCCATCAATTTGTTTTAACCTCACTGCATATCGCCATCTTTAATTACTGGACTAAGCGCTATTTACGGAAAATGACTCAGATCAAGGTAATATTCTGTGGTTGTGACTAAATTTATCAGACTGACTTTCAGTGCCTACATTTATGCAGCAAATATAAAATTGATAGGCAGTGTAGAATCATGCATTTCGAATATGCTGATGCCAGGGCCCTGATTGCAACGTTTCTGAAGCCAGTGCTTGTAACAACAAAAAAAACAATATAATTTACGAGTTTCGGATTCGACTTTTAGTTTATTTCGCAATACGAGTTATACATATTATAAATGCATACACATGTGTTTACATTCAAATTTTCATAGATATTGAAATGAATATGTCCGTTTTATATAAGAAATGTATGCAAATTAACGGTTTTACAATGTCGTCGAACCGTACTCGATCTGTTTCGTACCGATTTCGTGCATAATAAAAATAAATGTAGATGGGATACAATGTAGAACTATACAAGTTACAAAGTAACATGAAACATAGTTGTAAGGTCCTAAACACAACTTGGCAATGTTTTCTCTAATTGTGATAAAAAAATTAGGTCTGGTTGCACCAAAGACACATTGGCCTAGAGGTAATTATATGGTCTGAAAAAAGTTACCTGTACGAAAAATACCAACATGCGTAATATTATTGACTTGAAATATACAGCTTGACACTCGAGATTTGACCTCAAGGGTCATTGACACTTTCAGTCTAGTGAATGCCCTGCAGCTTTTCTACATACAATAGTTCCTACAATGATTATCCTGCAAACCTCGACTAAATACGGTTTCACTATTTGCAGTCATTCAAAAGTCTCCCCACTTCTCCCTAAATCATCTGGAGGGAGAAGTGACTTCTCCCAAAATTTTGGAGTCTATCTATAGCCCTGTGTAAGCAGTCACAGATTTCAGTTTCAGATGGTCTTCCTGTGTGTTGTCTGCCTCCGTGGTCGAGTGGTTAAGGTCGCTGACTTGTATACCACTGTAACCTATCATCACTGATGGTCACGGGTTCGAGCCCCGCTCAGACCGTGTTTCATTTATATGAAAAAGTTGGCAGTTTCTTACGGAGGTTGGTGCACCCAAGTACTGGTTAACCGCTGGAGCATGCCCAGGAAAGGTGTTGTTAGGTAAACTGCCCACCGGCGATATAGCCCAAAATGGTGCTGATGCAGGCGTAAAACCCGAAATATAATAATAATGACTTCCTGTGTGTCTTAAGTTCACAATCTACGAAGGGGTTGTGTTATTATATAGTGTTAACCTCAATCTCTACCTTTAAGGTCGACATTACACATACAAGTTATTGCTATGTCTTAACATTAAAATCATTGAATGCATTGGCTTTCTGCTTCACATTTGTGCTCATACTAATAAGTCAAACATAGCGTGTAACAGTACAAACGTTTCTGTACCATATAATATCAAACATAACGTGTAACAGTACAAACGTTTCTGTACCATATAATACCAAACATAACGTGTAACAGTACAAACGTTTCTGTACCATATAATACCAAACATAGCGTGTAACAGTACAAACGTTTCTGTACCATATAATACCAAACATAGCGTGTAACAGTACAAACGTTTCTGTACCATATAATACCAAACATAGCGTGTAACAGTACAACGTTTCTGTACCATATAATACCAAACATAACGTGTAACAGTACAAACGTTTCTGTACCATATAATATCAAAAGCATTTATTTTGTCAAATCCGTTTGCCGAGTGCATGTGTCATATAATAATGTTGATGTATTGTTGTTGTTTCTCTTCCAGGCTCCGTCACGTGATGAGAAGATAAACACGCATTTCATAGCCTTCGTTTGTAAGAATTCAGGACTATATGAACTTGGTATGTAGGATAAACACACATTTCATAGCCTTCGTTTGTAAGAATTCAGGACTATATGAACTTGGTATGTAGGATAAACACACATTTCATAGCCTTCGTTTGTAAGAATTCAGGACTATATGAACTTGGTATGTAGGATAAACACACATTTCACAGCCTTCGTTTGTAAGAATTCAGGACTATATGAACTTGGTATGTAGGATAAACACACGTTTCATAGCCTTCGTTTGTAAGAATTCAGGACTATATGAACTTGGTATGTAGGATAAACACACATTTCACAGCCTTCGTTTGTAAGAATTCAGGACTATATGAACTTGGTATGTAGGATAAACACACATTTCATAGCCTTCGTTTGTTTTTAGGAATTGAAGATTATATGAACTTGATGTGTAGAATAAACACTTGTTTGTAAGATTTCATGGCTATATGAACTTTGTATGTAACATAAACACACTCATTTCTTTGTTTGTAGTAATTAACCATTTCCCTCATAGAAGCACCTCTTGACACCATTGCCAATATGACATACATTGACAATGTAGTAGCCAAACCAATGTTCATAATAAAGGCTAGAATCTCATATAGTCCCAGTAATATCTATGGAGGTGGGATAGATGGCCACTACTTATCCACTACATGATAACTAAATGGCTGTCATTTGCATGGAGATATAATAGTATATTAACCTAAATCTCTATGAAGGAAAGGGTGAAATGGCTGTCGTTTGTATGGAGATATAATAGTATATTAACCTAAATCTCTGAAGGAAAGGGTTAAATGGCTGTCGTTTGTATGGATATATAATAGTATATTAACCTAATTCTCTATGAAGGAAAGGGTTAAATGACTGTCGTTTGTATGGAGATATAATAGTATATTAACCTAATTCTCTATGAAGGAAAGGGTTAAATGGCTGCCGTTTGTATGGAGATATAATAGTATAATTATTATTCCCTAATTCGCTCTGCTCAAACGTAAATAAATCATTTATCCCATAATCAAGTAATCTAGGGGGAAAAGAATCACAAACAAGATTTAGGATGGGTCATTTGCATTACCATGTTAATCATTTATTAATATATACATGTATAAACATTCTCTTCAATTTTAAACCTGCGACCATAAAAATAACTCTGTGCAAATATTGATGCTTAAAAACCTCACAACATAAATAAATCAGTGTGTGATGTAAAGTACACCTTACTCTGTGTAAAAAGTATACATCTCGATATAAAACAGCCACGTAAATACGAAACTGTAGTGCCGGCTGCCCCAACCCACTCCCCTAATTATATTATATATAAAGGGATGTGATTTTTCCGCGTTTGCAGAGTCAAATCGGCCACTCTCGTGAATTGTGCAAATTCGTTGAGAAAATTTGGCGGGGGGGAGGTGGCCGTCGGAATAGTTATGTCAAATTGTCTAGTTCCGACATTTTTGATTTTGTTTTGAGAAATATCTTGCATCATGATGCAACACAACTTTTCATTGGCCTGATTGACTTAAAATCGGCCAATCAGAAGACGGAGTAGATAATATGATCAATAGATTGGTACCTATTCGCTTGTTTAAATTCACTGTGATAACAGTGCAGCGAGACGCAAGCCGATTGAGTACCAGTCTGTTATTCTGACACAATCTTTAAAAAAATTTCTTCCCGGTATTACGCTAGTAAATTTTGAAAATGGACGCCAAGATTGTGGAGAGAAATGATCCGCGCGATATCCGTGACATCGACAAGACCAGCAAGAATAAGTTTCGGTGGAATTGGCTAGAGACTGAAGTGAAAATCACGGTTAAAAAACAGGAAAAAATTGTTTATCTGAACGATCACATCCGGAAGCTGGATCATGATGGCAAGGCGCGGTGTATTGTCTGTTCAGAAACATTGAACTACGGCGGACGCGGGAAGGCGACTCTCACTAGCCACACACAGAGCCCCCGACACGCGAAGGAACTTGAAAATCGCCAAACCTATCAGTTGCCTGCCGCTTATCAACTGAAGAAGGACCCAATGACGCAAACGTATGGGATCCATCCGATGTTCAAGAACGTCGTTGTAAAAGAACCAGAATTGAAGCGACTGACTCCCTTACAGGACCGAGTGATTAACCAACAGGTACGTTGTTTAGAATTTAGCAGAGTAGTTCGGTCACTCAGTACAGTCAGTGCATGTAATACGTATGTTTGTTTTAGTTCACATTTTTCTTGTTTGGGGAAGGGGTGAGACATTGCACTTGTGTGCCAGTTGGTCACAAAGCCTCGATGGGTTGGGGGGTAAACGCAAAAATGGCTATGTGCGCGGGAGCTTCTGCCCAAATTTTTAACATTTACAAACACTGAAAATTTGGCACAAAATATTTGTTTAGTGGGGTCATATCTAGGCTATAAATAACAGTCCCTCCGGAACACCGGATGAGACGGGAATGGCATCTGAGCTGGTGCCATTAAGGACAACTGACTGGAGTCTGTTATCTAGAAAGTGCTTAATCCATTTTAATGTTTAAAATAGATAGATCGATAAACGTACATGCGTGCGCACACACATAATTTACTATATATTACTATTTCTGTTGCAGGCAATGGTGCTTGGTGTGATTGCTGAACACTCCATGGCCCTGTCTATGGCTCCTGTACTCGTGGACCTGGCAAAAGAGTTAGCAAAGGACCCACAAGCCCTTGAATCCCTATCAATTGACAGGACGTCTGCATCGTATAAGTTGACGTATGGTTTGCGGAAGACGATAATGGATGACATTCTGACGGAACTCCAAAATCAACCCTTCTCCCTCAACATTGACAAAGCAACAAGCAAGACCAATGTGAGGGTACTCGGAGTACTTGTCAGTTACTGGAGTCAAAGTCAGCAGCGCATTATTATTGAACATCTTGCTGCAATTGAACTTGTGACTGTGAATACTGAATCGTTGTTAGAAGCTCTCAAGGAACTATTCGACACAAATAACATTCCCTGGGGCAACTTGGTGTCCATATTAATGGACTCCTGTGCTGTAATGCGTGGCTCAAAGAACGGATTGGAGAAACGGATCAGAGAGGAGTTGGCACCGCAGTTATTGGACATTGATGGTGATGCATGCCACCACCTTCACAATGCCAGCAAGAAGTTGTGTTCTCCTTTTGATAACTGGGTGGAGAAACTGTTTAGCGACTTGCACACAGACCACAAGTGGTCTGTGGCTATGCGAGACATGCTAGCAGAAATATGCAGTAACATTGGATTGCAATTCACGATGCCAGAGCGGTTTGTGCCACACAGGTGGCTTTCTACACATGATGTTGGCTTGAGTACCCTCCGTTTATGGGATGCTTATGTAGTCTTCTACTACGCTTTCTTGAAGGAAGATGATAAGCGTTTGTACTATGATGTTGTGAGATCCATTTTTAGGAAGCAAGGTGTGAGTTTAGCAGGACGTGAAAGGGTGAAGGAGATTTGGAGTCATCTTGGCAAGAAGTCTAAGAACTTCACTGAAGACGGCAGAAAGAGGAAGGTCCGCATAACACAGAAACTGCTATTCGAGGACAAGAAAACACTTCTGACACTGCATTTTTATGTGTCTACCTTGCCGATGTTAAAGGACTACGTCGTCCTGTTCCAGACTAAAGAGCCACTTGTCCACAAGCTCCACGACCGACAGGAGGGTGTCTTTCGTGACTTCCTGTCATGTTATGTCAATCCCGAGGTGCTCGTCAACAAAAATGGAAATAATATCACCGGTCGACAGATGAAGCAATTGAGTCTACAAGACGGCACCTTCCTTACCCACCCATATGTAGGTGCCAAAGCCAAGGAGATTAGGACAGCATTGTTTTGAACTTCCGGAAACATGTTGGCCAGGCGTACAGAGATTGTGGAGGCTATTTGCAGATGAAATTGCCACTTGACAATGCCACACTTCGAACACTGTCCAGTCTTGACCCAGCGGCACGTGGACATCATTTGACCTTGAAGTTTTTGCAGGGCCTTCCCGCTGTTATAGGACAGTCTCGTCTAGCACAGGTAGAGACAGATGGCCTTCAGCTTGAGTGTTATCGATATGTTGCAGACATGGACCTCCCTCCATTCACTGAAGACTCAAAGGTGGACGTATGGTGGAGTGCTGTCAAGAAAACAGAGAGGTATCCAAGCTTATGTAAGCTTGATTTGGCAGCCCTCTCTGTGTTCCATGGTCCACAAGTTGAATCATCATTCAACACCATGGGTGATATTCTCCATGTGAAGTCCAGCAACACTAGTGTGGATACGTATGGTTCGTACCAAACGGTGAAGTTTCACCTGAGGGCTGTTGGCAAGACTGCAATTGAATGTTCAAGAAGAAAAGATATCAAGCATGAGCCTGTCAACCCTGCTTTATGCAGAAATATGCAGGGAGCCAGTAAGGCATACAGGACTATCCTTGCCGAAAGAAGGCGAGTAAAGGAGGAGAAAGAACACAAATGTCGTGTAAAAAAAGTGGTTGTGTCAAAGAAGACAGGTAATGCCGAGCTGGCTAGAAATTGTGCTAAGAGTCGTATACAATTTTATCGTGAAAAAATGCGCCAGCTACAAAAGAAAGTGGGACATTCACACAAGAGATAGACATGAAGAGGGCCCTCAGAGGGAATAGACTATGTACATTTTGTATATATTTGTGACTGCATCAGTGTATAGTGGGACTGTACATAAGTATTTGTTTAGTGTTTATGGAGACTGCCGACTCAGTGAAGTGTGTAATTCTTTGACAGTTTTGTGAACAGTTCAATCTCAGGTGTGAACTGCTGACGGAGTAGAATGGACACTTTCAATTGACTGTCGGTATTACCGGGGTGTACATATCAATAGGCGGTGTACTATTTGTATGTCCATATAGTTGACCAAATCAGTGGCTGACACTCAGTAGTATGGACAGTTAACTATCAAGTAGACTAGGACAGTAGCCTGCACAAATATTTCATGGTTCGGAGTAAAAAAATAGATGAAATAGATCTGCAAATCACCCTCCCAGAATGCGCCATATTGCACCATTTTGCATCATAGAAGTTAAAATTTTCCTGGGGGGGCATGCCCCCAGACCCCCCTAGCCTTCAGCCATTGCATCATATTTTCAGCCCCAACCATTATTTTACAATCATATCCCTGATTTAATTTAACCATGCAACTATCCAGTGTGAAAAGGCCTTCTTTGCTGCCCCGTGACTTTCCCAACGAGCAGTATAACAATAAATGGTATCATAAATTAAGAGGCTAAAAACTATTAACATCTATTATATCATTTTCTTTTTCGGCTCAAATCGGTACCGCCACGTAAATTAAACCTAATATAACCTATCTGAACTAACAGTCTTAGAACTTAAATCACATACATTGTAATTGAGAGTAGCTAGGTGACAAAGTAAAAATATAAAGCTAAAGTCCTAAATTAATTTTCTAATCCGCCATTTATGTAGATGCCATTCCTCTGACGATTCGTCTCTTTGTAATCAATCACTGGATATAAACGCTTGGATAATCCTGGTAAAGGGCGTCGAACCTGTCGATAAATAAATTCCGATTTTAATAGAATTACCAGGTACCCCAAGATCTGCAACAATCAATACCCTCCACTTGCTGCCATTGTAAATGGTAAATAGTTTCATCAAAAACAGACCGTAATCTTTCGAGACTGGCGTATTCAATTCAGGGTGGGTGGGTAGGGGCCAATAAACTGACGTGTATCGTGTAATGCAAACGACTTCGAATGGAGATAACTATCTACATTCCACTATTTATACTAACCGAAAATCCACGAAATAATCGTGCATATAAACACAACACTTGATTACACACCATTACCCGAATTACTGTAAACCTAGGATAAATATATTTAACCTAAATCTCTAAGAAGGAAAGGGTTAAATTGCTGTCGTTTGTATGGAGATATAATAGTATATTAACCTAAATCTCTATGAAGGAAAGGGTTAAATGGCTGTCGTTTGTATGGAGATATAATAGTATATTAACCTAAATCTCTATGAAGGAAAGGGTTAAATGGCTGTCGTTTGTATGGAGATATAATAGTATATTAACCTAAATCTCTATGAAGGAAAGGGTTAAATGGCTGTCGTTTGTATGGAGATATAATAGTATATTAACCTAAATCTCTATGAAGGAAAGGGTTAAATGGCTGTCGTTTGTATGGAGATATAATAGTATATTAACCTAAATCTCTATGAAGGAAAGGGTTAAATGACTGTCGTTTGTATGGAGATATAATAGTATATTAACCTAAATCTCTATGAAGGAAAGGGTTAAATGGCTGTCGTTTGTATGGAGATATAATAGTATATTAACCTAAATCTCTATGAAGGAAAGGGTTAAATGGCTGTCGTTTGTATGGAGATATAATAGTATATTAACCTAAATCTCTATGAAGGAAAGGGTTAAATGGCTGTCGTTTGTATGGAGATATAATAGTATATTAACCTAAATCTCTATGAAGGAAAGGGTTAAATGGCTGTCGTTTGTATGGAGATATAATAGTATATTAACCTAAATCTCTATGAAGGAAAGGGTTAAATGGCTGTCGTTTGTATGGAGATATAATAGTATATTAACCTAAATCTCTATGAAGGAAAGGGTTAAATGGCTGTCGTTTGTATGGAGATATAATAGTATATTAACCTAAATCTCTATGAAGGAAAGGGTTAAATGGCTGTCGTTTGTATGGAGATATAATAGTATATTAACCTAAATCTCTATGAAGGAAAGGGTTAAATGGCTGTCGTTTGTATGGAGATATAATAGTATATTAACCTAAATCTCTATGAAGGAAAGGGTTAAATGGCTGTCGTTTGTATGGAGATATAATAGTATATTAACCTAAATCTCTATGAAGGAAAGGGTTAAATGGCTGTCGTTTGTATGCAGATATAATAGTATATTAACCTAAATCTCTATGAAGGAAAGGGTTAAATGGCTGTTGTTTGTATGGAGATATAATAGAATATTAACCTAAATCTCTATGAAGGAAAGGGTTAAAAGCTATGTGTATAACGTTTATTCACTCTCGAGACCTCAATCTTTGTGGATTCCATTGCCACGAGAGAGAAGAGGCAATGTGGATTGTTTGCCTTAAGGACACCACCACCGTGGTTCTGGTGGGGTTTCGAACTCGCAACCTCTTGATTGTGAAGCGGACACCGTATCCACTTTTCCAGGGAGACTCCACAGAGCAATATGATCCAGTATCTTCACGTGCAGGAATTCAGAACAATACGAACGTTGTAATTAAGATAAACACACATTTCAATGTCTTCGTTTGCTATTCTCCACTAGGTAGTGGGAGGGGATATAGGAATGGTCTCCGTCTGTCTGTACTGTACCTCCATCCATCCATCATACATTTATGGCCGCTCCCTAACTCTTGAAGTCTTGGGGCAATTTAAAAATTACTTAGCACTTATGTTACCCATACCGAGATGATGTGCAGAGTGCATGTTTCAGCCAAGTCGTACATTGAAAAGTAACCATCAAGTGTTGGGAAATGAACATGGAGTAAAATTTAAACTATATTTATTTTACAATGATTGCGAAGCAAGTTCTAACAACTTATATCAATCACTCTCATTGGCACGGATGAAAGCGTAAATGTGGTACTACGTGTGGTGGGAAACCGGAGTACCCGGAGAAAACCCACCTGTCCGATATGGCGACAACCGTACCATCTCACCTACTTCCCGGTCCGAGGATCGAACCTGGGTTGCATTGGTGAGAAGCGAGCATGGAGTACATTTAGATGCTACTATAGTTTGTATTTCGGTGAACAAACATGGCATCAATTACGTACATTCATTAGCAGCTACTATACCTCCGCAGAGATATTAATCAGTGTACAAGTCTATGACTTCATCTGAGCAAATATTGTTGTTTTTTTACGTTTATTTATCGTCGCTACCGGTTGGTTGCCCATATGAGCGACGCCTCCTGAAGAGATTAGTTATTTTAGATTTTTGTAGGATAGTGCAATGATACAGAGAGAGAGACCCATTCCAGAGTCTCCTTTGGTTCTTTTACGTGCACGGTGTAAAGCACCGACACGAGACCTCGGTTTAACGTCCCATCTGAAAGACTGTTCATTTTTATTAGGGTCAGACGGGGGATCGAACCTGCGATCCCTGGATTACCAGTCCAGCGTGTTACCATTGGACTACATATCCGTCTGTTCTGAGCAAAAGAGGCCAGACCTGCTGTTAAACAAAGAATACTTCTAAAAACAGACAAATTAAGCAAACATATTTTTCAATATCAAAATTAATGGTGTGTCCTGTGTGTCTCTGTTAGCTTAATAAAATACATGCTTGAAATGTTCATATTGTAATCTGGAGTTAGAAATTTAGAAAATATTAACACAACCTGCTAATAGCAACTAAAGTTGTCTTGGCAAACAGCATAGAGCCAGATCAGACGGTACAGAACGTGCCGTCTGATCAGGCTCTATACTGTTTGCTATTTGGATAGCACTTTTCTGAATTGCAAACAACATAGATCCTGATCAGACACGGTGTTATGCCACGGCTGATCTGGATCTATGTTGTTTGCACATTCCCATAATTGGGTTAATGTGTTTAGCGTGCCATCTGATCCTATTCTGTTTGCTGTTCGGATAGTGGAGCTAAAATACTTGGCTGAATAGCAAACAACATAGATCCTGATCAAACGAGGAGTTCCGCCACGGCTAATCTGGATCTATGTTGTTTGCACATTCCCATAATTGGGTTAATGTGTTTAGCGTGCCATCTGATCGGACTCTATACTGTTTGCTGTTCGGATAGCGGAGCTAAAATACTTGGCTGAATAGCAAACAACATAGATCCTGATCAAACGCTGAGTTATGCTGTAGCTGATCTGGATCTATGTGTTTGCACATTCCTTCCAGTTTATTCAGCATTTTAAGGGTTTACATCTCAAGTGAATGTTTGTGTTTTCCTCTCATACACTAGCTGCAATAATACACATCAATTATGTAAATATTGTTATATGGTTTTCGTCAACCTTGTGGCAATAGTATATGAAATTGTCATCTCTGTATTGCTGGTGTGTGTGTGTTTTACTTTTATTTATCGTCGCTACCGGACGCCCATATGAGCGACGCCTCCTGAAGAGATTAGTCATTTTAGATTTTGGAGAATAGTGCATGATACATTCAGATACCCAATCCAGAGCCTCCTCTGGTTCTTTTACGTGCGCGGTGTAAAGCACCGACACGAGACCTCGGTTTAACGTCACATCTGAAAGACTGTTAATTTTATTAGGGTCAGACGGGGGATCGAACCTGCGATCCCTGGATTACCAGTCCACCGTGTTACCACTGGACTACAGATCCATCTGTATTGTTGAAATATGATTAGTTTATTCTAGGATGGCAACGAATATTCGCTCGGACGTCCGAATATCTAAATACTATTCCAGTATTCGAATATTCGGGAAAAATATTATATAATTTGCAAATATGAAATAAACTGTCAGATACGTTGTTTTCTTTTGAAACCATCATAAAACAGTACAATACAAAATAAATTGCCCCAGGATGTGTGAATTAACCATGTAATCGGATAATTGCAGTAGGTGCTAAAGTAGGTTATGTTTAATTATGATGTCAAAACTGTTTAGACGAGAAAATTCCTTTGAAATGTTACAGACACTTTGCAACAACAACCGCGTATCTTACATTTTTAATTAACTGCTCAATAATACCAAAAAGTACTATTTAAATACGATGTTTATTATATTGTCCTCAAAAATGCCAATTTGAGTGATTTTGAGTTTTTGATAGAATTATATCGAATATTCGTAAAATTGCTATTCGTTGCCATTCCTAGTTTAATTACAAATTTATTTATTTTATTATTTAATTTATTTTAGCTCAATGAGAGACATCGGTCAGTTACTGCCCCTGGATACTCCCTAAAAATAGATAGGTCCTATTAAATGTTCTCCTCCGTTTTTATCGTTGTTTCCTTTGCACAACATGCTAGCAATTTTATCGCTTATGAGTATTAAATTACTATATCTCAACATATCTCACACAGTATATGCAATGGATACTTATTTGTAAAACAATGTTATCAGTTAGTTAACATGATTTTGATAAAAGCACATTTATCATACCGCAACATCTGGTTAGGGAACAACAGTAAAAACAAAGGATTCTAACTAAAAGGACCTATTCACATTTTAGAATAAATCAGACTTTATCTGCCAAGGGAGATAATAGAAAATTAGAGATGTCTCTTATTGCGAAACAAGTTCTTACAGCTTACATTAATCACTCTCGTGACCTCTTTCCTGATGGAATTCATCGCCACGGGGGAGAGAGAAGAGGCAATATGGAATTTAAGTGCCTTGTCTAAGGACACAATCGTAACGGCTACAGCTGGGCTCAAACTCCGGGCCTTTCGTACCTGAAGCGACTGCGCTATCACGACTTCCACAAGAAATATGATTGGTGGATGCATTTAAAACCAGGTTGGGAGTGGCGGATTAATTACCTGAGACATACACGTGCTAAATTATCCCGTTCCTATTTCAGGCAAATACTTGTCTATTTATTGCGCAAGAAAAACATGTTTTTATTATAAATGCTCCAATTTCAGTCAATTGTCTTACTTAAAAATGTCTTACTTAAAATTACTTAAAAATATCTTACTTAAAATTACTTAAAAATGTCTTACTTAAAAATGTCTTACTTAAAATTACTTAAAAATGTCACCACAGTGACCTATACCCCACCCCACCCCACCCCACTTCCAGGTATTCATGAGACTTGACACAGTATTTATGTCGTCAAACCATACACGCCTATGATGTAGAATAAACATATTTTATTGCTCAATCGTTTTTGTTTTTTTGTTTTTTTAATAGATTTTTTAGGTTTTATAAGGCAAATCGGCAAATACAATTCCCTTTGGCCTGTTAACAAATAAACGATGAATATGGCCAAGGTATAATATTCACTGAACATTTATAGATACATTTAAGACAAATTAATCTAGTATACAACTGAATATGATTAACACATTTAAAGCAGCATTACATCGTAATAATTTATACAAATTTATTTTTAGCTCGATTGCGAAACAAGTTATTTCAACTTATATTAATCACTCTCGAGACCTCATTCCTGATGGAATCCATCGCCACGAGGGAGAGAGAAGAGGCAACGTGGAATTTAATGCTCCAGCGGGGTTCGAACTCCCGACCTTTAGCACCTGAAGTGAACGCGCATCCACTGCGCTATCACGACATCGTAATAAAGGATGTTTTGGGTAAAATATAAATACTAATGTGTGTGTATTTACAAAAATCGAAATAGTCGCTCAGAAACGATAAAATTCCAATAAATATAAACCGTCGTATACGCGAATTTGTTTATCAACACACGAAATTTAAACACGCACAGCACGCGTGTGTGAAACAACAGAGGATGTAGAAAACAACGTATATATTTTGAACATGAAAGACTATCTATCTATCTTCCTCTAATGTCGAACCCTTGCGGGGATGTAGACATGTCCCTAAAAGACTTAGATAACAGAGGTATGAATCAACATCTCGAGTAATTTAATTTAAAAAGACGTGGGTCAAATGGGAACGATGCATTCCGAATGTAAACAAGTGAGGACGATGCGTTCTGGTTGTAAACAAATGCGTGACCGATCGACTCGGAAAGTCCTACTTTCGGTTTCGAGTTTGTTTTATCGCAAAAAAACATTGTTTACCAAATGAACATAAGTATACAAAGTATAATGTTAGAATGTGTAGCAGCATTGCTAACCATACGTAAAATTTGAATTGTTCAAATATCTTTTATTTCATACGATGTAATGCTGCTTTAAATACATCATTATGGAGCAATTAAGCCAAAAACGGCTTCTTGTCTAGACTTAAAAGCATCAGTCACCTAGTCCAATCTATTGCGCACATTTGCATGCAAATTACTGGGTAAGGTATATGTTCTATGTGTGAGTCATTTTTGTTCATTCGTGTCATTTACCTATCTATCTTCACGTCATACTCTATCACGTTTCACTAATGCAACTTGAGGCTATGAATGGCCCGATATTTAATATCAACTTGACAGGGCCCAGTACTCTATCGATGTTCTCCCCTTCAATATTAGAGTTATCTCCCCTCAATAAGTCTCCTGCATATGAACCATATCTAGAGTTCCACATTCTTATCCGTTCCACGTCAGTATCCGTTCCACGTCCTTATCCGTTACACATCCTTATCCATTCCACGTCCTTATCCGTTCCACGTCCTTATCCGTTCCACATCCTTATCTATTACCAGGGCTCATCCTGCGCTGCGGCAGTGACAAAATATTTACCCTAGGGACCCTGAACTACTTCTACCTAAGAAAAATAATTGTATTATAATAGTATTGTGCATCTAACACGTTTCTAATCAGGGCTCATTCTAGAGGGTGACTTGGGCGTAATAGTTTTTTTTAATTTTCATACAAAAGGTACACTTGGCCATTCATTGTTAAGTTATACAAATTTATTTTAACTCGATTGCAAAACAAGTTCTTTCAACTTATATTAATCATTCTCGAGACCTCATTCCTGATGGAATCCATCGCCATGAAGGAGAGAGAAGAGGTAATGTGGAATTTAAATGCTTTGCCTAAGGGCACAATCGTAACGGCTCCAGCGGGGCTCGAACTCCTGACCTAGGAAGTGGACGACCCCTGGTTCCCATAGATATTAATTATTGAGTATATAGTACAATGCACCTATTGTCTATCATCACTCTGGAAATGAGAAATTGGCCTCTTCTGTTTTTGGAGTAAAGGGTTAAAGGAATGTGTACCTTCTCAGGGGTACATTCCCCAGGGGATACTTCATAGGTATGACTTTTTTTCTACTTTTCAGATGGCAGAAAGGGTGGCCCAGTGCTTCACGGTTCCACTTCTCAGGAATCTCTACTTGAGGTAAGTTGTTCACCCTCTGCAACCCAATACAATATATTGTTGTCTGTACTGTGATATGGTCATGCAACAGAACACAATAATAGATCCAAAATCTGAAGATTGGTATTCATCATCATTGTCTTCATCATCATCATCATCATCATCATCGTCTCTAGTGATTGCATCCCTCTGTCAACAGGATGCTTGCAATATGAGTATTGGTTCCATCAATATACATGTTGCATTGTGTGAAGTTTGTACTGTGAACACACGATGTGTTGTATCGGCTTGCCGAGGGTGAAGTATGCACTGTGAACATGATTTGTTGTATCAGATTACCGAGGGTGAGGTTTGTACTGTGAACACACGATGTGTTGTATCGGCTTGCCGAGGGTGAAGTTTGTACTGTGAACATGATGTGTTGTAACAGCTTGCCGAGGGTGAAGTTTGTACTGTGAACATGATGTGTTGTAACAGCTTGCCGAGGGTGAAGTTTGTACTGTGAACATGATTTGTTGTATCGGCTTGCCGAGGGTGAAGTATGCACTGTGAACATGATTTGTTGTATCAGATTACCGAGGGTGAAGTTTGTACTGTGAACACACGATGTGTTGTATCGGCTTGCCGAGGGTGAACTATGCACTGTGAACATGATTTGTTGTAGCGGCTTGCTGATGGTGAAGTTTGAACTGTGAACATGATTTGTTGTATCAGATTGCCAAGGGTGAAAGTCTGTACTGTGAACATGGTTTGTTGTAGAGGCTTGCTGATGGTGGAGTTTGTACTGTGAACACAATGTGTTGTAGTGGCTTGCTTATGGTGGAGTTTGTACTGTGAACACAATGTGTTGTATCGGCTTGCCGAGGGTGAAGTTTGTACTGTGAACACATGATGTGTTGTATCGGCTTGCCGAGGGTGAAGTATGCACTGTGAACATGATTTGTTGTATCAGATTACCGAGGGTGAAGTTTGTACTGTGAAGTTGTAAACATGGTTTGTTGTAACGGCTTCCCGGTGGTGAAGTTTGTACTGTGAACATGATGTGTTGTAACAGCTTGCCGAGGGTGAAGTTTGTACTGTGAACATGATGTGTTGTAACAGCTTGCCGAGGGTGAAGTTTGTACTGTGAACATGATTTGTTGTAGCGGCTTGCTGATGGTGAAGTTTGAACTGTGAACATGATTTGTTGTATCAGATTGCCAAGGGTGAAAGTCTGTACTGTGAACATGGTTTGTTGTAGCGGCTTGCTGATGGTGGAGTTTGTACTGTGAACACAATGTGTTGTAGTGGCTTGCTTATGGTGGAGTTTGTACTGTGAACACAATGTGTTGTATCGGCTTGCCGAGGGTGAAGTTTGTACTGTGAACACAATGTGTTGTAGTTGTAGTGGCTTGCTTATGGTGGCGTTTGTATTGTGAACACAATGTGTTGTAGTTGTAGTGGCTTGCTTATGGTGGCGTTTGTACTGTGAACACAATGTGTTGTAGTGGCTTGCTTATGGTGGCGTTTGTACTGTGAACACAATGTGTTGTAGTGGCTTGCTTATGGTGGAGTTTGTACTGTGAACACAATGTGTTGTAGTGGCTTGCTTATGGTGGAGTTTGTACTGTGAACACAATGTGTTGTAGCGGCTTGCTGATGGTGGAGTTTGTACTGTGAACATGATGTGTTATAGCGGCTTGCTGATGGTAGAATTTGTACTGTGTACACAATGTGTTGTAGCGGCTTGCTGATGGTAGAGTTTGTACTGTGAACATGATGTGTTATAGCGGCTTGCTGATGGTAGAGTTTGTACTGTGAACATGATGTGTTATAGCGGCTTGCTGATGGTAGAGTTTGTACTGTGAACATGATGTGTTGTAGCGGCTTGCTGGTGGTAGAGTTTGTACTGTGAACATGATGTGTTATAGCGGCTTGCTAATGGTGGAGTTTGTACTGTGAACATGATTTGTTGTAGCGGCTTGCTGATGGTGGAGTTTGTACTGTGAACACAATGTGTTGTAGCGGCTTGCTGATGGTAGAGTTTGTACTGTGAACATGATTTGTTGTAGCGGCTTGCTGATGGTGGAGTTTGTACTGTGAACATGATTTGTTGTAGCGGCTTGCTAATGGTGGAGTTTGTACTGTGAACATGATTTGTTGTAGCGGCTTGCTAATGGTGGAGTTTGTACTGTGTAGTGTACACAACGTGTTGTAGCGGCTTGCTAATGGTAGAGTTTGTACTGGGAACACAATGTGTTGTAGCGGCTTGCTAATGGTGGAGTTTGTACTGTGTACACAACGTGTTGTATCAGGTTACATGGTGTGAGCTCGCACAACAGAGCTTGTATTACTTGGTCTGTAATCAATCTTGTAACTAATAACTTCACCTCATGTCACTAGATATGGAAAACAGTAGAGAGATTTGTATTACTGCGTAATAAGCATACATATACTGCTAATGGGTGTATTACTGCGTAATAAGCAGACATATACTGCTAATGGGTGTATTACTGCGTAATAAGCATACATATACTGCTAATGGGTGTATTACTGCGTAATAAGCAGACATATACTGCTAATGGGTGTATTACTGCGTAATAAGCAGACATATACTGCTAATGGGTGTATTACTGCGTAATAAGCAGACATATACTGCTAATGGGTGTATTACTGCGTAATAAGCATACATATACTGCTAATGGGTGTATTACTGCGTAATAAGCAGACATATACTGCTAATGGGTGTATTACTGCGTAATAAGCATACATATACTGCTAATGGGTGTATTACTGCGTAATAAGCAGACATATACTGCTAATGGGTGTATTACTGCGTAATAAGCATACATATACTGCTGATGGGTGTATTACTGCGTAATAAGCATACATATACTGCTGATGGGTGTATTACTGCGTAATAAGCAGA
Organism: Archivesica marissinica; assembly: GCA_014843695.1. Classification (NCBI taxonomy): domain Eukaryota; kingdom Metazoa; phylum Mollusca; class Bivalvia; order Venerida; family Vesicomyidae; genus Archivesica; species Archivesica marissinica. The sequence goes on from CM026391.1 coordinate 14,727,118, forward strand.
CATATACTGCTGATGGATGTATTACTGCGTAATAAGCAGACATATACTGCTGATGGGTGTATTACTGCGTAATAAGCATACACATACTGCTGATGGGTGTATTATTGCGTAATAAGCAGAGATATACTGCTGATGGATGTATTACTGCGTAATAAGCATACATATACTGCTGATGGGTGTATTACTACATAGTACACATACTGTTGATGAGTGTATTACTGCGTAATAAGCATACATATACTGTTGGTGTTTCTTACAACCAACCAACTACAGTCAAGCGTGTCCATAAATCATCCACGAGACAAGTACAGTCAGACTGGTAAATTGAGGCAGTACAATGAATGCTGAGATATAGTGCTTTGAAAGTACAAAACATAAAATGAACAATAATATGGCATTTTATTTATAAATACTTGCTGCTCCCTCTGACGGCTGCTCCCTCTAAAGGCTGCTCCCTCAGAACCCTCTGAAGGCTGCTCCCTCTGATGGCTACTCCCTCTGAACCCTCTGACGGCTGCTTCCTCTGAAGGCTGCTCCCTCTGATGGCTGCTCCCTCTGAAGGCTGCTCCCTCTGACGGCTGCTCCCTCTGAAGGCTGCTCCCTCTGAAGGCTGCTCCCTCTGACAGCTGCTCCCTCTGAACCCTCTGACTGCTACTCCCGCTGAACCCTCTGACGGCTGCTCCCTATGAAGGTCAGACTCAACCAAATAAGGGTTGTTTGTCTGTCATTATTGATATCATCTACTGAAGGTATATCACTGCCAGAGTCTGTGAGATCCCCTATGTGGGAGTATATTTCTTGGCGGGAGTATTTTCTCGTGGAGGCAGTACTTGGCGGGAGTATTTTCTCGTGGAGGCAGTACTTGGCGGAAGTATTTTCTCAGCTGTTTTTTTCTCTGTGTGTGAACATTTATTAGCTCCTTGTTGGAAGCATTTGTCTGTGTGTGAACATTTTTTTAGCTCCTTGGAAGCATTTGTTAGTGGGGAATGTAGATGGCAGCAGACAGTAGCTATGTATAACTATTGACATACAAGTGCACTGCATGCCACTCGACCTTTACCACTGTCGGTTCAAGCCATACCCCTGTAGACAAGGAAGGTTTGTTATTATTGCCCGTGTGGAAAATTGTGCCCAAACTCTTGTGTCAATTCTTCCTCCATTAGAGAAAGATGTAGCCTGAGCTCTTCCATGGCCAGATAAAGTTGTGTCTTGAGCTCTTCCTTGACCAGATAAAGTTGTGCCTTGACCAGATAAAGTTGTGCCTTGAGCTCTTCCTTGACCAGATAAAGTTGTGTCTTGAGCTCTTCCATGGCCAGATAAAGTTGTGTCTTGAGCTCTTCCTTGACCAGATAAAGTTGTGCCTTGACCAGATAAAGTTGTGCCTTGAGCTCTTCCATGGCCAGATAAAGTTGTGTCTTGAGCTCTTCCTTGACCAGATAAAGTTGTGCCTTGACCAGATAAAGTTGTGTCTTGACCAGATAAAGTTGTGCCTTGACCAGATAAAGTTGTGCCTTGACCAGATAAAGTTGTGCCTTGACCAGATAAAGTTGTGCCTTGACCAGATAAAGCTGTGCCTTGAGCTCTTCCTTGACCAGATAAAAGTAGTGCCTTGAGCTCTTCCTTGACCAGATAAACTGCCTTGAGTTCTTCCTTGACCAGATAAAGTTGTGTCTTGAGCTCTTCCTTGACCAGATAAAGTTGTGCCTTGAGCTCTTCCTTGATCAGATAAAGTTGTGCCTTGAGCTCTTCCTTCACCAGATAAAGTTGTGCCTCGAGCTCTTCCTTCACCAGATAAAGTTGTGCCTTGAGCTCTTCGTTCACCAGATAAAACTGTGCCATGATCAGATAAAGCTGTGCCTTGAGCTCTTCCTTGACCAGATAAACTGCGCCTTGAGCTCTTCCTTGACCAGATAAACTGCGCCTTGAGCTCTTCTTTGAGCAGATAAAGCTGTGCCTTGAGCTCTTCCTTGACCAGATAAAGTTGTGTCTTGAGCTCTTCCTTGACCAGATAAACTGTGCCTTGAGCTCTTCCTTGACCAGATGGGCTGAATCAAAAGTTGTAGTTATTCTGATATGTATAATGCACTGTTTTCATTGTTGCTTAATTTTTTACACTAGCTTGATACTTATGACACTATTGAAATTGAACTACTGTGTATCACTGTATGTCATCATTGGCCAAAATCGGGGCTTCTAAAATTTTCAAAACCAAATCGGTCTAGATCTAGACCGAAATCGACAGTCAGTGGGAGTCGAAGCTTTATTATTGGCGGAATTATGAATGAATTTCAGACATCAATTGATTTTTTGCATGGCTATCATGCATCTACTGTCTACTGCAGTGTCTGTGGTGTTAGAAATATGTATTTGATCGATTTCTTGGCTTTTTCAACAATTTTCTGGACCGATGTTTTTATGTCTTTGGTTGCTACAACCGGGTCGGTCCGCCAGTTCTGTCCTGGACCGGGAGACCGGTGTTTTTATGTCTTTGGTTGCTACAACCGGTCCGCCAGTTCTGTCTTGGACCGGGAGACCCATGTTTTTAGAAGCACTTACACAATATCTCAATTTGTTAGCATTTTTTATTTGTACCACTAGTTGTATAATATAATAGCTAGGTGTGATGCAAATCGAAGTTCGATCCTCAGTGAGATGATACGGTGCTTGCCAGGTGTATTTTCTCCAGGTACTCCGGATTCCTCCAACATATACACTTTCATCCGCGCCGACTGGTGATTAATATAAGTTGTTATAAAGCTTGTTTCGCATAAATTAAAACCACTAAAAAAAATATTTCTGGAGGCATTGCCGCAAAGTTGAGTGTATGGGGGGGGGGAGTCAATAAACATCCCTGACCATTTCTAAATAACAAATAACTTACAATGAAAGCATCCGTTGATTTGTTTACACATATATATCAAAAGTAATTTGTGAGGTGTACGTATGTTAGCCTAATTAAACTAATGAACAGCTGTCGAAACCATCACCGCATGTATATATATCAAGCTGGGTTCTTCATAACACCAGATAGAACTTCATCACCTGATACACTGAAACCGGAAAAAATTGCATTAACTCTGCATTCTGGGTAAATTATAGGCTATAACTAGTTCAAATAATTGTAGCGGACGACATTTCATTAATGTGTTTTTCTTATTGGTATCTGAAATGTCTGTAAATTTGTTGTGTAATTTCATTAGAAGTGCTGCGTTACGATCTAATTCTGTGACATATTTACTGTAACCTTCACCGCTAGTGTTCACTGAGTGCAACTGTTCCAGGAACGTTACCAGGGCTGCATGATCACTCTCTATAACAGGAAACAACATAATACATGTAACAAACTTTTCCCCAGAAACAAGCCTTTCCCGAGAAACAAGCTTTTCCCCAGAAACAAGCTTCTACCCAGAAATAAACTTTTCCCCCAGAAACAAGCATTTCCCCAGAAACAAGCATTTCCCCAGAAACAAGCATTTCCCCAGAAACAAGCTTTTCCCCAGAAACAAGCTTTTCCCCAGAAATAAACTTTTCCCCAGAAACAAGCTTTTACCCAGAAACAAGCTGGTTGTTATAAAGCTTGTTTCGCAATCACTATCTTCCATAAATTAAAACCACTAAAACCCAGAAAGAAGCTTTTCCCCAGAAACAAGCATTTCCCCCAGAAACAAGCATTTCCCCAGAAACAAGGTTTTCCCCAGAAATAAGCTTTTACCCAGAAACAAGCTGGTTGTTATAAAGCTTGTTTCGCAATCACTATCTTCCATAAATTAAAACCACTAAAACCCAGAAACAAGCTTTTCCCCAGAAACAAGCTTTTACCCAGAAACAAGCTTTTCCCCAGAAACAAGCTTTTACCCAGAAACAAGCTTTTCCCCAGAAACAAGCTTTTCCCCCAGAAACAAGCTTTTCCCCAGAAACAAGCTTTTCCCCCAGAAACAAGCTTTTACCCAGAAACAAGCTAACTTTTCCCCCAGAAACAAGCTTTTACCCAGAAACAAGCTTTTACCCAGAAACAAGCTTTTACCCAGAAACAAACTTTTCCCCCAGAAAATTCAACCGCTTCATTTTTGCTTTGCGAATGCCAACAATTTCCATTGACAGAGAATTTGTTGATTTAAAGGTAACAATGTTTACATGGAGAATAATGTTCATTTCACTAAAATTCAGATGCTTTCACACACAAAAAACTAATGTATTTGTTGATCTTAGCAGTATTAATACAGATTTTAAGATTTCTTAATTATTCACTCAGTAATTCAAATTTAAACTTTATTTTACAACGATTGCGAAGCAAGTTTTAACAACTTAATCACTCTCGTTGGCGTGGACGAAAGCATGAATGTGGTCATTCGTGTGGGAGGGAACCGGAGTACCCGGAGAAAACCCACCTGTCTGATCTGGCGACAACAGTATCATCACACATACACTCAGAACTACAAGTGGTGTATATTTTGGCACTTGAAGGGACTGGGGGGGGGGGGGGCTAATAACTGTACTACTAAAAAACTGCATCTCACTTTTCACAGTTGAGTAAACCCTTAACCTTCCAATCACTGCTAAAATAGCTTTTACAGACGGCATAGAGTCAGATCAGACGGCACAAAACGTGCCGTGCCAGGCTCTATGCTGTTTGCTATTCGGATAGTGGAGCTAAAACACTTGTCTGAATAGCAAACAATGTAGATTCTGATCAGATCTACATTCCGTCCAATTTATTCGGCAGGTTAAGGGTTAATATGCTGTTTCATCTTTCATATGGGACTATAAACCAAGGTTTCGTGTATTTAGTTAATACAACTTTATTTTAGCTCGATTGTGAAACAAGTTCTAACAACTTATATTAACCACTCTCCAGACCTCATTCCTGATGGAATCCATCGCCACGAGGGAGAGAGAAGAGGCAACGTGGAATTTAAATGCATTAGGATTTAGGACACAGAGAGAAGAGGCAATGTCTTACAGGACATAATGCCTTTAAGGACACAAATGTAACTGCTCCAGCGGGGTTCGAACTCAGGGCCTTTCGCACCTGAAGCAAGTGTGCGCTACCATTGCGCTATCATGACATCGTGTATTTGTATTGTATGCAGGGCATATAAAAGAACCGCTGATTCTTTTGAAATTGTGGAGTGTCTTTTGTATCTTGCTTGCATTATCATCCAAAAAAATAATGGTCCTAATATACTTCTGGGAGGTGTCACCCCGATTAATCAGGAGGCGATGATAAATAAACGTATGAAAATAAAATAACTAAAGTGTTCATGGAGCCCTGGGAATGTTATTGGAACAGACCGCGTGAGAGCGGTATAACCAATGAGAAACAACTGCCAGTAGGGGCAGCTATAGGAGAGCTTACTGGCAGTGTAATGGAAAGAAGCTAGGTAGCATGCTTTATCTTTCCTATAAAAAAAAACTCTTCTATCAAAGCACATATGTTTTCTATAGAAATGTTTTTATTATTTTCTCAGCACTATCAAAGCACTGTTCCGTCTGCCTGTGGTTTGTTCCAGGCCCTATATCACTATTAGCATTGTTCCAGGCCCTATATCACTATTAGCATTGTTCCAGGCCCTATATCATTATTAGCATTGTTCCAGGCCCTATATCACTATTAGCATTGTTCCAGGCCCTCAACATTTCCAAGGAATCCTTCTACAGTTGGATTAAAAGATTTAACTGAGAAAAAAAAAACATTTTTTAAATATCTTTTGGTTTAAACATATTTATTCCAGTATTCACAAAACAATACATGTACACAAAATCAAAGAAGTAAGTATATAGGAAAGGATTCAAACAGAAGCAGAGCTTATATAGTTTCTCTCCTTAACCCTTTCAACACCACAGACCTCTAAATAGGCTTACAAAAAGTGTAGATCCAGATGAGCCGGCTCATAACGAGCCGTCTCATCAGGATCTGCACTTTTTGCCAGTGATATGACTATTTTTAGACATAATTACCCATTTTGATAAATGAACTTGTCCAAATGTGATTTTCTGATTCATTTATTGGTTTATGAATATCATGGACAAGTCCATGTGAGTTACTTGGTGTTGAATGGGTTAAAGCACTTTTACGTCTGCCTGTGCTTTGGTGTGGTGGCCTTGTTATGAAATCTTATATAGTTCTTGTTGGTTAGCATGACGAAATAATTACAATTGCAACTAGATTCATGATCACTATATTAAACACATGACGTATATGTCACTTTCATGACAATGTTGCGTGTGTCTGCGTCACAGAGGTTGGGGGTAAAAGACTGTTGGTGTCAGGAACTGAGTACCTATTGCTGATTGTTGTTGAGAAATGTCAGTTGCACGACCGTTGTATGTGACAGGTCCTGGTAAGCGTTACCACTCCTGGTAGAAAGTCTATGTCCATATATACACATATATTATGGCATTGCACGTTCTACACGGGAGTGTCGGCATGATTTAACAATTAAATGTTCTTTTTCTGTGTTTCATCACAGTATGAAGCTCACATATTTTACATCTTAATTTGTAAACACTGACATTTCATACCGCCATGAAGTGCAGAGAAAGATCATTCAATTGTTACAATGACACAACTAAAATTTTACGAATTACAAAACAAATCTTTTTTATTCGTCAACATTTTCGTACCGTACAGAATCCATTACGGTGTACATTTATTATAGTGTTTAGTTTATACAAATTTATTTTAGCTCGATTACGAAACAAGTTATTACAACTTATATTAATCAGAGAGAGTGAGTGAGTGAGTGAGTGAGTGAGTGAGTGAGTGAGTGAGTGAGTGAGTGAGTGAGTGAGTGAGTGAGTGAGTGAGTGAGTGAGTGAGTGAGTGAGTGAGTGAGTGAGTGAGTGGAATTTAAATGCCTTGCCTAAGGGCACAATCGTAACGGCTCCAGCGGGGCTCAAAGTCCAGACCTTATTATAGTGTTTGAACAGACTGTTGCCCAGTGGCACATGAAGAATCATATTGTTTACTAGGAGAACAGAATCATTTTGTTGTTATTTGGGTTATGATCGGCTATCACATGGGCTGATACAGACAGACACAGCCAGAAACCATAGCCCCCGACGGATCTGTAGTACAGTGGTAACACGCTGGACTGGTATTACAGGGATCACGGGTTCGATCCCCTGTATGACCCTAATAAAATTAACAGTCTTTCAGATGGACACTAAACCGAGGTCTTGTGTCGGTGTTTTACACCGTACACGTAAAAGAACGAGAGGAGATTCTGGAATGTGTCTCTGTCTGCATCATTGCACTATCATCCAAAACTCTAAAATATCTAATCTCTTCAGGAGGCGTCGCTCATATGGGTAACCAGTAGCGACGATAAATAAACGTAAAACACACACCATAGCCCCCGCCCTGCCGTACCTGTTAATAAGAGTACCAATGTTCTTTATTGATATATATTATATATATGAGTAGGAATAGCCCAGGGCTCTGCGACCTTACCGAATGTTCACAAGACCAAAACTCTTTGAGAAAATGTGCAGAGAACTGCTCAACGAGATTAGTGTCTGTGCGCAAGACATCTGAGAGCCATCGAAAGTGCCGTAATTGATTACATCAAATTACCGTAAGAACTCGTAATTACTTACTGAAAGTCTGGTTCCGACAGATAATTGTAAAAAAACAATTTATTTATATTCTTGACAAAGTCCTTCCTACATAATATATAGACTGAATGACTTTAAGACTTATTTACTCAATATGAATCATGTGAACCTTAACCGGTCCAAGCTTTATATTTTAATAGACAGTTGATATCAGTTTAGAAAGTTAGAAGATGAAATATATATTGGTTCGCTTGATCTCCCTGCATTTTGTACATTCTCCCTTGTTGTACATTCTCCCTGCATGTTGTACATTCTCCCTGCATGTTGTACATTCTCCCTGCATGCTGTACATTCTCCCTGCATATTGTACATTCTCCCTGCATGCTGTACATTCTCCCTGCATGTTGTACATTCTCCCTGCATGTTGTACATTCTCCCTGCATGTACATTCTCCCTGCATGTTGTACATTCTCCCTGCATGTTGTACATTCTTCCTGCATGTTGTACATTCTCCCTGCATGTTGTACATTCTCCCTGCATGTTGTACATTCTCCCTGCATGTTGTACATTCTCCCTGCATGTTGCACATTCTCCTTGCATTTTATACATTCTCCCTGCTTGTTGTACATTCTCCCTGCATGTTGTACATTCTCCCTGCATGTTGTACATTCTTCCTGCATGTTGTACATTCTCCCTGCATGTTGTACATTCTCCCTGCATGTTGTACATTCTCCCTGCATGTGTACATTCTCCCCGCTGTACCCCTGCATGTTGTACATTCTCCCTGCATGTTGTACATTCTCCCTGCATGTTGTACATTCTCCCTGCATGCTGTACATTCTCCCTGCATGTTGTACATTCTCCCTGCATGCTGTACATTCTCCCTGCATGTTGTCCATTCTCCCTGCATGTTGTACATTCTCCCTGCATGTTGTACATTCTCCCTGCATGTTGTACATTCTCAGTGCTACGTATTATTTTTGTTACTTCTTTCCTTTTTCTTACTTCTTTCCTTTTTCTTCATTTTCCTCTATCTAATATGTGATGGAAGTTGCCATAATATTATGCCTCCATATCTCCCAGCTCTTTCAACCCTATGTATCTTATTGGATATAAAATATTATTTGGAACTCCCGGTACTGTGTAACCTCTTTAAAGTGGAATTCCTTCCAAACTGGGCGATTTTCCCAGTCCCGATATATTTTTTATTTAAGTATATTTAGCGTTGCTACCGGTTACCCAGTTGAGCGACTGGCAGTTTACCTAACAACACCTTTCCTGGGCAGGCTCCAGTGGTTAACCAGTACATGGTGCACCAACCTCTGTCAGAAACTGCTAACTTTTTCATATAAAGAGCACAGTCTGAGTGGGGCTCGAACCCGTGACAATCAGTGATGATAGGTTACAGTGATATACAAGTCAGCGACAGTAACCACTCGACCACGGATAATTATTTTTTTCACATAGAAACGTATAATATAGCGATTTTGACGGAACATCTTTTTGCATTATCGCCAATGGGAAAATGAACAAAATTGCCAATTTTGATTGCCAAATGAGATATAATACAAATATACTCCGGGTATAATGATATGAATAATGATATACTAACATACAACAAATGGAAACTGAAGTTGCACGTGTATAGTTATCGGTTTTAGTTACAATCGTGACTGGTGTTACGTGACCAATCTGTGTTACGTGACCAGCCGAGAGTCACCGAATGACTTGTCACTCGTAATGTAATCTGTTTACAAATACAGCATAATTGTATTGAGAAAGGTAATTCAATACCACCGCCTTGACAACTAACATAAACAAATGAACTTGTTTGTGTGTCGAAGATCTAATGTTATAGGGTCATATTTGCTCCCTTTTCTTACAACTGTTGCCTCCTATCTAGATTGTCAGTAAGACAAATTATTTTGATCAAGAGAGGCAGTTTTATCTATTTGGTAATTCACTTGTGTAGGATATATGAGTTACCAGTTGAATTCTCCCTACACTCTTAATACAGTCATGATCATGTTTTGCATATTCTAAAATCCATCATGACATTGTCATTATTTTCCCATGTATGTCCATAATCATTACATCATTTGTCCATCCTCATCATGATTGCATATATCATAATACTGTACTATATATATTGTAAATATGTTTAAATGTTACAGACGAGAAACTGTAAAGTTTAAGTCTTAATAAAGCATTCTTCTTCTTCTTCCTATTTCAAAATGTTGTCTGTTGTATTATATACATCTTCTTCATAATTAGGGAGGGTGCCATGAGGCCTTGGTTTATGTTTTAAACTTAGCAGTCTATTAACCCATAACCTGCCGAATAAATTGGACAGAATGTACAAACAACATAGATCCAGATTAGCCGCGTCTGATCAGGATCTATGTTGTTTGCTATTCAAACAAGTGATTTAGCTCTGCTATCTAAATAGCAAACAGCACAGAGCCGGATCAGACGGCACGCAAAAGTGACTTTAGTCGTGATTGGCAGGTTAACGGTTAATGTACGTCATAGTTATGACCCTTGAAGAAGATCTTGATTTCAAAACCTATAGCTCTGCATACATTTGAGCTTGTATAGCACTAGAGCATGCTATCTATGCTAAGTTTAATAATATTTTTATTGCATTCATCATGACAAAGCATACAAAACCTAGCATAATAATACAATGTGATTCGGGACAAACAATTTAAGAACATTAGAAATAATACAATGTGATTCGGGACAAACAATTTAAGAACATTAGAAATAATACAATATGATTCGGGACAAAAAAATTAAGAACATTAAAAATAATACAATGTGATTCGGGACAAACAATTTAAGAACATTAGAAATAATACAATATGATTCGGGACAAAAAAATTAAGAACATTAAAAATAATACAATGTGATTCGGGACAAACAATTTAAGAACATTAGAAATAATACAATGTGATTCGGGACAAACAATTTAAGAACATTAGAAATAATACAATATGATTCGGGACAAAAAAATTAAGAACATTAAAAATAATACAATGTGATTCGGGACAAACAATTTAAGAACATTAGAAATAATACAATGTGATTCGGGACAAACAATTTAAGAACATTAGAAATAATACAATGTGATTCGGGACAAAAAAATTAAGAACATTAAAAATAATACAATGTGATTCGGGACAAAAAATTTAAGAACATTAAAAATAATACAATGTGATTCGCGACAAAAAATTTAAGAACATTAGAAAACAGCCCACACCAGGCCTCGAGGTTATAGAACTTTTCTCCTATCCCATACTCAGTCTCAAGCTTCTGATTGGTTCAGCTGGCAGTAAAACTCAGAATCAACCAATCAAATCATTTGAGTTTGAGATCTGAGAAAAGTGTTATAACCCTGGGCACAGGGATAGCTATATACTGGTATGCTCCGGTATGCTATGCTGCTGAATGTTATCAACTGTAGGTTACAGTAATATACAAGTCAGCGAGAGTAACCACTCGACCACGGATATATTTTTTTTCACATAAAAACTTATAAAATAGCGATTTTGACGGAACACCTTTTTGCATTATCCAGATCAGGAACCTTGTTGATTGCTGTTCAGACAAGTGTTACAGCTCCACTAATCAAATAAGTCCGCCTCCGTGGTCGAGTGGTTACGGTCGCTGACTTGTATACCACTGTAACCTATCATCACTGATGGTCACGGGTTCGAGCCCTGCTCAGGCCGTGTCTCATTTATATGAAGAAGTTGGCAGTTTCTTACGGAGGTTGGTGCACCCAAGTACTGGTTAACCACTGGAGCCTGCCCAGGAAAGGTGTTGTTAAGTAAACTGCCCGCCGGCGATATAGCCCGAAATGATGCTGATGCAGGCGTAAAACCCGAAATATAACATAATAACTGATCAAATAGAAATCATTCTGTGACGTCTGATCTGCCTCTATGAAGTTTGCAATAGCGACTAGTTGCGATTGGTGGGTTATGGGTTAGCTCTTTAGCAAAATGTTAATTTTTGTCAAAACCATTGTCATACAATGTTTATATACCTTTATGACATTTCACACGGGTCTTGATATCATCTGTTTATGTGTTACTGTCAATAGAGCAGAAGGCAGTTTCAACACCCGTTATATCTTCCAACAACCAATGAACAGCTTTTCACAAAACTGCAAGTCATAAAATGGAAGTATAATATATGAAATGCTGAGCGATGAGAGACATCGGTCAGTTACTGATGATTCCGTTTATTTACCCTCGCCACCGGTAAACCATATGGGCGAGCTCGGTCAGTTACTTAAGTTTCCTCTGTTTTTATCGTTGTTTCTCTTGCACAACATCCTATCAATTTTCTTCCACTTTCTCATATTATAATGTTACTATATCTCGACAAAAGTCACATATATCTTACAGTATATCCAATTACAATTTTTATTGATTAACCCATTCAACACCAAGTAGCTTACATGGACTGGTACATTCATGCTATTTTAGACCAATAAATTAATAAGAAATTTACATTTGGGCTAGTTCATTTATCAAAATTGGTAATTTTGTCTAAAAATAGTAATATTACTGGCAAAATGTGCAGATCCTGATGCGATGGCTCATGGATCTACACTTTTTGTAAGCCTATTTAGAGGTATGTGGTGTTGAAAGAATTAACTAACATAATTTGGATAAAATCACATTTATCATAACGCAACATCTGGTTATGGAACAACTCTAAAAACAAAGCATTCCAACTGAAAGGACTGCTATTGAGGGATAAATCCGACTTTATCCCTCATTATTCTTCAGTATGATTTATTCTCAGTTTAAATCCTCTGTACGGCTGATGATATAATTAATGGCTTTGTATTTTGGTGGTCTTTCATATTTCGTGGCTTTGTGTTTTGATGGCTTTGTATTTTGCTTACTTTGTACTTATATGGCGATGTATGCTGGCAGCTTTGTATTTTGGTGGCATTGTATGCTGGCAGCTTTGTATTTTGGTGGCATTGTATGCTGGCAGCTTTGTATTTTGGTGGCATTGTATGCTGGCAGCTTTGTATTTTAGTGGCTCTGTATGCTGGCAGCTTTGTATTTTAGTGGCATTGTATGCTGGCAGCTTTGTATTTTGGTGGCATTGTATGCTGGCAGCTTTGTATTTTGGTGGCATTGTATGCTGGCAGCTTTGTATTTTGGTGGCATTGTATGCTGGCAGCTTTGTATTTTGGTGGCATTGTATGCTGGCAGCTTTGTATTTTGGTGGCATTGTATGCTGGCAGCTTTGTATTTTGGTGGCATTGTATGCTGGCAGCTTTGTATTTTGGTGGCATTGTATGCTGGCAGCTTTGTATTTTAGTGGCATTGTATGCTGGCAGCTTTGTATTTTAGTGGCATTGTATGCTGGCAGCTTTGTATTTTGGTGGCATTGTATGCTGGCAGCTTTGTATTTTGGTGGCATTGTATGCTGGCAGCTTTGTATTTTGGTGGCATTGTATGCTGGCAGCTTTGTATGTTGGTGGCATTGTATGCTGGCAGCTTTGTATTTTAGTGGCATTGTATGCTGGCAGCTTTGTATTTTGGTGGCATTGTATGCTGGCAGCTTTGTATTTGGTGGCATTGTATGCTGGCAGCTTTGTATTTTGGTGGCATTGTATGCTGGCAGCTTTGTATTTTGGTGGCATTGTATGCTGGCAGCTTTGTATTTTGGTGGCATTGTATGCTGGCAGCTTTGTATTTTGGTGGCATTGTATGCTGGCAGCTTTGTATTTTGGTGGCATTGTATGCTGGCAGCTTTGTATTTTGGTGGCATTGTATGCTGGCAGCTTTGTATTTTGGTGGCATTGTATGCTGGCAGCTTTGTATTTTGGTGGCATTGTATGCTGGCAGCTTTGTATTTTGGTGGCATTGTATGCTGGCAGCTTTGTATTTTGGTGGCATTGTATGCTGGCAGCTTTGTATTTTAATGGCATTGTATGCTGGCAGCTTTGTATTTTAGTGGCATTGTATGCTGGCAGCTTTGTATTTTGGTGGCATTGTATGCTGGCAGCTTTGTATTTTGGTGGCATTGTATGCTGGCAGCTTTGTATTTTGGTGGCATTGTATGCTGGCAGCTTTGTATGTTGGTGGCATTGTATGCTGGCAGCTTTGTATTTTAGTGGCATTGTATGCTGGCAGCTTTGTATTTTAGTGGCATTGTATGCTGGCAGCTTTGTATTTTAGTGGCATTGTATGCTGGCAGCTTTGTATTTTGGTGGCATTGTATGCTGGCAGCTTTGTATTTTGGTGGCATTGTATGCTGGCAGCTTTGTATTTTAGTGGCTCTGTATTTTTTATGGCTCTGTATTTTGATTTCTTGCATTTTGAAGTCTTCATGTTTTGATGGCTTTGTATTTTGGTGACTTTGTATGTTTATGGCTTTGTATTTTGGTGACTTTGTATGTTTATGGCTTTGTATTTTGATGACTGTATGTTTATGGCTTTGTATGTTGGTGACTTTGTATATTGGTGACGTTGTATTTTGGTGACTGTATTTTGGTGACTTTGTATGTTGATGGCTTTGTATTTTGGTGACTGTATGTTTATGGCTTTGTATGTTGGTGACTTTGTATATTGGTGATGTTGTATTTTGGTGACTGTATTTTGGTGACTTTGTATGTTGGTGACTTTGTATGTTGGTGACTTTGTATGTTGGTGACTTTGTATTTTGGTGACTTTGTATGTTGGTGACTTTGTATTTTGGTGACTTAGTATGTTGATGACTTTGTATTTTGGTGACTTTGTATGTTTATGGCTTTGTATTTTGGTGACTTTGTATGTTGGTGACTTTGTATGTTGGTGACTTTGTATTTTGCCAGGGCCCCCAACAACCACTCCATCATCATTGAAAACACTTGAACACATTTACACACGTTTATCATGATCATAAACACCAATACAGCATGAAAGTTGCAAACATCTGTTCATGAAATACCCGTTCCAGTTAGTACACCCACGCACATGTTTTACATGCTGTGTTTTTAATTTGTACTACATGCCCTTGATTTATAACTAATAGATTTGTGTGGGATGTGTTAATGTTGTATCTAATTAATGTTAACATTGCAGTGCACCTATTGTATATCGGTAATACATAAATACACGAAAAGTGCAGTAATTATATTTCAAGTGTCACTTATTGTACGTTTTCATCAACTAATTGTTAACTGATATATTCAAACTTCTCAGAAAACTGGATCATGTATTTCACTATTTGTCAAACTTCATCATTTGTGGCTATAAATGTGCTTATGCTATTTAATGTCAAGAAATGTATTTTGAATACTTTAACCCTTTCCTTCATAGAGATTTAGGTTAATATACTATTATATCTCCATACAAATGAGAGCCATTTAGCTATCATGCAGTGGATAAGTAGTCGCCATATCTATCCCACCTCCATATATATTACTGGGATTTCATAGAGATTTAGTTTAATATCTCCATACAAACGACAGCCATTTAGCTATCATGCAGTGGACAAGTGGTCGCCATATCTATCCCCACCTCCATAGATATTACTGGGACTACATAGAGATTTAGGTTAATATACTATTATATCTCCATACAAATGAGAGCCATTTAGCTATCATGCAGTGGATAAGTAGTCGCCATATCTATCCCACCTCCATATATATTACTGGGATTTCATAGAGATTTAGTTTAATATCTCCATACAAACGACAGCCATTTAGCTATCATGCAGTGGACAAGTGGTCGCCATATCTATCCCCACCTCCATAGATATTACTGGGACTACATAGAGATTTAGGTTAATATACTATTATATCTCCATACAAATGAGAGCCATTTAGCTATCATGCAGTGGATAAGTAGTCGCCATATCTATCCCACCTCCATATATATTACTGGGATTTCATAGAGATTTAGTTTAATATCTCCATACAAACGACAGCCATTTAGCTATCATGCAGTGGACAAGTGGTCGCCATATCTATCCCCACCTCCATAGATATTACTGGGACTACATAGAGATTTAGGTTAATATACTATTATATCTCCATACAAATGAGAGCCATTTAGCTATCATGCAGTGGATAAGTAGTCGCCATATCTATCCCACCTCCATATATATTACTGGGATTTCATAGAGATTTAGTTTAATATCTCCATACAAACGACAGCCATTTAGCTATCATGCAGTGGACAAGTGGTCGCCATATCTATCCCCACCTCCATAGATATTACTGGGACTACATGATATTGTGGTCTTTATTATGAACATTGGTTTGTCTACTACATTGTCAATGTATGTCGTATTGGTAATGGCGTCAAGAGGTGCTTCTATGAGGGAAAGGGTAGTTGTGAACATTGGTTTGGCTACTACCTTGTCAATGTATGTCGTATTGGTAATGGCATCAAGAGGTGCTTCTATGAGGGAAAGGTTTAAGTATTTAAAGTTATTATCCTTGTTTTGAATAAATACGGCACTAACAAAACAAGGTTGTAGATATTATATTATTAAAGTAACAAATACAACATATTATTTCATATACCGTATATGTTCTAATAAAAGAACCCACTGTTGCTCCTGTTAATCTTAGTATTAAAGCCACAGGTTTGTGTTTACTTAGAAGGTGCTGCACATCAGAGATATTCTAAAGAATGCTTAGAAATCATGGTAATTGTGTTACCAATATATTTCTAATTTTCAATAACAGAAACTATTCAGGTCTACCCACAAGTGAACTGGTTTTTTGTGTGCAAAATTACGATTTTTGCAGTAAATTACCTCCCTTGATGGATATTTATTTATAAACTCGCAGATAAACTATAATCTTGTAAATGGTGCGGATTTACTAAACTTAACACTAGGATAAATTCGAAGAACAGACCGATAAAGAGACTGAATGCCCACAATGCATCATGTGAAACAAATGTCTGTTTTCCTACAAAAAGCTCCCAATCCTGTCGCCTTATCAAATATTATCAATAAATATATGACTTCTAGTCAATAATTGGAAATACAAATAAATACAGACGGGTCACTGGGGTCAGTAGTCCAGTTGTTGACACGTTGGACTGCGAATCCAGCTTTCAGATGGACTTTAAACCAAGGGGGAGGTGCTTTACACCGTGCACGTAAAATAACCAGAGCAGACTCTGTATCATTGCACTATCGTTCAAAATGACTAATCTCTTCAGGAGGCATCGTTCATATGGACAACAGGTAGCGACGATAAATAAACGTAAAACACACATAATTGAATATAGTATCCCTAATTCGTCCACAGGGCTGTCTGATTAGGGGATCGATCCTCAGACGGCGAAGTATGCGAGATGGTATGTACGGTGGTCGCCAGATCGGATAGGTGGGTTTTCTACGGGTACTTTGGTTTCCTCCCACACAAATGACCCACGCATTCATCCACGCCAACGAGAGTGAAAATTGTTAAAGCTTGTTTTGCAATTGTAAAATAAATAAACAGTTTAACCTTAATTGTATGAAAAAGTTGGCAGTTTCTTACGGAGGTTGGTGCACCCAAGTACTGGTTAACCGCTGGAGCCTGCCCAGGAAAGGTGTTGTTAGGTAAACTGCCCGCCGGCGATATAGCCCAAAATGGTGCTGATGCAGGCGTAAAACCCGAAATATAAAATATATAACATAACCATAACCCATTCAACACCAAGTAACTGACATGGACTGGTCCATGATATTTTTAGACCAATAAATTAATAACAAAATTATATTTGGATCAGTTCATTTATGAAAATGGGTAAATTGTTTTCTAAAAATAGTTATATTACTTGAAAAAAGTGCAGATCCTGATGAGACGGCTCATCTGGATCTACACTTTTTTGTAAGCCAATTTAGAGGTCTGTGGTGTTGAAAGGGTTAATTGTCCACCTTTTGGAAATATGTAAAAAGCCCAAAGCCCAGGTCACTTATTAGAATATGGTTAGTACAGTATCCAAGTGATATAACCATATACATACCTTTTTGCCATATATAATTAACTACTTTCACACAATTATTAAATGTATTCATACTCATGGAAGCATAACAAACACACATAGGAATTTGAAGTATGTTGATGAACTGACTAGATAAGTCTTGATAAGTTTTATGAATGAATGTTTGGTGTCTCAATGACAAGGTGGTTATGATCTCATCCCTGTTGTCACACGTAGAAAGTCGAGAATGTAAATATTTTTGCTAAATGCTTGGATTCAAGTTCTCAGATGAAATTCTTGAGTGTTCACTTCATGTGCAAAAGTCCTGGAGTTCGCGCCCAGCTGTTACGAATGTGCCTTTAATAATGCAAGGCATTTCAATTCCACATTGCTTCTTCTCTCTCCCTTGTGGCGATGGATCAGGAATATGAGGTCTCGATAGTTAATAGATATAAGTTGTAGGACGATGTGTCCATAGGCAAGGCATTTCAATTCCACTTTGCCTCTTCTGTTTAAACTTTATTTATTTTACAACGATTGCGAAGCAAGTTCTAACAACTTATATTAATCACTCTCGTTGGCGCGGATGAAAGCGTATATGTGGTCATTCGTGTGGGAGGTACCCGGAGAAAACCCACCTGTCCGATCTGGCGACCACCGTACCATCTCACATACTTCCCGGTTCGAGGATCGAACCCGGGTTGCATTGTTGAGAAGCGAGCGCACTAACTACTGCGCTAATCGGACAGCCTCTTCTCTCCCTCGTGGCGATGGATTCCATCAGGAATGAGGTCTCAAGAGTGATTAAACTAAAAAATGTTAAGTTGTAAGAATTTGTTACGCAATCAAGCTAAAATAAATTTGTATAAACTATATTCTTGATATTGCCATATGGTACAGTGTATCCTGTATAGTTAACCAAGTTATTTGTCATTAATGATTATGCACAATACACTGACAAATCATCTTAATAACTATTAAGAACAGCTGTAAGTAACTATTAAGAACAGCTGTAGGTAGCTATTGAGAACAGCTGTAAGTATCTATTAAGACAAGCTGTAAGTAATTATTAAGAACAGCTGTAAGTAATTATTAAGAACAGCTGTAAGTAACTATTAAGAACAGCTGTAAGTAATTATTAAGAACAGCTGTAAGTAATTATTCAGACAAGCTGTAAGTAATTATTAAGAACAGCTGTAAGTAACTATTAAGAACAGCTGTAAGTAACTATTAAGACAAGCTGTATGTAATTATTAAGAACAGCTGTAAGTAACTATTAAGACAAGCTGTAAGTAACTATTAAGAACAGCTGTAAGTAACTATTAAGACAAGCTGTAAGTAATTATTAAGAACAGCTGTAAGTAACTATTAAGACAAGCTGTAAGTAACTATTAAGAACAGCTGTAAGTAACTATTAAGACAAGCTGTAAGTAACTATTAAGAACAGCTGTAAGTAATTATTAAGACAAGCTGTAAGTAATTATTAAGACAAGCTGTAAGTAACTATTAAGAACAGCTGTAAGTAACTATTAAGAACAGCTGTAAGTAATTATTAAGACAAGCTGTAAGTAACTATTAAGACAAGCTGTAAGTAACTATTAAGAACAGCTGTCTTAATAGTTACTTACAGTTGTTCTTAATAATTACTTACAGCTGTTCTTAAAGGGAGGGACTTACAATAAACAGCATAGCTCTAAATTTGAAAATTCCACTCACTGTATGCTCTTTGGGATGTTAGTAACGATATCTGAAAAATCTGTGGTGATTAAAAATACAGAAATGACAAAAAACGTCTTTTATCAGCCCCTTTCATATGGTAATGAAAGTGACATGCTGGCGGCCATTTTTCATGAATAGTGGTGTTTTCTCCTCCAAAATAGGAGAGCAGTGACGTCATGAATGCAATGCCTCCTCTGGCCTAATCAGCTGATTCAATGGATTCACCACAAAGGGCAGGGTAATCTATTTTTAGCTAGCATGGCTAGGCTACATTTTCATTATAATCATCTTGTTGTCTTTTGGCATGGCCTGGGCCGGGGCTTTGGGGGGTAGGGCCAGTAGGGGGTGGCCCATCCAGGCACGCCAGCCCAGAGCCAGATAACACACCCTGACCCTAGCATACCACCCATGTCAATCATCAGAACAGTGGCAGTGCATCACATTCACATTATTCACAATCCATGCATTTTGTCATGTTGTGTACATTTACACTGCAGGTGTACATGGTATGGTATAGTGATAATTCTATGCCACCATTTCAAGCCGAAAATATAGCCTCTTACCTCGGTTGTTTCCTTCTAAATCACCCAAATCGGTTATAAAATAGGTTATTCTTGTATAAAAATGAGAACACGCCACTTCTGGGCGGTGATTTGACCCCGAAACCGTGTATTTAGTAGTACAAATAGGACAAAGAACTGCACGTGTGAAAGCCAACAAATTGGCACATACTAAAACACTGACCACTGACCAAATCTACTGACTGAATCGGTAGAGGAAAATAGAAGTGTGTTGTTTTTGTTTTATTTCATTAAAATAAGTCATGTTTTTGTGGTCATATCTAAAGTTTATGACATGGTAGATAGTTTATAGGTGAAATTGTAAACAAAAATTATGATTTTGATGCGTTCAGTTGTCGTCTTCAGTCAGTAATTAGTCTTGTCGGTCAGTTTCTACCATCCAGAAAGACAATTTGGGTCTCATGGCCTCTTCTCTGGCCAGTCTGTGACAGTTTACTGGAACAACCTGTAGAAATTTGAATTAGAATTAGAATTTGAAAACAATTTGTAGAGCAGTTTGGAGGGGAGGGCAATGTACTTCAGTCAGTGTCCATTTACTCTGTGGATAAAAGGTGTAGGACATTGATGTTATGTTTTTAGGGATCTATGATAGATAAAGATTGTAATTTTACCCTCCGACCAAGATTTAGATGAACTTTTCATTGAAAAAACTATGTTTTTGACTTGGTCAGTAAACAGTAGAGTCAGAGTTGGATTTCACTGACTGAAAACAATAAACTTTAGATAATAACCACAAAAACATCCCTTATTTTGATGAAATAAAACAAAAACACTCCACTTCTATTTTCCCCTACCGATTCAGTCAGTGGTCAGTGTTTTAGTATGTGCCAACAAATTGCATAGCGCCACAGAGCAGAAGTACCAACAAGGTCAAGGTCAGTCAAGAAATTTGTGCTTGTTGCATCAGTGACGTCATTGACGAGGGATATTCAAAAGAAAATGGCTACCTTCATTACCATATGAAAGGGGCTGATAAAAGTCGTTTTTTTGTCATTTCTGTATTTTTAATCACCACAGATTTTTCAGATATCGTTACTAACATCCCAAAGAGCATACAGTGAGTGGAATTTTCAAATTTAGAGCTATGCTGTTTATTGTAAGTCCCTCCCTTTAATAGTTACTTACAGGTTGTCTTAATAGATACGTACAGCTGTTCTCTGTAAGTAATTATTAAGAACAGCTATTGTTTGACGTAGAATATATTATAAACTTCATTTATCACATAACTTTGCTTGTATTCAGTGTAATGAAGCCATCACATATTTTATTATATGTCCACATGTGTAATAACACCTGGAAGGATTTGATTGGTTGAGAGAACGTTCCGTCTGATCAGGCTCTATGCTGTTTGCGATACAGATGATCTTGCTAAGACACTTAGCTATGTAGCAAACAACATAGATCCTGATCAGCACACAGCTGTGGCTGATCTGGATCTATGTTGTTTGCAAAAGCCTTTAAATGTATCCAGAATGAAATGGGTTAATGATGAGAGGATCCTCCGTGTATATTATCACGTTGATGAGAGGATCCTCTGGGTATATTATCACGTTGATGAGAGGATCCTCCGTGTATATTCTCACGTGTAGCTAGTATACGGCTTAATACATGTAATGCTTTCCCTGTTCATTCAATCATTCACTGAAACAAACAACAGTACCCTAACCAGAGGCAAATTTCAACCGAGGAATTCTAGAGGGTCCGGGGGGCATGTTCCCTCCCCCCCATAAAATTGTTTAGAGGTATAATTATGTACTGACCTTTCAGTTCTCTAGCAGTCAACATTTTATACAGCAAAGGGATATTTTTGCATTTTATTTATTTTATTTTTTGGGGTTTGGAAATTTTAACCGAGGCTACGGGCCTGAACAAATATCCTTAATCATGATCATTATGAAGTCAGCGTATCTAAACACGGTACTACAGGACTTCCCTAAAACACGATACTACAGGACTTCCCTAAAACACGGTACTACAGGACTTCCTATATATTCAGGGTAATTCCCCAAACGTTTCATGTCCTGGATGAATGCCACGTCAACAAAAGCTTTCATGATTTACAATTTTACATTGAATGAGCTGTATTGATTGATATATCATGAGATCAGAACGTGTTCCGATCACTCGGTGTGTGCCAGATTGAAGATAACGAGTGTGACATCACAAAGATGTATTCCTACTACCCATTCAAATCATTAGATTCTCTATGTTCTTGGATGTCATGTTATGTTACCTGTAACTTTGCATGCTGGGTACAATAAATGCTATAAATAGTTCAAATAATTGTGGCAGCCGACAATTTGTTAATATTTGTTATTTCTTATTGGTAGCTGAAAATTCGTCCTCGATGGATTTTACTAAATTTTAGCCTATTATGAAAGACGGTCTATCTATCTTCCTATTAGTCAAATCCCTGATGGGGACCTTAGACTTTTACAGGTAAAGTTAAGAGTGGAGGCATAATACCCCCCCCCCCGTTTTTATTTACACAGACAGATAGACAATTCCCCTTGCCTAAAACTAACCCAAACCCTAAAACTAACCCAAACCCTAAATGGGGGGGGGGATTTTGTCCTATGGTAAAAACATCGGGGGGGGGGGTATGTCTGTATTCCGCCTGTTAACAAGCCTCCAGCTTTTGCCAATCCCTTGTGCAATGGTCTTTATAATTACAGGACATCGTTTACTGTATATGATTATGGTACTTAGATATTCAGTAGGCTGTGAAATTCAATTTTTTTCCATCCATCATGATTTCTACAGTGTTGGTCATGTATAAAATTCAATGTACTTTTACCTGTAAAGATTAACATGGCCTGAGGGGGATTCTATAGTTATGTTGTTTGATAAGGCATAGCCAACCACAAGTATTTCTGGCATCTGTATAAACCACAAAGTTGCCATGGTTATTTGTTTGTCTTTGAATTTCATTAAATACACACTCTCATAAATATGTTGGGAACAACTATAAATTGTGTTATACTTGTGATGGTGACTGGTAGGCAGCTATATCCTACATGCATAGCAGGCACTGAACTATCATGTCTTGATCTGGGCAGCTATAGTATACATGCATAGCAAGCACTGAACTATCATGTCTTGATCTGGGCAGCTATAACCTACATGCATAGCAGGAACTGAACTATCATGTCATAATCTGGGCAGCTATAACCTACATGCATAGCAGGGACTGAACTATCATGTCTTGATCTGGGCAGCTATAACCTACATGCATAGCAGGCACTGAACTATCATGTCTTGATCTGGGCAGCTATAACCTACATGCATAGCAGGCACTGAACTATCATGTCTTGATCTGGGCAGCTATAACCTACATGCATAGCAGGCAATGAACTATCACGTCTTGACTTTGGCGGCTATAACCTACATGCATAACAGGCACTGAACTATCATGTCTTGATCTGGGCAGCTATAACCTACATGCATAGCAGGGACTGAACTATCATGTCTTGATCTGGGCAGCTATAACCTACATGCATAGCAGGCACTGAACTATCATGTCTTGATCTGGGCAGCTATAACCTACATGCATAGCAGGCACTGAACTATCATGTCTTGATCTGGGCAGCTATAACCTACATGCATAGCAGGCAATGAACTATCACGTCTTGACTTTGGCGGCTATAACCTACATGCATAACAGGCACTGAACTATCATGTCTTGATCTGGGCAGCTATAACCTACATGCATAGCAGGGACTGAACTATTGTGTCTTGATCTGGGCAGCTATAGCCTACATGCATAGCAGGCAATGAACTATCACGTCTTGATCTGGGCAGCTATAGTCTACATGCATAGCAGGCACTGGACTATCATGTCTTGATCTGGGCAGCTATAGCCTACATGCATAGCAGGCAATGAACTATCACGTCTTGATCTGGGCAGCTATAATCTACATGCATAGCAGGCACTGGACTATCATGTCTTGATCTGGGCAGCTATAGCCTACATGCATAGCAGGCACTGAACTATCACGTCTTGATCTGGGCAGCTATAACCTACATGCATAGCAGGCACTGAACTATCACGTCTTGATCTGGGCAGCTATATCCTACATGCATAGCAGGCAATGAACTATCACATCTTGATCTGGGCAGCTATAGCCTACATGCATAGCAGGCACTGAACTATCACGTCGTGATCTGGGCAGCTATAGCCTACATCCATAGCAGGCACTGAACTATCACGTCGTGATCTGGGCAGCTATAACCTACACGCATAGCAGGCACTGGACTATCATGTTGTGATCTGGGCAGCTATAACATACATGCATAGCAGGCACTGAACTATCTTGTCTTGATCTGGGCAGCTATATCCTACATGCATAGCAGGCATTGAACTATCTTGTCTTGATCTGGGCAGCTATATCCTACATGCATAGCAGGCACTGAACTATCTTGTCTTGATCTGGGCAGCTACATCCTACATGCATAGCAGGCACTGAACTATCTTGTCTTGATCTGGGCAGCTATATCCTACATGCATAGCAGGCACTGAACTATCACATCTTGATCTGGTCAGCTATAGCCTACATGCATAGCAGGCACTGAACTATCACGTCTTGATCTGGGCAGCTATATCCTACATGCATAGCAGGCACTGAACTATCACGTCTTGATCTGGGCAGCTATAGTATACATGCATAGCAAGCACTGAACTATCATGTCTTGATCTGGGCAGCTATAACCTACATGCATAGCAGGAACTGAACTATCATGTCATAATCTGGGCAGCTATAACCTACATGCATAGCAGGGACTGAACTATCATGTCTTGATCTGGGCAGCTATAACCTACATGCATAGCAGGCACTGAACTATCATGTCTTGATCTGGGCAGCTATAACCTACATGCATAGCAGGCACTGAACTATCATGTCTTGATCTGGGCAGCTATAACCTACATGCATAGCAGGCAATGAACTATCACGTCTTGACTTTGGCGGCTATAACCTACATGCATAACAGGCACTGAACTATCATGTCTTGATCTGGGAAGCTATAACCTACATGCATAGCAGGGACTGAACTATTGTGTCTTGATCTGGGCAGCTATAGCCTACATGCATAGCAGGCAATGAACTATCACGTCTTGATCTGGGCAGCTATAGTCTACATGCATAGCAGGCACTGGACTATCATGTCTTGATCTGGGCAGCTATAGCCTACATGCATAGCAGGCAATGAACTATCACGTCTTGATCTGGGCAGCTATAATCTACATGCATAGCAGGCACTGGACTATCATGTCTTGATCTGGGCAGCTATAGCCTACATGCATAGCAGGCACTGAACTATCACGTCTTGATCTGGGCAGCTATAACCTACATGCATAGCAGGCACTGAACTATCACGTCTTGATCTGGGCAGCTATATCCTACATGCATAGCAGGCAATGAACTATCACATCTTGATCTGGGCAGCTATAGCCTACATGCATAGCAGGCACTGAACTATCACGTCGTGATCTGGGCAGCTATAGCCTACATCCATAGCAGGCACTGAACTATCACGTCGTGATCTGGGCAGCTATAACCTACACGCATAGCAGGCACTGGACTATCATGTTGTGATCTGGGCAGCTATAACATACATGCATAGCAGGCACTGAACTATCTTGTCTTGATCTGGGCAGCTATATCCTACATGCATAGCAGGCATTGAACTATCTTGTCTTGATCTGGGCAGCTATATCCTACATGCATAGCAGGCACTGAACTATCTTGTCTTTATCTGGGCAGCTACATCCTACATGCATAGCAGGCACTGAACTATCTTGTCTTGATCTGGGCAGCTATATCCTACATGCATAGCAGGCACTGAACTATCACATCTTGATCTGGTCAGCTATAGCCTACATGCATAGCAGGCACTGAACTATCACGTCTTGATCTGGGCAGCTATATCCTACATGCATAGCAGGCACTGAACTATCACGTCTTGATCTGGGCAGCTATATCCTACATGCATAGCAGGCACTGAACTATCACGTCTTGATCTGGGCAGCTATAGTCTACATGCATAGCAGGCACTGGACTATCATGTCTTGATCTGGGCAGCTATAGCCTACATGCATAGCAGGCAATGAACTATCATGTCTTGATCTGGGCAGCTATAACCTACATGCATAGCAGGCAATGAACTATCATGTCTTGATCTGGGCAGCTATAACCTACATGCATAGCAGGCAATGAACTATCATGTCTTGATCTGGGCAGCTATAGCCTACATGCATAGCAGGCACTGAACTATCATGTCTTGATTTGGGCAACTATAGTATACATGCATAGCAGGCACTGAACTATCATGTTTTGATCTGGGCAGCTATAACCTACATGCATAGCAGGAACTGAACTATCATGTCTTGATCTGGGCAGCTATAACCTACATGCATAGCAGGGACTGAACTATCATGTCTTGATCTGGGCAGCTATAGCCTACATGCATAGCAGGCAATGAACTATCACATCTTGATCTGGGCAGCTATAGCCTACATGCATAGCAGGCACTGAACTATCACGTCGTGATCTGGGCAGCTATAGCCTACATCCATAGCAGGCACTGAACTATCACATCGTGATCTGGACAGCTATAACCTACATGCATAGCAGGCACTGGACTATCATGTTGTGATCTGGGCAGCTATATCCTACATGCATAGCAGGCATTGAACTATCTTGTCTTGATCTGGGCAGCTATATCCTACATGCATAGCAGGCACTGAACTATCTTGTCTTGATCTGGGCAGCTACATCCTACATGCATAGCAGGCACTGAACTATCTTGTCTTGATCTGGGCAGCTATATCCTACATGCATAGCAGGCACTGAACTATCACATCTTGATCTGGTCAGCTATAGCCTACATGCATAGCAGGCACTGAACTATCACGTCTTGATCTGGGCAGCTATATCCTACATGCATAACAGGCACTGAACTATCACGTCTTGATCTGGGCAGCTATATCCTACATGCATAGCAGGCACTGAACTATCACGTCTTGATCTGGGCAGCTATAGTCTACATGCATAGCAGGCACTGGACTATCATGTCTTGATCTGGGCAGCTATAGCCTACATGCATAGCAGGCAATGAACTATCATGTCTTGATCTGGGCAGCTATGGCCTACATGCATAGCAGGCACTGAACTATCACATCTTGATCTGGGCAGCTATATCCTACATGCATAGCAGGCATTGAACTATCTTGTCTTGATCTGGGCAGCTATATCCTACATGCATAGCAGGCACTGAACTATCTTGTCTTGATCTGGGCAGCTATATCCTACATGCATAGCAGGCATTGAACTATCTTGTCTTGATCTGGGCAGCTATATCCTACATGCATAGCAGGCACTGAACTATCTTGTCTTGATCTGGGCAGCTACATCCTACATGCATAGCAGGCACTGAACTATCTTGTCTTGATCTGGGCAGCTATATCCTACATGCATAGCAGGCACTGAACTATCACATCTTGATCTGGTCAGCTATAGCCTACATGCATAGCAGGCACTGAACTATCACGTCTTGATCTGGGCAGCTATATCCTACATGCATAGCAGGCACTGAACTATCACGTCTTGATCTGGGCAGCTATATCCTACATGCATAGCAGGCACTGAACTATCACGTCTTGATCTGGGCAGCTATAGTCTACATGCATAGCAGGCACTGGACTATCATGTCTTGATCTGGGCAGCTATAGCCTACATGCATAGCAGGCAATGAACTATCATGTCTTGATCTGGGCAGCTATAACCTACATGCATAGCAGGCAATGAACTATCATGTCTTGATCTGGGCAGCTATAGCCTACATGCATAGCAGGCACTGAACTATCACATCTTGATCTGGGCAGCTATAGCCTACATGCATAGCAGGCACTGGACTATCATGTCTTGATCTGGTCAGCTATAACCTACATGCATAGCAGGCACTGGACTATCATGTCTTGATCTGGGCAGCTATAGCCTACATGCATAGCAGGCACTGGACTATCACGTCTTGATCTGGGCAGCTATAGCCTACATGCATAGCAGGCATTGAACTATCTTGTCTTGATCTGGGCAGCTATATCCTACATGCATAGCAGGCACTGAACTATCTTGTCTTGATCTGGGCAGCTACATCCTACATGCATAGCAGGCACTGAACTATCTTGTCTTGATCTGGGCAGCTATATCCTACATGCATAGCAGGCACTGAACTATCACATCTTGATCTGGTCAGCTATAGCCTACATGCATAGCAGGCACTGAACTATCACGTCTTGATCTGGGCAGCTATATCCTACATGCATAACAGGCACTGAACTATCACGTCTTGATCTGGGCAGCTATATCCTACATGCATAGCAGGCACTGAACTATCACGTCTTGATCTGGGCAGCTATAGTCTACATGCATAGCAGGCACTGGACTATCATGTCTTGATCTGGGCAGCTATAGCCTACATGCATAGCAGGCAATGAACTATCATGTCTTGATCTGGGCAGCTATGGCCTACATGCATAGCAGGCACTGAACTATCACATCTTGATCTGGGCAGCTATATCCTACATGCATAGCAGGCATTGAACTATCTTGTCTTGATCTGGGCAGCTATATCCTACATGCATAGCAGGCACTGAACTATCTTGTCTTGATCTGGGCAGCTATATCCTACATGCATAGCAGGCATTGAACTATCTTGTCTTGATCTGGGCAGCTATATCCTACATGCATAGCAGGCACTGAACTATCTTGTCTTGATCTGGGCAGCTACATCCTACATGCATAGCAGGCACTGAACTATCTTGTCTTGATCTGGGCAGCTATATCCTACATGCATAGCAGGCACTGAACTATCACATCTTGATCTGGTCAGCTATAGCCTACATGCATAGCAGGCACTGAACTATCACGTCTTGATCTGGGCAGCTATATCCTACATGCATAGCAGGCACTGAACTATCACGTCTTGATCTGGGCAGCTATATCCTACATGCATAGCAGGCACTGAACTATCACGTCTTGATCTGGGCAGCTATAGTCTACATGCATAGCAGGCACTGGACTATCATGTCTTGATCTGGGCAGCTATAGCCTACATGCATAGCAGGCAATGAACTATCATGTCTTGATCTGGGCAGCTATAACCTACATGCATAGCAGGCAATGAACTATCATGTCTTGATCTGGGCAGCTATAGCCTACATGCATAGCAGGCACTGAACTATCACATCTTGATCTGGGCAGCTATAGCCTACATGCATAGCAGGCACTGGACTATCATGTCTTGATCTGGTCAGCTATAACCTACATGCATAGCAGGCACTGGACTATCATGTCTTGATCTGGGCAGCTATAGCCTACATGCATAGCAGGCACTGGACTATCACGTCTTGATCTGGGCAGCTATAGCCTACATGCATAGCAGGCACTGAACTATCATGTCTTGATCTGGGCAGCTATAGCCTACATGCATAGCAGGCACTGAACTATCATGTCTTGATCTGGGCAGCTATAACCTACATGCATAGCAGGCAATGAACTATCATGTCTTGATCTGGGCAGCTATAGCCTACATGCATAGCAGGCACTGAACTGTCACATCTTGATCTGGGCAGCTATAGCCTACATGCATAGCAGGCACTGGACTATCATGTCTTGATCTGGTCAGCTATAACCTACATGCATAGCAGGCACTGGACTATCATGTCTTGATCTGGGCAGCTATAGCCTACATGCATAGCAGGCACTGGACTATCACGTCTTGATCTGGGCAGCTATAGCCTACATGCATAGCAGGCACTGAACTATCATGTCTTGATCTGGGCAGCTATAGCCTACATGCATAGCAGGCACTGAACTATCATGTCTTGATTTGGGCAACTATAGTATACATGCATAGCAGGCACTGAACTATCATGTCTTGATCTGGGCAGCTATAACCTACATGCATAGCAGGAACTGAACTATCATGTCTTGATCTGGGCAGCTATAACCTACATGCATAGCAGGGACTGAACTATCATGTCTTGATCTGGGCAGCTATAGCCTACATGCATAGCAGGCAATGAACTATCACATCTTGATCTGGGCAGCTATAGCCTACATGCATAGCAGGCACTGAACTATCACGTCGTGATCTGGGCAGCTATAGCCTACATCCATAGCAAGCACTGAACTATCACGTCGTGATCTGGGCAGCTATAACCTACACGCATAGCAGGCACTGGACTATCATGTTGTGATCTGGGCAGCTATAACATACATGCATAGCAGGCACTGAACTATCTTGTCTTGATCTGGGCAGCTATATCCTACATGCATAGCAGGCACTGAACTATCTTGTCTTGATCTGGGCAGCTATATCCTACATGCATAGCAGGCACTGAACTATCTTGTCTTGATCTGGGCAGCTACATGCATAGCAGGCACTGAACTATCTTGTCTTGATCTGGGCAGCTATATCATACATGCATAGCAGGCACTGAACTATCATGTCTTGATCTGGTCAGCTATAACCTACATGCATAGCAGGCACTGAACTATCATGTCTTGATCTGGGCAGCTATAGCCTACATGCATAGCAGGCAATGGACTATCATGTCTTGATCTGGGCAGCTATAGCCTACATCCATAGCAGGCACTGGACTATCATGTCTTGATCTGGGCAGCTATAGCCTACATGCATAGCAGGCAATGAACTATCACGTCTTGATCTGGGCAGCTATATCCTACATGCATAGCAGGCACTGAACTATCACGTCTTGATCTGGTCAGCTATAGCCTACATGCATAGCAGGCACTGAACTATCACGTCTTGATCTGGGCAGCTATATCCTACATGCATAGCAGGCACTGAACTATCACGTCTTGATCTGGGCATCTATAGTCTACATGCATAGCAGGCACTGGACTATCATGTCTTGATCTGGGCAGCTATAGCCTACATGCATAGCAGGCAATGAACTATCATGTCTTGATCTGGGCAGCTATAACCTACATGCATAGCAGGCAATGAACTATCATGTCTTGATCTGGGCAGCTATAACCTACATGCATAGCAGGCAATGAACTATCATGTCTTGATCTGGGCAGCTATAGCCTACATGCATAGCAGGCACTGAACTATCTCATCTTGATCTGGGCAGCTATAGCCTACATGCATAGCAGGCACTGAACTATCATGTCTTGATTTGGGCAGCTATAGTATACATGCATAGCAGGCACTGAACTATCATGTCTTGATCTGGGCAGCTATAACCTACATGCATAGCAGGAACTGAACTATCATGTCTTAATCTGGGCAGCTATAACCTACATGCATAGCAGGCACTGAACTATCATGTCTTGATCTGGGCAGCTATAGCCTACATGCATAGCAGGCACTGGACTATCACGTCTTGATCTGGTCAGCTATAACCTACATGCATAGCAGGCACTGGACTATCATGTCTTGATCTGGGCAGCTATAGCCTACATGCATAGCAGGCACTGGACTATCATGTCTTGATCTGGGCAGCTATAGCCTACATGCATAGCAGGCACTGAACTATCATGTCTTGATCTGGGCAGCTATAGCCTACATGCATAGCAGGCACTGAACTATCATGTCTTGATTTGGGCAGCTATAGTATACATGCGTAGCAGGCACTGAACTATCACCTCTTGATCTGGGCAGCTATAATATACATGCATAGCAGGCACTGGACTATCATGTCTTGATCTGGGCAGCTATAGCCTACATGCATAGCAGGCACTGAACTATCACGTCTTGATCTGGGCTGCTATAACCTACATGCATAGCAGGCACTGAACTATCACGTCTTGATCTGGGCAGCTATATCCTACATGCATAGCAGGCAATGAACTATCACATCTTGATCTGGGCAGCTATAGCCTACATGCATAGCAGGCACTGAACTATCATGTCGTGATCTGGGCAGCTATAGCCTACATCCATAGCAGGCACTGAACTATCACGTCGTGATCTGGGCAGCTATAACCTACATGCATAGCAGGCACTGGACTATCATGTTGTGATCTGGGCAGCTATAACATACATGCATAGCAGGCACTGAACTATCTTGTCTTGATCTGGGCAGCTATATCCTACATGCATAGCAGGCACTGAACTATCTTGTCTTGATCTGGGCAGCTATATCCTACATGCATAGCAGGCACTGAACTATCTTGTCTTGATCTGGGCAGCTACATCCTACATGCATAGCAGGCATTGAACTATCTTGTCTTGATCTGGGCAGCTATATCATACATGCATAGCAGGCACTGAACTATCATGTCTTGATCTGGTCAGCTATAACCTACATGCATAGCAGGCACTGAACTATCTTGTCTTGATCTGGGCAGCTATAGCCTACATGCATAACAGGCACTGAACTATCATGTCTTGATCTGGTCAGCTATAACCTACATGCATAGCAGGCACTGAACTATCATGTCTTGATCTGGGCAGCTATAGCCTACATGCATAGCAGGCACTGGACTATCATGTCTTGATCTGGGCAGCTATAGCCTACATCCATAGCAGGCACTGGACTATCATGTCTTGATCTGGGCAGCTATAGCCTACATGCATAGCAGGCAATGAACTATCACGTCTAGATCTGGGCAGCTATATCCTACATACATAGCAGGCACTGAACTATCATATCTTGATCTGGTCAGCTATAGCCTACATGCATAGCAGGCACTGAACTA
Source organism: Archivesica marissinica (assembly GCA_014843695.1). Lineage (NCBI taxonomy): Eukaryota > Metazoa > Mollusca > Bivalvia > Venerida > Vesicomyidae > Archivesica > Archivesica marissinica. Next base: position 14,759,650 of record CM026391.1, read on the forward strand.
TCACGTCTTGATCTGGGCAGCTATATCCTACATGCATAGCAGGCACTGAACTATCACGTCTTGATCTGGGCAGCTATATCCTACATGCATAGCAGGCACTGAACTATCACGTCTTGATCTGGGCAGCTATAGTCTACATGCATAGCAGGCACTGGACTATCATGTCTTGATCTGGGCAGCTATAGCCTACATGCATAGCAGGCAATGAACTATCATGTCTTGATCTGGGCAGCTATAACCTACATGCATAGCAGGCAATGAACTATCATGTCTTGATCTGGGCAGCTATAACCTACATGCATAGCAGGCAATGAACTATCATGTCTTGATCTGGGCAGCTATAGCCTACATGCATAGCAGGCACTGAACTATCACGTCTTGATCTGGGCAGCTATAGCCTACATGCATAGCAGGCACTGGACTATCATGTCTTGATCTGGTCAGCTATAACCTACATGCATAGCAGGCACTGGACCATCATGTCTTGATCTGGGCAGCTATAGCCTACATGCATAGCAGGCACTGGACTATCACGTCTTGATCTGGGCAGCTATAGCCTACATGCATAGCAGGCACTGAACTATCATGTCTTGATCTGGGCAGCTATAGCCTACATGCATAGCAGGCACTGAACTATCACTTACATTTCTCCCTCACCCACTAGCAATATTGTGCCTCCTGTAGAATGAAAGTCCTGATACGGCCCTGTATGAAGTTGAAGGAGTTTGGTACAACAAAATATATAGTAGCTGTGCATGGCAACTTGTTAAAGCGACACTACATCAGTGAAAACACAAATTTCTACAGAATGTATTTTCCTATTATATGGTATAATATGTGTCCAAATATTTGCCTCAAATACTGAGTATTTCAACTAATAAACAAACGTCGTATACGTGGTTAGTTGATATAACAAAATAATGTAAACATACATGCGTAATACAACTAGTGTATCCTGAATAGCACGGTTTATGGTACAGATTTACCATTATATCTCATAATTGTGCCTATTTATTTGTAGACTTCTTAGTTAAATTATCTCTAAACGACACAATCTCGCGCTTAATATTGACTCCGATGACTCGGTTATATGAAATCAAACATGTACTTTCAATCGACAAAAACACTGTTTATTGTTTCAATGTTAGTGTTCGGATGTATTCGGAAGAATTTGTAGTAGCAATGCATTTATACTTGAAAAAATGCATTTTATTTGCTTTTTGCGATGTAGTGTCGCTTTTAACTATCTCTTTTTGCGATGTAATGTCGCTTTAAATATGATTCCCACAATACCCCTAAAATTTGCCAAACATATTTTTCTGAAAATGTGTATGTATACATAGAGCTCGGAATGAGCAGATTGCTTGTTTTGATTTGTGTGTATTGTGATATATTTGGACCAAAATAAACCATTAAATCCCAATCGTAATTCAATTCCTGTGACCTGAAACAATATTTGATACCACCAACATGATATGCAACATATGATATTAACCTTACAACACGATATGCCAATATATGATATTAACTTTACAATATCGTACAGAGTGATACCCGTTGCGTGATTCACTTTCTTATATTACGACAGTGTAATGGAACACGAGCAATATACGGAAAATCGTGACGGCTATATTGAACTGGATATAAGGCTGATTCGTGTGAATTGATACACCGCATCTCACTATACACCGCATCTCACTATACAGCGTTGGATATTGATACACCACATCTCACTATACAGCGTTGGATATTCGTGTCAATATGTTTCAAGTCATAGCGCGTTCGTTTCATGTGTGAAAGGTCCGGAGTATGAGCCCCGCTGGAGCCGATACGATTGTGCCCTTAGGCAAGGCATTTAAATTCCACGTTGCCTCTTCTCTCTCCATCGTGGCGATGGATTCCATCAGGAATGAGGTCTCGAGAGTGATTAATATAAGTTGTAAGAACTTGTTTCGCAATAGAGCTAAAATAAATTTGTATAAACTAAAGTGTCCGTAATTTATCCTCTGAAAAATGTATGCTTTACAATTTACTATTTGGTCACCCTTATTTAGTCAATACGCAGTTGAACACATTATTTGTTGTTGTATTGTTTTTTATTGATTTTTAAAAAAAATTATTTTTATATTACAGCGTTGGATATTCGTGTCAATATGTTCCGGCCAACTTGGCCTGTACTTGAGAAAAGGTACCAGCCAAGACGAAATAGTACAGGCCAATTTTTGGCCTGTACTTAAGAATTAGTTCCGGCCGCAAATAAATGGTACAGGTCATTGAATGTGGTTCTGTCCGGTGGCAAAGCAACCGGATGCAAGTGCCACAGGCACTTGCCATGCTAGGGGGGTCCGGGGGCATGCTCCCCCGAAAAAAGATTTTTAAGTAGACACAATGGTGCATTCTGGTGGACTTTGGGGTAAAATCAACCTCTTTTTTTATCTTAAATTTTGTCACTTTTTTAGATAATATTTCTTCAAAATTGCTATGTAAGTAACTGTTTAACTAAGGGGGGTTGATTTTGAATCATTTTTAGGACTTAGGACATTCAACTTATCTTTTTTTATTAAAAACCTTTATAACCACATATACGCTTACATCCGAGCCAACGAGAGTGATTAATATAAGTTGTTCAAACTTGCTTCGCAATCGTTGTAAAAAATAAAAAATAAAAAAAAAATAAGACATCTCGCCACGATGTCGAGTGCGTAGTAAACGTTTCTCGCCAGTCTAAAAACGTTATCGCCATGGCGAGTTGGCGAGTGCGAATATCCAACGCTGCTATACACGTGCAATGTATATACTTGAAATACGTATGTGAACAGATACATGAGAAAGTATTGACATCCAGCTCCCGTTACACCAGTCTGTATTAAATCCAACAAACGTGCCGATAGGCTCCAGTGGCCGAGTGGTTACGATCGTTGACTTGAGATCACCTAACGACATACGACACCCTCACCGATGCCGATTCGCATAATACTGGAGTGTTGTATTCTTTCAAGTGAGGAAGCTATCCAGCTGGCTTGCGGAAGGTCGGAGGTTCTACCCTTGTGCCTGTGCATTAACCCTTTCAACACCACAGGCCTCTCAATAGGCTTACAAAAAGTGTAGATCCAGATGAGCCGGCTCGTGACGAGCCATCTCATCAGGATCTGCACTTTTTGCCAGTAATATTACTATTTTTAGACAAAAATTACCCATTTTGATAAATGAACTGGTCCAAATGTAATTTTCTTATTAATTTATTGGTCTGAGAATATCGTGCACCAGTCCATGTCAGTTACTTGGTGTTGAATGGATTAAATACTGCTCAGAGGGGCACCTGGGGTTTTCCTCTGCCTATAATAGCTGGAGAGTCGCCATGTAAACCGAAGCTGTTGAGTGTTCGTGTGACTTTATAAACCACAAAAACAAACTTGAATAAACTTGGCCTAATATCAATATGTGACCAACTGAATATACATGGACTGCCTCCGTGGTCGAGTGGTTACGGTCGCTCTGTATCCTATCATCACTGATGGTCACGGGTTCGAGCCCGCTCAGACAGTGTCTATTATGAAATGGTTGGCAGTTTCTTACGTAGGTGGGTGCACCAAGTACTGGTTATAACCTTTGGAGCCTGCCCAGGGAAGGTGTTGCTAGGTAAACTGCCCGCCGCTCAAATGGGCAACGGGTAGCAGCGTTAAATAAACTGAAATTATAAGAAATGAATATACATTTTATTGATCAGTGAATGCACATTACAATGTTGCTATTGGTCACCAGCTGAAAACAACTCGGAACAATTTCCTTGCTCGACTATCAAATCTACAACCAAGCAGAGGATATTGTTTTTCGCCTAGTTTGTTGCATTCAAACGATGGGGAATTCATTATCCAGCAGTAAAATATTATGAATTCCAAGAAACTTATTCCTCATCTTTCCAATAAAATTTAATGTCCATGATTTCATTTCACATCCTGTGTATAATATTACCCAAAATGCAATTTGATGTTAAATTTAAAATTGTTTTTGTATTCGCACTTTGTCTGGTTGTTTTCTGAGTTTCTTGTATACGCACTGTACTTCCTGGTCCGAGGATCGAACCCGGGTTGCATTGGTAAGAAGTAAGCGCGATAACCACTGCGCTAATCGGACAGCCACTGCGCTAATCAGACACTGTCTGATTGTTTGTCGAGTTTCTTGTTGAGTGACAGATAAAGCCACCCCAGAGGTAGTGGAGGGTGATGTCACCCCAATGGTAGTGAAGGGTGATGTCACCCCAGAGGTAGTGGAGGGTGATGTTACCCCAGAGGTAGTGGAGGGTGATGTCACCCCAATGGTAGTGAAGGGTGATGTCACCCCAGAGGTAGTGGAGGATGATGTCACCCCAGAGGTAGTGGAGGGTGATGTCACCCCAATGGTAGTGAAGGGTGATGTCACCCCAGAGGTAGTGGAGGATGATGTCACCCCAGAGGTAGTGGAGGGTGATGCCACCCCAATGGTAGTGGAGGGTGATGCCACCCCAATGGTAGTGAAGGGTGATGCCACCCCAATGGTAGTGGAGGGTGATGCACCCCAATGGTAGTGAAGGGTTATGCCACCCCAATGGTAGTGAAGGGTGATGCCACCCCAATGGTAGTGGAGGGTGATGCCACCCCAATGGTAGTGGAGGGTGATGCCACCCCAATGGTAGTGACGGGTGATGTCACCCCAATGGTAGTGGAGGGTGATGCCACCCAATGGTAGTGGAGGGTGATGCCACCCCAATGGTAGTGGAGGGTGATGCCACCCCAATGGTAGTGAAGGGTGATGCCACCCCAATGGTAGTGAAGGGTGATGCCACCCCAATGGTAGTGGAGGGTGATGCCACCCCAATGGTAGTGAAGGGTGATGTCACCCCAATGGTAGTGAAGGGTGATGCCACCCCAATGGTAGTGAAGGGTGATGCCACCCAATGGTAGTGGAGGGTGATGCCACCCCAATGGTAGTGAAGGGTGATGCCACCCCAATGGTAGTGAAGGGTGATGCCACCCCAATGGTAGTGAAGGGTGATGTCACCCCAATGGTAGTGAAGGGTGATGCCACCCCAATGGTAGTGGAGGGTGATGCCACCCCAATGGTAGTGAAGGGTGATGCCACCCCAATGGTAGTGGAGGGTGATACCACCCCAATGGTAGTGAAGGGTTATGCCACCCCAATGGTAGTGAAGGGTGATGCCACCCCAATGGTAGTGAAGGGTGATGCCACCCCAATGGTAGTGAAGGGTGATGCCACCCCAATGGTAGTGAAGGGTGATGTCACCCCAGAGGGAATGGAGTGTGATGCAGAGTGACCTCCATACGCTCTTTTTTTTGCATCCCTGTCACAGTGTATAAAACACGGTTGGTTTATAATCTCGTGTTCTGGATACATTTAAAAGCTTTTGCAAACAACATAGATCCAGATCAGCCGCAGCGTGACGCTGGGTGCTGATCAGGATCTATGTTGCTTGCTACATAGCTAAGTGTCTTGGCAAGATCATCTGAGTAGCTAACAGCATACCGGTAGAGCCTGATCAGACGGCACGTTCCATTGTGGCTGATCTGGCTCTATGTTCTTTGCAAATACTGTTTGAACGGTATCCAGAATGAAATGGGTTAGTCAATTATCACTAAATGTAACATGAAATATCTTAAATCTTTGCATTCTGGGTCAAATAAAGGCTGTCCGATTAGCGCAGAGGTTATCGCGCTCGCTTCTCACCAATGCAACCCAGGTTTGATCCTCAGACCGGGAAGTATGTGAGATGGTACGGTGGTCACCAGATCGGACAGGTGGGTTTTCTCCGGGTACTCCAGGTACTCCGGTTTCCTCCCACACGAATGACCACATATACGCTTTCATCCGCGCCAACGAGAGTGATTGATATAAGTTCTTAAAACTTGCTTCGCAATCGTTTTAAGTTTAAATTAAAATAAAGGCTATAAATAGTCCAAATAATTGTAGCAGCTGACAATTCATTATTTCTAACTGAAAACTCTTGAAATATGTCTTGGAATTTCATTAGAATTGTGTCGTTACGATTCTAATTAATTGTATTGAAGTTCCGTGACTTATTTCAGTGTTATTTTCACTGCTAGCGTGCAAAGAGTTATGGTAGATGTTTCATGTTATGTTTATTGATAAATTATTAAGCAATTACATATAATTCCACACCATGACATAAGCTATATTGCGAAGACCCAAATTTCAGAAATCCCTTTAGTACTCGAACCTAGTAGCCTTCAGACACAGCTTCTGGGTATTTAGAATACCGGGCCATCGGGCTACAGCTGCTGGGTATTTAGAATACCGGGCCATCAGGTTACAGCTGCTGGGTATTTAGAATACCGGGCCTTCAGACACAGCTTCTGGGTATTTAGAATACCGGGCCTTCAGACTACAGCTGCTGGGTATTTAGAATACCGGGCCTTCGTAATACTCTGCTGATACGGTTTGGTTTGTCATGAAACACAACTGAGTATTATAGCGTATTCCAAATTAGGGGGCCTCCATCGTTGAATTCAAACCACTTGCAAATCAGCGCTGTAGGAAGCTATCCAGCTGGCTTGCAATAGGTCAGTGTTTCTACCCGAGTGTGTGTTTTACGTTTATTTATCGTCGCTACCGGTTACCCATATAAGCGACGCCTCCTGAAGAGATTAGTCATTTTAGATTTTTGGAGGATACAGAGAGAGACCCATTCCAGGGTATCCTCTGGTTCTTTTACTTGCACGGTGTAAAGCACCGACACGAGACCTCGGTTTAACGTCCCATCTGAAAGACTGTTAATTTTATTAGGGTCAGACGGGGGATCAAACCTGCGATCCCTGGATTACCAGTCCAGCGTGTTACCACTGGACTACAGATCAGTCTGTATTTCTACCCGAGTGCCTATCCATGCCTTTAATACTGCATGGAGGGGCACCTGGGTCTTCATCTACCAATGGAGATTCGCCATATGACCTAATGGGACTTTAAGCCCACAAAACTGATTTCATGGCCACTTTCATAACAGCTTAATAGTAATTCGCTGTCTTCTTTTGACACAATTTTTGAATCCATATTGACTGAAGAATTCAGTGTGACCTTGTTCAACAACCCATATAATACTTCCTTTATAGTAATAGCCAGTGTTATTACAGGTATGCAAACTATGTTACCTGTAGGGGTGTTAACTTGTTATATTTATACCTACCGGTATTGTAATAAGGTGTATTATATAAAGAAGGAATGTTCTTCATGATACTGAAATGACCCACGAAATTTAAACCTATTTAAACACATGGTGATAATATATGCCTTATGATGTAACATCACATTTTTTTGTCGTGCCAATTTTCCTTTAATATTTCGGCAAGTGACCACCAACTTGTTTACAGACGGATATGTAGTCCAGTGGTAACACGCTGGACTGGTAATCCAGGGATCGCAGGTTCGATCCCCCGTCTGACCCTAATAAAACTAACAGTCTTTCAGATGGGACTTTAAACCGAGGTCTCGTGTCGGTGCTTTACATTGTGCATATTAAAGAACCAGAGGAGACTCTGGAATGGGTCTCTCTGTCTGTATCATGCACTATCCTCCAAAATCTAAAATAACTAATCTCTTCAGGAAGCGTCGCTCATATGGGCAACTGGTAGCGACGATAAATAAACGTAAAAAACCCCACCAACTTGTTGTTTATACAGTCAAACCTGTGTTAGTGGTCACATCCATTAAGCAGCCAATCTGTATTAAGCAGCCAGTTTCCAGATTCCCAATATGTTGTTTTATTATACATTTTACCTCTATTAAGCAGCCACCTGTGCTAAGCAGCCACTTTCTTTGATTCCCTTCACTGGCTGCTTAAGACAGGTTTGACTGTATATGGGTCTGTGACCAGGCATCGAGCTAGCAGCCCCATGGCCGAGTGGTTACGGTTGTTCACTTGGTTTAAACAGTATGTTGTTGGGGAGGGTCGAAACTAATGTTAAAACTTGTGGCCCAACACCCATTTGCTTCAACATATATTGACAATCCTTGTACAAACAATGCCACGAATCGTATATTATGCTTACTTATATAATTTGTTCATTTGTCTTGTATTGTACATTGTATATATAGAATGAATGCAATAAAATATGATTAAACTAACTGTATGTTTTGCAAAACATAAATCACATATAACATACAACGACATACATAATACATAATCACATATAACATACAACGACATACATAATACATATAACATACAACGACATACATAATACATAATCACATATAACATACAACGACATACATAATACATATAACATACAACGACATACATAATACATAATACATATAACATACAACGACATACATAATACATATAACATACAACGACATACATAATACATATAACATACAACGACATACATAATACATAATCACATATAACATACAACGACATACATAATACATATAACATACAACGACATACATAATACATATAACATACAACGACATACATAATACATATAACATACAACGACATACATAATACATAATACATATAACATACAACGACATACATAATACATATAACATACAACGACATACATAATACATATAACATACAGCGACATACATAATACATATAACATACAACGACATACATAATACATATAACATACAACGACATACATAATACATATAACATACAACGACATACATAATACATATAACATACAACGACATACATAATACATATAACATACAACGACATACATAATACATATAACATACAACGACATACATAATACATATAGCATACAACGACATACATAATACATATAACATACAACGACATACATAATACATATAACATACAACGACATACATAATACATATAACATACAACGACATACATAATACATATAACATACAACGACATACATAATACATAATACATATAACATACAACGACATACATAACACATATAACATACAACGACATACATAATACATATAACATACAACGACATACATAACACATATAACATACAACGACATACATAATACATATAACATACAACGACATACATAACACATATAACATACAACGACAAACATAATACATATAGCATACAACGACATACATAATACATATAACATACAACGACATACATAATACATATAACATACAACGACATACATAATACATATAACATACAACGACATACATAATACATATAACATACAACGACATACATAATACATAATACATATAACATACAACGACATACATAATACATAATACATATAACATACAACGACATACATAATACATATAACATACAACGACATACATAATACATAATACATATAACATACAACGACATACATAATACATAATGCAAAGGATCAAGTAGGAAGCTAAAAGTAGCTTTTATAAAATCTTTTTCTTTGTTGACTTCAAGTCACTCGCCGCTGTTGGTTCGAATCCGACTTGTAGTGTTGACTTCTTTCATGCAAGGGAGCTACCCAGCTGGCCCCAGTGGAAGGTTTGGTGGGGCTAAACCCGGGTGCCAGTGGTTACCATGCTGGAATGGTAATCCAGAAATCGCGGGTTCGATCCCCCGTCTGACCCTAATAAAATTAAGTCTTTCAGTTGGGACTTTAAACCGAGGTCTCGTGTCGATGCTGTACACCGTGCACGTAAAAGAACTAGAGGAGACTCTGGAATGGGTCTCTGTCTGTATCATTGCACTATCCTCCAAAAATCTAAAATGACTAATCTCTTCAGGAGGCGTCATATGGGCAACCGGTAGCGATGATAAATAAATGTAAAACACACAGTCTGTGTCTATCTTGGAGGGAAACCCAAATAGCTGCACAATTTTAATACAATTATATTAATATAATTTGAAATAAAAATTCGTAAAATTTCGTTATCTTTAAGGCGTGTGAAGGGTACACGTCGAAGTCAAGCCTCAACGGGTGAACGACCTTTGGTCCCTCACATACAGTGCGATAGGCAGACCTTTATAACATCGAAACACACACAGGCTAGATATTCAATATAGGGATGTGTTTCTGGTATTATTGGGAGAGTGTTGTTGACCAACCAGATACATTCTATGTGTTTTTATAACCATGAGGTAGCTTCTATAGTTATATTCTACATGAAGAATACCATTTCTTCACCTGAAAATAGGGGAAGTTGACCACTGAGGGAGACTGGTATTTGTCACCAATAATAGCTGGAGAGTCGTATGAGTTACCTTAGCTGATGTTGCGACTTTAAACCCCCAAAAAAGGTGGCCTAATACTAATAGCCCTTATCTTTTATTTCAGGATAGCATTTCTGTAGTGAAAAAGTTCATGGAACGAGACCCCACCCAGGTCCGCTTTACTCTGATGGCATTAGCTAATGTATCGTGATGCAAACCTGGTTGTCGGAAACACAGATTTTGTCTGACAGACCAACTTAAAGAGACATTGTAGCGGTTGGAACAGGTTATACTGCACCGGCGGTTGCCAATATATGTGAAAATAAAATATACCAACATGAATGTCATTGTAACATTTGGAACAGGTTATACTGCACCGGCGGTTTCCAATATATGTGAAAATAAAATATACCAACATGAATGTCATTGTAACATTTGGAACAGGTTATACTGCACCGGCGGTTGCCAATATATGTGAAAATAAAATATACCAACATGAATGTCATTGTAACATTTGGAACAGTTTATACTGCACCGGCGGTTGCCAATATATGTGAAAATAAAATAAACCAACATGAATGTCATTGTAACATTTGGAACAGTTTATACTGCACCAGCGGTTGCCAATATATGTAAAAATAAACTTAATGTTGATCTATTCTCTACTTAATCAATATGTGAGATGGTACGATGGTCGCCAGATTGGACAGGTGTGTTTTCTCTGGGTACTCCGGTTTCCTCCCACATGAAAGACCACATTTATGCTCTCATCTGTGCCAACGAGAGTGATTAATATAAGTTGTTAAAGCTTGTTTCGCAATCGTAAAATACTTTACTTTGTCAATAATACGCCCACAACTTACTAAATGTAAAATGTAAAGTTGTTTATTTATAGTGACCTCTATTATAGTAGCCACACTGTCTGATAGTCCATCAGGGTTCATTCTAGGTCAGAATTTTTGGGAGAAGTGAGAAAGCGCGCTTCCTTAAATGGTGTTCGTTAATATACTTCTGCAAAATAGGGTTAAAATGCACAGTACAACCATTAAATACAACATTTGAATAGAAGGAGTGCTTTATAATGGACCAGTATGTCTTACTAGACAAAATTATGTTTGAAAATCGTAAAAACCAAAAAATAATTTTGGGGCGGTGGCCTTGTTTTATAACAGTGAACCAATACAGTCGAACATCCGTAGTGAGACACCCTTGGGGCGGTGGTCTTGTTTTATAACAGTGAAACAATACAGTCGAACATCCGTAGTGAGACACCCTTGGGGCGGTGGTCTTGTTTTATTACAGTGAAACAATACAGTCGAACATCCGTAGTGAGACACCCTTGGGGCGGTGGCCTTGTTTTATAACAGTGAAACAATACAGTCGAACATCCGTAGTGAGACACCCTTGGGGCGGTGGCCTTGTTTTATTACAGTGAACCAATACAGTCGAACATCCGTAGTGAGACACCCTTGGGGCGGTGGCCTTGTTTTATAACAGTGAACCAATACAGTCGAACATCCGTAGTGAGACAGACATCCTTGGGGCGGTGGTCTTGTTTTATAACAGTGAACCACTACAGTTTAACAT
>CM026391.1:14772432-14937508 GCA_014843695.1 Archivesica marissinica
GGGTGAGCAGTCTGTGGGAGTACCACATGGGTGAGCAGTCTGCTGGAGAACCACATGGGTGAGCAGTCTGTTGGAGAACCACATGGGTGAGCAGTCTGTGGGAGAACCACATGGGTGAGCAGTCTGCTGGAGAACCACATGGGTGAGCAGTCTGTTGGAGAACCACATGGGTGAGCAGTCTGCTGGAGAACCACGTGGGTGAGCAGTCTGCTGGAGAACCACATGGGTGAGCAGTCTGTGGGAGAACCACATGGGTGAGCAGTCTGTTGGAGAACCACATGGGTGAGCAGTCTGTGGGAGAACCACATGGGTGAGCAGTCTGCTGGAGAACCACATGGGTGAGCAGTCTGTTGGAGAACCACATGGGTGAGCAGTCTGCTGGAGAACCACATGGGTGAGCAGTCTGTGGGAGAACCACATGGGTGAGCAGTCTGTGGAGAACCACATGGGTGAGCAGTCTGTTGGAGAACCACGTGGGTGAGCAGTCTGCTGGAGAACCACATGGGTGAGCAGTCTGTTGGAGAACCACATGGGTGAGCAGTCTGTTGGAGAACCACGTGGGTGAGCAGTCTGCTGGAGAACCACATGGGTGAGCAGTCTGTTGGAGAACCACATGGGTGAGCAGTCTGCTGGAGAACCACATGGGTGAGCAGTCTGCTGGAGAACCACATGGGTGAGCAGTCTGTTGGAGAACCACATGGGTGAGCAGTCTGTTGGAGAACCACATGGGTGAGCAGTCTGTTGGAGAACCACATGGGTGAGCAGTCTGCTGGAGAACCACATGGGTGAGCAGTCTGCTGGAGAACCACATGGGTGAGCAGTCTGTTGGAGAACCACATGGGTGAGCAGTCTGTGGGAGAACCACATGGGTGAGCAGTCTGCTGGAGAACCACATGGGTGAGCAGTCTGCTGGAGAACCACATGGGTGAGCAGTCTGTGGGAGAACCACATGGGTGAGCAGTCTGCTGGAGAACCACATGGGTGAGCAGTCTGTTGGAGAACCACATGGGTGAGCAGTCTGCTGGAGAACCACATGGGTGAGCAGTCTGCTGGAGAACCACATGGGTGAGCAGTCTGCTGGAGAACCACATGGGTGAGCAGTCTGTTGGAGAACCACATGGGTGAGCAGTCTGTTGGAGAACCACATGGGTGAGCAGTCTGTTGGAGAACCACATGGGTGAGCAGTCTGTTGGAGAACCACATGGGTGAGCAGTCTGCTGGAGAACCACATGGGTGAGCAGTCTGTTGGAGAACCACATGGGTGAGCAGTCTCTGGAGAACCACGTGGGTGAGCAGTCTGCTGGAGAACCACATGGGTGAGCAGTCTGTGGAGAACCACATGGGTGAGCAGTCTGCTGGAGAACCACATGGGTGAGCAGTCTGCTGGAGAACCACGGGTGAGCAGTCTGCTGGAGAACCACGTGGGTGAGCAGTCTGCTGGAGAACCACATGGGTGAGCAGTCTGTGGGAGAACCACATGGGTGAGCAGTCTGTGGGAGAACCACATGGGTGAGCAGTCTGCTGGAGAACCACATGGGTGAGCAGTCTGTTGGAGAACCACATGGGTGAGCAGTCTGTGGGAGAACCACATGGGTGAGCAGTCTGCTGGAGAACCACATGGGTGAGCAGTCTGTTGGAGAACCACATGGGTGAGCAGTCTGCTGGAGAACCACATGGGTGAGCAGTCTGCTGGAGAACCACATGGGTGAGCAGTCTGTGGGAGAACCACATGGGTGAGCAGTCTGTTGGAGAACCACATGGGTGAGCAGTCTGTTGGAGAACCACATGGGTGAGCAGTCTGCTGGAGAACCACATGGGTGAGCAGTCTGTTGGAGAACCACATGGGTGAGCAGTCTGCTGGAGAACCACATGGGTGAGCAGTCTGTTGGAGAACCACATGGGTGAGCAGTCTGCTGGAGAACCACATGGGTGAGCAGTCTGTTGGAGAACCACATGGGTGAGCAGTCTGCTGGAGAACCACATGGGTGAGCAGTCTGTTGGAGAACCACATGGGTGAGCAGTCTGCTGGAGAACCACATGGGTGAGCAGTCTGCTGGAGAACCACATGGGTGAGCAGTCTGTTGGAGAACCACATGGGTGAGCAGTCTGCTGGAGAACCACATGGGTGAGCAGTCTGCTGGAGAACCACATGGGTGAGCAGTCTGCTGGAGAACCACGTGGGTGAGCAGTCTGCTGGAGAACCACATGGGTGAGCAGTCTGTGGGAGAACCACATGGGTGAGCAGTCTGTTGGAGAACCACATGGGTGAGCAGTCTGCTGGAGAACCACATGGGTGAGCAGTCTGTTGGAGAACCACGTGGGTGAGCAGTCTGCTGGAGAACCACATGGGTGAGCAGTCTGTGGAGAACCACATGGGTGAGCAGTCTGTGGAGAACCACATGGGTGAGCAGTCTGCTGGAGAACCACATGGGTGAGCAGTCTGTTGGAGAACCACATGGGTGAGCAGTCTGTGGGAGAACCACATGGGTGAGCAGTCTGTTGGAGAACCACATGGGTGAGCAGTCTGTTGGAGAACCACGTGGGTGAGCAGTCTGCTGGAGAACCACATGGGTGAGCAGTCTGTGGGAGAACCACATGGGTGAGCAGTCTGTGGGAGAACCACATGGGTGAGCAGTCTGTTGGAGAACCACGTGGGTGAGCAGTCTGCTGGAGAACCACATGGGTGAGCAGTCTGTGGGAGAACCACATGGGTGAGCAGTCTGTGGGAGAACCACATGGGTGAGCAGTCTGTTGGAGAACCACGTGGGTGAGCAGTCTGCTGGAGAACCACATGGGTGAGCAGTCTGTGGGAGAACCACATGGGTGAGCAGTCTGTTGGAGAACCACATGGGTGAGCAGTCTGTTGGAGAACCACGTGGGTGAGCAGTCTGTGGGAGAACCACATGGGTGAGCAGTCTGCTGGAGAACCACATGGGTGAGCAGTCTGTTGGAGAACCACATGGGTGAGCAGTCTGTGGGAGAACCACATGGGTGAGCAGTCTGCTGGAGAACCAGATGGGTGAGCAGTCTGTTGGAGAACTAGATGGGTGAGCAGTCTGTGGGAGAACAACATGGGTGAGCAGTCTGTTGGAGAACCACATGGGTGAGCAGTCTGTGGGAGAACCACATGGGTGAGCAGTCTGTGGGAGAACCACATGGGTGAGCAGTCTGTGGGAGAACCACATGGGTGAGCAGTCTGTTGGAGAACCACATGGGTGAGCAGTCTGTGGGAGAACCACATGGGTGAGCAGTCTGCTGGAGAACCACATGGGTGAGCAGTCTGTGGGAGAACCACATGGGTGAGCAGTCTGTTGGAGAACCACATGGGTGAGCAGTCTGTTGGAGAACCACATGGGTGAGCAGTCTGCTGGAGAACCACATGGGTGAGCAGTCTGTTGGAGAACCACATGGGTGAGCAGTCTGCTGGAGAACCACATGGGTGAGAGTCTGCTGGAGAACCACTGGGTGAGCAGTCTGCTGGAGAACCACATGGGTGAGCAGTCTGCTGGAGAACCACATGGGTGAGCAGTCTGTGGGAGAACCACATGGGTGAGCAGTCTGTGGGAGAACCACATGGGTGAGCAGTCTGTTGGAGAACCACATGGGTGAGCAGTCTGCTGGAGAACCACATGGGTGAGCAGTCTGTGGGAGAACCACATGGGTGAGCAGTCTCTGGAGAACCACATGGGTGAGCAGTCTGTTGGAGAACCACATGGGTGAGCAGTCTGCTGGAGAACCACATGGGTGAGCAGTCTGTGGGAGAACCACATGGGTGAGCAGTCTGGGAGAACCACATGGGTGAGCAGTCTGCTGGAGAACCACATGGGTGAGCAGTCTGTTGGAGAACCACATGGGTGAGCAGTCTGTTGGAGAACCACATGGGTGAGCAGTCTGCTGGAGAACCACATGGGTGAGCAGTCTGTTGGAGAACCACATGGGTGAGCAGTCTGTTGGAGAACCACGTGGGTGAGCAGTCTGCTGGAGAACCACATGGGTGAGCAGTCTGTTGGAGAACCACATGGGTGAGCAGTCTGCTGGAGAACCACATGGGTGAGCAGTCTGCTGGAGAACCACATGGGTGAGCAGTCTGTTGGAGAACCACATGGGTGAGCAGTCTGTTGGAGAACCACATGGGTGAGCAGTCTGTGGGAGAACCACATGGGTGAGCAGTCTGCTGGAGAACCACGTGGGTGAGCAGTCTGCTGGAGAACCACGTGGGTGAGCAGTCTGTTGGAGAACCACATGGGTGAGCAGTCTGTGGGAGAACCACATGGGTGAGCAGTCTGCTGGAGAACCACATGGGTGAGCAGTCTGCTGGAGAACCACATGGGTGAGCAGTCTGTGGGAGAACCACATGGGTGAGCAGTCTGCTGGAGAACCACATGGGTGAGCAGTCTGCTGGAGAACCACATGGGTGAGCAGTCTGTTGGAGAACCACATGGGTGAGCAGTCTGCTGGAGAACCACATGGGTGAGTAGTCTGCTGGAGAACCACATGGGTGAGCAGTCTGTGGGAGAACCACATGGGTGAGCAGTCTGCTGGAGAACCATATGGGTGAGCAGTCTGTGGGAGAACCACATGGGTGAGCAGTCTGCTGGAGAACCACATGGGTGAGCAGTCTGTGGGAGAACCACATGGGTGAGCAGTCTGCTGGAGAACCACATGGGTGAGCAGTCTGTGGGAGAACCACATGGGTGAGCAGTCTGCTGGAGAACCACATGGGTGAGCAGTCTGTGGGAGAACCACATGGGTGAGCAGTCTGCTGGAGAACCACATGGGTGAGCAGTCTGTGGGAGAACCACATGGGTGAGCAGTCTGCTGGAGAACCACATGGGTGAGCAGTCTGTTGGAGAACCACATGGGTGAGCAGTCTGCTGGAGAACCACATGGGTGAGCAGTCTGCTGGAGAACCACATGGGTGAGCTGTCTGCTGGAGAACCACATGGGTGAGCAGTCTGCTGGAGAACCACATGGGTGAGCAGTCTGTTGGAGAACCACATGGGTGAGCAGTCTGCTGGAGAACCACATGGGTGAGCAGTCTGCTGGAGAACCACATGGGTGAGCAGTCTGTGGGAGAACCACATGGGTGAGCAGTCTGCTGGAGAACCACATGGGTGAGCAGTCTGCTGGAGAACCACGTGGGTGAGCAGTCTGCTGGAGAACCACGTGGGTGAGCAGTCTGTGGGAGAACCACATGGGTGAGCAGTCTGCTGGAGAACCACATGGGTGAGCAGTCTGCTGGAGAACCACGTGGGTGAGCAGTCTGCTGGAGAACCACATGGGTGAGCAGTCTGTTGGAGAACCACATGGGTGAGCAGTCTGTTGGAGAACCACGTGGGTGAGCAGTCTGCTGGAGAACCACATGGGTGAGCAGTCTGCTGGAGAACCGCATGGGTGAGCTGTCTGCTGGAGAACCACGTGGGTGAGCTGTCTGCTGGAGAACCACGTGGGTGAGCAGTCTCTAGTAGATTAATGGGTGAAGAGCTCCATCATTTACATGGCTGAAGAGTGTTCATTATGTATAAATAACATTGCAACAACAAATTCTTCCGAAACAATTCAAACACTAACTTTCAATCAATGAACAGTGTTTTTGCAGTCTACAAACTCTCAAAAGTGAAAGTAGGCTCTTGACTTGACGTTTTGTTTATTATTGGAGTCTATACTACGCCTGATACTGTTGTTTAGAGATAATTTCAAGCAGATTAATCTTAATAATAAATATGCAAAAATGTGAGAAATAACGGTAAACGTAGCATACATCTTATTATTCAGGATAAACGGGTTGTATTACACGTATTGTGCTTTCAAAGTAAAGTAATTATACCGTTGGAATATTACATTACTGTATAGGTAAGACAATATACAATAGCTTACAGGTACTGTGCTTTCAAAGTAAAGTAATAATACCGTTGGAATATTACACTACTGTATAGGTAAGGCAATATACGATAGCTTACACGTATTGTGCTTTCAAAGTAAAGTAATAATACCGTTGGAATATTACACTACTGTATAGGTAAGGCAAAATACGATAGCTTACAGGTACTGTGATTTATTGTTTAATACTGCTAACAACCTGACTTACCTATAATGCAATAGTGTATCGAATGTTTGTTTACAGCCGTTATTACTTTACTACTGTTTCAAAGTAAAGTAATAACGGTTGTAAACAAACATTCGAGACACTGTTGCATTATAGGTAAGTCAGGTATAACCTATTAAACAATAAATCACAGTACCTGTAAGCTATCGTATTATTACTTTACTTTGAAAACACAGTAGATGTTGACCCTATTTACAATATTTTGTTATGTCAACAACCTTCGTATACGACGTTTGTTTATTAGTTGAAATTCTCCGATTCTGTGGCAAATATTTGGAAAATAATAATGACATATAATAGAGAATTACGTTCTGTAGATATTTGCTTTTTTCACTGATCGTGTGCTGCTGTAGCAATTTTGAGGCGACTCCTATGTCCACCCGTGGTAACCACTGGTTCATCTTAATTGCTCACTCCTCCTCAGAATCTGTCATCTCACAACAGCATGAAAACCGAACAGGCAGTTCGCAACGACTTCATTCCTTCCGCGTGTGTACTCGAAACCCAAACGACACAAATCTGTTGGCGCCCAGGCACAGTTGAGAAACAGACAAGTCGAAGGTCCCAGTATCTGTTATCAACACCTGTTGACAATTATATCGATACCAACATGCATTAAAATACTTTTAATGCGAAAAAAAGGATTCAAGCTTCGTGCATTTACGCCGTAAAAACTATCTCCTCCCTAATGTTTACGGCTTGTCATTATAAATGATCGTATGCACCTCACAGTTCCGCTCTGTTAATATGTGTATTGAACGTCGATATGAAGTAACATTACACTCGCATATATACAATTTCATCGACAAATTTCACAAAAGCATGGATGGGTGGAAATGCACTAAATTGTCCACCGTTATCAGGGGCGTAGCTTGGCTAGAATCGATGTGTAGACCAACTTAGAACATAAGACGGGAGTGGGGTCCGGGGGTCGTCCCTATTTATAGCGTATATAATTTAATCCTGGCCTCCCGATTTTTGTTGCAGATTTGGCATTTTTATGTTTTCGGGGAAAGGTGTAGGTTATGGTTTTATATATGCTGCTCTATTTCTGGATATCATATGTGTGAATGTGTTTTACTGTGTGTTTTACGTTTATTTATCGTCGCTACCGGTTGCCCATATGAGCGACGCCTCCTGAAGAGGTTAGTCATTTTAGATTTTAGGAGGATAGTGCATGATACAGACAGAGGCCCATTCCAGAGTCTCATCTGGTTCTTTTACGTGCACGGTGTAAAGCACTGACACGAGACCTCGGCTTAACGTCCCATCTGAAAGACTGTTAATTTTATTAGGGTCAGACGGGGGTCGAACCTGCGATCCCTGGATTACCAGTCCAGCGTGTTACCACTGGACTACAGATCCGTCTGTAATGTTTTACTGTGGTAGGTGTTCCCGTTTATATTCAAGTCTGGTGTAAATAAGCACGAGAATTATGCATATCCAATAATCAAAAGGAATTATGCATTCCAAAAATTTATTTTTGGAA
Organism: Archivesica marissinica; assembly: GCA_014843695.1. Taxonomy (NCBI): domain Eukaryota; kingdom Metazoa; phylum Mollusca; class Bivalvia; order Venerida; family Vesicomyidae; genus Archivesica; species Archivesica marissinica. Next base: position 14,780,028 of record CM026391.1, read on the forward strand.
TTGATTTTTGGATATCCAATAATCGATTTATCGATATCCAATAGTATATTTATGGATATCCATATATGCTGAATAAATAGCAAAACGTGGAATTATGGATATCAAAAAATAACGAATAAATAGCAAAACGGCGTCCCATACTGGCTTGTATATTATCAGAATAGTCTTAGTAGCTTCAAACTTATTGTGTTTTAGTATCTATATAATGATTGTCCGAGCTAATATCTTGAAACATCTTGGATGGAATTTAATCATAATTAGTATAATTATATATATCACCATATTGACTTGTGTCCAACCACATACACATGTGGCGTCCGTCGTCCAGTGGTAGAACGTCTGGTTGGGAATCGACGTATCCCGGGTTCGATACTCGGGGTCAGGGCACCTATGTAGTGTCGAGCGAGACACCTTACACACATTGCTTAGTACTGGTTAACCACTGAGGTATGCCCAGGAAAACATGTCTAGGTCCCCGTAAATGGTTTGACATAAATGGAACATACATACATATTTTCTTTTTATGCGTGTTTTACGTTTATTTATCGTCGCTACCGGTTACCCATATATGAGCGACGCCTCCTGAAGAGATTAGGATAGTGCAATGATACAGACTGAGACCCATTCCAGATTCTTCTCTCTCTCTCTCTCTCTCTCTCTCTCTCTCTCTGGTTCTTGTGCGTGCACGGTGTACAGCACCGACACGAGACCTCGGTTTAAAGTCCCATCTGAAAGACTGTTCATTTTATTAGGGTCTGACGGGGGATCGAACCTGCGATCCCTGGATTACCAGTCCAGCGTGTTACCATTGGACTACAGATCCGTCTGTAAATCTTCTTCTTAATTCAAATATGTATCCCCATAAAGCGTGTGTCTGACTAATTACTCTGATGTATAACGTGTTAATTACTACTCTACAACAGAGCCCAAGTGAGTAGCCAGCCAGCTACAGGGAACCAGCTAGTAAAATTACAACGATGTACCATAGCCCCACCACATTCACAGAACAGCAGTCAGCAAAGTGGAGAATCCACGTAAGAAACGTAGAGTGCTACAGACATGAAACATTACCGTTGCACTCGACAATGAAGCATTGACTGGTACTCGCTCACCCCGTCATGAATCCGTCATGATTCATTCACGATGTTTGATTTCGTGTACTTTGGGAATTGCGTATCTGATAAACCTGGCGTACATTTCTACATCAGAAATGCATTAGCACGATCACGAATCACGTACATTATACATAAGCATTCTCCATATAGGAAAAAACACACAATAGCATGTATTGGCATAATACGACCTCCACGTGCGTATATCAGTAAAAGCAATATTTTCTGTCATAAAAAGTTCAATATAATTGTATGGGTATTTTTGCTTACATTCAAACCTTTGTTAGTGGTCACCTCCATTAAGCAGCCAACCTGTATTAAGCAGCCAGCTTCAAGATTCTGTTTTACTATATATTTGATCTCTATTATTTTAAACAAATTTATTTTAGCTCGATTGCGAAACAAGTTATTTCAACTTATATAAATCACTCTCGAGACCTCATTCCTGATGGAATCCATCGCCACGAGGGAGAGAGAAGAGGCAACGTGGAATTTAAATGCCTTGCCTAAGGGCATAATCGTAACGGCTCCAGTGGGGCTCGAACTCCGGACCTTTCGCACCTGAAGCGAACGCGCATCCACTGCGCTATCACGACTTCACGACTTGATTAAGCAGCCATGTGTGCTAATTATCCGCTTTCGTTGACTCCCTTGGCTGACTGCGTAAGACATGTTTGACTGTATGTCTCTAAACTAGTCCCGCTACACGTAACGCCGTCACATTGACTGTATGCAGGTGCGTAGCTAAATGTGAGCTTTGTTTTAAAACAGTTAGCACTAATGGTCGGGAGCACAGGGATTCGGCACGTTTGGGGGTACTTATATATATATATATACTAGTACCCCCAAACGTGCCGAATCCCTGTGGTCGGGAGGGGCTCCGTGGCAGTACGAACTAGAACATACTACGCCCAATCAATATTGCGTCTAACGCCATTAGGCGTCAGTTCAAAAATCCATTCAATTGTTTGCAGTTTATACGAAATACAAATTAGATTTATCGAAGTGTTACCACAATTAGCCATCGGCAATTAAGCTTACTTTACAATTCATATTGCGAAATTCGTAAAATTGTGCACATGCATACTCGCACGCACGTTTATAACCCCGGTAGTACACTAGAGACTTCCTTGTGCGCATTTTCATGTTTAATCCGAACAGGATCTTGAGTGTACGCACGTACTGTATGTATTTCATCACTTAATATTGTGCTCTTACTCCATCGTGCGAATTCAAACACTGTCATCATGGCATACGTAATTTGTTAAATCTATGTTGATATAGCGCAGTTCTTCGCGTCAGTGTGTGTTTTACGTTTATTTATCGTCGCTACCGGTTGCCCATATGAACGACGCCTCCTGAAGAGATTAGTCATTTAAGATTTTTGCGGATAGTGCAATGATGCAGACAGAGATACATTCCAGAGTCTCCTCTGGTTCTTTTACGTGCACGATGTAATGCACTGACACGAGACCTCGGTTTAAAGTCCTATCTGAAAGACTGTTAATTGTATTAGGGTCAGACGGGGGATCGAACCTGTGATCCCTGGATCACCAGTCCAGCATGTTACCACTGGGCTACAGATCCGTCTGATAATGATCATAACTATATATTACATGTTTTTATTGTTGGTCTATTCTTTCGATAGATGCTAATGACATTGTTATAAAGTTTAAACTTTATTTATATTGCAACGATTGCAAAGCAAGTTTTAACAACTTATATTAATCACTCTCCTTGGCGCGGATGAAAGCGTAAATGTCGTCATTCGTGTGGGGGGAAACCGGAGTACCCGGAGAAAAAACCCACCTGTCCGATATGGCGACCATCATACCATCTCACATACTTCCCGGTCCGAGGATCGAACCCGGGTTGCATTGGTGAGAAGTGAACGCGTTATACACAATGCGTTCATGATTCCCTGCCGATGTTGTGTTCTTGCATACAATTTGACGGATTATGCTGATCGCAATATTGAAATATTTATGACAATTTCTCAGAAAAAGACCAAAATAGTGTCCTCAAAAATGGAAGAGTCTCCTCTTTCTTCTCGTCTGTCAATCGTTTCTATGTGCTTGATTAAATAAATCTTATTGTATTGACATCAAATGGAAGTTTGCTTAGCGTCGCTACCGGTTGTACTTGGTGTACCAACTTCCGTAAGACTGTACCAACGTTTTCATATAACGAGACACTGTCTGAGCGGGGTTCCAACCCGTGACCATCAGTGATGATATGTTACAGTGGTATACAAGTCAGCGACCTTATTATTTTGTTTAATAATCAACATCAATGTATATGAACTAGAGACGAGGTTTAAATGAATACCAAGCAGAAGATGAACACACACGAACAGACGCTTGAAGCATCATATATTTCACGCACGCACGCACGCACGCACGCACGCACGCACGCACGCACGCACGCACGCACGCACAATTTAATTACTATGTGTATTTCTATAACCTTAATAATCTCGTTATATTATTGATATTGTAATTTACAGTTCATGATTAATATATACGTATCTTTATCAAATTGTAATTAATAGTTCAGATACGATTAAAACGCTGACCAACCGTAATTACAATATGTATATAAATATAGGAGACGACCTCTATAAGCTATAGCTTTCGGTTCTAATCCCTTTTCATACATGTATGTAAATATTTGTGTAAATTGTACATTTGTACATGTTATATCATTGTTTGAAATAAACTATGTTTAAACTAAGCATCATACAGACAAGATGCATTTTGAAACTTTTATTTACGTGTTTGTATATCATCGTGACTATACCGGGAAACGACGCGTAGCACTATTATAATGACTATACCGGGAAACGACGCGTAGCAATATTACAATGACTATACCGGGAAGCGATGCATAGCAATATTATAATGACAATACCGGGAAACGACGCGTAGCAATATTATAATGACTATACCAGGAAACGACGCATAGCAATATTATAATGACAATACCGGGAAACGACGCATATCAATATTATAATGACTCCGGCGTATTTAGTATTTTGACCATCGGCGATAGATAAATATAATATAATGTTCAATGATATTGATCGTAAATGAGTCACATCACAGATCAAAGTTGTTTGTGTGCATATATCTGATCAATGCTCGGCTGATTACGCTGTGAGAAGGTTATTCCGTACGGTTGTGGTTTCCCCCGCTCCGGATATTCAACCACAAAACAGATAAGCGGTTTTTGTTACACATTCAAAGTTTGAAAACCCAAAAGCTCCGTGAGTCCAAATAAACTCTTAATGTTAAATTGTTACTCTCCTAATCTTTCTTGTTCTCTGTGTAAGTTTTGGATCGCGGTTTCAACAGTGGAATGTCCTTAACCTCAAGCAAAATAGGTTAATACATTTCAGATTTATCGTACGATGGTCGACCGGAACATGTATCTACTGGATTAGTAATATACGTATATATAGGCTATAAGCCGAAATGAATCAAATACGTAAGCTATTGGATTGTGTGAGGCGTATTTCTACAAATAGTTTATACAATTCCCGGTAACAGACGACAATTCATTAATGTGTTTTTCTTTTATTTGTAGCTGAAAAGTCTGGAAATATGTCATGGAATGTCATTAGAATTTATTGGCGTAGCTTCTTATAGGCCGTGTGGGCCGTGGCCTAAATTTCCCCCCGAAAAAGCGAAAAAATAAAAATGCCAAATCTGCAACAAAAATCGGGAGGCCAGTATTAAATTATAAACGCTATAAATAGTGCTCCTGGGGACGACCCCCGGACCCCCCCCCCCCCATCCCGTCTTAAGTTCTAAGTTGGCCTACACATCGATTCCAGCCAAGTTACGCCCCTGGAATTGTGTCGTTTAATACGATCTAATGAAATTGCATGACATGTTTGACTGTTATTTTTACCGGCATGGTGCAAAGAGTTATATAACTGTTATAAAGGACAACATGTTGGCCATCTCTAGATGGTGTAGCCGTATTAGGGGCCATCTCAGGGTGAAGCAGCCATATGAGGGTCATCTCGAAATGATGTAATCATACTAGGGACCATCTCAGAATGATGTAACCATACTAGGGACCATCTCAAGATGATGTAATCGTACTAGGGACCATCTCAGGATGATATAATCATAATAGGGACCATCTCAGGATGATGTAATCATAATAGGGAACATCTCAGGATGATGTAACCATACTAGGGAACATCTCAGGATGATGTAACCATACTAGGGACCATCTCATGATGATGTAACCATACTAGGGAACATCTCAGGATGATGTAACCATAATAGGGAACATCTCAGGATGATGTAATCATAATAGGGAACATCTCAGGATGATGTAACCATACTAGGGAACATCTCAGGATGATGTAATCATAATAGGGAACATCTCAGGATGATGTAACCATACTAGGGAACATCTCAGGATGATGTAACCATACTAGGGACCATCTCATGATGATGTAACCATACTAGGGAACATCTCAGGATGATGTAACCATAATAGGGAACATCTCAGGATGATGTAATCATAATAGGGAACATCTCAGGATGATGTAACCATACTAGGGAACATCTCAGGATGATGTAACCATACTAGGGACCATCTCAGGATGATGTAACCATACTAGGGACCATCTCAGGATGATGTAATCATACTAGGGACCATCTCAGGATGATGTAATCATACTAGGGACCATCTCAGGATGATGTAATCATACTAGGGAACATCTCAGGATGATGTAACCATACTAGGGACCATCTCAGGATGATGTAACCATACTAGGGACCATCTCAGGATGATGTAACCATACTAGGGAACATCTCAGGATGATGTAATCATACTAGGGAACATCTCAGGATGATGTAATCATACTAGGGACCATCTCAGGATGATGTACTCATACTAGGGACCATCTCAGGATGATGTAACCATACTAGGGACCATCTCAGGATGATGTAACCATACTAGGGACCATCTCAGGATGATGTAACCATACTAGGGAACATCTCAGGATGATGTAACCATACTAGGGACCATCTCAGGATGATGTAATCATACTAGGGAACATCTCAGGATGATGTAATCATACTAGGGACCATCTCAGGATGATGTAATCATACTAGGGACCATCTCAGGATGATGTAATCATACTAGGGACCATCTCAGGATGATGTAACCATACTAGGGAACATCTCAGGATGATGTAATCATACTAGGGAACATCCCAGGATGATGTAATCATACTAGGGACCATCTCAGGATGGGATGATGTAACAGTATTACAAGTAGTTTATACAAATTTATATTTAGCTCGATTGCGAAACAAGTTATTACAACGTTATAGTACTCGATCTCGAGACTTCATTCCTGATGCAATATATCGCCACGAGGGAGAGATAAGAGGCAATGTGCAATTTAAGTGTCTTGCTTAAGTATTGTTGAACCGTATTGGGATGATGTTACGATTTTGGAATAATAGAGACATGAATGACCAAACCAACCATCGTCTGATAACGTGTGTTTAAAAAATATATATCTTGTAATTATATAGTTCGAGCCTCGCGGGAGCTGTTACGAGTGTGCCCTTAGGCAAGGCATTTAAATTCCACGTTGCCTCTTCTTTCTCCCTCGTGGCAATGAATTCCATCAGGAATGAGGTCTCGAGAGTGATTAAGTTATTAAGTTGTAAGAACTTGTTTCGCAATCGAGCTAAAATAATTTGTATAGACTAATTATATAGCAAACAATGTGATGGTTTAGGACGAGGTTGGTAACACTAATTCAGTGAAAAAACACATTTTATTTCACTGATAAATTTCTATATTTCACTGGAGAGCATAAAACAATCACATGTATTTGAAACATATGCGGGTTTTTTCTATTAGAACAAAAGACAGTATACCCATGGGTTCATACAGAACCATGGGTTCATACAGTTACTTGAAACAGTCTATGTATCACAGCCGAACATACAATACAATACAAAAGTATTCTTTAATTGTTTGATAATCCCATTTCAACCACAGGGATTCGGCACATTTGAATATATATACTAGTACCCCCAAATGTGCCGAATCCCTGTGATTTCAACATGTTCATCATCTCATAATTCCATTACCCATGTATGTTATTTTGAAATGATTATAGTGCACATGTTATTGCAAAATGTCATGTTTGTAATCTGTGTCCCGTAAATAAAGATTATGTTCTGTTCTGTTCTGTACAATACAATAAGTTTATTGCATAAAACAGTATGTATACATGTTTGTAGCAATTAAGTAAAACAGGCAGTGACATGGAACTTTACAAAAGAGTACAATCACAAGTTCAAATATATGTGTAAAAATGCGTTAGTTTCGTTGCTTATTTGCAAAATATATAAAGTTTTTATTTGCATGACAAAAGATTAATACATTTCTGTACAGTCGGCCAAGTATGGTAGTATCTTTTAATGAATTTCGATCTTAGGTTTGAGTAATGTGGACAAATTAATATGAAGTGATACTCATTTCCCACAATTCTATAATTGCAATAAATACATAATCTTTCCTTTCGTGGTAGGTGTATGTAGCGACCACGTTTCGTGGTAGGTGTATGTAGCGACCACGTTTCGTGGTAGGTGTATGTAGCGACCACGTTCGATAGCTAGATCATGTGGTAGGTGTATGTAGCGACCACGTTTCGTGGTAGGTGTATGTAGCGACCACGTTTCGTGGTAGGTGTATGTAGCGACCACGTTCGATAGCTAGATCATGTGGTAGGTGTATGTAGCGACCACGTTTCGTGGTAGGTGTATGTAGCGACCACGTTTCGTGGTAGGTGTATGTAGCGACCACGTTCGATAGCTAGATCATGTGGTAGGTGTATGTAGCGACCACGTTTCGTGGTAGGTGTATGTAGCGACCACGTTTCGTGGTAGGTGTATGTAGCGACCACGTTCGATAGCTAGATCATGTGGTAGGTGTATGTAGCGACCACGTTTCGTGGTAGGTGTATGTAGCGACCACGTTTCGTGGTAGGTGTATGTAGCGACCACGTTCGATAGCTAGATCATGTGGTAGGTGTATGTAGCGACCACGTTCGATAGCTAGATCATGTGGTAGGTGTATGTAGCGACCACGTTCGATAGCTAGATCATGTGGTAGGTGTATGTAACGACCACGTTCGATAGCTAGATCATGTGGTAGGTGTATGTAACGACCACGTTCGATAGCTAGATCATGTGGTAGGTGTATGTAACGCCCACGTTCGATAGCTAGATCATGTGGTAGGTGTATGTAGCGACCACGTTCGATAGCTAGATCATGTGGTAGGTGTATGTAACGCCCACGTTCGATAGCTAGATCATGTGGTAGGTGTATGTAACGCCCACGTTCGATAGCTAGATCATGTGGTAGGTGTATGTAGCGCCCACGTTCGATAGCTAGATCATGTGGTAGGTGTATGGAACGACCACGTTCGATAGCTAGATCATGTGGTAGGTGTATGGAACGACTACGTTCGATAGCTAGATCATGTGAGGATGTTTTAAATCGTGTAAGAGAAATTCTGTATTTTTTATCTTTAATATAATCAAGATAAGGTTCAAAGCTAAATTCATTTAGCATATATAAACACATATATATATAAGGTGATTCGTCTAAATTTCAGACAATACAGCAAGCAAACATCTGGAAATATAAGATACTATGTTGAAACTGCTAAATTTACAAATCAACCAGGTCCTGTACTGTACGTATACTAAGTATACAGTCACAGACGGATATGTAGGCCAGTGGTAACACGCTGGACTGGTAATCCAGGGATCGCAGGTTCGATCCCCCGTCTGACCCTAATAAAATTAACAGTCTTTCAGATTGGACGTTAAACCGAGGTCTCGTGTCGTGCACGTAAAAGAACCAGAGGAGATTCTGGAATGAGTCTCTGTCTGTATCATGCACTATCCTCCAACAATCTAAAATAACTAATCTCTTCAGGAGGCGTCGCTCATATGGGCAACCGGTAGCGACGATAAATAAACGTAAAAACACAAGTATACAGTCAGGTGTACATCACCTTATTTTATACAAATTTATTTTAGCTCGATTGCGAAACAAGTTATTTCAACTTATATAAATCACTCTCGAGACCTCATTCCTGATGGAATCCATCGCCACGAGGGAGAGAGAAGAGGCAACGTGGAATTTAAATGCCTTGCCTAAGGGCACAATCGTAACGGCTTCAGTGGGACTCGAACTCCGGACCTTTCGCACCTGAAGCGAACGCGTATCCACTGCGCTATCACGACTTCCTTGCATAATACATACCCGACTTGCTGCTAATAAACCAAGTTTTGGTATAAATGGTGTTAATATTATAGTGATGATAGATATATAACTTTATTTCCTCCACTGCAGGGAGAGCCACATACAATATAAACATAAACATCTAATTTACAAAGAACACAATGCAAGTTCTAACATAACATACACATATTTGTATATGAATAAAAATATACTCATACATGTATATGTACATGTACAGAAACCACACATATTCATCTATAATACCGGTACACCAGTATTAATATCCGTGATAAGCACACACTATAAACCTGAGTGGATCTTACCGAAACGAAATGCAAGATTCAATCAGACTAACACACGATAATTGGAGATCACAGTATGCACGCATCACATGGCTGCATGAAGCTTATACCATGCAGTTAACAATAAAACAGTCGTACAGTCTATGACGCTTGTAGCATTGTTAAAACGATACATATTCGTTGAAATATACGGAGAAAAATGATTACTAAAATATTCTATTTCTGATTTCAAAAGCATTAGCAATATATACCGATACGTTTTTTAAAAATATATATTGAAAACACTGTGTGACGTCATAACTGTGTACTTACAGTCCATTATTATTAATATTGAACTGGTATCAAAAGGCCAGAGTATTATATTAAATCCTACGCGTACATGAACGAACAATTTTAATTAGTAGGATCATGTTATATACGTGTATGTTTTAAGTAATATATAAGCCTCAAACGGCTTCAATATGTAACATATTGGTGCTACGCGCTTCACATAGTCCAATATTGTACATATCGGATCGTTTTCGGCTTATATCCTATACATACATGGATAGAAACAACAGTGGTTATTTTATGACCATTGTAAATGTACATATACAGCGCCGGAACAAAGACTTTGTAAGTTGTGCAATTCAGGGTCAACCGAAGACGAGATTCACTTTGTACTGAAATGTTCTTTGTATCATGATATCAGACTTAATCACTTAAGTGACATTCTTACACGTGATCAATACGTTGGATTAACTGACACCGAACAATTTGTATATCTGGTAACATCTCAGCCCAGGAAATTGGCAAAATATCTGGTAGCTGCTTATCTGAAACGTAGAAATAATCTGTTTCAACGTCTTTAACTGTAATTTTGGTGCTTACATTGTTATGTTTGCTGGGTTGTCGTATGGTCGTCATTTACAAATCACCGGAGGTCGAAATAATTATTATTATATTACTGTTATTTATTGTCAAAACTCTGCATTACATCGAATATTATGAAATGAAGAGTGTCGTAATAACTGTGATCAGGTTGTGTATTCGAAACTGTTATATAATGTTCTACTTATTTATAATCATCCAACTTTATAATTAACATAACTCTCTGAATGTTCTCATAATAGCTTTCTATATGAGAACATTCTGACAGTCGTTTAATTTCAATGTGATGAATCTTTATCATTGTTTTAACATTTTTATAATGTCTTGCTTTCATTTATATTGTTATGCATGCATTAGGTGACAAATAGGCCCACTGGGCCGGGTGCATCTTACAGTTGTGTAAATATTTTGTATTGAATGTATATGTTTGCATATGTCACTTTAATAAAAACTTACTTACTTACTTACTATACAAACAACATGGTATTGACTATTAAGCTTAACAATTAACCATAGTTCGAGTAAACAAGTCTGTGTTGAACAGAGTATATCGCACAGTTATCAGACACACTGTATTGTAAAACAATTAATTGCAGTCTAAGTGATTTAGTCATGTATATATCACACAAGATTATTATCTTAAAGTACACACCGCGGATTCAAGTGCAGATTGGTTTGTTATGACGTTTGGGTTTGGTTTTTATTTTGGCTAAGATTGTCTTCATTGTCGAGTCACTTAATCAAAGAGCACAATTTAACACATACAGTTAAACCTGTGCTAAAGGCCACCTCCGAATAAAGGCCGCATATGAAAAACCTGTCTCTAAAGACCACCATTTTTCTCTCCCATCGAGCCATTTTCAATGCATATTAACCCTCTATTGAGAGGCCATCTGCCAACAAAGGCCACTTTTTGACTTTCCCAAGGGTGGCCTTTATAGACAGGTTTGACTTTAGTTGTGAACTCATGTTGGTTTTTTTACTCTTTTTGGAGAGATGAGTTCACTATGCGATGTCCCCCCTTTTCAAGTATAATATTAAAAAAAAGAGTGTTATCAGTCATTAACGCAGGGGGGAAAGGGGGCACTAGAAAGGAGAGGAGTACAGGCGCATCCTAGCAGGTATGATCGGAGATATATCAATTCGTCAGGTCTAATGGATCCGCAATGTGTTTGTGTATCTGCATTACTTTCTCTCAGTTCAGTATATAAATAGATCGAATTTCAAAAGTGGTAGTATATTCACGGGAACACTTACAGACGAGTTACTAACACAAGAAAGGGAACGCGAGGGCAGTGTGTCCTATCACGGAGTTACTAACACAAGAAAGGGAACGCGAGGGCAGTATGTCCTATCACGGAGTTACTAACACAAGAAAGGGAACGCGAGGGCAGTGTGTCCTATCACGGAGTTACTAACACAAGAAAGGGAACGCGAGGGCAGTATGTCCTATCACGGAGTTACTAACACAAGAAAGGGAACGCGAGGCATGTGTCCTATCACGAGTTACTAACACAAGAAAGGAACGCGAGGGCAGTGTGTCCTATCACGGAGTTACTAACACAAGAAAGGGAACGCGAGGGCAGTGTGTCCTATCACGGATTTACTAACACAAGAAAGGAACGCGAGGACAGTGTGTCCTATCACGGAGTTACTAACACAAGAAAGGGAACGCGAGGGCAGTGTGTCCTATCACGGAGTTACTAACACGAGAAAGGGAACGCGAGGGCAGTGTGTCCTATCACGGAGTTACTAACACGAGAAAAGGAACGCGAGGGCAGTGTGTCCTATCACGGAGTTACTAACACAAGAAAGGGAACGCGAGGGCAGTGTGTCCTATCACGGACTTAATAACCTACAGGTGTATATGGAACTGGGTCCCAATTCACCATAAGCAAATTAATAATTGTGTGCCATAACTAGCACACTTATGACAATTTACGACGATATTAAAGACAATACAACTGAACTGTCTGCTAAAGAGCAATTAATAATAATGCAACTAGATATGATATGGTCAATAATCAATTTTTCAAGCTTCAGTCTTAATTAAATATTTTAATGGAACTAAAATCTACCAATTAATAATTATATGTCGATGCAGATTCGTTCATAGCCACCACAGCCGGAGCATATGGACGACTGTATCTTCTCTGATGCTTTAAATATTCCTTCTACGTCGGGTCTCTTGTCTACTGAAGACGCCCATGACAGGTTCTTCCTTCCGTCATGCCACTAATCGTGTGGTTCGATTGATGATGCTGACTGAGCTTATTTGCCCTCGCCGTCGGCGAATAATGTGGACGAGCGTAGTACGATGTTTAGTTTAACGCAAATGTTTTATAGACTAAGGTGGTTATTCAATTATAAATGCTTAACACTATACCTCAATTGAAGTCATTACAGACAGGTGGTCTTTAATGCAGGTTTCGCTGTACTGTGTTGTTTGTTTGCACTACTTTGTTCTATCATTGCATTGATGGACTGCACACATTCAATATTAACCGGCACACGATACCGTGTTTGACACTCTTTGACTGGAGAAGCCTTACCTGTCGACACACGATACCGTGTTTGACATCCTTGGACTGGAGAAGTTACCTGTCGACACACGATATCGTGCTTGACACCCTTGGACTGGAGAAGTTACCTGTCGACACACGATACCGTGTTTGACACTCTTTGACTGGTGAAGCCTTACCTGCCGACACACACGATACGGTGTTTGACACCCTTGGACTGGAGAAGATACATGTCGACACACACGATACGGTGTTTGACACCCTTGTACTGGAGAAGTTACCTGTCGACACACGATACCGTGTTTGACACTCTTTGACTGGAGAAGCCTTACTTGCCGACACACGATACAGTGTTTGACACCCTTGAACTGGAGAAGTTACATGTCGACACACGATACCGTGTTTGACACTCTTTGACTGGAGAAGCCTTACCTGCCGACACACACGATACCGTGTTTGACACCCTTGGACTGGAGAAGATACCTGCCGGCACACGATACTGTGTATGACAATCTTTGACTGGTGAAGCCTTACCTGCCGACACACACGATACCGTGTTTCACATCCTTGGATTGGAGAAGTTACCTGCCGACACACATTATACCGTGTTTGACATCCTTGGATTGGAGAAGTTACCTGCCGACACACACGATACCGTGTTTGACATCCTTGGATTGGAGAAGTTACCTGCCGACACACATTATACCGTGTTTGATACCCTTGGACGGGAGAAGTTACCTACCGACACACATGATACCGTGTTTGACACGCTTGGGCTGGATATATTACCTGCCGGCACGCGATACCGTGTTTGATACCAGTGGGGTGGAGAAGTTACCTGCCGGCACACGATACCGTGTTTGATACCATTGGACTGGAGAAGTTACCTGCCGACATACGATATAGTATTTGACACCCTTGTACGGGAGAAATTTCCTGCCGACATGCGATACAGTGTTGATTAATTTTAACACAGAAAGTGCCACGGTGTCGTGTGATGTGACAAGTGTGAACACAATACCTATGCTTGAAGATTGTGTTCATGCATGTTTGTTCTATATAAACGCAATTGCTTATCGCCCGGGCGTATCGTATCATGCCCGCGTACGACACGAAACATCTAAAAGTTGGAAAACCAGCTTTCATCATTATTAAAGTCGCATATATGGACATACACATAATGCAAACACAAATTTAAACATATAAAAGATCCGTCACTGTAGCCTATCATCACTGATGGTCACGGGTTCGAGCCCCGCTCAAGCCGTGTCTCATTTATATGAACAAGTTGGTAGTTTCTTACGGAGGTTGGTGCACCCAAGTACTGGTTAACCGTTGGAGCCTGCCCAGGAAAGGTGTTGTTAGGTAAACTGCCGCCGGCGATATAGCCCAAAATGGTGCTGATGCAGGCGTAAAACACGAAATATAACATATAAACATATAAAATTTACATAGCCATTCTGAGCAGAATCACAATTAAGAGACATATACAACCGTTACAATCGTATCACAGTATAATATGCTAAAGCCAAGAAACAGTTGCACATTTCAATTTAAATAAAAATGGATCTAAAACACTGACATGAAAAAAAACCGCTAACGTGCTATTAAGAAATCAGTTGTCATGTACGATGAGATGAGTTACTTCTTATATTATGTAAAAAGGGCATATACATGTATATTTATACATATATGTCAGTGATTAGACTTTGTGCCAAAACCTGTTTTAATATACTCCAGCGTCGATACTTTTTACCTATGTAGATAATGTTTTCTCTTTTTAAAAACTAATAAAGTATCGTATCACTTCTTGTCATATTACTGTCAGAAAATAAGTCAATCAATATTGCCTTCTCAAAATGTACACTTCTTCTAGCAATGATTTACCATTTTGATGGATTTAGAGGAAGTCGCTATAGCGCAGTGATAGACCCAGTAGTTCGCGCCCATTATGATCGTGCCCTTATGCCTGTCACTTAAATCTTATGCAAGGCTCTTAAAATAAAATTCCACATTACCTCTTCTATCACTCCCTCGTGTCGATGAATTCCATCAGGAATGAGGTATATATCGTGAGCGATTAAACTAATGTTGTGAGAACTTGTTTTCCGCAATCGGGATCAAATTCATTTGTATAAAGTAAAGCCATTTTGATGACATACTTTAGCCTGTGAACAGGTGTTGATATATTTTCCTTGGTCAGTGATATAAATATATTTTAACACAGTGGCCATTAATTGGGCAGTATTGGCTTTCTAATAATGTCATTTTGCCACAAGTAAATTAGACTGGAACCCATGCTATATATATACGGGCAAAAGGAGCTGCTCAATGAGGTTCGACCCCCCCCCCCGTCTGACCCTAATACAATTAAGTCTTTCAGATGGGACGTTAAACCGAGGTCTCGTGTCGGTGCTTTACACCATGCACGTAAACGAACCAGAGGAGATTCTGGCATTGGTCTCTCTCTCTGTGTATCATTGCACTATCCTCCAAAATCTAAAATAACTAATCTCTTCAGGAGGCGTCGCTCATATGGGCAACCGGTAGCGACGCTAAATAAACGTAAAAAAACAAAAACAATGCTCAACTAGTTAGGGTTCTGTATGATGATGGCATATCAAACCCAGACACAGACTATATGGTTAACCTGCGCTGTCGTCAATATTGATTATATACCATGTAATGCTCTGTCTTGCTGCTTAGCACAACCGTGTCAGCATGTATGACCAGAGCACATCCATTCACAAACCATATTGAAAATGAGGCAGTGTCCTAGTTTGGATCTATTATTAAAACACCATCGTGAGTCATACCTTTGTACTTGCAGTCCATTATTATTAATATTGGACTGCTGTCAAAAAGGCTAGAGCATTATTTAACTCACAGGCCTACCGGTACGAAATGAACAATTTTAATTAATAGGATGTTGTTATACAAGTGTGTGTTTTAAGTAAGATATAAGGCTCAAACGGATCCAATATGTAAACTATTGGTACTGTCTTCGGCGCAACGTGGTCCAGTGGTCCGTGGTCCAGTGGTAGAGCGTCGGATTTGGAATCGAACGGTCCCGGGTTCGATACTCGGTCAGGCCACGTATGTAGTGTCATTGAGCAAGGCACCTCACACACATTGCTTAGTACTGGTTAATCGCTTAGGTCGACTAAGCCTGCCCAGGAAATCATGTCTAAGTCCCCGCGAGGGGTTTGACATTAAAGGAACATACATACATACACAGTCCACTACTTTACATATTGGATCGTTTTCGGCTTATATCCGATACATACTATACCATTCATTCAAGAAATCCAATCACTGCGCGCGGCAAATCGTTCTTGCTAAACACAGTAATACTACCCCAAGGGCTAGCTAATTAAGTTACAAGTAGACGAAGTATAGTTAAGCATTTTATTATTCCGCCGCCGACATCACGTATATTGTTATATAATGCATATTAGTATTCGTATACTATATCTATACGGTGTTTAGTTTCCATTAATGAAACTGGGAGCGGGTCATCGTGTTGATGATCTCGTAATTGTGTTTATGAATGATTGGATCATTTCCATACTGACAGTTCCGCTGCTTATCTTCATACTTAACACTGCCGCCGAATAACACTATCCGTGACCACGTGATAAGTGACACCAGAACCGGAAGTGCGATCATCAGACTGCAACTAGAAAACAACAGGCAGCCGATTTCGCAGATCTATATCAACTCGTCAAATCGTATCCTTGTCAACTCGTACCCTGGTCATACTCCACAGCGACGATTTTCAATCTTACTCAATGACCCGGACTGCACTGTGTTCAAATAGCATGAGTGCTGGGGCGTATGACCAGGGTACGAATGTACCAGGGTACGCTTTGACCGGGTGTCTATGCCAGGGTTGTAGGGCGTAAAATCTTTATCTCAACCAGCCGATCAGAATATAGTATCAACCACGCATAACGCGCCGCCCAGGGTTAGGGTTATGTTCAAAACGCGTGGTTGATGTCATTATTTAGTTGGGTGGTTGAGAAAAAGGCTTACCGTTGCAGGGACGTATCCATGAAATCGTTAGCCTATGGGGCAAACGGTGTCTTGTTATCATTCCCCCACACTCTTTTGTACTATTTTAAATTAGTTATCTCTGTTTGTGTAGGCCTACATACTGGAATTGCTTCGCATGTATATACACGGCAAACAGAAGATATCCAAATGGCATTGACAGATAAAGACTAGAAATGTGAGTTTAAATTGGATAAAATTAGCCTATTTATATATGCTTAGAGCCGACAATTTGTCTATGAGTGAGAAATATAAGCCGACATAATTACATATCGATTAGCAGCCGTATTAAGGGAAACAAACATCACGCGGCGATATTGATGTCAGTCGTAGCAGAGACGCAAAATCAATAATGTATTATCTGAATGAATCTGGCTCCGTTGAATAACGTACCATGTAGTCACTTTATCGCAGTAATAGTTCTCGCAGTAATCGCGTTAACATTCTGCATGAGTCGGTGCGACCCAATTACAGTTGAAAATGTCTGCTGAAATCGGCTCCATGTTTTATTAACAATAATAATGAATTGTTACTAAGATTGTATTATAGTTATTGTTGAGATGAGCACGCATCTCTGTTTGATCTTCGACACAATCAATAGCAATGTTCAAACATAGAATAGGAATCAAAGATGCGTGTGTGTGTGTTCTTTGAAGTAGGTCGTCCTATCTCTGAAATAACAATCAAAGTCACCGCTGAAATGTTTAAACTGTATATCAATTAATTATTCAAGGTTTTCCTCATCGGGGTATCCGTTTTTTGTATACATGTACCATTGCACTGACAGTGACGCTGTCTCACATACGAAGCAGACGGTAAGGACTCCTTTGTTCTTGCGCAGAAATCGCATGATTATCTATATGGTATGTAATTAACACTGCTGAAAAATGCATGCACAACTATATAAACATATCCAATTAAACCCTGTAATTCCAACGGAAATAGTAATGGCCTCGTTAAACTGAATGTTTTATTGTAAATATTGCTGTATTCCGCAAGTTCATTAAGTTTCAAAATAATAGTTCTAAAATATTCTCGAATCGAACGTTATAATACTAAAATAAGTATGTGCATTTCTCGGGGTGGAGTTGGGCAGAGACTCTCCTTGACAACATGTGCGGTGTGACCAGGCTTCGGTGTTATAAAACTTTTCTCAGATCTCAAGCTCGAGCTCTATCGTAGTGATTTGATTGGTTGATTCTGATATTTAAGCTCGAGTGAACCAATCAGCCGCTTGCAAATTGAGTTTGAGATTGGAGAACAGCTTTATAACCTCCAGACCTGAGGATATACCTCGGGTTAAAACTCAAAGGGTGAGCAATTCGGGTATGCAGACATATTTAAACTCGAAACACATCGTTGATTGATTTGAAATACTAAGTTTCAGATTGGTTTGAGGTACACTCTTAGGCTAGTTTGATTTAGAACTTCCGGGGGCATGTTCGAAATATAAACTACGGCTCACACTTGGTTGATGTATAACTCATCCACCTGGTTTGATTCAGAATCTCTCCGACATATTTAACCCTTTCAACACCACATACCTCTAAATAGGCTTACAAAAAGTGTAGATCCAGATGAGCCGGCTCGTGACGAGCCGTCTCATCAGGATCTGCACTTTTTGCCAGTGATATGACTATTTTTAGATATAATTACCCATTTTGATAAATGAACTTGTCCAAATGTGATTTTCTGATTCATTTATTGGTTTATGAATATCATGGACCAGTCCATGTGAGTTACTTGGTGTTGAATGGGTTAATGATTAATTTGATATCTAAGCATGGTTTGATATGGAATATTTCAGATTGGCTTGAAGTGGAATTTCTCAAGATTGATGTAGAATTCATCAGACTGATTAACTAAAAAAATCGCTAAGACTGGTTTAGTGTAATGAGACGTTGAACGTGACGGGGTGTCATTATTAAAGATCAAAGAAATGTCTTTTTTTTCTTTCGTCATTTTCCTATTCTATATAGGTATGTTGAAAGCGGCGAATTTGTGTTAAACAGTATTTATTGCAAGACATAAATCTCATATAGCATACAACGACATACATAATACGTAATGCAAAGGATCAAATAGGAAGCTAAAAGTAGCTTTTATAAAAAATTATTAATAGATGAATGAAAAGTACAAAGAAATAATCGTCGATTATGTTCACAAACTAAATTGTGGGGTATAGAAATTTTAATTTTGAAAGTTGATTTCCTTTTATTGCCATTAAACTAATTGTTAATTTGTCAGGAGTGATAACACAGATGTGTAGTTCAACTGCTTTCATGTTTTTGGAGAGTAAAGCATTGGCATTAATGATGCTAACTTTGATCTTGCCAATTGATCACTATTTCTCATGATGTGTTTACATTTATTTATCGTCGCTACCGGTTGCCCATATGAGCGACGCCTCCTAAAGAGATTAGTCATTTTCGATGTTTGGAGGATAGTGCAATGATACAGACAGAGACCCATTCCATAGTATCCTCTGGTTCTTTTACGTGCACGGTGTAAAGCACCGACACGAAACCTCAGTTTATTTATTTTTTAAATTTTATTTAAGTTTATTTAACGTCGCTACCGGTTTCCCATTTGGGCGACGGGCAGTTTACCTAACAACACCTTTCCTGGGCAGGCTCAAGCGGTTAACCAGTACTTGGTGCACCAACCTCCGTAAGAAACTGCCAACTTGTTCATATAAATGAGACACGGTCTGAGCGGGGCTCGAACCCGTAACCATCAGAGATGATAGGCTACAGTGGCATACAAGTCAGCGACCTTAACCACTCGACCACGGAGGCGGACCTCAGTTTAAAGTCACATCTGTAATTTTATTAGGGTCAGACGGGGGATCGTTACCAGTCGAGCGTGTTAACCACTGGACTACAGATCCGTCTGTACCATTTCTCAAAATGTGGCGTCCGTTTATATATTCGAGCTCAATTGAACGCAACGAAGACCTTCGAGCATCGATTCACGTGTAGCTTATAATGCCGTCTATGACAAGAAACCCGTATAAGGCCGTGATGTCTGTTTCTATGCCGGTATAAACGAATAGCCTATGCAGCTTTAGTCCTAGAACGATCGCTACCACGCATTAAACTAATCACAAATACGAAATGGGAAATGGATCAAATTCAAGTAAACAGCGTTAGCAGATTTCTTGGAACGGTTAGTTTAAATATATTTTATTTTCGATTATTCGATTAGTTACAACAACAAATAGCACAACTACAATATATGAGAGCGATCTGTAAACAACATAATTGCTAGTGCTCGCTTCCTTGTAGGCTTACTTATTACTTAGAGTGGTGGAACCTATGCCCGGCGTAAATCCCACATAAAATGGCCAGTAGGCCTATTGCATTTGCCGTATATTATTATTTTCTTAAGTCGTGAAAACAACTTTCAAAAAACTCTTGTTGACAGTTTTAGCTTCATCATGTGACCTTGCTGCTAAATTCAGCTATCGCAACGGCATCCGTTTATATGCTGAACTCAATACTTCAGGACACCTATGCACGGCATACTTGTTACTATTTTATTTATCGTATTTTGATATAGTACATCATTGAATAAAAACACTTATTGGTCTTAATCAGAAATGGTATAGGAACTATTTTTCGGGTTAGTTGTAGATTTTTAAAATTCGGATAGCTACCTGAATTGCTCATACATCGTATCAGTTTCGGTGGAAATATTATCCCAATGATTTGTGTGTTTATATTCGTCCGCTGGACCAGTCACGTGACAGTTGCATCAGCCTACCGATACACGCAACGGAATGTTATTGAACCATGCTTCAGCTCTGTCAGCGAAATTAGCCTAGAACTATATAAATATTTTAAATACGGATGTAAATGAACAAATACGCCGAGCATATAATGTATGTACGTATATATATATATATGACGGATCTGTAGTCCAGTGGTAACACGCTGGACTGGTAATCCAGGGATCGCAGGTTCGATCCCCTGTCTGACCATAATAAAATTAACAGTCTTTCAGATGGGACGTTAAACCGAGGTCTCGTGTCGGTGCTTTACACCGTGCACGTAAAAACCAGAGGAGACTCTGGAATGGGTCTCTGTCTGTATCATTGCACTATCCTCCAAAAATCTAAAATGACTAATCTCTTCAGGAGGCGTCGCTCATATGGGCAACCGGTAGCGACGATAAATAAACGTAAAACACACACACACACATATATATATATGCAGGGTCAAGTTCGGTCTCAGAGAGCCGAGTGACATAGGTCTACATAGTTATGTTTGTGTTTCGAGGTTATATAGGTGTTTCCACTGTATGTAAAGGACTAAAGGTCGCGTACCAGTTGAGGCGTAACCCTGGCGTTTGCCCTTCATGTCTCCATTTGGGATTCGAACCTAAGGCGATGAGGGGCAAGTGATTTAAAGCCAATGACATTAGCACACGTCATGATCATGTGGATACCACCCGCTTACACGTCATGGTCACGTGGATACCACCCGCTTACACGTCATGGTCACGTGGATACCACCCGCGTACACATCATGATCACGTGGATACCACCCGCTTACACGCCATGATCACGTGGATACCACCCGCTTACACGTCATGATCACGTGTATACCACCTGCTTACACGCCATGATCACGTGGATACCACCCGCGTACACGCCATGATCACGTGGATACCACCCGCTTACGCGCCATGATCACGTGGATACCACCCGCGTACACGCCATGATCACGTGGATACCACCCGCTTACACGCCATGATCACGTGGATACCACCCGCTTACACGTCATGATCACGTGGATACACCCGCTTACACGTCATGTTCACGTGGATACCACCCGCTTACACGTCATGATCACGTGGATACCACCTGCTTACACGCCATGATCACGTTGATACCACCTGCTTACACGTCATGTTCACGTGGATACCACTCGCTTACACGTCATGATCACGTGGATACCACCCGCCTACACGCCATGATCACGGGATGCCACCCGCTTACACGTCATGTTCACGTGGATACCACCGCTTCACGTCATGTTCACGTGGATCCACCCGCTTACACGTCAGTTCACCTGGATACCACCCGCTTACACGTCATGATCACGTGGATACCACCCGCTTACACGTCATGTTCACCTGGATACCACCCGCCTAGACGTCATGATCACGTGGATACCACCCGCTTACACGTCATCACAACCTGCTTACATGTCCCGCTTACACGTCATGATCACGTGGATACCACCTGCTTACACGCCATGATCACGTTGATACCACCTGCTTACACGCCATGATCACGTTGATACCACCTGCTTACACGCCATGATCACGTTGATACCACCTGCTTACACGCCATGATCACGTTGATACCACCTGCTTACACGCCATGATCACGTTGATACCACCTACTTACACGTCATGTCCACGTTGATACCACCTACTACCACACCATCAAAGTCAAGGATGCCCACCACCACACTACCAAAGTCAAGGATGCCCACCACCATACTACCAAAGTTAAGGATGCCCACCACCACACTACCAAAGTCAAGGATGCCCACCACCACACTACCAAAGTCAAGGATGCCCACCACCACACCACTAAAGTGAAGGTTTCCTAGTGCCATACCATCAAAGTTAAGGATGCCCACCACCACACTACCAAAGTCAAGGATGCCCAGCACCACACTACCAAAGTCAAGGATGCCCACCACCACACTACCAAAGTCAAGGATGCCCACCACCACACTACCAAAGTCAAGGATGCCCACCACCACTAAAGTCAAGGTTTCCTAGTGCCATACCATTAAAGTCAATGCTTCACTCTTAAATTCGGACATCATTTATTTCTCCAAGCATTGCCTAGACAGTATTCGACTTCCCATGTGAAGTAGGTTCTAAAAGTTTGAGACGAGATCTGGAACTCTTATTTTGCGAACATAGAATCTGTAAAAAGTAAGTATTAAAGTTTCCTTCATCGATCAATTATACATCAAAGTCAGCGGATAATTGATGTTTACTTGTTTCCCCCATCCATCTGATAGAAACTGGTCGCCATTATCAGTGCCCTGGGGTCATTTTCGACTTTAGTGAGTATTTTATACAAATTGAATGTTTCGTTGTCAATGTATCTGTGTGCTTCGATAGGTGGTATGTACCTTCAGTTTGGGTTTCCATTAGGGCATAGCTAGGTTGCTCTCATCAACGGCGAGATCACAAGTCCCATAAATTGAAATGTCTCAACGACAATTATCACCCAATTCACAGATCGCCCCTTTCTTCGTCTATGTTGCTCCCTCCCTCCATCCCTCCCGTCCCCTCCATCCCTCTCTCCCATCCCCTACTTCCCTCCCTCGCTCCCTCCCTACCTCTGTACAATGGATGGTGTTATCTTGACAACGATGAAAACACCTAAATTTACTTATATTTCGAACTGCATATGACGTCGGCGGGGGGGGGGGGGGGGTAACTTGGCCACGATTGGTCTAATCGAACCCTTATCAGGCTGATTAGTCACCGGGCCATTCGTTGAAATGACGTATACCCGGGCTAATATATAGATAGATACGTGCGGGTTTTCACACGTCTAACAGCACAGTGTTTACAAACTAAACTAGTAGATGGTGCAGAATGGGAAGTTATATTTTGTAAACATGGTGGCGTACATTAACCGACCCCACTTACCATGTCGTACCAAATAACCTGCGGAGTTTGGATAATTGAGTATGTTTGGTTTCTACCCAAGAAATGTGGATGGTCTTCTCCGCCACAACAGACTCCCGAGGGCCTATACAAATATCTCAAGTGTATACATATTTATTTTAGCTCGATTGCGAAACAGTTCTTACAACTTGTATTAATCACGCTAGAGACCTCATTCCTGGTGGAATCCATCGCCAAGAGGCAGTGTGGAATTTAAATGTCTTACCTAAGTGCACAATTGTAACGGCTCCTGCGGGCATTTCGCACCTGAAGCGAAAGTGCTACCACTGCGCTATCACGACGTCCACGCCTTGAGAAAATCATACCCCTACTCCGACTGAAATAGTGAAAAGCATACCCCTTCAGCTGGGGCCGCACATCCACAACTATCCCTAATGGGTGGAAGAAGACGGTAGAGTGACTCGTTCCGCTTTCAAGTCCGGGATATATCGAAGAACATTCGGTATACACACCACACAGGCGGATCTGTAGTCCAGTGGTAACACGCTGGACTTGTAATCCAGGGGTCGCAGGTTCGATCCCCCGTCTGACCCTAATAAAAGTAACAGTCTTTCAGATGGGACGTTAAACCGAGGTCTCGTGTCGGTGCTTTACACCGTGCACGTAAAAGAACGAGAGAAGACTCTGGAATGGGTATCTGTCTGTATCATTGCACTATCCTCCAAAATCTAAAATGAGGCGTCGCTCATATGGGTAACCGGTAGCGACGATAAATAAACGTAAAACACACATACCACATTCTGTATGTCGACCTTTACTCGAGTGTCCTCTGCACATGTATTGCTAGACATTACCGACATATCTCGATATTCCGTTAACAATGTTTGACGTTATTTCAATTAGCGAGCTTATGTCATTGTGTCTATGTGCTAGATTTAGTCGGAAGCTGACGGTCACTTAACCCATTCAACACCAAGTAACTGACATGGACTGGTCCATGATATTTTTAGACCAATAAATTAATAAGAAAATTACATTTGGATCAGTTCATTTATCAAAATGGGTACTTTTTTTTCTAAAAATAGTTATATTACTTGAAAAAAGTGCAGATCCTGATGAGACGGCTCGTCACGAGCCGGCTCTCTGGATCTACACTTTTTTGTAAGCCAATTTAGAGGTATGTGGTGTTGAAAGGGTTAAATAATGGTTCATGTAATTTGAAGTCTGGTACACCTGTCACGTGACTGGAATATACATAATGTGTGTTCCGTATGCACATATTTAGAACATCTTGTCTGATACACCTGTCACGTAAAGTGATAATGTCTGAAGCGGGACTTTTGGTCGACTTCGAGATAACTGGAGAATTCGACATAACTGTATACATAGACTGTATTTCAATTAGCGAGCTCATGTCATTTTGTCTGTGCTAGATTTAGCCGGAAAATTACGGTCACTTAAAGACAGGTTCGCGTAATTTAAAGTCTGGTACACCTGTCACGTGACTGGGACATGCATACTTTGTCCCGGTAATGGGAGCTCTTCTTTAAAGCTGCTGTGGGTGTGCAGCTGAAGGGGTATGTTTTTCACCATTTCAGTCGGAGCATTACTTTCAATATTTCGGTGTACATAGAGTAGAGGTATTGTTTCATTATTTCAGTCTAATTTAGGGTAGACATTTGGTAAATACGTCTACTGTAGAGTTCCTTGCTTATTAAAATGGAAGTCGCTTCAGGTGCGAAAGGTCCGGAGTTCGAGCCCCACTGGAGCCGTTACGATTGTGCCCTTAGGCAAGGCATTTAAATTCCACGCTGCCTCTTGGTGATGGATTCCACGAGGAATGAGGTCTCTAGAGTGATTAATACAAGTTGTAAGAACTGTTTCACAATCGAGCTAAAATAAATATGTATAAACTAAAGTGAAACTATGTGATTCCAAGGTTTACATCTTTAATATATGGCCGAATATAGCTCATGTGATTCCAAGGTTTATATCTTTAATATATGGCCGAATATAGCTCATGTGATTCCAAGGTTTACATCTTGAATATATGGCCGAATATAGCTCATGTGATTCCAAGGTTTACATCTTTAATATATGGCCGAATATAGCTCATGTGATTCCAAGGTTTACATCTTGAATATATGGCCGAATATAGCTCATGTGATTCCAAGGTTTACATCTTGAATATATGCCGAATATAGCTCATGTGATTCCAAGGTTTACATATTGAATATATGGCCGAATATAGCTCATGTGATTCCAAGGTTTTGTCGGTTATTGTAAGGTTAGTCATGTTTTCAGCTCAGGCCACCAACCACCTCTACCAACTTTGTCAAGGAGAGAGCCTCACCAGTGTACCACGTACACAGATGTAGAATATCAAGTCTGGTACGTTAACGTGCATGCCGGCATGTCCAGGGTCCGATGTTATAAAACAGTTTGATTGAGGTAAGTGTAAACCTCAGAATCAACCAATCAAATTACTTGAACTCGAGTGTGAGATATGAGAACGGTTTTATAGTCTCGAGCTCTGGCTTCGAGGTTATAAATATGTTCTCAAGTCTCAAATTCTAGTGATTTGATAGATTAATGTTGAGATTTACACTCGCTTGCCAATGAGAAACTTCAGACTGGGTTTGGAGAACACTTTTATAACCCCCAGGCCTGGCCGGAATAGCATGTAGAAACGAATCACAACCGGGTACTGTCCGAACTGCTGCTTGGCTCCAGGCGATTCAGCAAAAGACGAGAAAGATAATGTAAAAATATTCAACTTTATTTTTTTTTATTGTTACTTTTTCATATTTTGTCAACGTAAATTTAATTTTACAAGCATATACTGGAAAAATATAAAATTATTTCATCGGATATTTGATAACGTTGTTCTACTGACTATACCTAATTTCTTATATATCACAACTGAATCAGTTAAAAACGAACAAGGCATTCATTTTTTAATACATATCTTATCCCCGAAAGAGTGTACCCAAATGTCATTAAAATATACAATTACTATCTTGCCCAGTGAGAAAAATGTGAACAATAGGAAATATGCCTTTAACAATGTTTGAGATATGATAATAACTTAAAAGTGACAACAAAAATGCGTTTTGAGGTTTAAACAATCTTCTTGGAAAAAATCTGGAAACAGTAGCTATTTTTCATCTAGCTGCCAAATCTCTACCGAGTTCACATGACTACTATATAACATTCTGCAATAAATATGTTATATTCACAAAAAGCAAAGAAGAAACGAATACATAAAATGTTGATATTGGGAGATCGACCCGTTTTAAGATTGGAATTCGTGTAAGCAATGAAAAACATGAAAGAAGTGTAAAATATGAGAGATGTAGTGATATGATTTTAACAACAGTAAAAGTGTATATAAAACTTGTATCATTTCCATTTTAGCACATAATAAACATCTGCCTTTTGAGCAAACAGTATCAACAACATACCCCCACACAAAAGCTTAGATCTAGCACATTTTCACCCGATGGAAATCGTTTACTGAACATGGTCGTCTTGTACAAGCCTACCAAGGAAATTCAGCATGATATGCATGCATGACGCGATACCCAATAACCTTAGGTAAACTGTAACAAGAACCAATTCCCGTAAAGACTCTTCAAAAGCACTAACAATATCCGTGATCAAATGCTGACAAGACAACATCCAAAGTGATTTGCTTAAAAGGAAAACGCACACTGTGACTACACGTACAGTAAACAAATAAACTCTAAACCTTTAACTAGTATGACGACAACACCACGACTATCACAATATAACTGTAAGTCCGTATCATAACTCTCTTTACAGTCACGTTTGGTCAACACCCAGTCTCTCCATAAAAAAACCCACCACTCCTTGGACTTTCTACGACAAATCATCTTCCAGTCTGCGGGTTAGACTCCGAGCAATACTTGCTCCCAGTTCCATGCAGAAAAATGCCATCTGCTAACTCTGACAATCCACACTCGTCCGGGTAACCACGACAAGGAAGTCCGTGATCACCAACAAAATTCTGCCCAGTGGAACATTCAGAACCACGAAATTCACCACTACACATGTCTGCACTTTCTGTAACAAGTCATGTGCACTTGCTCTTGGGTTCGTGGCGTTTGTTGTGTAGAGCCAAATGGTCTGAGCGGGCGAAGCATCGATCACAGACCTTGCACTTGAAAGGCTTGGAACCAGTGTGCTTCCGGATGTGACGTGTAAGTTCATCAGAACGCGCGAACCGCCATTGGCAACTCTGGAAATAACACCGGTAGGGTTTTTCTCCCGTGTGGATTCTCTGGTGCGCCTTTAAATGAGAACTCTTCGTGTAGGCTTTATGACAACCTGAAATATATAGAAGTAATTATAAGCATTGTGTTTGTATTTCGGGTTTATAAAGGTCTACACACCAGAATACGTTGTAAATGAGGTACCGAAGGTCAAGTGAGAGACCGAATGTTGTTCACCCGTTGAAGCGTTCCTCGACGTGTACTCGTCATTGCTAAAAGCTTTTAACTTCGAATTTGGTACATGTTGGTGAAGGCAGCAGTGTATTACTCGTCTATTGTTTGTGAATTTTTATTTCAAATTATTACGATTGCACTGTTCCATTGATCTTTAATATATATATATTAATATATATATATATATATATATATAATATATATATATATAATATAAATATATATCTAGCTATTAGTGTTGGAGGGAGACTAGCATCATTTCAGGTACGGGTGGGCACCCGGGTAGAACAACCGACCTGCCACAAACCAACTGGATTAGCTTCCCCACATGAACGAATTATACACCCCCATTTGATTCGAACCTACAGGGTGATTTGAATTAACTCGGCCACGGAGGCCGCTAGTTGTGTGGAGAAATTAATTGTGTACACAGATTATTATAACCAGGTGGTGTGGGTGATGACATAAAAAGATATATACTTTGTCAAAAGCAGACGTAGCATAGCTATAAAACGTCTGTTCTTGGGCACGCGAATCAACGTACACATATTTCCACATAAATGTGCTAAATCATCACGTAGGCCGCTCGTGTCAAACAAAACAATGAAAACCTTAGTTTGTATCATTAGAAACACAGAAAATGTGAATATTGAAAATATTAGTATAGGTGACATGCGTGATAACATCTTAAATTACTAACGTCCGTGTTTAAATGATTAATTCAATATTTGCTTAGCATACACATTGGTGACCTTAATTATGTAGACAAGTAGAATGACATGTAGCCTAGGGCAACATAACACACGTGTACATTTCATATGTGAATGTTAGAATATGTCGAAGTTATGAAACTGATCTATAAAAGGAAAAACCAAAATTTCAATTTAACATGCAGACGGATCTGTAGTCCAGTGGTAACACGCTGGACTGGTAATCCAGGGATCACAGGTTCGATCCCCCGTCTGACCATAATAAAATTAACAGTCTTTCAGATGGGACGTTAAACCGAGGTCTCGTGTCGGTGCTTTACACCGTGCACGTAAAAGAACCAGAGTAGACTCTGGAACGGGTCTCTGTCTGTATCATGCACTATCCTCCAAAATCTAAAATGACTAATCTCTCCAGGAGGCGTCGCTCATATGGGCAACCGGTAGCGACGATAAATAAACGTAAAACACTCAACTTAACATACCAGGAAATTCACAGTAGTGAATGCGTCGTTTTTCCAAGTCTGGGTTGTTTTTCCTGTTGTATTTGATAGTGGAGCAGCCTGGATGTGTCCTCTGTTGCTTCTTGGACAACTGGTGATTTCCGCTTCCTGGGCTGGGAATGCTCAACATCGGACTTAGACTCAAGGCTGAGCCAGGTAGTTGGATTCTGCTTGGCATCAATCCTGGATACGGAGGTGGAGGGGTCCTGCGTAAATCTAGACCATTACTTGGGCTAGCTGGCTCAGAGTTCGGTGGAGTCGGTGGCATTAGGACCGGCACTGTATGAGGTGGCGTCGGAGTTGAACTGTAGTGATGATTCATTGGTGTCTGACTTCTAGCAACACCACCAGAGCTATATTGCGGCATATATTGGACCATAGGTGAAGATGTCGTCGGTAGCATAACCGATTGTGGAACCGGGATGTTTAATGTTTTAGGCCTGTCCATGAAGTGATCAGAACTCGAGGATTCAGTTAACATACAGCTTGGTGGAGTTTCTTGTTTAATATGAACACTGTCAAAGCTGGAATTATGAAACTGACACGAAGGCTTTTCACTAGTGTCCTCGATTTTTATGATAGGCACTATTGGGGTATCGTCCATTTCAATCTCACTGTCTATATCGTCGTCGGCAATATTTATACACGCTCTAAGATTGTCCCACATTGATGTGCCTGGTGGATTACTCGTGGTCCCACTATGGACGCGTTTCTGTGTTCCATTCACCAACCCGCTTTCGTAGGAGATATAAGTTGCGTCCATGTCGAATCCATTCTGGAACTTAGTTGCTTGGAGACCCGGTACCTTCGATTTGTTTTCAATTCCTTTCGGAGACGGTTCTTTGTCGAAGAATTCATCTACTAATGAAGAGCTTGTTCTGCGTGGTCCCTCGATAGCATGCTGTATTAACTGTTGTTTTGTGGCATTCAGAAGCCCTGTCCGAAGCAGGGATATATCAGTTCCACGGTGAAGACCGGCAGAAATCATCTTTTTGGCCGCTTGAAGTTCTGGACTATCCTTGCAATCATCGAAGAACTCGTCCACGAGCGAGGAACTTTCTCGTCGTGATGGCCTGCCATACGGAATGTCTAGAAATGTGATGTACTTGTCCCAGTCATCTACCACTTTCCCCTGAAGAATAAAAAACACATCATTTTAGTTCCATTTATCGAAACATTTCCGAAAAATATAATTTTGAAATCATTACAGTTGTGTATAGTAATACCTCACCGTCATGCAGGTGAGAGTGTAGATGATGCGTGTATTGAATATAATTCATACACATGCTCACTATACATTCATGCTTATATCGTGTGTAGGTGTGTGTGTATATATAATATATGTATTAATAATATACGTTTTCGAACTTCCGACGCTCCGACGCATATAGTACGTTCATTCTATGTATAAAATTAGAACGGCTAAATTATGCCTTTAAATACGTTGGCTTATTATATTTATAAGGTTTTGACATAATAATATAAGCTTGATTTAATTGCCTTCAATGAGGTCATTTGTTCTCCCGCTTGCCATGCAGGCTAGCTGAGTCAACTGATCGGAGAGCGTATTAAAATGGGGTCAACCATACTGACACGATCGTTGTCATGATCTACTATATATTGATAGAGTTAATTGTGGATATTACATTAGTTTCACATTTCATGTACGTGCCAGGACATGTGCTTGTCGAATAAAGCGTCTATCTGCGAGACAAATATTGACTTAACCCCTGTTTATACGATTCACATCAGATAACGAGCTCGCTCTGTTTTATCAATGACGCATACGTATATTTTTCGAAATCGGAACAGCTTAGTTTTCTGCGCAGTAACACATGTGAATTGTGAATGAGCAGTTCAGAGGGTACTGAATGACTTACAAACAGCCAATCAAATCTAATCATTTCCTAACGGCCATTAATGCATCAGGAAAATACAAATAGGCAATTTATGTAATGTATTCTTGTATCATTTCACATATTAATATCAATATGTTATCAAATATCCGCTAATCGGACCTTGATCGGCATTGTCAACTTCTCACCACATCCATTCACACTGTGTCCTGAAAATCAATTTTCACTAGTCTGACCTAATTTTTCCTCTCATTCATAAATTCAAAATGGAGTCCCTTCAACCGTTTTTGTGTTTAGAGTTAATGCTCTCTATGTAGGTATATAATAGCCATTATATACTCTCATTGTCTGCTATTAAAACTTCATATAAGCGTAATATCAATACGAGACTATTATGTGAATTTATGTTCATTATATTGTCAATTATTTCGAAATAAATACAGTATCTGTAAAATAGCACGTACATTACACGCATTTAGAACGTCATAGAGAGATACAGGGTATGCTTACTAATCCAGAATAAATACACGTAGGTAGGTTTAGTAGATCGGATCATTATTGTATTAAAGAAAAGTATTTAATGTATTAAATTAATACGTACCAATTTACAATAGCAGTAAAAGAACCGTTTAAATGAAACAATAGTGTCTTTGCTTAATTTAATTACAGTAAAATGATGTGACTTCAAAACGAAGTAAGAGTTCAAACAATACTTACAGCTACAGGCGAGTTACTCGCCAGCTGTGGCTCGCTGGGTGGTAAGAAACAGTCGTCTGTGTCTGGTACGATTTGATCATCGAAGACTTCGCTTTCGAGATTAACAAAACAACTATCGGCCATTCCAATAACACAATAAAATAAAGTTTCAGTCACAAGTAAAACTAATCTATCACAGTTCTTAAATTCAGCTGAGTTTTGTTTATAATGAAATTGTATGTATCCGCTATAACTTTGCAATGCGCTTTGTTCGCTTTCCACTGGATTTGTGAATGAACACTGACGTCAGTTGAGCTTTTATAAACTAGCTGGTAAAAATAGATAAAGGGCGGTATATCGTAAAACTATCCCCGCCTACATTGATATGTTGCCAATCACGTGATGCAAGCATCAACGTGGAAATTATGCCTTAAAAACCATTATTAAAAGACTGTCTGTTTATTAATTAGTTATAAATACATACATTTTCGAATAATTGGAAAGAAAATGGTGATACACTCAACTGATATTCGCGGTATATCATAAAAATTACATCATGATATGTAAATAGGACACGTCAATCATTTGACGTCACTGAAACGTACGTCATCAAGGTCAAATATTATACTTTATGAATGAACGCTAACTTTTAGCGTAAACAAGTTGATCGTATGTTCACTCTAGCGAAACATTTAGTTTATCGCACGGTCTAAATCACAGCAAGTGGTCGTCATATTATGTATTAGCAATATTAAATAATTACTCTGTACATGTAGTTCTAGTCATGCGGACATTTGCGTGTGGATATTATTATCATGTGTATATCAAATACAAATTTAATATAATGTACACTTAAGCAATGCGATAAGATTACGACGTACCAGTCGGTGTCACGATCATCAGATAGATACACATGTATACTTACGCATGACAACCGCCGCAAGTTACAACTAGATCTACTTTCGAAGCCCTTGTGTGGAATTGTGAAATGCCCCATTCCTCAAGATTTGAGGACACTTCACCTTTAATGTATTCCCCCCCCCTCCGATTTAGATTAACTTCCTTTTATATATATATATATATATATATATATAACTGGTAACGTGTTGAGGCGCCTCTTATGGACTTCAAGTACTTACCGAATCCTATTCTTGCAGCCAGACTGCCACAGTAACCAAATCCTATTCTTGCAGCCAGACTGCCACAGTAACTATAGTTTAATCATTTTACCCTTTTTCTATTAGTATCATTAAATTAGTAAAGTACTAGCACAACTCTTGTATTCAGTCTCTTTGTTAATTACAATCTAGTCTTATGGGGAGGGCCGTAACTAATGTTGTTAAAACGTGTGGCCCAACCCATTTGCTTCAACATATAATGACAATCCTTGAGCAAACAATGCCACAAATCATGCATTATGGATAGTTATACATGTTTGTTCATTTGTTTTGTATTGTACATTGTATATATAGAATGCAATAAAATATGATTAAACTAAACTAAACTATAGTTTAGTTACTGTGGCAGTCTGGCTGCAAGAATAGGATTCGGGAAGTACTTGAATTTATTATTTAACTAGTTGGCGGCTCACCAACCATATCAGAATGAACCCCAGACAAGGTTCGAAACATCCACACATCACACTACCCCTCCGTAAGCGGACGCCTTAACCACTAGGCCACGCAGACGTTATAATTACATACTATAATAGTATGCATATACTGCTAGATAGAAACAGCCGGGGATGAGATGTGGCAGTCAAGGAAATATGCGTCACACCCTTGGGTCTTTCGCATGATATCTAATATATTCATGAATGTAGATCTAATCTGTACATAGCAAGTATATTCATAGATGGAATAGAATGTACTTGAGGATAGCACATTCACAGCTTCTGGATAAATAAAATGAAAACTAACGTCCGGAGTTCTCCCGATTCATTCATATAAGCCTACAATGTGTATGATATATATTCCCAAATATTTTTGGAAACTATTTCATTGACATTCACAAAGTATCGATGTAAATTATATTTGGACATTTTAAATATTGATCACCTATATATCTCTATATAAAATATATGTTTGTACGGAATCAAATGGAGCTCTATCTGGAGTTTCAAATAGCGAGCTGGTGTATATGCTTCTGATGTTGTATATGTATAGCATTTCCTCACACATCAAATACAAAAGGCATTATATTTTTACTAGCGTTCAGTATGACTCGTTGCTATGTGATCATGCTTTTGCGCCATGTAATGTTCATTTTATAGCCTAATAAACCATTTGTCTGGGCACACATACTTCTAGAAATAATCTCATGTTGTGGGGAATGTCAATACTGTGCTAACAGTAGTACTTTAAATAATATTCATAAAGTTACTAGACCGAATAATAATAAAGTCTGTATTGAACGAGGCAGCTTATTCAATATGAGTATATAATATACTATTCTTGTTATGGTTTTACTTTCTGCGCCGACTTTACATAGATCACGCATTATGGGTAGCCTACCTTGATCTATGCAAGTTGCCACCGCCATCAGACATGGTGATCAGATATGATATGGGCAGGCAGCTGGTAGACGGGGGGGGGGATTGGGAGCAAGGATGCAAGGACGCAGGCAAGTAAGGAACCCGAGCGTGCACATCCATCTCCTCTACAAACTATCTCTCTCGAAGAATAGCCAAGAAATAATGTGATGATTTTGATGTGACATAAACTTGCAACGAATGACCCCGGAGAAATATGACAGATATATACGCAGGTGTATACAGTACGTGCACGAATGGTGGTGATCGAGCATGTGCCATGTCTCTAGAAATGTTGAACCGTAAGTTATATATACTTTTCGCTATTTGAATCTCAAATGGCGCTAAATGATATTCAATGACGGTCTTGGATATGGTTATTAGTGTGTTTAGAAGTAATGATCAGTAATTCAATATTTAGGGAAAGAGCGATGTTAATGGAAGGGTTGTTATGGTGATAGCATTTCACTCATGTTCCTACATTTTTATAAGATACAGATTGCCGAAACCTAAATCATACGGGTCAGTAGTCCAGTGGTAACACGTTGGACTGGTAATCCAGGGATCACAGGTTCGACCCCCATCTGACCTTAACAATATTAATAGTCTTTCAGATGAGACTTAAAACCGAGGTCTCGTGTCGGTGCTTTACACCGTGCACGTAAAAGAACCAGAGGGGACTCTGGAATGGGTATCTGTCTGTATCATTGCACTATCATTAAAACTCTAAAATAACTAATCTCTTCAGGACGCGTCGCTCATATGGGCAGCCGGTAGTGACGATAAATAATCGTAAAACACACACAACCCTACATCAGACTGTGTCACCGCATATTGGCACAGTTAGCGACACCTTGAATGTACACCCAAGCACTACATACAATTAGGATTTCTTTTATTCGTAAAACCTTTTGTGTAAATATTATTTATTTCAGTAATTTTATATGTAAACATAACATTTCATATATACATTAACAGCAGTAGACTGAAAGGGATTAGAACGGAAGAAAACTTATATAGTTCTTCTCCCTATCAATTGGTTGATATATAATAGGCAGAAGAATAACATATTTAACAACGAAAATAAGTGAAATCTAGTCAATGTAAGCAATTTCAAATTATTATGTGAACCACAATTTATATTTGTGTGTACTGGATGGTGAACAGAAAATGGTAAACATTTAACCCTTAACCTGTCGAACAAATTGGACGGGGTGTGTCTGATCAGGATCTATGTTGTTTGCTATTCAGACAAGTGATTTAGCCCCACGAATAGCAGACAGCATACACTTAGCAACTCTTATAAGTGTGCATGTATAAATGGTCTCATATCTCCGTCAATATTGGCCCGATAATGATGAAATTTTCAGCAAATACAGTTGAGATATATTTCATGATATTCCATTTATTGTATTGCATAACAAACACAAATTTAACACACATGACTAATTAATGTGATGGTGCGTA
This sequence comes from Archivesica marissinica, assembly GCA_014843695.1. NCBI lineage: Eukaryota > Metazoa > Mollusca > Bivalvia > Venerida > Vesicomyidae > Archivesica > Archivesica marissinica. Next base: position 14,816,078 of record CM026391.1, read on the forward strand.
AAAAGTCAATGTTGCAAAATGATAATGTCAATGATAAAACTCAAGCCGATGGGAATTAATTATTCTAATATCGCGTATGCCCACCCTGACTGCGGATCACAGCTTGGCAACGTCGTCGCATGGCAGGGACATAACGTCGTACATAGTTCTGGGGTAGATTTACCCACTCTTGCCCAATCTTCGCACGGAGCTGGGCTATGGTCTGTGGCACTGCGCCGGTCCTTCTTATGCGGCGATTCAATTCATCCCATAGATTTTCTATAATGTTTAAGTCGGGATACTTCGGTGGTATGTCCATCACACTGATGTGGTTAGCATTCTTGTCAAAAGAATCTTGTCACCCTAGTCGTGTGGGCTGGTGCGCCATCCTGCAGCAACCGCAATCCTCTTATTCCTAAACATGGGTACTACCTCAGTTTGAAGCATGTCATGTTGGTACCGGGCGGCGTTTAGATTACCGTTAATGAACACGATGTTAGTCTTGTGATGTAAGGAGACACCAGCCCATACCATTAATGACCCACCCCCGTACATATCTTGTTCGATGATGCAGTTGTTGTTGAACCGTTCTCCCCGTTGTCAATATACCCATGAACGACAGTCGTTTTCCTATAGGCAGAACTTCTTTTCGACAGTAAACAGGACCTCTCCCCATTCTGCCTGTGTTGTTCTAAGATGATGTCGAGCCCAACGATCTCGTAGTGGCCCTATGCCTCTGAGTCAGTACAATACCCTTAAAGGGCCGTCTACACCGCATGTTGGCGAGCGATCGAAGACGCCTTCTAACTGTCTACCCAGAGATATGGCGTCTGTACGTCCCGCGCGTTTATCCGGTTGTCTTGACAGCTGTACGTGTTCTCTGCTGACGATGCCCATGTACGATGTGATTATTTTGTGCAGCTGTTGTACAACGCCCACGTGGTCTGCGAGGGAGGTTACCAACGTTGCCAGTCGCTCTGTACCTAAGCATCCGCTTTCTGGTGGTATTGCGGTGTACATCCATGCGTCGCGCAACCTGCAAATGATACGGATAACATGAAATTAGTAATTAAAATATCTAATTTATTTTTTATGGATATTTTCGATACAAAACTGAATGTTATTGACTTTCAATGTTTATAACACAAAGAAACTTAATTAATTAGTGACATTGAATTAACTTTGAGACGTACCTCTGTTTGGTGTATACCGGCGTTGATGAAGCCGACGGCTATTCCCCGTTCCGCTATGGTCAGCCTGCCCATGTCATGTTTTTCTGATGTGTGGATCGTAATCAAGTCCAGAACGACCAAATGCAGTTTTATTTTGTGCCAGCACACCATTTCCTCGTGCATTGTGTTGTTTTTGACGTTGCGTGGTTCAACGCGCCGCATTGATTAAATTGATCATGTTGAGCACAGGATAATACTCGAAATGTAGTCAATAGCCAGTACACAAAATTTCGTGCAAATATATTGATAAATAAAAAAGTTATGCGGAAATCAAAGATGCACACTTATAAGAGTTGTTAAGTGTATAGCCTGATCCGTTGTGCCGTCTGATCTGGCTCTATGCTATTTGCAAAAGCGACTTTAGTTGTGATTAGGCAGGTTATGGGTGGAATGAATATTCGAAGACATTTTAAGAGCATAAATTGTATATATGCACGAAAAGAAGAAGTAGAGATTAATTTAACGAACAGTTAGTTGAATAAGACCGGTTGTTGTGTTAATAACGACAGCATTCAGATTGGAATCCGCTATGTAAACATTTCTGAAATCATTCATCTCAGAACCTTTCACTGCCAGTAATGTAATCGTGGACAGCAAAGCCAATTACGATGTTGGTTACAAAATCCGTATATATGTCACCGAGATTGAGTGTATTTAAGTTGACATTACAATTTGGGGACAGCTTATTGAAGAGAGTTATACGGAGTTGATCGTAGAAATGGCAGTGAAAGAATTACGAAGTGGAAATTGTCTTTCATAGAACCAGTATCTGCACATTGGTGATTCCACAATGTTCGTTAGGAAAAGATGGTGGTTGAGGTAACTACATTTCGTTCCAAGCCGTGCATGTATAATCTGGGATCTTCTTTTCCCGTAGTAAAATATGTTTCCAATTTTATTTTTGTTAGTTGAATCCAGTGTCTGAATAGTTCTAGCCTCGTTAGATAAGCGAACGTTCATTCACGACGTAAAATAAAACCTTTGTTAGTGTAGATAAGACAACAATACTTGAACTGCATTCAGAATCCCCTAATATGGTGCCCGAGGTTTCCAATTTAAGTACCCGCGTGGTCCCCTCTATTACTGTTTAATCACGTAGTAAGGGATTTTATTTGACAACTACACACAATCGTACCCCGGAATTGTTACCTCTTTGCTAGTATACACTAGTACACAACACACTCTACACTCGCGTTTGAATCCGGAACTCGGATGTTGCCCCTACGTTCGCTACACGCTCGTTTTGACCCGTGTATTCGGATGTTGCTCATACTGTCATATATATCCATGACTCGGATGCTGCTCCCTCTATCGCTACTAGCCCCAAAGGTTTGGGGTTCATTCACAGGTTTGTTTTATTAATGCTACACTCCCGTTTGGTCAGTGTGTATCAAGTTTCCGCCATTGGGGATGCAAAACAGTGAAATTATACGCTAAAACAGGAATTCGGATAGATACTATGATACAATAGTACATCATAAATATGTGTATTTCTATATACTGTAGTGTGTTTTACGTTTATTTATCGTCGCTACAGGTTGCCCATATGAGCGACGCCTCCTGAAGAGATTAGTTATTTTAGATTTTTGGAGGATAGTGTATGATACAGACAGAGACCCATTCCAGAGTCTCCTCTGGTTCTTTTACGTGCACGGTGTAAAGCACCGACACGAGACCTCGGTTTAACGTCCCATCTGAAAGACTGTTAATTTTTATTAGGGTCAGACGGGGGATCGAACCTGCGACCCCTGGATTACCAGTCCAGCGTGTTACCACTGGACTACAGATCCGTCTGTGTACTGTAGTGTCCACCCAGACACAAGTCTAGTACATGTCTCCGACTCTGGGAAATTGTCCGTTCAGTCACTTTGTATTAAGAGACCGTTTCATTAAGCGACCGCGTTTGTTCATTCCCTTGGGCGGTCTCTTAATACAAGTTTGAGTGAATTGTGAACATTCATGATGGTATAAGACCATTTTGATAGCAAATTTCCATTTTCTGTGGATATATGGGGACGATCTGGTCCGGGGAGTCAGTGGGGGACGGGCTATAGTCCCGTTAGTGTGTCCTAGCTCCACGCCGAATGCCTATGCTTGTAGTACTGTAACATATTATGACGAGGCCGAGTAATACAAATACATGTACAAGCGAAATTACATTGAACCATTTAACATGATATATAGTGCTTGAACAATTTACGTCACTTCACGAGTGTTTCCGCGCAAATGGTACTATTTACTCAATAACTTCCGGATTATATATCGCTGAAAAGAGATGTATGGAACGCCAACGCTTTAGAAAGTAAAATAGTCGCACCTCTCTTCAAGTAATTGAAGCCGTGTTTCTCTAAATCACCATAGCTCGTGTACATTGGAATAAAGAGAGCTTCATATCAACGGTCGGATGCATAGTATGAGTGTAGGACAAGTTGGTGCAACGGATAGCTTGTATGAGCGTGTATGACTGGGTTACATGGTTGAGTGTAAATGCATTGGGCGAAGGAAACATTGCTGCGAGGATAGCTTGTGTAAGCGTGCATGGGTGTAGAACGATATAACTGGTAGCATGGATGAGTGTAAATGGGGTGAAGGACACCTTGGTGGAGTTTGTGATACAATCGCCAATCGGTCATGTGTGTAGAACAGTACAACTGGTGACATGGTGTGTGTAAAACGGGTGAAGGACACCTTGGTGCGAAGGGTAGCTTGTGCTTTGGGGGTAGAACTGTAAAACTGGTGACATGGGTGAGTGTAAACGGGTGAAGGACACCTTGGTGCGAAGGGTAGCTTGTGCTTTGGGGGTAGAACTGTAAAACTGGTGACATGGGTGAGTGTAAACGGGTGAAGGACACCTTGGTGCGAAGGGTAGCTTGTGCTTTGGGGGTAGAACTGTAAAACTGGTGACATGGGTGAGTGTAAACGGGTGAAGGGCACCTTGGTGCGAAGGGTAGCTTGTGCGTTGGGGGTAGAACTGTAAAACTGGTGACATGGGTGAGTGTAAACGGGTGAAGGACACCTTGGTGCGAAGGGTAGCTTGTGCGTTGGGGGTAGAACTGTAAAACTGGTGACATGGGTGAGTGTAAACGGGTGAAGGACACCTTGGTGCGAAGGGTAGCTTGTGCGTTGGGGGTAGAACTGTAAAACTGGTGACATGGGTGAGTGTAAACGGGTGAAGGACACCTTGGTGCGAAGGGTAGCTTGTGCGTTGGGGGTAGAACTGTAAAACTGGTGACATGGGTGAGTGTAAATTTAGTGCAACCGTTGGTATGTGTGCCTCTGATTTAATGGCATTGTTTTATGCATATATACCTTTATTTTATATACCTTTATTACCTCCAATACTGGAGAGCAGAACAAGACGTTTTCATATATAATTTACATGGAAATCAATACAAACAGAATGTAAAATTGTATAGAATATTACAAATAGAATTGTGGCAAGTCGGTGTAAGATCTCCAACGATCAGACATGACAGACAGTAGATCACCAGTCCCTCATATATAAGCGCTAAACATACCAAGCACAGTGTACTCTCGTGATATAATGTACGCTACTAAATTAGTAATATAATGAAGATAAAAACAAAACCGTTCAAACAACTCCTTTGATTAATGTGCGTATAATTTGCATTTTACTTGCTATACATATATAACGAAGCTATGATAATCCAGTCGTTTCTATTTCATGACATTTTACGATTGCATAAACGACTGTTGTTATATCACCTAAAGAAATATAACAAGGCATAGATAAAATAATAAAAAATATAACAATATAGAAATTGTGAATATTTATACAAATTTATTTTAGCTCCATTGCGAAACTAGTTCTAACAACTTATATTAATCACTCTCGAGACCTTATTCCTGGTGGAATCCATCGCCACGAGGGAGAGAGAAGAAGCACCGTGGAATTTAAATGCCTTGCCTAAGAAGGACTCAATCGTAACGGCTACAGCTGGGCGCACCTGAAGCGAACTCGCTATCACGGCACTATCACGACTTCCTGGAAACTTAATAACAACCACTGTTAGCCTGATTCTCACCCTATGATAAATAAATACATATAGCAATAGCAATAATAATAATAATAATAAATACATTATGTAAAGAGAGAACGATTTGAACAACTTGTACTTGCCATTCTTGTTTCAGTGAATTATCGAATTGTATTTCATCGAATGAACATTAAAACATTTATTATCAGGAGTTTGCGCAAGCCAAGCCTGAGTTAATGGGCACGCACCTCCATTAAGCAGCCAACCGGTTTCAAGTAGCCACTTTCCAGATTCCCAATATGTTGTTTTATTATATACAGTCAAACCTGTGTTAGTGGTCAACTCCATTAAGCAGCCAACCTGTTTCAAGTAGCCACTTTCCAGATTCCCATATGTTGTTTTATTATATGCATGTATTTGCCATCCATTAAGCAGTCGCCTGTGCTAAGCAGGTTCTGCGATTCCATTGGATGGCTGTTTAAGACAGGTTTGACTGTATGAACAAAATAGAACAAATGAACATAATAAAAAAGACGTAATTGCATTTAACTCGTTATTTTAAGATTACGTATAATGATGTTTTCAATAAATTTAACCATATTTAGAGGTTATTAAACCGCGGAGGTGGGCCATTTGTGGATATTGGCTCACCCTATGGATATATTGGCCTGAGGGCCAATATCGGATAGCTGCGCCAATATCCACAAATGGCCCACCGCAGCCGTTTAATAACTTCTTTATTGCATACCTTAACGGCCCCAGCGCCAGTATCGGATGCTTCGGCGGCCATGTTTACACAATGTAGTTACTATGTTGTTGCTACCTGTGACACGTGTTCGTGATTCGTTCTCGGCGCGTGCCGGGCCAATATCCTGTGACACGTGCTCGTGATTCGTTCTCGGCGCGTGCCAATATCGGATATTGGCCCGGCAGAGCCGAAAATCGAAATATATTGCCCGCGTCGACCAGATATTTTGCTTTTCTACCATTAAATGTGTTACTATTTATAGTAACATATGCAATAAATATATATATTGAGGTAAAATGCTATTCGGTTGACATTAATAAATACCAATGCCATTCACAGATGTTTTCAATCGAAGTATACAACAAGATCTTTCCGACCTGTTTGATTAGTGAGATATAATGCTTCTGAAAATAGCTTCATTGTCGCAAAATAGCTTCATTATCGCAAAATAGATTATTAGGTCTACATAATGTTATTTGTATATGAAATCCGACGTTATATATGTTTGTACCTTGTAGTATTTTATCCTGCATCTAAATTCCTGTATGCGGCTTTAACGAGCTGTTACATAACGTGTGGGTATTTCATGTGAATTAGTCAGGATATATATGTGCGTGCGTGCGTGAGTGCGTGGCCTGGCGTGGCGTGGCCTGGCCTGGCCTGTGTGTTTGTGTGCGTGCGTGACCATATTAGCGACGTCTCCTGACGAGATCAGTCAATTTATATTTTAGAGGATAGTGCAATGATACAGATCGAGACCAATTCCAGAGTCTCCTCTGGTTCTTTTACGTGCACGGTGTAAAGCACCGTCACGAGACCTCGGTTTAAAGTCCAATTTTGAAAGACTATTCGAGCTCCGCTGGAGCCGTTACGATTGTGCCATTAGGCAAGGCATTTAAATTCCACGTTGCCTCTTCTCTCTCCCTCGTGGCGATGGCTTCCATCAGGAATGAGGTATCGAGAGTGATTAATATAAGTTGTAAGAACTTGTTTCGCAATCGAGCTAAAATAAATGTGTATAAACTAAAGACTTAATGTTATTACGGTCAGACGGGGGATCAATTTTACTTCATTATTATTATTATTTATTATTATTATTATTATTATTATTATTTATTATTATTATTAACCGAGTTGAGTTCGGCTTCAGAAATTGTTGCAACGGAAAATAACTCGGGGTGGGGGGGAACTTTCAAGACGTACAATTCAACAGTCTGCACGCTGCATTTTATTGTTATTTCACCTCTACATATAATTATATAAAGTGTGTGTTTGGTTGCCATTACGGATAGTGTCTTGGTTTCCATATCGGTGTAATAGAGCTGAACACTGGACACACCGCATCAACAGCAGCGTACTATAATTACACATAGGCCTATATCATTTTTCACAGGCGCTTGGGATCTGGTCAAATGATCCCCCCCCCCTGCTTGCTTGATTTACGTTTATTTATCGCTACCGGTTGCCCATTTGAGCGACGCCTCCTGAAGAGATTAATCATTTTAGATTTGTTGGAGGATAGTGCAATGATACAGACAGAGACCCATTCCAGAGTCTCCTCTGGTTATTGTACGCGCACGGCGTACATCACCGACACGAGACCTCGGTTTAAAGTCCCATCTGAAAGACTGTTACTTTTATTAGGGTCAGAGGGGGTGGGGGTCGAACCTGCGATCCCTGGATTACCAGTTCAGCGTGTTACCACCCGACTACAGATCCGTCAAATCATCTGACGTATTAAATTAGCCACTTGACGTATGCCCATGACGCGTCCCTGACTTACGGTTTATTGAAATGGATAACAACATAGAAGTAACCAGTATAATTGGACTGTGGTCATTAATTTACCACTGGACTACAGATCCGTCTGATCCCCTCCCCTTGAGTATGGACGGGTCAGTAGTCCATTGGTTAACACGTTGGGCTGCGAATCCTGGTTAACACGTTGTGCTGCGAATCCTGGTTAACACGTTGTGCTGCGAATCCTGGTTAACACGTTGTGCTGCGAATCCTGGTTAACACGTTGGGCTGCGAATCCTGGTTAACACGTTGGGCTGCGAATCCTGGTTAACACGTTGTGCTGCGAATCCTGGTTAACACGTTGTGCTGCGAATCCTGGTTAACACGTTGTGCTGCGAATCCTGGTTAACACGTTGGGCTGCGAATCCTGGTTAACACGTTGTGCTGCGAATCCTGGTTAACACGTTGTGCTGCGAATCCTGGTTAACACGTTGGGCTGCGAATCCTGGTTAACACGTTGGGCTGCGAATCCTGGTTAACACGTTGGGCTGCGAATCCTGGTTAACACGTTGTGCTGCGAATCCTGGTTAACACGTTGGGCTGCGAATCCTGGTTAACACGTTGGGCTGCGAATCCTGGTTAACACGTTGGGCTGCGAATCCTGGTTAACACGTTGGGCTGCGAATCCTGGTTAACACGTTGGTGGTTGGTTGTTGGCTGCGAATCCTGGTTAACCGTTGTGCTGAATCCTGGTTAACACGTTGTGCTGCGAATCCTGGTTAACACGTTGGGCTGCGAATCCTGGTTAACACGTTGGGCTGCGAATCCTGGTTAACACGTTGTGCTGCGAATCCTGGTTAACACGTTGTGCTGCGAATCCTGGTTAACACGTTGGGCTGCGAATCCTGGTTAACACGTTGGGCTGCGAATCATGGGAGCACATGTCTGTCTAACCCTAATAATATTAACTCTATCTGATGGGACTTTAAACCGACTTTAAACCAATGTCTCGTGTTGGGTACTTTTTACACCGTGCAAGTAAAAGCACCAGGGGAGACTTATGGCCCTTTGAAATTGTATACATGTGTTGTGGGACGTTTTGTTCGGATAATATATCATGAAGTAAAGGCAACATTTCGACACATAAGCACAACATGAATGCTATGCCATATTTAATACAATTTTACAAACTATCTAGTTTTGTGGTAAACCACCAGGTTTCATCATTAGTTATCATGTTAACACACGATGATGATTATGCTTATTTCCCCCTCGTCTCCGTTTAACCATGTGGGCGAGCATGTTAACACGCAGACACACGTAACCAAAACCAACAACACCCGTCCCTATCACGATGGTGAACAACTATTAATGTAATCGATTATGTTTGTAAAATTGTGTTAATTATACATACATATATGCATAGGCTCGTGGGTGTATGGCCTTTTGTTCAATACAATCCATCTATCCATCTATTATTTCTGTCTGTAATAAACGCCTATGTTAATGGCAAATGTACACTATGTTTTTGTTTTTTTAAACTTTATTTATTTTACAACGATTGCGAAGCAAGTTTTAACAACTTATATTAATCACTCTCGTTGGCGCGGATGAAAGCGTATATGTGGTCATTCGTGTTGGAGGAAACCGGAGTACCCGGAGAAAACCCACCTGTCCGATCTGGCGACCACCGTGTCATCTCACATACTTCCCGGTCCGAGGATCGAACCCGGGTTGCATTGGTGAGAAGCGAGCGCGCTAATCGGAGGGACTGTGGTCTGTCATTACAGGTTAAACACATTGATGACGTATCAATGGGGTATCAACCTCGTGATCTTTAGAGACAGGTCGCTTTCTCGGAGGTAACACGTGGTGAACTGTGCATGTGTAGATCACAGACCGTCACGGCCTTAATTTATCATCCTTTAATCACATGTAAAAAGAGAGAATTATAATTGTACAGTACCTCGATTGCTGCACATGTATAGTATTGTTAAAACATAATATTCTTCTACAGGTCTATAATTACTGAATCTTGAAGAAGATCATGATACTGATGACGAGGGTGATGATGATGGTGGTTGTGGTGGTGGTGGTGGTGGTGGTGGTGGAGATGATGATTATTATTATGATTATGATGATGGCGCTGATGATGATGATGTTGTTGTTGTTGTTAATGATGTTGTCGTTCTTGTTGATGATGATGATGATGATGTCGTTCTTGTTGATGATGATGATGATGATGATGATGATGATGATGATGATGATGATGATGATGATGATGATGATGATGATGATGATGATGATGATGATGATGATGATGATGATGATGATGATGATGATGATGATGATGATGATGATGATGATGATGATGATGATGATGATGATGATGATGATGATGATGATGATGATGATGATGATGATGATGATGATGATGATGATGATGATGATGATGATGATGATGATGATGATGATGATGATGATGATGATGATGATGATGATGATGATGATGATGATGATGATGATGATGATGATGATGATGATGATGATGATGATGATGATGATGATGATGATGATGATGATGATGATGATGATGATGATGATGATGATGATGATGATATTTTATGTACTGGAGCCATGCCATAGATATATATACCTCTTGAATTATGAAAGCAAGGCACATGTGCATGCATGTTGTTATGCTGGTAAGGCGTTATGAAAACGCAATTTCTCATGTCTAGGCGTAATATCACTGTGATATTTATTTCATTCCTTTATAAACTTAGATTAATGATCCGTTAACGGTGATCTCGTTTTGTTTGACAACTCAGTTTTATTCGTTTGATTTATAGCTTCGCACCGACCAGCTGTTTATCACTTAACAAACTTGTTTATTATTGACATCGATTTGATGCTGGGAAAATCGAACGCATGAGTTATACAGTATGCGTCATCAGCAGCACACAAGTTTGAAGCGATTCGCACTCTACAAGCGTGATAATGTATGGAATGTTCTAGAAATGAAATATTAACCCCTGGAGAGTTGGTGTTAATCAGCGTCAGTATTCACAGAAGATATGAATAAATGTTGGCAAATGAGCTACTGCATTTTATAAATGCATTGGCTTCATATTTCTTTTCGGCAATTAATATAGTTATGAGGAATACAAAATGATATACGTTATAATATACATGTATTTGGAACAGGCTGTTATATTAGAGCAGTGGTAAGCGCGCTCGCTTCTCACCAATGCAACCCGGGTTTGATCCTCAGACCGGGAAGTATCTGATATGGCACGGTTGTCGCTGGATTGGACAGTTGGGTTTTTTCCGGGTACTCCGGTTTCCTCCCACACGAATGACCACATATACGCTTTCATCCGTGCCAACGAGAGTGATTGATATAAGTTCTTAAAACTTGCTTCGAAATCGTTGTAAAATAAATAACGTTTAAACTTAAGCTTTTATTTGGATTTCACAACTAAACACAACAGCATATAATATCTAATTCTTGTACTTTTTTAAAGATTTTTTTTTATTATGTGCCGATGATTTTCCTTATTTGTATATATACATTTACATATCTATTTATTATAAATTGCTGTTCCTTTTTTTTTCTAAATCTCACCTAAGTACAGACCATCTACGTTACCCTTACACTGGACAGTCAAACATTTGAACGAAAACTTCATGAACACTATTCGGTCCTTGTTAATAGTTGGTCTTTATTCCCAGGTTTAATTTTGCTTTGAAGTCAAGACAAGGATCTACATTTGCAGTCTTTAGTTGCATGGTGGTCTTGTTGTTATGGTATATGACACATGTTTCACTCTATATTACGATGAATTATGACAACTCTTACGGGGGTACGGGTTAGGGGGCCTCCATGACTGAGTGGTTATGGTCGTTGGCATCAAATCACGTGCCCTCACAGCTGTATGATCGTAACCCACTGGTGGTGTCGACTTATTTCATGTCCAGCTGGGTTGTGGTAGGTCGGTGGTTCTACCCAGGTGTCTGTCGATGTCTGCAATATTGCTATGAGGGACTATATCCATAATTCCCCCTTCTCTTCTCTATGCATTTCATATATGCATACAGTAATGACCTGTTTAAACAAGCATGCATGACCTGTTTAAACAAGCATGCATGACCTGTTTAAACAAGCATGCATGACCTGTTTAATAGGTTCGTAATCCAGAAATAATGCTACAAAAAGAACGTCGTTTATCAAACTACTTTACACTACCCACCATGATCAGGCATGATTCGGCTATAATTCAAGATACAAGATGCAAGAATCTTTATTTTGAGCCGGATATGGACAGCATGCAAATATAATTATAACATGGCTCGGCATTTTGTCTGTATACGCAAAGACGGAATATACAGTGTTTAAATCTGCAATATAACTTTGGTTAGCGAGTGCCGTCAAACTTTACGCCATTTTACTAGAATGGTGGAACCTATGTATGCTCGGCGTATTCTTATGCTGGGCGTATTCCTATGCTCGACGTATTCCTATGCTCGGCGTATTCCTATGCTCTCGGCGTATTCCTATGCTCGGCGTATTCCTATGCTCCTATGCTCGGCGTATTCCTATGCTCGGCGTATTTTCCATTTGCATCCGTATTAAAAATATGTATATAGTAATTAGTTCTAGGCTAATTTCGCCGACAGCTGAAGCATGGTTTAATAGCATTCCGTTGAGTTTACCGGTAGGCTGATGCAACTGTCACGTGACTTGTCCAGCAGACGAATATAAACACGCAAATCATTGGGAGAATATACAGACGGATCTATAGCCCAGTGGTAACACGCTGGACTGGTAATCCAGGGATCGCAGGTTCGATCCCCCGTCTGACCCTAATAAAATTAACACTCTTTCAGATGGGACGTTAAACCGAGGTCTTGTGTAGGTGCTTTACACCGTGCACGTAAAAGAATCAGTGAAGATTCTGGAATGGGTCTCTCTCTGTATCATTGCACTATCCTCCAAAATCTAAAACGACTAATATCTTCAGGAGGCGTCGCTCATATGGGCAACCGGTAGTGACGATAAATAAACGTAAAAAACAACGGAGAATATTCCCTCCCCGAAACTGTTACGGTGTATGAGCAATTAGGGTAGCTATCCGAAATTAAAAAATCTACACCTAACCCGAAAAATTGTTTCTATACCATTTCTGATTAAGACCTATACATGTTTTTACTCAATGGTGTACTATATCAAAGTAACATATTCAACACGTTATGGTGGATAAATAAAAAATAACAAGTACGCCGTGCATAGGTGCCCTGAAGTCTTCAGTTCCCCATATAAACGGGTGCCGACCGACACCGTTGCGATAGCTGTATTGAGCAGCAAGGTCACGTGATGAAACTAAAACTGTCGACAAGAGTGTTTTGAAAGTTGTTTTCACGACTTAGGAAAATAATAATATACGGCATGTGCAATTAACATTGTATACTGGTCATTATATGTGGGATTTACGCCGAGCATAGGTTCCACCACTTTAATATTTTTGTAGTTATGTGACGTCATGTATGCACTCTAAAAAATAACACTAGCTTTCCGCATTTTTAAATATATCGGTCATGTTAGAATCGAAATAATGTTTGTCTTTCAGTTATTTATTGCCGTTCTGAGCAGGTATTAATGGCCTTCGTGGTTAATTCCTACGCGTCAGAATCAAAACCATGTATTATTCGCAAATAAATAACGGAAAGACAACACGTATTCTTATGTTGTCTTGAAAGCTATATTTACCGACTAAAACAAGCCACCCAGTTAATACTTGAAACAAAGACCGTAAAAAGGGAAAAACATCGATTAAAAATGCAACTTCTGTAACATAAAACCGCAATTCTTGGCATTTCACAGATGTATCAAACATATACATAAACTTAGTTTTATTTACTAATACATGGTGCTGTAGTTGCTGATCTAAACTGCAGGCTTAACACTTGCAATATACCACACGATAGACCTATCAATCTTTCTACCTACCCACCTATGATATTCTTGGCTTTACTATTCATGTTGTGTATGTGAGTCTCCGAGACCATGTATTTATGATACTTTACTGATATCACTTTCTCAAGAATAGTTTTGGGGCGCGTAGCTATATATGATTTGGCATTGGGACTGATGATTTTGTCCGTTGCATGCGATAGTTGACGGTGTTATATTTCGTCAAGCAACTATATTCCCAGATTGCCAGTCTGGCAGTGTCCTCAGTTGCAATCTGCCTCATTGTACATATTCCTGAAGAGGACACACGGATGAAGAGAGTTGTGAGGTAGGTCATTTTTTCCGTAGTAATTTAAGTAAAAGGAGGAATAGGGCATATTACTATCCTTGGGTGAACCATATGGGCTACTCCATCCAGTACAACAGTTCCAGTCTTGTTGGAATATGTTTTTCTGTATAACCATATCTAAGTACCGCTACTTTGCTTTCATTGGAACCTTACTACTTCCTTGGGTTTATTAAGGAACTCTTCAATTGAAATCACAAAAATTGAAATTAGCGGGTAATTCAAGGTTTGAGACAGGTCATGAAATAAAAATAATGTATTGAAGCAGACGTAGTAGTTTGTTTATGATAGTATTTCCCAGAAGGCACCATATCTAATTTATGTTTATGTCTATTTTATGTTTCATTGTGTACTAAAAAGTAGGCCTATGATTAGCTGTCTTTAAAAACATGTGTTGTTTTGGAGTGGTTCACTACTACTCAGTCTACTGTAGTCTACACCAGTCTTCAACGCTATCATGACATTAGTCTAAATATTTAGACTTGAAAAATGTGACATTTTACTATCCAGGCATTTTTCAAAAAATAACAATTTTTTTTTATGTAGATGTCTTATATATATATATATATATGACTACGCTATCATTAGCCGTATGGCTGCAGGTTCCCTTGCTATCGCCTTATCAGGGACAAGTGGTAAATGGCGATATGTGAGAAAGTTGTCATTAACTTCTGGAGGTTGGAGAGTTGAATACACGGAAATGTGGTTGGTCTGCAGCACTCTGCTCTCGGCCACAATAGACTGAGCTGCCAGTAACACTAACACACGCGATAGCAGTTGGACAGTAGTCAGACATAGATAGATAAGTGCCCGAAGTGGGTAGTTCTAAATTCTAGAAAGTCATCTGTGGCGTCCGTGGTCCAGTGGTAGAGCGTCGGATTTGGAATTGAACGGTCCCGGGTTTGATACTCGGGACAGGCTACGCATGTAGTGTCATTGAGCAAGACACCTCACACACATTGCTTAGTACTGGTTAATCGCTTAGGTCGGTAAGCCTGCCTAGGAAAACATGTCTAAGTCCCCGAGAGGGGTTTGACATTAATGGAACATAAATGGTTCTAACACTACAGTAATGTGGTAATATAAATTGTCATCATTTCCGTTTTCCCCCAATATCTTATTAGCGTATTTATTCTAATAAATACCCACCCACTAAAAACCACACCGTCCCGAACACTCTACAAACTGAGCTAGCCTGGATCGAAATTCAATCCTCCCTATTATATTCTTTGGAAGCCTCACTCCTTTGCCCACACCCAACTATATATCCCTGTCGCCATTTAAGTGACCATGCAATGAAAGAGTTATTGACCCAACGTGGGGCTCCATTTAACCACGACCTCACAAACACTAGTCTGACAGCTCTACCAACTATGGTATGTTAGCCGTGCCGAAGATCTACCATGCCGTATTTCATGCAATATGTTGCCAAACTGCATTATATCGCATATGTCATGTATATGAAATTAGCTTAGAGGTTTTCTGCAATATATTTAATATTTTCCACTTGAGTGTAGATGTCGTGTCATTTTATGGTTCGTTTGATTAAAGGAATATGGTTTGTTGAATTGAAAGAATTTGTTAGAATGTTTAATCGAATAGATCGTTGGGCTTGCACATATTAGAAATATATATCGACTTTACTAGTCAGATCTGAAATGAGATAGATAACTGTTTTATTTTAGCCTATGTGAATGTTGTGTTGTGTTTTATTCACAGTTGGATAAAAGTGTTCCCGCAAGAAAGATATCTGTAGCAATATATTGTGGTACGCAATGCATTAAGTTTTGCAATATATTGTGGTACGCAATGCATTAAGTTTTGCAATATATTGTGGTATGCAATGCATTAAGTTTTGCAATATATTGTGGTACGCATTGCATTAAGTTTTGCAATATATTGTGGTACGCAATGCATTAAGTTTTGCAATATATTGTGGTACGCATTGCATTAAGTTTTGCAATATATTGTGGTACGCATTGCATTAAGTTTTGCAATATATTGTGGTACGCAATGCATTAAGTTTTGCAATATATTGTGGTACGCAATGCATTAAGTTTTGCAATATATTGTGGTACGCAATGCATTAAGTTTTGCAATATATTGTGGTACGCATTGCATTAAGTTTTGCGATATATTGTGGTACGCAATGCATTAAGTTTTGCAATATATTGTGGTATGCAATGCATTAAGTTTTGCGATATATTGTGGTACGCAATGCATTAAGTTTTGCAATATATTGTGGTACGCATTGCATTAAGTTTTGCGATATATTGTGGTACGCATTGCATTAAGTTTTGCAATATATTGTGGTACGCAATGCATTAAGTTTTGCAATATATTGTGGTACGCATTGCATTAAGTTTTGCAATATATTGTGGTACGCATTGCATTAAGTTTTGCAATATATTGTGGTACGCAATGCATTAAGTTTTGCAATATATTGTGGTACGCAATGCATTAAGTTTTGCAATATATTGTGGTACGCAATGCATTAAGTTTTGCAATATATTGTGGTACGCATTGCATTAAGTTTTGCGATATATTGTGGTACGCAATGCATTAAGTTTTGCAATATATTGTGGTATGCAATGCATTAAGTTTTGCGATATATTGTGGTACGCAATGCATTAAGTTTTGCAATATATTGTGGTACGCAATGCATTAAGTTTTGCAATATATTGTGGTATGCAATGCATTAAGTTTTGCGATATATTGTGGTAGGCAATGCATTAAGTTTTGCAATATATTGTGGTATGCAATGCATTAAGTTTTGCGATATATTGTGGTAGGCAATGCATTAAGTTTTGCAATATATTGTGGTATGCATTGCATTAAGTTTTGCAATATATTGTGGTATGCATTGCATTACGTTTTTGCAATATATTGCAGGGTTCATTCTAGGTCAGAATTTTTGGGAGAAGTGAGAAAGCGCGTGATCGCTTCCTTAAATGGTGTTCTTTAATATACTTCTGCAAAATAGGGTTAAAATGCACAGTACAACCATTAAATACAACATTTGAATAGAAGGAGTGCTTTATAATGGGCCAGTGTATCTTACTAGACAAAATTTTGTTTGAAAATCGTAAAAACCAAAATGTTTTTTGTTTTTTTAGGGAGAAGTGGGGCCCCCAGAGGGCGAAGTCGCCAACAATTTCGCCAACATCGCCCTCTAAACTGATCCCTGATATTGTGGTACACATTGCATTAAGTTTTGCAATATATTGTGAAACCCTTTGGGTGTCGGGATACTGAGTGTAATCATATTTCTGTGCGTAACGTATATTCCCGGCCATAAGTCAATCTCGGAGTGGAAAGTCAAGGTTTAATTTTGGCCTTAAAAACTGATTTTAAGCTGGATCCTTCCATAAATCGTGGGTACTTTGTGGACTTACGGTACATAGTTGTCGTACAAATTGAACACAGAAAATACAGAATAGTTGTGCAGTGCATGTATGTTAATTAATTCAAATGATTTTGACTATAGAGCACATTCAACGATAGACCGCACTGAAGGAAATTTTCATTTACAGATTACAGCATGCAGATCGTACGGTATTACAAGAATCCAGGCATTAGAGGAGGTGCCTTTCTGGCTGCAGTAGATAGGATAAAGTCTGTACTTGACAACCTGAACACTGTACAGACGGAGCTATGTTATTATATACAGTGTGCACAAGGTATATATATTCATTAGTGATTAACCGGTTACCAATCAGGCCCTTGATTTGATTGCCGATTATTTAGACAAACAATCGGAAGATTCCAATGCTGAATTTTATTTTGTTGGTTGCTAGGCAATAAAGACCTAAAGAAACAGTTGCTATTATGCAATTTTACCTGTTACAAACACAGTATTACACAAGACAAAATCCATCCTTAAAAAATTTAATGTACTGCAATATTTTTGAAAAATATATAATCTTATTTTGATTTGTTAGTCTACATGTTTTAATGACATCGGGGCTCATTCTAGAGGGCGACCTGGGTGAAGTAATCGCCCTTGGGACCCTGCCTTCGCCCGCACTCGTCAAAATAATGTTTCACGGAAATTGCGGAATCGGCAGTTCTATTTGCGGGATATGTGCAATAGATTGTCGTTATATATATGACTAGCCTGGGAACAGGTGTCGATATATTTTGCCTGGTCAGTCAAATAAATATATTTTAACACCGAGACTATTAATTGGGCCATATTGAGTTTTTGATCATATCAAAGCCTGGGGAAAAGTGGGGGATTGTCCTTGTAATTATTGACTCGCATTAATGCTATTAATAGGCCTATTAGCACGTGACTTAATTAATGACGTACTTGAATAGAAAGCGAGGCACTTCAATGTTGATAAAACTTTTATAATTGGACGCCATTGTTTATGGGTCGACGGAATGATAAATAGTTTTAAAAAATACAATGTGCGTCTGATTTGACATATTTACTCAATATTTAAGTCGATCTTAGTTCAATTATGCCGAATTGATCCATTATCATCTAAATGTAATATTTAAAATCCACCATCTCGTCGATATAACATAGAAACGGGACATTATATGTTTGCAATGTAAATGAGTCTACGGGAGCATTCGTGTATATTCGGAAATGATCGTGTATAATCGTGCCTGTTCGGCGATTTCCGATAGAATTCTGTTTCGCGATATTATCTTGTAGAGAAGAGTTGTCGTTCTTCAAATGTACACCCTCATAAAAGTGGTTGGGTGTAAGTAGATGGCGCTACAATCGGAAATCCAGTTTCCCCAGGCTGTCATTTTGCCAGAAGTTAAAAAGTGAAAAATCGACAGACTGGAACCCAGGCTAGGGTGACACTATAATAAACAAACACTTTAAATCCCATATATGACACATTTGTAGGCATTACTCTATTACATAAATTACCATGGTGGAATGGCGTGTGTGTAGTAAATTATGGAAGTTCTTGAATTTTGAACAGGTATTAATTTCTTCCTCGTGGAACGGCTTATCCGGTTGCCAGTTGTTATTCGGTTAATTACTAATATATAGAGGCATGTTAGATATATCTCTGCTGTATCGGAAATGGCGCACTTAGGAGCTTACTCGGATATAACACCTAGTCAAATATGCCGTAACGACACGATTATAATGAAATTACATGACATGTTTCCGGAATGTTCAGTTTTAATCAGTTACAAATAAGAAAAGTTTCCAAACAACATTAAACTATTTATAACCGTTATTTTACCCAGCATGCAAATAATTGATGTCCAAGTTGGCATAAAATGTGGATGCTTAAAACTGCATGCTCTTGTATTTTCAGTAAAAAACAATGACATAATTACGTTGTTATTTTACATACAAGGTGTATAAAGCGGCGCACCTGTAGTATGATATGATCAACAAATATGCACATGTAAGAGAATAATGGATGTAAATATAATGTTGATCTTATGCTACAGAATTGAGTGAAGGGGAGAGAGAGAAGTTGTTGTGGATATTGTCAACGCCGTTTGAAGAGGTTTTGACAACAGAAACTACGTTACGACATGATGATGCAGCTCTAGTAATTGAGATAGGCCCAAGGTCAGTAATGTAATACCAGGAATTGAGATAGGCCCAAGGTCAGTGATGTAATACCGGGAATTGAGATAGGCCCAATGTCAGTAATGTAATACCAGGAATTGAGATAGGCCCAAGGTCAGTGATGTAATACCAGGAATTGAGATAGGCCCAAGGTCAATGATTTACTACCAGGAATTGAGATAGACCCCCTACGTATTAGAGGTGTTTTAATGTACAATCTAACTGGTTTCATTAACTGGTCAACAGTGCAATCATAATAATTTTAAATAAAACATCACCAAATTTAAACATGAAGTACAGTTACTATATATGTCCGCCTCCGTGGTCGAGCGGTTACGGTCGCTGACTTGTATACCACCATAACCTATCATCACTGATGGTCACGGGTTCGAGCCCCGCTCAGGCCATGTCTCATTTATATGAACAAGTTGGCAGTTTCTTACGGAGGTTGGTGCACCCAAGTACTGGTTAACCGCTGGTGCTTGCCCAGGAAAAGTTTTGTTAGGTAAACTGCCCGCTGGCGATATAGCCCAAAATGGTGCTGATGCAGGCGTAAAACCCGAAATATAATAATAACAGTTACTATGATAAACATTTATACAATTCAAACATTAGAAGATTAGTGTGAGATATACACGCTGGTGGGACGCCACGATGGGTTTGCCACCTTTGGTCCTTCAGTTACAATGCTTCCGGGAAAAACAGACCTGCATAAATCTCCAAGCACCCACATAATCAGTTAAGATTAAATCACTTCACCACTGAATCGTACAACACACAAAACTCATACAAAGATTATGTTCATGCCTTTTGAACAATATGTTTTACTATTTTCAGGTTGAATATTTCTACGCCGATGTCCACAAATGCGGTTTCAATTTGCAAATCAATTGACCTTTCTAAGATTACAAGAATTGAAGCATCTATACGATACAAGATTAGTTTCCATGGTAACAAACCATCGGGTGACCTGGAAGACAGTCTGGTACACTGTCTGCATGACAGAATGACCCAGTGTAGATACATGCAGCCTGTGGAAACTTTTGAGCTTGATATCCAGTCTGAACCAGTATATCATGTAGATGTGATTGGCCAGGGACGATCTGCGCTGGAAAAGGCAAACAAAGATTTAGGTACCTCTTCTAATAAAATGTCCTATAAAGAAAGCTCTATTGATCCTACTTACATACCAATGACCTTGACCTACATGCCAGTGACCTTGACCTACACACAAATGACCTTGACCTACATACCAATGACCGTGCCCTACATACCAATGACATTGACCTACATACCAATGACCTTGAAGTCAAGGTTGTATACAAGAAGAAGAAAAACATTTGAAAAAAACTGACGGTGTTTATCCCTAGTGCTTAATCGCTGTACACATTGTCGTATGTTTTAGTGTTTGTTTCAATATCCAATAACGCCTAAAACATTCATATAGTCGTGATATCTCTAATAGTTAGCTCTATGTGAGAAAGACCCAGAATTCGTGCCCAGCTGTGTGCCCTTAGTCAAGGCGATGGATTCCATCAGGAATGAGGTCTCAAGAGTGATTAACATAATTCTAAGAACTTGTTTCGCAATCAAGCTAAAATAATTTGTATCAACTGACATGCAAGAACTAATATTGCTAATGAGAGACATTGGTCAGTTACTTGCCCCTGAATTCTCTTCAAGGAGGATAGGCCTTTTTATTTGGTGTCCTCTGTTTTCATCATTGTATCCTTTGCACAACATGCTATCAATTTTAAACCATTTTCCCAACTTATAATTATTGACTTATTAAATCTCGACAGATATCCTACAGTACATCCAATTTTCATTCCTTTACTGTAAATATTCAAAAATCTATCCTACAGTACATCCAATTTTCATTCCTTTACTGTAAATATTCAAAAATCTATCCTACAGTACATCCAATTTACATTCCTTTACTGTAAATATTCAAAAATCTATCCTACAGTACATCCAATTTACATTCCTTTACTGTAAATATTCAAAAATCTATCCTATAGTACATCCAATTTTCATTCCTTTACTGTAAATATTCAAAAATCTATCCTACAGTATATCCAATTTTCATTCCTTTACTGTAAATATTCAAAAATCTATCCTACAGTACATCCAATTTTCATTCCTTTACTGTAAATATTCAAAAATCTATCCTACAGTACATCCAATTTACATTCCTTTACTGTAAATATTCAAAAATCCATCCTACAGTACATCCAATTTTCATTCCTTTACTGTAAATATTCAAAAATCTATCCTACAGTACATCCAATTTACATTCCTTTACTGTAAATATTCAAAAATCTATCCTACAGTACATCCAATTTTCATTCCTTTACTGTAAATATTCAAAAATCTATCCTACAGTACATCCAATTTTCATTCCTTTACTGTAAATATTCAAAAATCTATCCTACAGTACATCCAATTTTCATTCCTTTACTGTAAATATTCAAAAATCAATTAAATAACATGATTTTGATAATATCACATTTATCATACCACACCATCTCGTTATTGAACAACAGTAAAAATAAAGGATTCCAAATAAACAGATCAATATATATTTCGGGATAAATCAGAGTTTATCTGCCCAGGGGAGGTAATAAAAACACTAGCAATGTCTCTCAATATTGTTCCTTCCTACGTGTAAACTATTATATGTCAGCATTCAACTGTATAACAAAATAAATATTTCATCTCCACTGTCACACTCACCGAGATGAAAAAATTATTTTGTTATAGCAAACAATCTGCTTTTCTGGCTTTATGTTGCTTGGCAATCCTGACATTTTCTCACAATTTTTCAACAAAACATTCTTCGAGACTACGTGAAAACAAGATGGCAGCATAACCAATAGAATCACATTGAAATTAAATGGTAACGTCCGAGTAGCATGATTTTGTCCAGAATGAGGCTATTCAGTGGTGAGACATTGAAAAATGTCGTCCACTCCGGTATGGCAAATTTTGCATGGTAGTTTTTTATTATGTTCCATTAATGTCAAACCACTTGCGGGGACGTAGACATGTTTTCCTGGGCAAGCTTAGCCGACCTAAGTGGTTAACCAGTACTAAGTAATGTGTGAGGTGGCTTGCTCAATGACACTACATACGTGGTCTGATCGAGTATCGAACCCGGGACCGATTCCAAATCTGACATTCTACCACTGGACCACGGATGCCACACTGAGGTATAACAATACTAATTGTTTGTCCTTGTAGGCCTTGCATTTGATGACTGGGATCTTGGTTTCTACACTCAACTGTTTCAAGATAAGATCAAAAGGAACCCGACTAGTGTGGAATGTTTCGATCTAGCGCAGTCTAATAGGTTGGTTGCTGAATGTGTATTAATATCATCTTAGATTATCGATTTTCTGAATTTCAATATTAAACTTATTTTAATGCGAGTTAATATTTACTGTTGTGAAGACTGGCTGGCGGATTCAGAGTGGGGAATGTGCCCCCTAAAATATCTGAGATGTACACCACTGGTTACTCTCTCCAAAAACTAAATACCCGGATGCTAAACCAAAGAGTGATCATCTTGGATGTCACATAGATTATACCGGATTGCTAAACCAATGAGTTGTCGTAGATGTCACACAGATTATACCGGATTGCTAAGCCAATGAGTGATTGTCTTAGGTGTCACATAGATTATACCGGATTGCTAAACCAATGAGTGCTCGTCTTGGATGTCACACATATTATACCGGATTGCTAAGCCAATGAGTGATCGTCTTGGATGTCACACATATTATACCGGATTGCTAAACCAATGAGTGATCGTCTTGGATGTCACACATATTATACCGGATTGCTAAGCCAATGAGTGATCGTCTTGGATGTCACACAGATTATACCGGATTGCTAAGCCAATGAGTGATCATCTTGGATGTCGCATAGATTATACCGGATGCTAAGCCAATGAGTGATCGTCTTGGATGTCACATAGATTATACCGGATTGCTAAACCAATGAGTGATCATCTTAGATGTCACATAGATTATACCGGATTGCTAAGCCAATGAGTGATCGTCTTGGATGTCACACAGATTATACCGGATTGCTAAGCCAATGAGTGATCGTCTTGGATGTCACACAGATTATACCGGATTGCTAAGCCAATGAGTGATCGTCTTGGATGTCACACATATTATACCGGATTGCTAAACCAATGAGTGATCGTCTTAGGTGTCACATAGATTATACCGGATTGCTAAACCAATGAGTTGTCGTAGATGTCACACAGATTATACCGGATTGCTAAACCAATGAGTGATCGTCTTGGATGTCACACATATAATGTGTTGTTGTCATAGATGTCACATAGATTATACCGGATTGCTAAGCCAATGTGTTGATGTCACATAGATTATACCGGATTGCTAAGCCAATGTGTTGTTGTCATAGATGTCACATAGATTATACCGGATTGCTAAGCCAATGTGTTATTGTCATTATTTCAGTGAGCACAGCCGCCATTGGTTTTTCCGAGGAAAGTTGGTTATAGATGGCAAGGAAGAGGCTGGTTCCCTGTTCAAGATGATCATGGGCACGCAGGAACACAGCAACAATAACAATGTGATCAAGTTTAACGACAATAGCAGGTATAATACACAACAATAGCAGTTATAATCATGACAATAGCAGTATAATACACAACAATAGCAGTTATAATCATGACAATAGCAGGTATAATACACAACAATAGCAGTTATAATCATGACAATAGCAGTATAATACACAACAATAGCAGTTATAATCATGACAATAGCAGTATAATACATGACAATAGCAGTTATAATCATGACAATAGCAGTATAATACACAACAATAGCAGTTATAATCATGACAATAGCAGTATAATACATGACAATAGCAGTTATAATCATGACAATAGCAGTATAATACACAACAATAGCAGTTATAATCATGACAATAGCAGTATAATACATGACAATAGCAGTTATAATCATGACAATAGCAGTATAATACACAACAATAGCAGTTATAATCATGACAATAGCAGTATAATACATGACAATAGCAGTTATAATCATGACAATAGCAGTATAATACACAACAATAGCAGTTATAATCATGACAATAGCAGTATAATACATGACAATAGCAGTTATAATCATGACAATAGCAGTATAATACACAACAATAGCAGTTATAATCATGACAATAGCAGGTATATACACAATAGCAGTATAATACACAACAATAGCAGTATAATACACAACAATAGCAGGTATAATACACAACAATAGCAGTATAATACACAACAATAGCAGGTATAATACACAACAATAGCAGTATAATACACAACAATAGCAGTATAATACATGACAATAGCAGGTATAATACACAACAATAGCAGTATAATACACGACAATAGCTGTATAATACACGACAATAGCTGTATAATACACAACAATAGCAGTATAATACACGACAATAGCAGGTATAATACACAACAATAGCAGGTATAATACACAACAATAGCAGGTATAATACACAACAATAGCAGTATAATACACGACAATAGCAGGTATAATACACAACAATAGCTGTACATGACAATAGCTGTATAATACACAACAATAGCAGTATAATACACGACAATAGCTGTATAATACACGACAATAGCAGGTATAATACACGACAATAGCAGTATAATACATGACAATAGCAGGTATAATACACGACAATAGCAGGTATAATACACAACAATAGCAGGTATAATACTCGACAATAGCAGGTATAATACACGACAATAGCAGGTATAATACACAACAATAGCAGGTATAATACACGACAATAGCAGGTATAATACACGACAATAGCAGGTATAATACACAACAATAGCTGTATAATACACAACAATAGCAGTATAATACACAACAATAGCAGATATAATACACGACAATAGCAGGTATAAACATGACAATAGCAGGTATAAACATGACAATAGCAGTATAATACACGACAATAGCAGATATAATACACGACAATAGCAGGTATAATACACAACAATAGCAGGTATAATACACGACAATAGCAGGTATAATACACAACAATAGCAGGTATAATACATGACAATAGCAGGTATAATACACAACAATAGCAGTATTATACTCAACAATAGCAGGTATAATACACAACAATAGCAGGTATAATACACAACAATAGCAGTATAATACACAACAATAGCAGTATAATACACAACAATAGCAGTATAATACACAACAATAGCAGTATAATACACAACAATAGCAGTATAATACACAACAATAGCAGGTATAATACACAACAATAGCAGTATAATACACAGCAATAGCAGTATAATACACAACAATAGCAGTATAATACACGACAATAGCAGGTATAATACTCGACAATAGCAGGTATAATACACAACAATAGCAGTATAATACACAACAATAGCAGTATAATACACAACAATAGCAGGTATAATACACGACAATAGCAGGTATAATACACAACAATAGCAGGTATAATACACGACAATAGCAGGTATAATACACGACAATAGCAGGTATAATACACAACAATAGCAGTATAATACACAACAATAGCAGTATAATACACAACAATAGCAGGTATAATACACAACAATAGCAGGTATAATACACAACAATAGCAGGTATAATACTCGACAATAGCAGGTATAATACACAACAATAGCAGGTATAATACACAACAATAGCAGGTATAATACTCAACAATAGCAGGTATAATACACAACAATAGCAGTATAATACACAACAATAGCAGGTATAATACACAACAATAGCATTATAATACACAACAATAGCTGTATAATACACAAAAATAGCATGTATAATACACAACAATAGCAGGTATAATACACGACAATAGCAGTATAATACACAACAATAGCTGTATAATACACAACAATAGCAGGTATAATACACGACAATAGCAGGTATAATACACAACAATAGCAGTATAATACACAACAATAGCAGGTATAATACACAACAATAGCAGGTATAATACACAACAATAGCAGGTATAATACACAACAATAGCAGTATAATACACAACAATAGCTGTATAATACACAAAAATAGCATGTATAATACACAAAAATAGCAGGTATAATACACGACAATAGCAGTATAATACACAACAATAGCTGTATAATACACAACAATCGCAGTATAATACACAACAATAGCAGTATAATACACGACAATAGCAGGTATAATACACAACAATAGCAGGTATAATACACGACAATAGCACGTATAATACACAACAATAGCAGTATAATACACAACAATAGCAGGTATAATACACAACAATAGCAGTATAATACACGACAATAGCAGGTATAATACACAACAATAGCAGTTATAATCATGACAATAGCAGTATAATACACAACAATAGCAGGTATAATACACAACAATAGCAGTATAATACATGACAATAGCAGGTATAATACACAACAATAGCAGTATAATACACGACAATAGCTGTATAATACACGACAATAGCTGTATAATACACAACAATAGCAGTATAATACACGACAATAGCAGGTATAATACACAACAATAGCAGGTATAATACACAACAATAGCAGGTATAATACACAACAATAGCAGTATAATACACGACAATAGCTGTATAATACACAACAATAGCAGGTATAATACACAACAATAGCTGTACATGACAATAGCTGTATAATACACAACAATAGCAGTATAATACACGACAATAGCGGGTATAATACACAACAATAGCAGGTATAATACACAACAATAGCTGTATAATACACGACAATAGCTGTATAATACACGACAATAGCAGGTATAATACACGACAATAGCAGGTATAATACAAGACAATAGCAGGTATAATACACGACAATAGCAGGTATAATACACAACAATAGCAGTATAATACTCGACAATAGCAGGTATAATACACGACAATAGCAGGTATAATACACAACAATAACAGGTATAATACTCGACAATAGCAGGTATAATACACGACAATAGCAGGTATAATACACAACAATAGCTGTATAATACACAACAATAGCAGTATAATACACAACAATAGCAGATATAATACACGACAATAGCAGGTATAAACATGACAATAGCAGGTATAAACATGACAATAGCAGTATAATACACGACAATATCAGATATAATACACGACAATAGCAGGCATAATACACAACAATAGCAGGTATAATACACAACAATAGCAGGTATAATACACAACAATAGCAGTATAATACTCAACAATAGCAGGTATAATACACAACAATAGCAGTATAATACACAACAATAGCAGGTATAATACACAACAATAGCAGTATAATACACAACAATAGCAGGTATAATACACAACAATAGCAGGTATAATACATGACAATAGCAGTATAATACACAACAATAGCAGGTATAATACACAACAATAGCAGTATGATACACAACACTAGCAGTATAATACACAACAATAGCAGTATAATACACGACAATAGCAGGTATAATACTCGACAATAGCAGGTATAATACACAACAATAGCAGTATAATACACAACAATAGCAGTATAATACACAACAATAGCAGGTATAATACACGACAATAGCATGTATACTACACAACAATAGCAGTATAATACACGACAATAGCAGGTATAATACACGACAATAGCAGGTATAATACACAACAATAGCAGTATAATACACAACAATAGCAGTATAATACACAACAATAGCAGGTATAATACACGACAATAGCAGGTATAATACACAACAATAGCAGGTATAATACTCGACAATAGCAGGTATAATACACAACAATAGCAGTATAATACACAACAATAGCAGGTATAATACACGACAATAGCAGGTATAATACACAACAATAGCAGGTATAATACACAACAATAGCAGGTATAATACTCGACAATAGCAGGTATAATACACAACAATAGCAGGTATAATACATGACAATAGCAGTATAATACACAACAATAGCAGTATAATACACAACAATAGCAGTATAATACACAACAATAGCATGTATAATACACAACAATAGCATGTATAATACATGACAATAGCAGTATAATACACAACAATAGCAGGTATAATACACGACAATAGCAGGTATAATACTCGACAATAGCAGGTATAATACACAACAATAGCAGGTATAATACACAACAATAGCTGTATAATACATGACAATAGCAGGTATAATACTCGACAATAGCAGGTATAATACACAACAATAGCAGTATAATACACAACAATAGCAGTATAATACACAACAATAGCAGGTATAATACACAACAATAGCAGTATAATACACGACAATAGCAGGTATAATACACAACAATAGCAGTTATAATCATGACAATAGCAGTATAATACACAACAATAGCAGGTATAATACACAACAATAGCAGTATAATACACGGCAATAGCAGTATAATACATGACAATATCAGGTATAATACACAACAATAGCAGTATAATACACGACAATAGCAGTATAATACATGACAATAGCAGGTATAATACACAACAATAGCAGTATAATACACAACAATAGCAGTATAATACACAACAATAGCAGGTATAATACTCGACAATAGCAGGTATAATACACAACAATAGCAGTATAATACACAACAATAGCAGTATAATACATGACAATAGCAGGTATAATACACAATAATAGCAGGTATAATACACAACAATAGCAGTATAATACACAACAATAGCAGGTATAATACACAACAATAGCAGGTATTATTCACAACTGAATGGTAAAGATGGTATATGTTAGAAAGTGTATTAATAGCATCTGAAAGGTCAGTGGTTGTGCCCAGAGGCTGCCCCTCATAGACACGCACACTTGTGTTACTATTATATAGAATACATTTTACACCGGTGGATATAAATTTATACAACCTTTCTGTTAAAGCTTGTTAACACGAGAATGTACATATGTGGTCCTCTCTGCATCCGAATTTTCTGCTTAAAAAACCCTTTTCAAGGAAAACAAAAATCCTGCTAACTTATTTTCTTTAAGATTGTACGCCACTCCTATCGGATAAATATTTCCAGTAAATTTTATGTGTCAGGACCTGTTTTATCTGTCTATAGCCATGGTTCAATCCATACAGTTCTATATATCGCATAGTAATATTGTATTTGTTTGTCGGAGGTTTCGTGTTACTGGGTCCCGTGTCATAGGGGCGGAGCGATAGGGCAATTGGTGACTGGTTAATTGTCTGATACAATGTTACACCTCATCATTTTGTAACAAGTACTTGTTGTACTCGGATCACCCTGTGAATCTTATATATGTCATTACTGTCCGGTAACTATCCAACGCAGCACAATGTTTAAGTAGTTTATATAAAGTTATTTTAGCTCGATTGTGAAACGAAGTTCTTACAGCACAATTAATAACCAAATTCGTCTATCTGTCTAACTCCATAATATACATGTATGTTATTTAGTTTATAAATATTTATTTTAGCTCGATTGCGTAACAAGTTCTTATAACTTATATTAATCACTCCCGAGACCTAATTTCCAATGGAATCTATCACCACGAGAGAGAGGGAGAGAGAGAAGAGAGAGAAGAGAGAGAAGAGAGAGAAGAGAGAGAAGAGAGAAGAGAGTAAGTACCTTACAACTTATATTAATTACTCTCTAGACCTCATTTCTGATGGAATCCATCGCCACTAAGGAGAGGGAAGAGGCAACATGGAATTTAAATGACTTGCCTAAGGGCAATATGTATGTTGTTGAAGAAATATATCGCTATGTTACACTTTCAGTGGTATCCAAGGGTATGATGTACTTGTGTATAAACCCTCTAACCCAGCCGAGCCAAGTAGGATGATCGAAGTCTCCAAGGAAACCAGGCATATCATCTTTACAGCAGAGACTCACAACTTCCCAACAGGTAGGCGTAATCATATTCTCATTGAACATGGGTTTAACAGGGTCTACAAAGGGGACAGAGTGTAGTGGTTCTGTGATGTACACTGCAGGTACATGTATATAGATTTGTGACAGAGTGTAAGGGTTCTGTGATGTACACTGCAGGTACATGTATATAGATTTGTGACAGAGTGTAGGGGTTCTGTGATGTACACTGCAGGTACATGTATATAGAGTTGTGACATAGTGTAAGGGTTCTGTGATGTACACTACAGGTACATGTATATAGATTTGTGACATAGTGTAAGGGTTCTGTGATGTACACTACAGGTACATGTATATAGATTTGTGGCAGACAGAGTGTAGGGATACTGTGATTTACACTGCAGGTACATGTATATAGATTTGTGACGTAGGGAAGGGTTCTGTTATGTACACTGCAGGTACATGTATATAGATTTGTGACGTAGGGAAGGGGTTCTGTTATGTACACTGCAGGTACATGTATATAGATTTGTGGCAGAGTGTAGGGGTTCTGTGATGTACACTGCAGGTACATGTATATATATTTGTGACAGTAGGGATTCTGTGATGTACACTGCAGGTACATGTATATAGATTTGGGACAGAGTGTAGGAGTTCTGTGATGTACACTGCAGGTACATGTATATAGATTTGTGACAAGAGTGTAGGGGTTCTGTGATGTACACAGAGTGTAGGGGTTATGTGATGTACACTGCAGGTACATGTATATAGATTTGTGACAAGAGTGTAGGGGTTCTGTGATGTACACAGAGTGTAGGGGTTCTGTGATGTACACAGAGTGTAGAGGTTCTGTGATGTACACAGAATGTAGGGGTTCTGTGATGTGCACAGAGTGTAGGGGTTCTGTGATGTACACAGAGGGTAGGGGTTCTGTGATGTACACTGCAGGTACATGTATATAGATTTGTGACAAGAGTGTAGGGGTTCTGTGATGTACACTGCAGGTACATGTATATAGATTTGTGACAGAGTGTAGGGGTTCTGTGATGTACACTGCAGGTACATGTATATAGATTTGTGACAGACAGAGTGTAGGGATTATGTGGTGTACACTGCAGGTACATGTATATAGATTTGTGACAGACAGAGTGTAGGGGTTCTGTGATGTACACTGCAGGTACATGTATATAGATTTGTGACAGACAGAGTGTAGGGATTATGTGGTGTACACTGCAGGTACATGTATATAGATTTGTGACAGACAGAGTGTAGGGATTATGTGGTGTACACTGCAGGTACATGTATATAGATTTGTGACAGACAGAGTGTAGGGGTTCTGTGATGTACACTGCAGGTACATGTATATAGATTTGTGACAGACAGAGTGTAGGGATTATGTGGTGTACACTGCAGGTACATGTATATAGATTTGTGACAGACAGAGTGTAGGGATTATGTGGTGTACACTGCAGGTACATGTATATAGATTTGTGACAGACAGAGTGTAGGGATTATGTGGTGTACACTGCAGGTACATGTATATAGATTTGTGACAGAGTGTGGGGATTATGTGGTGTACACTGCAGGTACATGTATATAGATTTGTGACAGACAGAGTGTAGGGGTTCTGTGATGTACACTGCAGGTACATGTATATAGATTTGTGACAGACAGAGTGTAGGGATTATGTGGTGTACACTGCAGGTACATGTATATAGATTTGTGACAGACAGAGTGTAGGGATTATGTGGTGTACACTGCAGGTACATGTATATAGATTTGTGACAGACAGAGTGTAGGGATTATGTGGTGTACACTGCAGGTACATGTATATAGATTTGTGACAGAGTGTGGGGATTATGTGGTGTACACTGCAGGTACATGTATATAGATTTGTGACAGACAGAGTGTAGGGATTATGTGGTGTACACTGCAGGTACATGTATATAGATTTGTGACAGACAGAGTGTAGGGATTATGTGGTGTACACTGCAGGTACATGTATATAGATTTGTGTTTAGCATATATTTATAGGAATCATAAAGGGGATCGAATCGTACGCAGACATACAATGAGATACATGCATGTTTTATATAAATGGGCTTATGGTGAGAGATATACGCTGTTCAAGTTTAGGGGCTTATGGTGAGAGATATACGCTGTTCAAGTTTAGGGGCTTATGCTAAACATGTATTTGTGTGGATAGCCTCATTTCCAGGGGTAGAATCGTGGATGTACACTATGCAAAGAGTCCGCCTCCGTGGTCGAGTGGTTAATGTCGCTGACTTGTATACCACTGTAACCTATCATCACTGATGGTCACAGGTTTGAGCCCCGCTCAGACCGTGTCTCATTTATATGAAAAAGTTGGCAGTTTCTTACGGAGGTTGGTGCACCCAAGTACTGGTTAACCGTTGGAGCCTGCCCAGGAAAGGTGTTGTTAGGTAAGCTGCCCGCCGGCGATATAGCCCAAAATGGTGCTGATGCAGGCGTAAAACCCGAAATATAACATATAACACTATGCAAGGCTCATGGTGAGCATGTACTTCCTGGGTTGCCTCGTTTCCAGGGTCTAGTAAGGGGGGGGGGTAGGATCAGAGATAAACAGGGCTTGGGTTTCATGGTTTGTGGCTAGGCTAGACTGGAGGTTGGAAAAGATATGCACAGGGCTAGTCTTTCAAGCTGTACCTACAGGACACATTCCCCAAGGGCTATGGCAGGAATCGATGATTGAGCTTGTTTACCCTCGCCGCCGGCGAACCATATGGGCGAGCAGGAATCATAGGGGATCAGAGTATATTGTATGGGAGGTATGGCTCACGCAGCTGTAGTGTCACTGTCGACTCTGCCGTATCAACCCCACGTCCACTACAGTGTAGCGTCCCCCAGGGTAGCTGTTTAGGGCCCTGACTCTACTTGACTTATGCCGGAACATTGTTCAGTGTAATCCCTCAGTCAATTTCATTATATGGATTTGCAGATGATCACATAGCAAACAAAATGTTTAAACCAACATCTGAGGATAATGAAAAACAAGCTATCCAAGAACTTGAAAATTGTGCTTTAAACATCGATAACTGGATGAAGCAAAACAAACTCAAAATGAACTCATCAAAAACTGAATTCATCTTATTTGGGAGCAGACATCAACTAAAAAAATGCTCAGTAACAGAACTTAACGTTGCTAGTGACAATATCAAATCTGTGAGTTGTATAAGGTATCTTGGTGCATATTTAGACGAGAATCTCAGTTTTAAAGATCACATCAAACGAAAATGTCAGACCGCAATGTTCAATTTTCTCAGAATAAAAAATATTAGAAAATACCTTACCAAAGAAGCACTTGTCATCTTGCATCTGGATTATTGCAATGGAATTCTATTTGGTGTTCCCAAATGTGATATCAAAAAAATGCAAAGAATACAAAATATGTGCGCTAAACTTGTTTTAAAGCTCAGGAAATATGATAGTTCAAAACAAGCACTGTACCAACTTCACTGGCTTCCCATCAGAGCCAGAATTGAATTCAAAATTCTTACTGTAATGTATAACTGTTCAAAAGGCCATGCCCCTGCGTATCTTACCGAGTTATTAATTGAAAAGGTACCAAGACGTAGATTAAGATCTTCAGATGTTACTGGTTGTTATGAGGTACCGTATAACAAACAAAAAACATTTGGTGACAGGAGCTTCAAAACAGTAGGGCCACAGCTATGGAACACTTTACCTGTAGATTTGAGAAACTTGGATTCTGTAGAAATGTTTAAGAAACACCTTAAAACATTGTTCTTCAGAAAATTTTATTCATGGTTTTAAAACATTCATGTATTGACAGACTGAACAGGATAGTTGTAGAATTAGTGTAGTGTTAAAAAAGGTTTTAGAAACAATGATATAATTTACCAAAGATTATGCTTATAATAATGATTGATCAAATATGTGTTATTGTGTGGTAACATAATTATTTTTAGACCAATGTCTTTTTGTAAATAACGAGAATTTTGTTCAGGTTTTTAT
Organism: Archivesica marissinica; assembly: GCA_014843695.1. Classification (NCBI taxonomy): domain Eukaryota; kingdom Metazoa; phylum Mollusca; class Bivalvia; order Venerida; family Vesicomyidae; genus Archivesica; species Archivesica marissinica. The sequence goes on from CM026391.1 coordinate 14,850,663, forward strand.
GTAAGTACATGTCTATATATTTATTTTACTTCTATTGTACAACGCCAGTGAATATACTATGTGAAAATTAGGCGTTTTATCAAATTAAACAGTTTCAGTAACAGTTTCAGTTTCATGTTGAACATGTTGTATTTACAGGAGTTGCCCCGTTCCCGGGGGCTACGACGGGAACTGGAGGTAGGATCCGAGATGTACAATGTACAGGGAGAGGGGCCCATGTAGGGGCAGGTACAGCTGGCTATTGTTTTGGAAACCTCAATATTCCAGGTGTGTAGCTTATTCACCTCAATATTCCAGGTTTGTTAGTTATTCACCTCAATATTCCAGGTTTGTTGGTTATTCACCTCAATGTCCCAGGTTGGTTGGTTATTCATGACAATATCCCAGGTGTGTAGATTATTCACCTCAATGTCCCAGGTTGGTTGATTATTCATGACCATATCCCAGTTGCGTAGATTATTCACCTCAATGTCCCAGGTTGGTCATTCATGACAATATCCCAGGTATGTAGATTATTCACCTCAATGTCCCAGGTTGGTTGGTTGGTTATTCATCTCAATATCCCAGGTATGTAGATTATTCACCTCAATGTCCCAGGTTGGTTAGTTGGTTATTCATGACCATATCCCAGTTGTGTGGATTATTCACCCCAATGTCTCAGGTTGGTTGGTTGGTTATTCATGACCATATCCCAGTTGTGTGGATTATTCACCTCAATGTCCCAGGTTGGTTGATTGGTTATTCATGACCATATACCAGTTGTCTGGATTATTCACCTCAATGTCCCAGGTTAGTTGGTTATTCATGACCATATCCCAGTTGTGTGGATTATTCACCTCAATGTCCCAGGTTGGTTGGTTATTCATGACCATATCCCAGTTGTGTAGATTATTCACCTCAATGTCCCAGGTTGGTTAGTTGGTTATTCATGACCATATCCCAGTTGTGTGGATTATTCACCCCAATGTCTCAGGTTGGTTGGTTGGTTATTCATGACCATATCCCAGTTGTGTGGATTATTCACCTCAATGTCCCAGGTTGGTTGATTGGTTATTCATGACCATATACCAGTTGTCTGGATTATTCACCTCAATGTCCCAGGTTAGTTGGTTATTCATGACCATATCCCAGTTGTGTGGATTATTCACCTCAATGTCCCAGGTTGGTTGGTTATTCATGACCATATCCCAGTTGTGTAGATTATTCACCTCAATGTCCCAGGTTGGTTGGTCAATCATGACCATATCCCAGGTGTGTGGATTATTCACCTCAATGTCCCAGGTTAGTTGGTTATTCATGACCATATCCCAGTTGTGTGGATTATTCACCTCAATATCCCAGGTTAGTTGGTTATTCATGACCATATCCCAGTTGTGTGGATTATTCACCTCATTGTCCCAGGTTGGTTGGTTATTCATGACCATATCCCAGTTGTGTGGATTATTCACCTCAATATCCCAGGTTAGTTGGTTATTCATGACCATATCCCAGGTGTGTGGATTATTCACCTCAATGTCCCAGGTTAGTTGGTTATTCATGACCATATCCCAGTTGTGTGCATTATTCACCTCAATGTCCCAGGTTAGTTGGTTATTCATGACCATATCCCAGTTGTGTGGATTATTCACCTCAATATCCCAGGTTAGTTGGTTATTCATGACCATATCCCAGGTGTGTGGATTATTCACCTCAATATTCCAGGTTAGTTGGTTATTCATGACCATATCCCAGTTGTGTGGATTATTCACCTCAATATCCCAGGTTAGTTGGTTATTCATGACCATATCCCAGTTGTGTGGATTATTCACCTCATTGTCCCAGGTTAGTTGGTTATTCATGACCATATCCCAGTTGTGTGGATTATTCACCTCAATGTCCCAGGTTAGTTGGTTATTCATGACCATATCCCAGGTGTGTGGATTATTCACCTCAATGTCCCAGGTTAGTTGGTTATTCATGACCATATCCCAGTTGTGTGGATTATTCACCTCAATGTCCCAGGTTAGTTGGTTATTCATGACCATATCCCAGTTGTGTGGATTATTCACCTCAATATCCCAGGTTAGTTGGTTATTCATGACCATATCCCAGTTGTGTGGATTATTCACCTCAATGTCCCAGGTTAGTTGGTTATTCATGACCATATCCCAGTTGTGTGGATTATTCACCTCAATATCCCAGGTTAGTTGGTTATTCATGACCATATCCCAGTTGTGTGGATTATTCACCTCAATGTCCCAGGTTAGTTGGTTATTCATGACCATATCCCAGGTGTGTGGATTATTCACCTCATTGTCCCAGGTTAGTTGGTTATTCATGACCATATCCCAGTTGTGTAGATTATTCACCTCAATGTCCCAGGTTGGTTGGTCATTCATGACCATATCCCAGGTGTGTGGATTATTCACCTCAATGTCCCAGGTTAGTTGGTTATTCATGACCATATCCCAGTTGTGTGGATTATTCACCTCAATATCCCAGGTTAGTTGGTTATTCATGACCATATCCCAGTTGTGTGGATTATTCACCTCAATATCCCAGGTTAGTTGGTTATTCATGACCATATCCCAGGTGTGTGGATTATTCACCTCAATGTCCCAGGTTGGTTGGTTATTCATGACCATATCCCAGTTGTGTGGATTATTCACCTCAATGTCCCAGGTTAGTTGGTTATTCATGACCATATCCCAGTTGTGTGGATTATTCACCTCAATATCCCAGGTTAGTTGGTTATTCATGACCATATCCCAGTTGTGTGGATTATTCACCTCAATATCCCAGGTTAGTTGGTTATTCATGACCATATCCCAGGTGTGTGGATTATTCACCTCAATGTCCCAGGTTGGTTGGTTATTCATGACCATATCCCAGTTGTGTGGATTATTCACCTCAATGTCCCAGGTTAGTTGGTTATTCATGACCATATCCCAGTTGTGTGGATTATTCACCTCAATGTCCCAGGTTAGTTGGTTATTCATGACCATATCCCAGTTGTGTGGATTATTCACCTCAATATCCCAGGTTAGTTGGTTATTCATGACCATATCCCAGTTGTGTGGATTATTCACCTCAATGTCCCAGGTTAGTTGGTTATTCATGACCATATCCCAGTTGTGTGGATTATTCACCTCAATATCCCAGGTTAGTTGGTTATTCATGACCATATCCCAGTTGTGTGGATTATTCACCTCAATATCCCAGGTTAGTTGGTTATTCATGACCATATCCCAGTTGTGTGGATTATTCACCTCAATGTCCCAGGTTAGTTGGTTATTCATGACCATATCCCAGTTGTGTGGATTATTCACCTCAATGTCCCAGGTTAGTTGGTTATTCATGACCATATCCCAGTTGTGTGGATTATTCACCTCAATGTCCCAGGTTAGTTGGTTATTCATGACCATATCCCAGTTGTGTGGATTATTCACCTCAATGTCCCAGGTTAGTTGGTTATTCATGACCATATCCCAGTTGTGTGGATTATTCACCTCAATATCCCAGGTTAGTTGGTTATTCATGACCATATCCCAGTTGTGTGGATTATTCACCTCAATATCCCAGGTTAGTTGGTTATTCATGACCATATCCCAGTTGTGTGGATTATTCACCTCAATATCCCAGGTTAGTTGGTTATTCATGACCATATCCCAGTTGTGTGGATTATTCACCTCAATGTCCCAGGTTAGTTGGTTATTCATGACCATATCCCAGTTGTGTGGATTATTCACCTCAATATCCCAGGTTAGTTGGTTATTCATGACCATATCCCAGTTGTGTGGATTATTCACCTCAATGTCCCAGGTTAGTTGGTTATTCATGACCATATCCCAGTTGTGTGGATTATTCACCTCAATATCCCAGGTTAGTTGGTTATTCATGACCATATCCCAGTTGTGTGGATTATTCACCTCAATGTCCCAGGTTGGTTGGTTATTCATGACCATATCCCAGTTGTGTGGATTATTCACCTCAATGTCCCAGGTTAGTTGGTTATTCATGACCATATCCCAGTTGTGTGGATTATTCACCTCAATGTCCCAGGTTAGTTGGTTATTCATGACCATATCCCAGTTGTGTGGATTATTCACCTCAATGTCCCAGGTTAGTTGGTTATTCATGACCATATCCCAGTTGTGTGGATTATTCACCTCAATGTCCCAGGTTAGTTGGTTATTCATGACCATATCCCAGTTGTGTGGATTATTCACCTCAATGTCCCAGGTTAGTTGGTTATTCATGACCATATCCCAGTTGTGTGGATTATTCACCTCAATGTCCCAGGTTAGTTGGTTATTCATGACCATATCCCAGTTGTGTGGATTATTCACCTCAATGTCCCAGGTTAGTTGGTTATTCATGACCATATCCCAGTTGTGTGGATTATTCACCTCAATGTCCCAGGTTAGTTGGTTATTCATGACCATATCCCAGTTGTGTGGATTATTCACCTCAATGTCCCAGGTTAGTTGGTTATTCATGACCATATCCCAGTTGTGTGGATTATTCACCTCAATGTCCCAGGTTAGTTGGTTATTCATGACCATATCCCAGTTGTGTGGATTATTCACCTCAATATCCCAGGTTAGTTGGTTATTCATGACCATATCCCAGTTGTGTGGATTATTCACCTCAGTATCACGGATTATTCAACAAGCATGGATGGAATGTTTAAGCACTTGGGCAATAAGAAACTGCTCGACTTGTATCATTTGATCACTAATTGGTTTCCTGACAAGCGTGTTAATAAATTGTCCTCAGTTCCTTATCCTTTTCTGGATACTTTGCCGTGATCTGACAGTAGGTCTTGTCTGTATTGTTTATAGCTTCAGCTTATTTGAATGTTGAGTAGCTATTTATAAGAAAATCTTCAAGAGAGACTCTCTACTTACAGTGTTTGTACGAGGGATGTCCATTAAGTTACACCCGTGATATTTATTTTAGCTTGATTGCGAAACTAGTTCCTACAACTTATATTAATCACTCTTGAGACCTCATTCCTGAAGGAATCCATCACCACGAGGGAGAGAGAAGAGGCAATGTGGAATTTAAATGCCTTGCTTGCAGTTTTAGCGTCTACCATATAATCCAAGAAGTACCTGCTACTGACAGTGATGACGTCATTTGCAAACAAAACCTGGAAATAGGGTGATTGATGATAACAGTAACCCAGGGATAATGTCAATGTGTGAGAGTAACCTAGGGATAATGTGAGAGTAACCCAGGGATAATGTCAATGTGTGAGAGTAACCCAGGGATAATGTGAGAGTAACCCAGGGATAATGTCAATGTGTGAGAGTAACCCAGGGATAATGTGAGAGTAACCCAGGGATAATGTCAATGTGTGAGAGTAACCCAGGGATAATGTCAATGTGTGAGAGTAACCCAGGGATAATGTGAGAGTAACCCAGGGATAATGTCTATGTGTTAGAGTAACCCAGGGATAATGTCTATGTGTTAGAGTAACCCAGGGATAATGTCTATGTGTTAGAGTAACCCAGGGATAATGTCAATGTGTGAGAGTAACCCAGGGATAATGTCTATGTGTTAGAGTAACCCAGGGATAATGTCAATGTGTGAGAGTAACCCAGGGATAATGTCAATGTGTTAGTGTTAGAGTAACCCAAGGATAATGTCAATGTATGAGAGTAACCCAGGGATAATGTCAATGTGTGAGAGTAACCCAGGGATAATGTCAATGTGTTAGTGTGAGAGTAACCCAGGGATAATGTCTATGTGTGAGAGTAACCCAGGGATAATGTCAATGTGTTAGAGTAACCCAGGGATAATGTCAATGTGTTAGAGTAACCCAGGGATAATGTCAATGTGTGAGAGTAACCCACGGATAATGTCTATGTGTGAGAGTAACCCAGGTATAATGTCAATGTGTTAGTGTGAGAGTAACCCAGGGATAATGTCTATGTGTTAGAGTAACCCAGGGATAATGTCAATGTGTGAGAGTAACCCAGGGATAATGTCAATGTGTGAGAGTAACCCACGGATAATGTCTATGTGTGAGAGTAACCCAGGGATAATGTCTATGTGTGAGAGTAACCCAGGGATAATGTCAATGTGTTAGTGTGAGAGTAACCCAGGGATAATGTCTATGTGTGAGAGTAACCAGGGATAATGTCTATGTGTGAGAGTAACCCAGGGATAATGTCTATGTGTGAGAGTAACCCAGGGATAATGTCAATGTGTGAGAGTAACCCACGGATAATGTCTATGTGTTAGAGTAACCCAGGGATAATGTCTATGTGTGAGAGTAACCCAGGGATAATGTCTATGTGTGAGAGTAACCCAGGGATGATGTCAATGTGTGAGAGTAACCCAGGGATAATGTCTATGTGTTAGAGTAACCCAGGGATAATGTCAATGTGTTAGAGTAACCCAGGGATAATGTCTATGTGTGAGAGTAACCCAGGGATAATGTCTATGTGTGAGAGTAACCCAGGGATAATGTCAATGTGTTAGAGTAACCCAGGGATGATGTCAATGTGTGAGAGTAACCCAGGGATAATGTCAATGTGTGAGAGTAACCCACGGATAATGTCTATGTGTTAGAGTAACCCAGGGATAATGTCTATGTGTGAGAGTAACCCAGGGATAATGTCAATGTGTGAGAGTAACCCAGGGATAATGTCAATGTGTGAGAGTAACCCAGGGATAATGTCTATGTGTTAGAGTAACCCAGGGATAATGTCAATGTGTGAGAGTAACCCAGGGATAATGTCAATGTGTGAGAGTAACCCAGGGATAATGTGAGAGTAACCCAGGGATAATGTGAGAGTAACCCAGGGATAATGTCAATGTGTTAGAGTAACCCAGGGATAATGTATCTCTCAGCTTTCAATTCAATTTACTTGTTGAACACCCCTCTTCCTTTTAATGCATTTTAAATGGATAAATTTAAAGATCTCTGTTGTCAACTGTTACTTACTTTTCCATTCTGTGCATTGAAAGTATGTATACTCCAGGGTTGTATTTCATAATAATTCCGGTGGAAATATTCCTGTACTAAGTGCTAACTGATTTATGTATACATATTTTGTGTTTATTTTAAGGATTTGTCGCCAGAATATGTTCAACACCATAAAATATATACCATTAATCTGTTCTCGAGACATTTACTGAAAAATTTAGCAAAAATACAAAAACCATGTGTTTTACAATAGGATGGGTGCAAGACAGTTTTATATATACATATTTTTTATATTTTGAAAGGATTTGTCTGGCGAAATCTGCTCAATAGCTTAAAATATCTTGATCATATTCTTGGAAAAGATGTGGGCTAGAGACGTTAATGGAACGGAAGATTAGATCATGGTTTTTAAATGCATTGCAAAGTGACAACTTTAAAATGGTTTAATCTTTCCTTTAATCCATCAATATTGAAACATATATTCAAAACCACAGTGACAAGACACCTAAATGTTCATTGTCTATTCACTCTGCCTACGATGGATTTCATTAGGTATGATGTCTCGAGAGTGATTAATTTAATGTGCCTACGCAGTCCAGTCGATTTAAAATAAATTTGTATAAACACATTTTTTAAAAATCAATATTGATGATATTCTTTAACTTATGTAGGGTTATTTCTAGAATGAAATGACAGGCCGTCCCGCCCTGTCCCTTTATTAGCCCCGCCCATTTGCCCCATTTAAACCGTCATTTTGCCATTTTTTAAATTTTTTTTTTAATATATATATTTGTTTTATTGTTTTATATAGGCTTCAGGTGAGAGCTTCTGGCGGGCAGACCTATATAAAGTCCGCCTCCGTGGTAGAGTGGTTAAGGTCGCTGACTTGTATACCACTGTAACCTATCATCACTGATGGTCATGGGTTCGAGCCCCGCTCAGACCGTGTTTTATTTATATGAAAAAGTTGGCAGTTTCTTACGGAGGTTGGTGCACCCAATTACTGGTTAGCCGCTGGAGCCTGCCCAGGAAAGGTGTTGTTAGGTAAACTGCCCGCCAGCGATATAGCCCAAAAATGGTGCTGATGCTGAAACCCGAAATATAAAATATAAAGACCTATCTAAACTAGACTAAGCCATAACTTGTCTGTCCGTTTCACCAATATATACTGCCATACTGCATTGTCTTTGATCAAGTATAATTAGCTGTCAATCACCGTGAGTTACTAAAACTGTCTTTGGGGTATCCCCAAAATACCCCCTTTGGCACCTACCTCTTTCATGGCTCAAAATGCACCCTGCCTCTTTTCTGACCCACCCATTGAACAGACCAGCCTGGAAGGCTACCAACAATCCCAGTAAATATGAGATGTTTTGTATTCAGTTTGTATACAACTGTACATATACAGTCAAATCTGTCTTAAGCAGCCAGCCAAGGGAATCACAGAAAGTGGCTGCTTAACACAGATGGCTGCTTAATAGAGGTCAAATGTATAATAAAACAACACATTGGGTAGCTGGAAACTGGCTGCTTAATACAGGGTGGTTGCTTAATAGAGGTGACCACTAACACAGGTTTGACTGTAGTAACCTTTATTCCTCAGTTCTGACTACATGTGTGCAGGACTTTTTAATTGGCTTCCTCTGTTTTCTTTGTGGTTTCCTTTGCACCACATGCTACATGTAATAATTTGAATCCGTTTTCTCATCTTATATATATCCATCTCCGTGGCCCAGTGGTTAAGGCATCCGCCTACGGAGCGGGAGGTCGAAGGTTCGAATCTCGTCAGGGGTTCGTTCTGATATGGCCGGTTGGTGAGCCGCCAGCTAGTTAAATAATGGTTACCGATTGCCTACCAGCCTGGCGCCTGGCATACAAGCATAGGATTCGGGAAGTACTGATGTTCATAAAAAGAGGTGTCTCATAAGTCAGAAATGACTGGCCCTTTAAATAGGGGTGACACTATAATAAACAAACACTTTACTTTACTTTTTTTTTTATTAAATCTTGACAGATACCACCCTACAGTATATCCATACTTCACTATGACATTTTTCTATCAATTAATTAATATGATTTTGATAAAATCACTTTACTGCAATATTGATTAGGTAACAGTAAAAACAAAGGATTCCAATTAAAAGGACCAATATATATTTCAATCATTCTCTGACAAGGGAGGTAATAGAAGAACAGGGATCATTCTAGAGGGCGATGTGGGCGAAATAGTCGCCCTAGGGACCCTGACTTCGCCCTCTGGGGGCCCCACTTCTCCCTAAAAATTTGTTTTTTGTTTTTACGATTTTCAAACAAAACATTGTCTAGTAAGATACACTGGCCCATTATAAAGCACTCCTATTCAAATGTTGTATTTAATGGTTGTACTGTGCATTTTAACCCTATTTTGCAGAAGTATATTAAAGAACACCATTTAAGGAAGCGATCATGCACTTTCTCACTTCTCCCAAAAATTCTGACCTAGAATGAACCCTGATATATATGTCGTGGAATTTCCATAATATAGATCCAGAGTTTTCAGTTACAAGTTAGAAAATCACATTCATTTCAACTATTTATAGCCTTTATTTTACCCAGCATGCTAGGCGGTAACACAGTGTTGTATTAAATGATTCATTTGAAAACTTGCATTTTTACAGGTTATGCTCTGCCGTGGGAAGACAGTACGTTCGACTACCCTGCAAATTTTGCTTCACCCCTTGAGATAGCGATTGGAGCCAGCAACGGGGCATCTGATTATGGCAACAAGTTTGGGGAGCCGGTGTTGGCAGGGTTTGCCCGCTCGTTTGGCATGGAGGTTGTGGAAGGGGACCGGAGGGAGTATGTCAAACCAATCATGTTCAGTGCTGGTATAGGTCAGCTAGACGGCTCGCATGTCGTCAAACACATAGCAAGCAAAGGTACAGTAACAAGTGCTGGTATAGGTCAGCTAGACAGCTTGCATGTCGTCAAACACATAGCAAGCAAAGGTACAGTAACAAGTGCTGGTATAGGTCAGCTAGACGGCTCGCATGTCGTCAAACACATAGCAAGCAAAGGTACAGTAACAAGTGCTGGTATAGGTCAGCTAATCGGCCCATCCCACAGGTCGTCAAACACATAGCAAGCAAAGGTACAGTAACATTGACAAGACTTTCAGTAGGTGTCGTCTGGGGGACTCGCATGTCATCTGACACATAGTAGAGCTATGCGGTTATGGAATTTGGCCCCCTGTTTCGGTTATTCTTTAATAAATAAAATTGAGTCTAGTTTCCTGTTTATTTCCAAAATGAGAATAAAATAAGCAAACAATAAAAAATAAATGAGTAAAAATCAATCTCTCTCAACTGTAATAGAAAACGAAATACTGGGGCGGGAAGCTGTGTGGGAAGCTATATGGCGTTTAACAGAGTAATGGGTTAACCATGATTTTCTTTTTAGGCGTAATAAGATTTATAATAAGTTTAAACTGTATTTATTTTACAGCGATTGCGAAGCAAGTTTTAACAACTTATATTAATCACTCTTGTTGACGCGGATGAAAGCGTATATATGTCATTTGTGTGGGAGGAAACCGGAGTACCCGGAGAAAGCCCACCTGTCCGATCTGGCGACCACCGTACCATCTCACATACTTCCCGGTCCGAGGATTGAACCCGGGTTGCATTGGTGAGTAGCGAGCGCTCTAACCACTGCGCTAATCGGACATGTTTATAATACAGTACGGTTGTCTTTAAAGGTATGGAAGTTGCTAAAGTTGGTGGCCCCGTTTATCGTATTGGTGTAGGAGGGGGAGCAGCTTCTTCGGTACAGGTTCAAGGGGACAACAAGGCTGAACTCGACTTCGGGGCTGTGCAACGAGGAGACGCAGAGATGGAACAGAAGTTGAATCGTCTAATACGCGCTTGTGTGGAAATGGGTGAAAATAATCCAATAGCCAGTATCCATGACCAGGGCGCTGGTGGAAATGGTATGTAGATTAGGATGTGAATGTATGTATGTTTCATGTATATGTTTCCTAGATCGCCACATCATGATTTCAACTTTACGCAATGTCTTTATTTTGCTCGCTAGCGGTGAAAACAATGGTCAATATGTCATTCTAGTTCTAATGAAATTCCATGAAAGGAGTGTGGGAGTCCTTGAGTTTTCCGTTGCACTTAAGAAAAACACATGAATTGTCGTCTGCTACCAGATTGCTATATATGTCGAAATTTACATAATTATTTTTATGATAAATAACTACCAGATTGCTATATATGTCGAAATTTACATAATTATTTTTATGATAAATAACTACCAGATTGCTATATATGTCGAAATTTACATAATTATTTTTATGATAAATAACTACCAGATTGCTATATATGTCGAAATTTACATAATTATTTTTATGATAAATAACTACCAGATTGCTATATATGTCGAAATTTACATAATTATTGTTATGATAAATATGAGATAAATAACTACCAGATTGCTATATACAGTCAAACCTGTGAACAAAGACCGGCCTTGGGAAATAGGCAAAGTGGTCTTTGTTCAGAGGTGGTCTTTATTCGGAGGGTCATCAATCATGATCTTCATATACAATCACGGGCTCTCTTTTCTTACTAATGTTAAACTGTACTGTGTAGAAAGAAATAGCAGGTATATGTATCATGTTATCATTTTTAATAAATAATGTACAATGTATTGTAGTCTTTAAAATTTATACAGTTGATATTAGCACATAATGAAGTATCTTATGATTATCTTATCTAGTGAAAAAAGTCACTGATTTTCGTTTGTTTAGAACAACTGTCTGTTTTCATTGTGTGACTTGTGCGTCTTCTGGTTTGACTTGGCATTAGTCCGAATTTTCTCAATCCGAAAATATGCAACTACAGAGGAAATGAATAATAGCCCATCACGACCTGTATAGAACCAACGACGGTACAAGGCAATTTAAAGTAGCACATGTTTTTGCAGACGTAGAGAAAATTCACTAGAAATATTTTATCATATCAGTTTTTTATCATATCATTTTGTAATTTGATTTTTACAGCCGTGGTTTTCCATGTGTGCGTGTTACGTTAGAGTTACATCCCTTAGTATACACTCGATATGGGCTTTATATTTGTTTCAAAGATTTAATCGAATAAATGTTTGGCAAATCTGGATAATTCTAATAGGTAGATTCATTATAATATATTTACCAGTCATGCTTGCACATAGCGCAACTGTAATGCGGTCTTTGGAGCGCTTTCCACCAGCACAGTCTTCTCCTTATTTCATCATTTACAAATTGTTAGTTAACAAAAGTGTGATTACTCAATTAAGAGCCGATGTCGATAATTATGCATACTCTTTTTAAGATTAGAACTGGTAACAAACAAATATGTAATCAAGTGACCTAATCAAACATGCCGATAATCCAGTGGGGACATACCACTTGGCTAATTGTCTACAAATTGATGCACTAACGACCATATATTTTTCACACCTTTGATTGTGACCGATGATGACATGCGGCCGTTGTTCGGGGTTAATTTTGGCTTAGTTTGGAATGCTTTTGACTTGTCGCGGTCGGCAGGTGGTCGTTATTCACGGCCTTTTAAAGAACGATTATGGACGGGGGGGAATTGAACTGGCCGTTGTTGACAGGTGGTCGCTATTAAGAGGTGGTCGTTAGCACAGGTTTGACTGTATGTCGAAATTTACATAATTATTTTTATGATAAATAACTACCAGATTGCTATATATGTCGAAATTTACATAATTATTTTTATGATAAATATGAGATAAATACTCGGTACTAAGCAATGGTGATGTGTCGTGCTTAAGAACACACTACATAGATATTTGGCCCCAAGGTTATAAAACTTTTCTCAGATCTCAAACTCTAGCTTAAGGAATTTGATTGGTTGAGTGTGAGTTTTACACCCAGCAGAACCAATCAGAAGCTTGAGTCCAAGTTTGAGATTGGAGAAAAGTTTTATAGCCTCGGGACCTGACCAAGAAACTAAGCTACAGTAAAACCCCTATAATAAGACCACCTATGGGACTTCCAAAAAGTGGTCTTATTAGTGGGGTGGTATCTGTATCGAGTTTGGTCAAGAAGACCAATATAAAATAATGTTCAATTAGCAGGTTCAGTGGTCGGTCACACAGCAAACCTTCTTCCTTAGATTGTAGCACCCCCCCTTCTCCTCAAGGATCCAACTCAAAAAAATTGGATTCATAGTAGCTTGTTTTCATTAAATATTTCTGCCCACTGAATAAGTTAATCACACATTTTGTTCCACCCCTCTCAGGCTATCCTATATTTATTCATTCAGAATTTGTTTGAAGTTTTACTAATTAATTTACCTGTGTCTTTCCAATGCAGAACTTTTCTGGTAGTTGTCTCTGGCTCTTACCAGGACTTTCATTTATTAAGTTAATTTTCTCTTTAAGAGAAGTTCTTTGCGTTTACGGTCCATGCTTATTCTATAAATGCAAAATGTGATATGAAACATACTCTTAATGATAATCGTTTATTGTCCAACACTCGAGGAGATCAATCAATCCAATATCGCAAAGATTAGCAAACAAAAAGAAGTAATTATCTATTAATAGAAACACATAATACCTACCTTGTGTTTTACAGTTTTTACTCCAGACAATATACAAAAGATTAAAAGCAATCAAAACCAATCATTTACAATCAACACTTCCGTGTTTATCTCACTTAACCTTGACCAATACAATACCATAATTGTCGTAAAACTGGGACATAATTAAAAATGTTTTATCATGTCAGGTGCGATCAATGAAAGTGAGAAAATCGCCCGCGGTCGTATTAGGGGTTCAATTAGCATAGGATTAATGGCATTTGTCTGAATTAACTGGTCGTATTACGGAATAACGGGGTGGTCTGGTTATCGGGGTCAACGACCATTGACATATATAGTGAAATATTCCGTTCTGGAAAAAATCGTTCGCAATAGCGGGGTGGTCTCGAAATCGGGGTGGTCGCATAGAGGGTTTTTACTGTACTTCATAACTGACATAACTTAATTATTTATAGTTTTTTGTAGATATGTAGGAATGTGTTTGTATGGGTGTAAGGCGGGTTGGGGAATGGCATGTGTGGAGGGGGTTTGGTATGGGTGTAAGGCGGGGGGGATTGGCATGTGGAGGGGGTTTGGTATGGGTGTAAGGCGGGGGGGATTTGGTATGGGTGTAAGGCGGGGGGGATTGGCATGTGGAGGAGTGGGACCAGATGTGTGGAGGGGGTTGGTATGGGTGTAAGGCGGGGGATTGGCATGTGGAGGAGTGGACCAGATGTGTGGAGGGGTTTGGTATGGGTGTAAGGCGGGGGGAATGGCATGTGGAGGAGTGGACCAGATGTGGAAGGGTTGGTATGGGTGTAAGGCGGGGGGAATGGTATGTGGAGGAGTGGACCAGATGTTTGGAGGGGTTTGGTATGGTGTAAGGCAGGGGGAATGGCATATGGAGTGGACCAGATGTGTGGAGGGGGTTGGTATGGGTGTAAGGCGGGGGATGACATGTGGAGGAGTGGACCAGATGTGTGGAGGGGTTTGGTATGGTGTAAGGCGGGGGAATTGGCATGTGGAGGAGTGGGACCAGATGTGTGGAAGGGGTTGGTATGGGTGTACGGCAGGGGAATGGCATGTGGAGGAGTGGACCAGATGTGTAGGGGGTTTGGTATGGGTGTAAGGCGTGGGGAATGGCATGTGGAGGGGACCAGATGTGTGGAGGGGGTTTGGTATGGGTGTAAGGCGGGGGGGAATGGCATATGGAGGAGTGGACCAGATGTGTGTAGGGGGTTGGTATGGGTGTAAGGCGGGGGGAATGACATGTGGAGGAGTGGACCAGATGTGTGGAGGGGGTTTGGTATGGGTGTAAGGCGGGGGAATTGCATGTGGAGGAGTGGGACCAGATGTGTGGAAGGGTTGGTATGGGTGTAAGGCAGGGGGAATGGCATGTGGAGGAGTGGACCAGATGTGTGGAGGGGGTTTGTATGGGTGTAAGGCATGGGGATGGCATGTGGAGGAGTGGACCATGTGTTGGAGGGGGTTTGGTATGGGTGTAAGGCGGGGGGGAATGGCATGTAGAGGAGTGGACCAGATGTGTGGAGGGGGTTTGGTATGGGTGTAAGGCGGGGGGAATGGCATGTGTAAGGCGGGGGTGATTGGCATGTGGAGGAGTGGGACTAGATGTGTGGAGGGGGTTGGCTTTGTATGGTTTACTCGTACCCCTTTTGTATTGTATCCATAGAAAAAATATTCCTTTATACTGTATACAATCTAAAACGGTATATATATATATATAGAACCTGAGTGAGAAGTGGGATACAGCAGAACACCTTTTTTCCCTAACAGGACAGATTTTCTACCATTAAGACTGCTGAATTGCTTGAATTATTTTTTGGAAACATTATTTTCCAAATTTTCAAAAAACAAAAAAGCGCCATTTACAATTAAGAATACAATTAAAACCTACGGGTGGCTCCAATTAATTTTTGCCCAGTGTGGGCCGTGACTATGATAAATTCACTTTGGATGGCAATCTTCATGGAAGTGAGAACATACAAACCGACTGTAGCTCTCTCCATGTTTAGCTGCTTCGTTCATTGTTTTTGCAGGCAATGTATTGAAGGAGATTGTTGAGCCAGCCGGTGCCGTGATTCGTGCCTCAGACTTCAAGCTCGGGGACCCAACCATCAGCATCCTGGAGCTGTGGGGAGCCGAGTATCAGGAGACCAATGCTATACTGCTAGCACGTGATCACATGCCGGTACTCGAGAAAATTGGACAGAGGGAACGTTGCCCGGTATCATTTGTTGGCACGGTGACGGGCAATGGTAAGGTAAGGGAAGAAGTTTCAAACAGTGACATTAATCATGTTTGTCCATATGATGCAGCAAGCCTCCACTATATATCAGGGATCATTCTAGAGGGCGATGTGGGCGAAATAGTCGCCCTAGGAACCCTGACTTCGCCCTATGGGGCCCCCACTTCTCCTTAAAAAATGTTTATTTTTTTGGTTTTTACGATTTTCAAACAAAATTTTGTCTAGATCGTAAGATAAACTGGCCCATTATAAAGCACTGCTTCTATTCAAATGTTGTATTTAATGGTTGTAGTGTGCATTTTAACCCTATTTTGCAGAAGTATATTAAAGAACACCATTTAAGGAAGCGAACACGCGCTTTCTCACTTCTCCCGAAAATTCTGACCTAGAATGAACCCTGATATATACAGTCAAACCTGTGCTAAGCAGCCAGCAAAGGGAATCACAGAAAGTGGCTGCTTCGCATAGGTGACTGCTTAATAGAGATCAATTGTACAATTGTACAATAAAGCAACATAATGGTAATCGGAAAACTGGCTGCTTAATACAGGTTGGCTGCTTAATGGCAGTGACCACTAACACATGGTTGACTGTAGACCTATTGCACCAAACAGACGTGTACATCACTAGAATTTGTCAGTTGTTGTCAACAACCTAAACAGATTCCTGCTTGTAAATTCTTTCTACATCATGACACAATGTTCGTCTTTCAGATACGCTTAGAAGATTTTCAAGCAAAACTTGAACTGGAAGAAACATGCAGTAAAAGTAAAAAACAAAAGCAGGAAAATACTGCTGCAGAAAATGATACAGCCAATGACGGGAATGGTGATGATCATGTGACAAATCAATTAGCCAATGGGAAGATTCCAAGTGGGCATGTGACAAAAACAGCAACCACTGAGATTGATTCAAATATTAGTCATGTTATGACCGGATCAGGCGATGGTCTTGCAGAAACAGAATCCAATGTAGACCACAGAAGTTATCCAGTTGACTTGGAACTTGAACATGTTCTTGGAAAAATGCCTCAAAAGGTGAAGTATAATGGGTTTTTTTATACATTTATTTATCGTCACCCACTGGTTAAACGGGGTGGCCATCCCCAGAAATATTTCAGTCATATTATTTTTTTGGAAGATAGTGCAGGACTGGAGCGTCCATTCGGGTTATCCCTGGTTCTTCTACATGCCCGGTGTATAGCACAATACATGAGACATTATTAATAGTCCCATCTGAAAGATTGTTATTAGGGTCAGACGGGGGGGGGGGGATTGAGGTTTGATGGATCCCTGTATTTGCAGTCCCAATAAGTTAACCGCTGGACCACTGACCTGTCTATTGCTATTGTATGTCTGTCTGTAATGAGGTATGCATGTATTCAAGTATTCCATTGTCCTATTGTGTGGATAAAACATTGAACTACTTTGTGTTTTACGTTTATTTATATGTCGCTACCGGTTGCCCATATGAGCGACGCCTCCTGAAGAGATTAGTCATTTTAAATTTTTGGAGGAAGTGCAATGATACCGACAGAGACCCATTCCAGAGTCTCCTCTGGTTCTTTTACATGCACAATGTACAGCACCGACACAAGACCTCGGTTTAAAGTCCCATCTGAAAGACTGTTAATTTTATTAAGATCAGACGGGGGGATCGAACCTGCGATCCCTGGATTACTAGTTCAGTGTGTTACCAGTTGACATACAGATCCGTCTGTATTGAACTACTGCTCCATATTCTCCAATAAATAAGTTATGCGCTACGTCTTTATCTGAAACATTGTGGATACATAAAATGCCGTAAATAACTCGTCACACTGAACATATTCTTTCAAATATTTTTTATATTCAGCTTAACTTCATTCCCTGGAACTGGCTTGTAATATTGACATACATTTTCTCGCCATTGATTGGCAAGTGTTTTGCGTATAGTTGCATATATTATGTATCCTCAAATTGGCAATCGTTTATTTTAATTATCGATTCTTACTCAAAGCGGCATTTCCCCCCCACCCACCCCCATGTTTTAAAATCGGCATGTAACGTAATTATGCAAAATGCAATCCCATTGCAAGTAGTTGAGTTAATGACATTTAGTTTAATCATATTTTATTTTGCTCTATCATGACACAGAATCTACATACAATATATGCAAAGAAAGCAAAAATTGGTCGAACCACCAGTTCTTACAACATTAGAGACGGCTCTTCCCAAATAATGGTTTAAACACACATAACAGCTATTATATAAACAAGTTCATTTATTTAGCAAAAATAATGGTTAACATTTTCAATGCTATATACGTTGATTTACGTTTGAAAAGATAATTATGTATAGTAAATGACTAATATAGTTAATGTTATATACCGTATACCCCCGTTTAAACGCCCCCTCCCTAATAAACCCCCCCCCCACCCCCCCAAAACAGGGAGAAAAAAGTTCACCTCAGTGTCCGCTGCTACTAGTAGTACTGGAATCATGTCCTATTCCGACAATTCTATATCCACGGGAGCTAATTTAATAACTTTCAATTTATATCCGGCCGAATATGATCGATGCCCACGTGTTGTTGAATCCATTGTTTTAGTGAAAGTGACGCAGTGACTAATTTGTGTGAAAGCTGCAGACGGAACGATCACGTGATATTTATCCCTGAAATTACATTGGCCGGCGGTGAATGACTGATGTTTTTTAGTGCCTCAGCCTATGTCCATATATGGAACGCGATGCAAGGTTACTCTACATGTAATGGGTCTGTGTACTAAAATTGCACGCGTGTCATTTCGTCGCTATTGGATACGCTATACCAGTACGGCTGTGTCTTGTAGTGAAATGAGGCTCCCGGCAGGGGCAGTAAAATTGCATAGAAGCGGATTAAAGATAAATTACCGGTAGCTAAATTGGATAATATACAGTGGACTGTTAGGGGGGGGCGCTTAAAGGAGTCACAGTCATAGTTTGCATATAATTTTTAGCAAAATGTATCGCCCCCGGGGGCGTTTAAATGGGGGTATACGGTATATATAAGTTTATTTAAAGTCACCACGCATAAATGCATTTTGGGTATAGTTAATGTTTAAAGTTTAAACCTTATTTATTGCGATTACGAAGCAAGTTTTAACAACTTAATATTAATCACTCTCATTGGCGCGGATGAAAGCTTATATGTCGTGTGGGAGGAAAAAACCGGAGTACCCGGAGAAAACCCACCTGTCCAATATGGCGACAACCTTACATCTCACATACTTCCCGGTCTGAGGATCGAACCCAGGTTGCATTGGTGAGAAGCGAGCGCGCTAACCACTGCGCTAATTGGACAGCCATATTAACATCCAACTACGACATCTCAATATAATAACATGCTTTCTTCACTTCTACATTGGAAGTACCGGATCAGAGGTCCAGTTCTTAACACGCTGGACTTGTAATCCGGGGGTCGCAGGTTCGATGCCCCGCTACCATACTAAAATAACTCCTAGTCATGCAAATGAGACTTTAAGCTGAGGCGTAGTGTCAGTGCTTTATACTGTGCATGTAAACGTTTCTACAAACTTATTTTAGCTTGATTGCGAAACAAGTTCTTACAACTTACATTAATCACTCTCAAGACCTCATTCCTGATGCTCTGGCTCTTATTTTTTGTAGCCAATTACTTTTAGCCAAATATGTGCTTCCTTTAGCCAATTGCGGCCCGCACCATTTTTCATTTTTATAGCGGTACACCTGAAATACGAAATGTAATATTGTGAACGAAATGGACGAAATGTAATTGGCGTGTGCGAAATGCAATTTTAAATCAAATGCAAAATAAGAGCATGAAATGACTTGTATTATAATATACATCGACTATTAATTGTATTTAATGAAAATCGCAAAGGTTGCAATTAAATATATTAACATATACAAGATTTATAACTCGTATTGTAATTTCTCAATGAAACGACCACTACGAAATGTAAATCTTGTGTGCGAAATGGAATTTAAATGCTCATAAATAACACAAAGAGGTGTCCCGTGTATCCACACTAATCAAACATGTCCCATTAAATAAACAAACAAGCTTGTATGATTCTCCAGCTAGTTATCGATTTTTTAATTGTACTCAGAGACTAGCGAGATCATTGCTATTTATAGCTACATGATGAGCGTGAAAATGTTTGAAAAGAAGTCCGATATATTAGTCACGCACGACACAATTTTACCATGACCCGAGTAATTTTCCACAAATAGACTCGAGGGGAATTTCCAATTTTCGAATATTTTTACAGATTTTTGCAGTTTTTATCATTTTAGCCAAACTGAGTTTTTATTAGCCATTTTTGTCATATTTTAGCCAATGGCTACTCTAGCTATTGCCAGCGCGGGCCCTGGAATCCATCGCCACATGGGAGAGAGAAGAGGCTATGTGGAATTTAATTGCTATGCCTAAGGGAACAATCGCAACGACTCCAGCAGGACTCGAACTCCGGGCCTTTCGCACCTGTAAAGAAACCAGAGGAGAGTCAGGCGAGCTTCTAACCATGGGTCAATCGAGATTAACTATGCTCGACTTGAAACACCCGAGCACAAAGTTTGACTAGTTATGTCCATAAAATATAAACCAGAATGTATAACGATGTTAATAAATTTATTCATTTTGTTTATTTATAGGTGTTCCATCTTGACCATGTGACATTGCCTCTAAAGCCGCTTTCCGTGGCCCCTGACATTACCGTCTGGGAGGCTCTGGAAAGGGTTCTTAGACTGCCGTCTGTGGCTAGTAAAAGGTACCTCACTAACAAGGTATGTATAGTAGAGTTTACTAGACCTACCATATATCAGGGTTCAGTCTAGGTCAGAATTTTTGGGAGAAGTGAGAAAGCGCGTTATCGCTTCCTTAAATGGTGTTCTTTAATATACTTTTGCAAAATATGGTTAAAATGCACAGTACAACCATTAAATACAACATTTGAATAGGAGTGCTTTATAATGGGCCAGTGTATCTTACTACGGTAGACAAAATTCTGTTTGAAAATCGTAAAAACCAAAGGGCGAAGTCCCTAGGGCGACAATTTCGCCCACATCGCCCTCTAGAATGATCCCTGTATATTCCCCCGGCCATAAGTCAGAGCTCGGCCATACATCAAGGATCAAACTTTGGCAAGATGTTGAGCTGGATCCTTCCATAATTCGAGGCTACTAGGTGGACTTATGACATTTGTTATTTTGGCTGAATTTGAGATAATAAAAAAATGTACCAGTGCACAACTCTAATTTATGAAAGTTTGTACACATATCAGCTTTATAATGTAAGTAAGTGTCTAAACCAATTGCTATATATTAAAACAAATAAAATAGACAAAGTTCCAACCAAAACAAATGTCAACTTTTATTTCAAATTGTCTTCTGCTTGTTTCTCTGTCACAGGCACAAGACACAATTAAATTTGTTTGCCCTATGGTCATAAGACACAAACATTTTTTTACTTATCCTGGGTATACCGGTAACCGGTGACATAAGCAATAGCCTGTGTATTTTTGTTCCAAAACGAGGCTGTGCAAATAATGTTCACTCTCAATTAAGCATAATCATATTTATTTTATTGTATGCAATATTAGTTAGTAGGAAATAAATCATAATTAAATCAAAAACAAAGTGAAAGCAACAGCACATGCCTCCATCTTTTATTTACGCGGTGATACCAATAACCGGTGACGATGTAAATTTCACCTCACAAGTTTATACCAGTAGCAATAAATGCCATATAAGGCAATCACGTGATGTCACATGAGTAGCGGGCACCTTACAAATGTCAAATGCAGCCGATAGATAACAAATCCATTGAAATTCACCTAAATATTGACAACATGAACACAAACTTACGAGTGTAAGAGGAAAAAACAAGTTTTGAATAAATTACGGTAAATTTACCCGTAGAAATGACATTTCAGCTAGTTTTTGCTATGGACAGTTGCAGAAAGCTGATGGAAATTGTCAATAGTATGCACAAAATGAACATGTGCGCTTCATTTGGATTTATTCTAATATCACCGCTTATTAGTATTCACCGATATTACGGTCATTGGGGATACTATATGACCATAGGACAACAAAAAATTGTATCTTGTGCCATAAGTCGACATAATTTTTATGGCTTGGAATATATGGTAGCTCTATTGTTGAGTTGCATAGTTACATAGTCGAGATACTGCAATCGTTGTTATACTCTTGGTTGTAATACCGGTAAGCATTAATTTATCATTGTCTCCCCCCTCCCACTTCCCCCACCCACCTCCCCCACAACTTTGAGCTGCCAGAAGTATATTAGTTGGTTTATGTCTAGGAGGAAAATTCAAGATTTAGAGAATGCTCGAATTCCAGAAACATCCCTGTACCGGGGAATAAAAACACGGCCCCTGGATTTCAAGTCCAACATGTTAACCACTTGGCTATCCCTAGGTTGAACTCGGGAATACAGTACGTTTATGGAAGCGGATTTACGGTTTATAAATAAGAGCTGTGACAAATTTTCATTGAAGTGCAATCGAATCAAAACGTACTTGTATGTCCAAATACCAACAAATTTGACCACTGACCCGTCTATGCAATTGCTTCAAACGACATCTACTCTTTATATGAATTCACAGCTGTTTTTGTAGGTTGACAGGTGTGTCACTGGTCTTGTTGCCCAGCAACAATGTGTTGGTCCCCTGCACACACCTCTGGCTGATGTTGCAGTGACGGCCCTGTCGTATATGGAGAAAGTAGGATCAGCAACCGCCATTGGAGAACAGCCAATCAAAGGCCTCATTGACCCAGCATGCGGCGCCAGGATGTCTGTCGGCGAGGCGCTCACAAACCTCGTCTTCGCTAAAGTTTCTGATCTCAAGGTGAATTTAATATTCTGTTTTGTCTGACCTGCTGACCTTGCCTGATCATGAAATGCTGACCTTGCATGATCATGAAATGCCGACCTTGCCTGATCATGAAATGCCGACCTTGCATGATCATGAAATGCCGACCTTGCATGATCATGAAATGCCGACCTTGCCTGATCATGAAATGCTGACCTTGCATGATCATGAAATGCCGACCTTGCATGATCATGAAATGCTGACCTTGCCTGATCATGAAATGCTGACCTTGCCTGATCATGAAATGCTGACCTTGCATGATCATGAAATGCCGACCTT
This sequence comes from Archivesica marissinica, assembly GCA_014843695.1. Classification (NCBI taxonomy): domain Eukaryota; kingdom Metazoa; phylum Mollusca; class Bivalvia; order Venerida; family Vesicomyidae; genus Archivesica; species Archivesica marissinica. The sequence continues at coordinate 14,873,594 of CM026391.1, forward strand.
ACATGATCATGAAATGCCGACCTTGCATGATCATGAAATGATGACCTTGCCTGATCATGAAATGCCGACCTTGCCTGATCATGAAATGCTGACCTGGCATGAACATGAAATGCCGACCTTGCCTGATCATGAAATGATGACCTTGCATGATCATGAAATACTGACCTTGCATGATCATGAAATGATGACCTTGCATGATCATGAAATGCCGACCTTACATGATCATGAAATGCTGACCTTGCATGATCATGAAATGATGACCTTGCCTGATCATGAAATGCCGACCTTACATGATCATGAAATGCTGACCTTGCATGATCATGAAATGATGACCTTGCCTGATCATGAAATGCCGACCTTGCCTGATCATGAAATGCTGACCTTGCCTGAACATGAAATGCTGTCAGTGTTATACATTGCCCGATGCAAATCTTAGTGGGGTTTTCGGTTTATCTGGGTTTTGGACTTTAAACCGAGGTCTCGTGTTTGTGCTGTACACCATGCACGTAAAAGAACCGGAGGAGACTCTGGAATGGGTCTCTGTCTGTATCAATGCACTGTCCTCCAAAAATCTAAAATGACTAATCTTTTCAGGAGGCATTGCTCATGGGCAACCGGTAGCGACGATAAATAAACGTAAACCACACACTTGTGAAATTTCATACACAATTACTAGTAATTAGATGGTATGAAATTTAATTACCCAAAGTTGCTAACAAATTCATTTCCTTATATTCCTTGCATCGATTATAGTTGCATACGGTGCAGTGATAAGTGCAAAAATATTGTCGGACAAAGTCGCACACAAACTACATTAGATGTGGTTAATGTGTGTGGAGGCTGAACGCATCCACGCTAACTTTAAACACGCCCAATGTAGTTCATACCCCAATGAAAACTATTAACCCGCGATTCATTACTTATATTTACATTTATTATTCTTTTCAATGACACAGAGAAAATATTTCATTTCAAATACTTTTAGTCCAGATTTTTCAATTTACTGTACGCTGGAATAGGTAAATAGATCATCCTTGGAACAGCTTAAACTGTAAGACACACCTTTTCTCACTACGAATGCTGCCTAACACTGCGACGAGTGCTGCCTAACACTGCGAATGTTAGCTACATATCATTAGTTGGGAACCTTCATACGAAAATGTATATAATTAGGACACTACTGATATAAATATGTTTAAGCGGCATGTTATATATATTCCACTCTATAATCGATTGTCTAGCATCAGTGTATGGTACATGTATTTCAGAATTTATACAGTCTAGTTTAAGTGCATCCTTTGCACTTTGATCAGCCATTTCATTGCCACGAATACCAATATGACTTGGTATCCAGCAATATATAACATGCTTAGTCGATGTAATATCTGGATAGCTTCCTCTAAGTGAAAGAATTTGACACTCCAGTGGGATTCAAACCTACAGCAGTAAGGGGCAAGTGATTTGAAGCCAACGACCATAACCACTCAGCCCAATCGATTCTTTCTTACATTACTTCAAAATGGCAAACCACTACAATTCAATAAACTACAATTAATTAAGCCAAACATTGGTAAATCATCATTTATTTATCACTCCACCCGTAGAGAGGAAACAGTAATGTCACGGTTGAGACTTGGATATACCCGTTTCACACACTCATTTTTATTGAAAAGAGAGGATCCACCATGGTGTATACCATGCCATTCCTCTATAAATGTTGAACACATCTTAATTCACTGTGTAGATTTAGCATTCATTCGCTAAAAATATTATACAGTTATGACAATGAAGGAGCTTTTTCGACACTGTTGATTTTAAATACATTATTGCTTTTTTAAAAGAATCTTTTCCATATATTGTAAAGTTTTACTGGTCTATATACAGTTTTACAACTGACGTTTTTTTATCATTTTTACAGCTTGATAAATTTTGTTGCAATTGACCTTTCGTCATTACAATTTTATTACATACTGTATGTTATCTCATATATTTTTAACTATCTTGTATACAATATACTTAACCTGGCGCGATATAGCCTGAACTGTTGTATTGGTCAGCTAATGGGTCGCTCAGGTTTGCAATGAGTCACATGCTCAGTGGGAGAGCTTTTCCTGAGCTGTTCATTGTCACTCTCTCTCGTAGACACCTTTCTTACTTTTATCATTTCAATATATGGCATTCAGTACATCACATTGCAAGTTCCAAGTCACTCCAAGTGAAGGTTAGTTTATACAAATTTAATTTAGCTCGATTGCGATAAAAGTTCTTTCAACTTATATTAATCACTCTCGAGACCTCATTCCTGATGGAATCCATCGCCACTAGGGAGAGAGAAGAGGCAACGTGGAATTTATATCACTGTAATCGTCTATATATGGTGGAAGTCGTGATAGCGCAGTGGATGCGCGTTCGCTTCAGGTGCGAAAGGTCCGGAGTTCGAGCCCTGCTGGAGCTGTTACGATTGTGCCCTTAGGCAAAAAGAAAGCTTTGTGCTTTATTATGCGATAATTGGTCTAATCTTTGATATCTCCCATATTATATGAGAGCTTTATTGTGACCAGTCACATGTCTGTACGACCAGTTATAAGGTTAATTGTGACCAGTCACATATCTGTACGACCAGTTATAAGGTTAATTGTGACCAGTCACATATCTGTACGACCAGTTATAAGGTTAATTGTGACCAGTCACATATCTGTATAAGTTATAAGGTTAATTGTGACCAGTCACATATCTGTATAGTTTAAGGTTATTGTGACCAGTCACATATCTGTACGACCAGTTATAAGGTTAATTGTGACCAGTCACATATCTGTATAAGTTATAAGGTTAATTGTAACCAGTCACATACCTGTACAACCAGTTATAAGGTTTGTTGTAGCCAGTCACATATCTGTATGACCAGTTATAAGGTTTGTTGTGACCAGTCACATGTCTGTATGACCAGTTATAAGGTTTGTTGTGACCAGTCACATGTCTGTATGACCAGTTATACAGTTTGTTGTGACCAGTCACATGTCTGTATGACCAGTTATACGGTTTATTGTGACCAGTCACATGTCTGTATGACCAGTTATATGGTTTGTTGTGACCAGTCACATATCTGTATGACCAGTTATAAGGTTTATTGTGACCCGTCACATATCTGTATGACCAGTTATAAGGTTTGTTGTGACCAGTCACATATCTGTATGACCAGTTATAAGGTTTGTTGTGACCAGTCACATATCTGTATGACCAGTTATAAAGTTTATTGTAACCAGTCACATATCTGTACAACTAATTATAAGGTTTATTGTGACCTGTCACATATCTGTACGACCAGCTATAAAGTTTATTGTAACCAGTCACATATCTGTACGACCAGCTATAAAGTTTATTGTGACCAGTCACATATCTGTACGACCAGCTATAAAGTTTATTGTAACCAGTCACATATCTGTACGACCAGCTATAAAGTTTATTGTGACCAGTCACATATCTGTACGACCAGCTATAAAGTTTATTGTGACCAGTCACATATCTGTACGACCAGTTATAATTGTGACCAGTCACATATCTGTACGACCAGTTATAATTGTGACCAGTAACATATCTGTACGACCAGTTATAATTGTGACCAGTCACATATCTGTAAGACCAGCTATAAGGTGTATTGTAACCAGTCACATATCTGTACGACCAGTTATAATTGTAACCAGTCACATATCTGTACGACCAGTTATAATTGTAACCAGTCACATATCTGTATGACCAGTTATAATTGTAACCAGTCACATATCTGTACGACCAGTTATAATTGTAACCAGTCACATATCTGTACGACCAGTTATAATTATATGTACTACGGATCAGGTTTCAACTATTAGTACAGGTACATTTAACAGTCCCAAACATTTTTAGCATAAAATAGTTTTAATGAAAATATGAATTTTAATTATAAGAGACTATGCTGGATGGATGTCGGTGCCGGATATCAGAAAAACTGTGTATCACACAGTATTAAAACAGATTTACCTATCAGGGTTCATTCTAGGTCAGAATTTTTGGGAGAAATGAGAAAGCGCGTGATCGCATCCTTAAATGGTGTTATTTAATATATTTCAACAAAATATGTTTAAAATACACAGTATGACCATTAAATACAACATTTGAATAGAAGGAGTGCTTTATAATGTATGAAAATTGTAAAAAAAAAAAAATTTAATGGAGAAGTGGGGTCCCCAGAGTGCGAAATCAGGGTGCCTAAGGTCTATTTCGCCCACATCGCCCTCTAAAATGATCCCTGACCTATTGCTCAGATTGCCTTAGAGCGTACATCTACTTCACAAACTATTGTTGTTGGTGATGACACAGGTTTACTGGTGTTGCTATGCTACCATGCAGGCAGCAAAGGATGTCCCATCTATTTCAGAGGTGTCAGTTGCTAAATTTCATTGAAACTGAAAACCACTAGGTAATTAGTATACAGCCAGCTGACTTGCGGAAATTCGGTGGTTCTACCTGGTTCCAGCTGAAAAGTTGTTAAATTACATAAGCTTAGGGTGCGACTTCAAACACAAGCAAAGTAATGTGTGGAATCTATAACTTTTGTTACAGTGGAAGTTGTGATAGCGCAGTGGATGCGCATTAGCTTCGGGTGCGAAAGGTCCGGAGTTCAAGCCCAGCCGGAGCCGTTACGATTGTACCCTTAGGCAAGGCAGGAATGAGGTCTCGAGAGTGATTAATATAAGTTGTAGGTACTTGTTTCACAATCGAGCTAAAATAACTTTATATAAACTACTTAAACATTGTGGGTGGGGTATATGAATGTTGTCGTTGTTCTTAACACATCCATATATATAACATTCAAAACGTTTTGAGTCAAAAAAGAAACGATACCAAACTAAAAATGACGTAAAACGGATAAAACCATAGAAAGGTTTAATATATTATTACGTATCAGTACCGGGTATCTTATTGCAACGTCAGCCAACCATAAACACCCTATAATCAAAGACAACTTCCTACACATACCCATTGTTACCTCTAACAAAATGCCTAGGCTAAACCGCAATCAGAGAATGCGTGCCATTGGCATGATTGACGGCGGTTTACGTCAGCGTGACGTCGCAAATCGACTCGGGGTTACGCGGATCACGATAACACGTCTACTTCGACGTTATCAAACACATGGATCGGTGGACGACCGTCCAAGATCTGGTCGACCATGTGTGACGACGCGTGAACAGGACCGTCACATTCGGACGTCACATTTACGTGACCGGTTCCTACATGCTACGCACACAGCTGCCGTTACTCCTGGGATGACCAACAATCGCATCAGTGCACAAACAGTCAGGAACCGGCTCGGTGAACGTGGCATTCGTGCCTATCGGCCATACGTTGGACCCATCCTGACACGACGTCACCGTGACGTACGGCGGGAATGGACGACGGAACGTGCTCGCTGGACTCGGTTACAGTGGAATTCGGTGATGTTTAGCGATGAATCGCGGTTCTGTTTGCGTCGAGCGGATGGCAGAGAGCGGGTATATCGCAGACGCGGTGAACGTTACGCCGACGCATGTGTACGTCAGGTCGATCTGTTCGGGGGCGGAAGCGTTATGGCATGGGGCGGTATCACCTTCGGCAGTCGCACTGAACTGTTAGTGGTGGACGGGAACCTAAACGCCCAGCGGTACTGTGATGAGATCCTTGCGCCAGTTGTTGTGCCGTTCTTTAACGCCAACAGAAACGTCACACTGTTCCAACAGGACAACGCCAGGTGTCATACTGCTCGGATTTCCACCACATTATTGGAGCAGAACAATATTGAAACCCTGCCGTGGCCTGCTTTGTCACCAGACTTGTCACCCATAGAACATTTGTGGGATACGTTAGACCGCCGCGTCAGACGACGTCAGCCGGTAACGTTAAACCAACTGAGGGATGTTTTGCGTCAGGAGTGGACAAATATTGACCAGCAAGAGATTCAGACACTCTTCCGTTCGATGCGACGGCGGTGCATTGCAGTGAGAGACGCAAATGGTGCCCATACTCGGTATTGACGTCTGTGTGAAAACTCCATTAGACCCCTGTCCGACGAATTACGTCATCACGCAGCAGACAGTTTCGGAGGCTCATTATGCTTTATGTGCTCCTCTTTCAAACATGTTGGACTATCATCTTATGAATTTTCAAAGAATTTTCTTAATAAATGTTGAAATTATAGACACATAAACACCAGGTATCGTTTCTTTTTTGACTCAGTATATATATATATATGTGGTCCTCTTTACATCCGAATTTCGGCCTAAGGAAAACAAATATCCGCCTAATTCATTTTCTTAGACATTGTTATGAATCAATTGGATAATGCACCCGATGTTGAGAGGACCACATATATAGATAGATTAGTAGATCCCTCTTTGGAACAATCCACATATAATATATGTATACGGTATATATAATTGAGGACCACATTTATAGATTAGTAAATCCCTGTTTGGAACAATCAACATATAATATATGTATATATATAATTGAGAATCACATTTAAGATAATAGTTTGTACCACCTCTGTACATATTATTACTCAATGCTAAATTGCTAAACGAGTTATAGTAAGTCTTGTGATACAGAAGCGCTCGCTTCTCACCAATGCAACCCGGGTTCGGCATGATATTCATAAACCAATAAATGAATCAGAAAATCACATTTGGACAAGTTCATTTATCAAAATGGGTAATTATATCTAAAAATAGTCATATCACTGGCAAAAAGTGCAGATCCTGATGAGACGGCTCGTCATGAGCCGGCTCATCTGGATCTACACTTTTTGTAAGCCTATTTAGAGGTATGTGGTGTTGAAAGGGTTAATTAAATTAATCACTAAATAATTTTATTTAATTCCATATATAACACTATTATTCCTACTTATTGTGATAATAACCCAAGTCACATACATTTAGTGAAATTACTTGTCTTCATTTGAGAAAGGTGGGTGGGGTATTTCAACATGGGTTCTTGTGCCAAATTTGACTTTTTATGTTACTAGACATTTCTAGTATTCAGAAACAAGATTTAGTTTACAGAAGGTGATTGTTTACAATAAATAAAGTAGAAAATGAGTATTGAGTAAATTCTCCTATTTGGAGGATTTCCTGATGTGTGTTTTACGTTTATTTATCGTCGCTACCCGTTGCCCATACGAGCGACGCCACCTGAAGAGATAAGTCATTTTAGATTTTGGAGGATAGTGCAATGATACAGACAGAGACCCATTCCAGATTCTCCTCTGGTTCTTTTACGTGCACGGTGTAAAGCACCGACACGATACCTCGGTTTAAAGTCCCATCTGAAAGACTTAAATTTTATTAGGGTCAGACGGGGGGGGGGGTCGAACCTGCGATCCCTTGATTATCAGTTCAAGGATTCCTGATTTACAGAGGTTCAGGTTTTGAGGATTCCCACAGTACTTTACTTTCTTGTTTTTCCGTTCCACCAATGCAATTACATGTTGACTTATTCCCGAAAACCAGCTATTGCTTCTGAATATCGGCTCTCTACAGACAAAAGTGTTTCTGGTGTCCAAATATTTCAACTTGAAAAATTTGACATTTTTATTTATTATTTTATTCTGATATTTTATATTTTATTATCAAAGCATTTTTACGAAGTAACAAATAAACTATCTATAAAACCTACCTAGCTCCAGCATATTTAGAACAAAACATGAATATAAAAATATGCTGGAGCTAGGTAGGTCTTATAGATAGTTTATTTTTATAAAGTGTAACATGTACCGTCTCCGTGGCCTAGTGGTTAAGGCATCCGTCTACAGAGCGGGAGGTCGAAGGATCGAATATCGTCAGGGGTTCGTTCTGATATGGCCAGTTGGTGAGCCGCCAGCAAGTTAAATAATGGTTACCGATTGCCTACCAGCCTTGCATACAAGGATAGGATTCGGGAAGTACTTATGTTCATAAAAAAAAGGTGTCTCATAAGTCAGAAATGGCTGACCCTTTAAATAGGGGTGACACTATAATAAACAATCACTTTTGTACATACAATTAATACAAAACAATACATAACAACAGCCAGCCTCATGGGCTTATGATTAGTGATGTGCATCGGTTTCAAAATCCATAATCGATTAATCGGAATAATCGGACTGGTAAACCGATTAGATAATTGATTATTAATCGGGCAATTGATATAGTTATAAATCAAAATCATTCCATCTAATTTGTGAGTTTAACAATCTATTTAGTACTAATAAATTACTTACACGTTACTAGTTTCGACAAATTAGTTACTCAGTTACATCTGAGTACTAGACTTTAAGTTAGTAGACTGCCACTTGATATAAAATTAGTTTTTAAGTTAATAGAGGACAGAACGCTTAGTGACATACTAGTGAAAAGTCTAGTACTTACTAGATACAGTTAGAATTGTTGTTGCAAACGTGCAATGCTAATAAAATACAGCCAATAGTAAATCGTGGTTTTATTTGAGGTATAAACAAACATAAAAGTAAGAGACAAAAATAAAGACTCCTCAATTATAATCGATTACACATTGTCACAATCGATTATCGCCGGCATTGACACGCCGATGTCAATGCCGGCGAATGATTGTCGGCGACCTAACATGTAATATCATAATCAGTCCAAGTGTTATATACACTGAACCGAATTTCTAAACGTCCACCTGATGTTGTATAACAGTTGAAGACAATCAACAAGTAGAGACCATAGTAGAATGCCGTCTGTTGAAAAGTCGTGCAACCTGGAAACACGATGGAAATGATTTAGAATGATATTAAAATATGACATTGTATGATTCATTACAAAATGTACTTGAAATATCGAATTTAATTACAACGCTGAACACCTATCTGATAGAAGTGCCTGTATCAAGCATACCGACGGCTCTCCCGCTTTCCTCAATGGTCATTCTCGCCATATTTTCTGTTTTTTCGGTTACGGATCGCACATAGAATAAATTGCAATCAAATTGAGCACTCACTATGCCGTGCACGTGGTCCTCATGCCAAAACCTTCCGTTCCACTTGGTCAGCCATGACAATAAATTGGTGTTTTCTTAGTGTACATTGATAGAGTATGGTGGATAACAATAGACTACCAATATTTGGACTAATACACAGACCCGTTACCCTAAGCTCACAATTTATTAGGTGGACGTTTAGAAAAATCGGTTCAGTGTATAGGACTAGTGTTTATTTTGTACTGATTTCCATCACAGGATGTGAAATGCAGCGGAAACTGGATGTGGCCGGCCAAACTGCCCGGTGAAGGTGCCGCCCTTGTTGATGCTTGTCGTGCAATGTGTGAAGTGATGGAAAAGCTGGGTATAGCGGTTGATGGAGGGAAGGATTCTCTAAGTATGGCAGCGCGAGTAGGTGAAGGGACCGTCAAAGCTCCAGGTAACATGTGACAAAAGAAGATGCTGTTGGAAATCGCTCTCTATCATAGAATGCGTGCAACAATTTATTTACAAGTCCAACCGAACAGATGATGCGATATATATAAATGAAGAAGATAACTAATTCAATAGTTATTTGCACTACCGTACATACTCGCCGATAAGACGAGTTTTTACCACCAGATTATGACCTCGAGGTGGTTACCCTTCCTATAAGTGAGTGTTTAAAACGAAAACATTTTTTTAACTGTTAAATGGTATCCAGAATTACATTTTAGAAAAGAAAGCACTCTGACACTGAACATTTCTTCAACTTGCCAAACATGCAATATATGTATATATACATGGTCTGGTGTCCAATTTGTCAACCCGTCTTATATGCGAGTACATGCCAAAACCCACATATTTCAGGACTAGGTGGGTCGTCTTATTGGTGAGATCGCTTTATAGGCGAGTATGAACGGTATATTAGTGTTTAAAATCCTCGGTCATTTTGCTACAATATTTTAGAAAACTATTTAAATCCATTTGAACTCCATTCGTTCAATTCAATTGAAAGCTTGTGTAAAGTGATCTAGACGGATTTATCGGATATTCACACATAAGACTCACTTGTTGCGACTCATTAGCGACCCGCATATATTTAGATGTTGATGTTAACACAGACCTTGTCTCTTTCACAGTCAATACATGGATCAGATACTCTTCCATTAACATCTCCAGACAGATTTAGATGATACTTGCCGCATGCAGTAGAACTGCCCTACCCATAACCCCCTAATCCCAGTATACCTGTCCTAATCCTAGAATACCTGTCCTAATCCCAGTATACCTGTCCTAATCCCAGTATACCTGTCGTAATCCCAGAATAACTGTCCTAATCCCAGTATACCTGTCCTAATCCCAGTATATCTGTCCTAATCCCAGTATACATGTCCTAACTAATCCCAGTATACCTGTCCTAATCCCAGTATACCTGTCCTAATCCAAGTATACATGTCCTAATCCCAGTATATATGTCCTAATCCTAGTATTCTTGTCCTAATCCCAGTATACCTGTCCTAATCCCAGTATACCTGTCCTAATCCCAGTATTCTTGTCCTAATCCAAGAATATCTGTCCTAATCCTAGTATACCTGTCCTAATCCCAGTATACCAAGTATCCCTGTTTAATCACAGTATACCAAGTATACCTGTCCTAATCCCAGTATACCAAGTATCCCTGTTTAATCCCAGTATACCTGTCATAATCCCAGTATACCAAGTATACCTGTCCTAATCACAGTATACCTGTCCTAATCACAGTATACCTGTCCTTATCCCAGTATACCAAGTATACCTGTCCTAATCACAGTATACCAAGTATACCTGTCCTAATCCCAGTATACCTGTCCTAATCACAGTATACATGTCCTAATCACAGTATACCTGTCCTAATCCCAGTATACATGTCCTAACTAATCCCAGTATACCTGTCCTAATCCCAGTATATTTGTCCTAATCCAAGTATACATGTCCTAATCCCAGTATATATGTCCTAATCCTAGTATACCTGTCCTAATCCCAGTATACCTGTCCTAATCCCAGTATATCTGTCCTAATCCCAGTATACCTGTCCTAATCTCAGTATTCTTGTCCTAATCCCAGTATACCTGTCCTAATCCCAGTATACCTGTCCTAATCCCAGTATTCTTGTCCTAATCCAAGAATATCTGTCCTAATCCTAGTATATCTGTCCTAATCCCAGTATACAAAGTATCCCTGTTTAATCACAGTATACATGTCCTAATCCCAGTATACCTGTCCTAATCCCAGTATACCAAGTATACCTGTCCTAATCCCAGTATACCAAGTATCCCTGTTTAATCCCAGTATACCTGTCCTAATCCCAGTATACCTGTCCTAATCCCAGTATACCAAGTATACCTGTCCTAATCACAGTATACCTGTCCTAATCACAGTATACCTGTCCTAATCCCAGTATACCAAGTATACCTGTCCTAATCACAGTATACCAAGTATACCTGTCCTAATCACAGTATACCAAGTATACCTGTCCTAATCACAGTATACATGTCCTAATCACAGTATACCTGTCCTAATCCCAGTATACCTGTCCTAATCCCAGTATACCTGTTCTAATCCAAGTATATCTGTCCTAATCAAAGTATACCTGTCCTAATCCCAGTATACCTGTCCTAATCCCAGTATACCAAGTATACCTGTCCTAATCACAGTATACCTGTCCTAATCCCAGTATACCAAGTATTCCTGTCCTAATCCAAGTATACCTGTCGTCAATGATTTGATCATTTAGTTTACACAACAGCCAATGACTTGCTGCATGGGCTAGCGTTTGTGTTTTTATGTTAAGTGAATAACTTAAAATAATCCCAAGTTGACTGATTATTACATTGATGAGCTGCCTATTACACATGCCATCTCGCTAGAACGTGAGCCAGCTTTAACTACACGTTCAAATAGATCTGATGAAAGGCAACTGCGTCAGTAATTCATGTCAAGTTTAAGCCCCATAGTGGAAGTCGTGATAGCGCAGGGGATGCGCGTTCGCTTCAGGTGCGAAAGGTCCGGAGTTCGAGCCCCGCTGGAGCCGTTACGATTGTGCCCTTAGGCAAGGCATTTAAATTCCACATTGCCTCTTCTCTCTCCTTCATGGCGATGGATTCCATCAGGAATGAGGTCTCGAGAGTGATTAATATAAGTTGAAAGAGTCCGCCTCCGTGGTCGAGTGGTTAAGGTCGCTGACTTGTATAGCACTGTAACCTATCATCACTGATGGTCACGGGTTCGAGCCCCGCTCAGGCCGTGTCTCATTTATATGAAAAAGTTGGCAGTTTCTTACGGAGGTTGGTGCACCCAAGTACTGGTTAACCGCTGGAGCCTGCCCATGAAAGGTGTTGCTAGGTAAACTGCCCGCCGTCGACATAGCCCAAAATGGTGCTGATGCAGGCGTAAAACCCGAAATATAAATATAAATAAGTTGAAAGAACTTGTTTCGCAATCGAGCTAAAATAAATTTGTATAAGCCCCATAATGACACCTAACCCTGAATGATTCGACAAAATTAGTACCACCAAAAAAGTCGAATTGTTTCGTATGGAGATAGATGTTTCGCTTATGCTGTGTCAAAACTATGGAACTGTCTTCCTGCAGGAATTAGAAATTCAAGTGCAATCAGTTCATTCAAAAAAGCGCCTAAGACACATATTTTCCTTCAAACATACGGGAACTAATCTAATCTATGAATATCCTGGACGTGTATAAATTGACTTTTCATATATAACATTTTGAACTGACGGAGTACATTTGTTTATCCCCCTTAAAGGAGTTACTCCTTGGAGGGTTTAATGGCGTGTGGTAATGGTAAGTGACGTTATCCTTGTCCTGGTTAGGGTACTCAGTCAGTTAGGGTTTAAGGACTTGTGGTAATGGTAAGTGACGTTATCCTTGTCCTGGTTAGGGTACTCAGTCAGTTAGGGTTTAAGGCCTTGTGGTAATGGTAGTGATGTTATCCTTGTCCTGGTTAGGGTACTCAGTCAGTTAGGGTTTAAGGACTTGTGGTAATGGTAAGTGACATTATCCTTGTCCTGGTTAGGGTACTCAGTCAGTTAGGGTTTAAGGACTTGTGGTAATGGTAGTGACGTTATCCTTGTCCTGGTTAGGGTACTCAGTCAGTTAGGGTTTAAGGACTTGTGGTAATGGTAGTGACGTTATCCTTGTCCTGGTTAGGGTACTCAGTCAGTTAGGGTTTAAGGACTTGTGGTAATGGTAGTGACGTTATCCTTGTCCTGGTTAGGGTACTCAGTCAGTTAGGGTTTAAGGACTTGTGGTAATGGTAGTGACGTTATCCTTGTCCTGGTTAGGGTACTCAGTCAGTTAGGGTTTAAGGCCTTGTGGTAATGGTAGTGACGTTATCCTTGTCCTGGTTAGGGTACTCAGTCAGTGTGACGTTATCCTTGTCCTGGTTAGGGTACTCAGTCAGTGTGACGTTATCCTTGTCCTGGTTAGGGTACTCAGTCAGTTAGGGTTTAAGGACTTGTGGTAATGGTAGTGACGTTATCCTTGTCCTTGTTACGGTACTCAGTCAGTGTGACGTTATCCTTGTCCGTGTTAGGGTACTCAGTCAGTGTGATGTTATACTTGTCCTTGTTAGGGTACTCAGTCAGTGTGACGTTATCCTTGTCCTGGTTAGGGTACTCAGTCAGTGTGACGTTATCCTTGTCCTGGTTAGGGTACTCAGTCAGTGTGACGTTATCCTTGTCCTGGTTAGGGTACTCAGTCAGTGTGACGTTATCCTTGTCCTGGTTAGGGTACTCAGTCAGTGTGACGTTATCCTTGTCCTGGTTAGGGTACTCAGTCAGTGTGACGTTATCCTTGTCCTGGTTAGGGTACTCAGTCAGTGTGATGTTATCCTTGTCCTTGTTAGGGTACTCAGTCAGTGTGACGTTATCCTTGTCCTGGTTAGGGTACTCAGTCAGTGTGACGTTATCCTTGTCCTGGTTAGGGTACTCAGTCAGTGTGACGCTATCCTTGTCCTGGTTAGGGTACTCAGTCAGTGTGACATTATCCTTGTCCTGGTCAGTGTGACGTTATCCTTGTCCTGGTTAGGGTACTCAGTCAGTGTGACGTTATCCTTGTCCTGGTTAGGGTACTCAGTCAGTGTGACGTTATCCTTGTCCTGGTTAGGGTACTCAGTCAGTGTGACGTTATCCTTGTCCTGGTTAGGGTACTCAGTCAGTGTGACGTTATCCTTGTCCTGGTTAGGGTACTCAGTCAGTGTGACGTTATCCTTGTCCTGGTTAGGGTACTCAGTCAGTGTGACGTTATCCTTGTCCTGGTTAGGGTACTCAGTCAGTGTGACGTTATCCTTGTCCTGGTTAGGGTACTCAGTCAGTGTGACGTTATCCGTGTCCTGGTTAGGGTACTCAGTCAGTGTGACGTTATCCTTGTCCTGGTTAGGGTACTCAGTCAGTGTGACGTTATCCTTGTCCTGGTTAGGGTACTCAGTCAGTGTGACGTTATCCTTGTCCTGGTTAGGGTACTCAGTCAGTGTACGTTATCCGTGTCCTGGTTAGGGTACTCAGTCAGTGTGACGTTATCCTTGTCCTGTTAGGGTACTCAGTCAGTGTGACGTTATCCGTGTCCTGGTTAGGGTACTCAGTCAGTGTGACGTTATCCGTGTCCTGGTAGGGTACTCAGTCAGTGTGACGTTATCCTTGTCCGTGTTAGGGTACTCAGTCAGTGTGACGTTATCCGTGTCCTGGTTAGGGTACTCAGTCAGTGTAACGTTATCCTTGTCCTGGTTAGGGTACTCAGTCAGTGTGACGTTATCCGTGTCCTGGTTAGGGTACTCAGTCAGTATGACGTTATCCGTGTCCTGGTTAGGGTACTCAGTCAGTGTGACGTTATCCGTGTCCTGGTTAGGGTACTCAGTCAGTGTGGCTTCTCTGCATAATACATTAATTTATTACTATGTCCTTTGAATTTGTTCTTAAACTTTAACCTTTAAATTGTAATCATTGTTTTATTTGTTTACTATACCTTTAAATTGTAATCATTATTTTATTAGTGTACTATACCTTTAAATTGTAATCATTGTTTTATTAGTGTACTATACCTTTAAATTGTAATCATTGTTTTATTAGTTTACTATGCCTTTAAATTGTAATCATTATTTTATTGGTTTACTTTACCTTTAAATTGTAATCATTATTTTATTGGTTTACAGTCAACTTAATTCTTTAATTTTAAATCATGATGATACTTGTATGATTCTGTTATTTGTGTTTTATCCTATGTACATGTATTGTAAAGCACGTTTGAACGGATGTTGCTATATGAAGAGTGCTATATAAATCTGGTATAATAATAATAATAATTTATCACATAAACTACGGCGCGGGAGTTTAATAAAGCCATGTCATAAATTCGGTAATACACTAGTGTATTAAATATGCAAATGAGGCAAATGCGTGGGCGAATCACATAGCGATTCGCAGTGACATACATTTTTACATCAACTAGCACGCGCTGTGTAACTTTGATTGTGACGTCATTTGCCAAAACATCGTGTACATTTTGTATTTGTATTTGTTAAAAAAGACTGTGTGAAAATAATTTAAAAGTGTTTAATATTGAATTGTTGCACATGATATGTTGTGATAGTTTAAAAACTGTTTACAAAGGAAGAAAATTAAAAAAATGGAGTATTTAGTGTCGCACTATTTTCTTGGCCCATTAAGTAGAAACTGCAGTACTACTCTGGCTTTCATTTGGGGAAGTGTGTTAAATCGTGACACACTTTTACTGCGTATTTGGTTTATGTGATAAAAAGAATCTTACATTCGTGTCTTTCCATATTGAATTTATTAAACTCGTTTAATAAATTCAATATGGAAAGCCACTCGTGTAAGATCCTCAATATAACACTTTCTCACATACAGGCTAATATACTACCGGTACTGTATCTCCATGACCACAGGAACTTGGTCATGGAGATCCAGAAGGTACCCAAAACCATGTTATAGGCACCCAGAACCCTGTACCTCTATCCTAGGAAACCCCCTATACTAACTTAGTTTATATATCTATCAATCAGTGGATAAGAGGTCAGCATATCTACCCCCCCCACCTCCATTGATATTACTGGGACTACATGAGATTCTTGTAGTTACTATGAATGTTGGTTTGGATACTATCTTGTCAATGTTCTGTGGTATTGGTAATGACATATAGATGCGTTTCTATGTGTAAAGGGTTAAAGTAGTTCAGCAATTAGATTTACACTAGTTTTCAGGATGGTCTAAGAATAAATGGCATCTTAGTTGAATGTTTGCATTTAGCTTAATAAATATTTAATTGCTTGATTAATTTTACATATATATATATTACAAGATGTAACAATTCCAAGAAAAGCAAACGGGTCGGGCTACAAGTTCTAGCAACATTAGTTCGGCCCTTCACAAACTGATCACAAATGTATGCCTAGTTTATCATGTTAACCATGTGATATTAACCATGTTACAGGTACACTTGTGATCTCGGCGTATGTTGGCTGTCCTGATATAACTCTTACAGTAACACCAGACATGAAATGTCCAGCAGGACAAGGTTTGTTCATTTAAACTACCATGTATTCGGTTAAATAGGTCTATATTTATGAGGATGGTCTTTTTGTGTGTGTTTTGTTGTTTTTTATTAAGTTTATTTAACGTCGCTACCGGTTGCCCATTTGAGCGACAGGCAGTTTACCTAACAAAACCTTTCCTGGGCAGGCTCCAGCGGTTAATCAGTACTTGGTGCACCAACCTCCGTAAGAAACTGCCAACTTTTTTCATATAAAGAGACACGGTCTGAGCGGTGATCGAACCTGTGGTCAGTGATGATAGGTTACAGTGGTATACAAGTCAGCGACCGTAACCACATGACCACGGAGGCAGACATATGAGGATGTGTGTGTTTTACGTTTATTTATCGTCACTACTAGTTGCCCATATGAGCGACGCCTCCTGAAGAGATTAGTCATTTTAGATTTTTATAGGATAGTGCAATGATACAGACAGAGACCCATTCCAGAGTCTCCTCTGGTTCTTTTACATGCACAGTGTAAAGCACCAACACGAGACCTCGGTTTAACGTCCCATCTGAAAGTCTGTTAATTATATTAGTGTCAGACGGGGGATCGAACCTGCGATCCCTGGATTACCAGTCCAGCGTGTTACCACTAGACTACAGATCCGTCTGTAATGAGGATGTGACTATTCTGTTGTCCTTATGTAGTCAAAACTACGGCCTTGGAACATGGTAAAAGTAATAAAGGAGATTTGTTTCAGTGTATGGATGTAACTATTTTTGACTGAATGTAAAGCAATATTATCACTAGGGTGCTAGTAATGGTAGCTTAGTTCACTAGTGAAATGTAATTCAATCGTTCATTGAAACGAACAGATTTTCTTTTTATATTAGTTTCCGTGGGCTAGCACATCATTGCTAGAACTCGCCTTTTACCATCTATCAGCATGGCAATGAGTTCGCTCCCTATCATGGACAAGTGATGAGATGTGAGAATGTTGTTGGTCACTGGAGGGGGTTGGAGAATTGAGTACTGGTTTCTACTCAGGAATGATGGGTGGTCTTCTCCACCACAACAGACTGACTTTGTACGATAATGCTCCATAGTGGACATATACCAAGATAAATGGATACTCGCTTCTCACCTTGACAGGAACTAGTGATAACATGGTGATATGTGAGCAAGTAGCTTGTCGAGGTTGGATAATTGAGTACTGGTTTCTACTCAGGAATGATGGGTGGTCTTCTCCACCACAACAGACTGACTGTGTACGATAATGCTCCATAGTGGGCCCTGTACAAAGTGGATCATTCACTAGAGGAGGTTGGATAATTGAGTACTGGTTTCTACTCAGGAAATGTGGGTGGTCTTCTCCACCACAACAGGCTGACTTTGTACGATAATGTTCCATAGTGGGCCCTGTACAAAGTGGATCATACCATGTTTGTGTGTTTATTTCAGGTTGTATATTATATGTGGACATCGGTGAAGGCAAGTGTCGTATGGGTGGCTCTGCTTTTGCTCAGTGTTATAAGCAGCTTGGCAATGTTTCTCCAGATCTTGATCATCCAGAAGCATTCAAAGCAGTATTCATGGTTACACAGAAGCTCATTGAAGGTTAATAATTATAATTCTACAGAGTACATTTTTAATGTTCTCATTCTTGGACATTATTGCTCATCACATGACGTATAAAATTCTACCAGGTCTCGGGGTTATAAAACTTCCGTCCAATCTCAGTCTCAAGCGTCTTGATTGGTTCATCTGAGTGAAAATCTCAGAATCAACCAATCCAATTTCTTGATCTATAGTTTGAGATCTGAAAAAGGTTTTATAACCTCTGCCCATGACGTTGGTCAGAATCTTGTAAAAACACTTGGCCTAAACTTCTTCATTTCGCGACAGAAAATTCGTAGTCACTGTTGTCTCCCCTACCTACCCGTGCATCCTCATTAATTGTTTGACAAGCAATCATGGAATCCTTATTACTCGAAGGATATTGACTGTTTAGAAAGAGTTCAGAAATATGCTACTCGTCTTGTTCCAGAATTAAGAAACATTAGGCATGAAGAACGATTAACTAGTTTAAACATGTACAGTTTGAAACATCTGCGCTTAAGACTTAATTGAAACATTCAAAATTCTATAAGTATCAAATAAAACCTGAAAACTATTTCAAAAGATCAAATTTCTCGGCAATGAGAGAAAATTGCATGAAATTGTATAAACCTATTCCCCACAAAGGACTACTGTTAACTTCAAAACTATTTCGGCATTACAATCGTGAATTCCGGGAAGGATCTGCCAGAGGGTAGTTTGTGCAAACTCGGTTGACTCCAAGATTAGACTTCCACTGGAATGTAACAAACAAATATGGGACACAAGAGACTCGGCCAAAATCTTAAATTCCCATAAAAAATGTAAATGTAAATATTATAAGTAAATTTGTCTAAAACTATACCATCATTTTTAAAAAAAAAATTTTTAAACTATTTATTTTACAACGATTGCGAAGCAAGTTTTTAATAACTTCAAGCTTCAAGCATGGATGAAGGCATAAATGTTGTCATTCGTGTTTGAGGAAACCGGAGAAAAGTCACCTGTCCGATCTGGCGAACACGTACCATCTCACATAATTCCCGGTCCGAGGATCGAACCCGGGTTGCATTGGTGAGAAGCGAGTGCGCTTACCACTGCGCTAATCGGACAGCCAATACCATCATTAACAGGAAGTAAAATGTGTAAATCTGTAGATGTCTTTTTTTATATTATTCGATTGATCTCATTAAGAAGACAAAATTTGGAATTTGCCTATGTTGTTGAGTGACTTTGGTGGTGCAATTGTGTTTCTGTTACCGGCATATATTTTTTGTGTACGAATACATGTATCTGCTAATTCGGATTTTGGTGCATGTGCACTTTCATGTGGATCGGCACAGTAACAGTAGAGTTATTGCCCTTTATTAAATGACTAATCTACAAATTTGTCCAGAGCGCAGGAGATATCAATTATTCGAATTTGCTTCCTTTGACCTGTTTTAAAGCCGACAATTTGGTATATAGTAAAGTAAAGTGTTTTTATAGTGTCGCCCCTATTTAAAGGGCCAGTCATTTCTGACTTATGAGACACCTCTTTTTTATGAACATCAGTACTTCCCAAATCCTATGCTTGTATGTCAGGCGCCAGGCTTGTAGGCAATCGGTAAGCATTATGTAACTAGCTGGCGGCTCACCAACCGGCCATATCAGAACAAGATTCGAACCTTCGACCTCCCGCTCCGTAGGTGGACATCTTAACCACTAGGCCACGGGGACGGTTAATTTGATTAGAAAATCTGATAAATGTATAGATCTAACTAGACTTAATATAACACTACTAAATCATCCGTGTTTTTAATGCAATAAGAAAGTAAATCTGTTATCATTTCAGGGAGAAAGATCGTGTCTGGTCATGATGTAAGCGATGGTGGATTGATCACGTGTCTACTGGAAATGGCATTTGCTGGAAACTCTGGCATCAACATTGATATACCTTCTCATAGTAAGAACTTTCGAATTTAAGCATTCCTCGGGCATCTCCCTAGACAAGAAAATTAGTTTACTACAAGAATCGATATCGGCTCGCTGTGCTATTTCCAAATGAACAGAAACTACCGATATCTCTACTAACTTACTCAATATTTGGATCTACTCTATATCTTACCTAGTGCGCATTGCAACGTCGGCTAAAGCGGATTTCGCATTTGGAAATCGCAGTCGCGCTCATGTACAATATATGTCAGTGAGGCAATGAATGGTTAATATACAATATGTCACAGAGGAAATGATTGGTCAATATGCAATATGTTACAGAGGCAATGATTGGTCAATATACAATATGTTACAGAGGCAATGATTGGTCAATATACACTATGTCACAGAGGCAATGATTGGTCAATATACAATATGTCACAGAGGCAATGATTGGTCAATATACAATATGTTACAGGGACAATGATTGGTCAATATGCAATATGCCACAGAGGCAATGATTGGTCAATATATAATATGTTACAGAGGCAATGATTGGTCAATATGCAATATGCCACAGAGACAATGATTGGTCAATATGCAATATGTCACAGAGGCAATGATTTGTCAAAATATGACACTAATTGAATTCATTAATTAGTTTAAGATTCAGCGTGTGTGTATAACTGATTGATTGACTATACAATGAAAGATTCTTTCATCGAGCACTGTTCGTGTTCTTTCTAGGCCAAATTTACACAATGTGTATATGTGTTTTTACGTTTATTTATCGTCGCTACCCATATGAGCGACGCCTCCTGAAGAGATTAGTTATTTTAGATTTTGGAGCATAGTGCATGATACAGACAGAGACCCATTCCAGAATCTCCTCTGGTTCTTTTACGTGCACGGTGTAAAGCACCGACACGAGACCTCGGTTTAACGTCCCATCTGAAAGACTGTTAATTTTATTAGGGTCAGACGGGGGATCGAACCTGCGATCCCTGGATTACCAGTCCAGTGTGTTACCACTGGACTACATATCCATCTGTAACATTGTGTATATACATATATATACTTAAATGCAAAAGAAACGTAACATTTTAGTATATTTATTTTCTATGTACATGTCTATATTGCAAACATTTTTCTAGTGATACCCTTCAACTACGGATTATTACATGAAACTGTAACAAATAACTATTTTTTATGTGATTGTCCTTTAGTTTATACAAATTTATTTAGCTCGATTGCGAAACAAGTTCCTACAACTTATATTAATCACTCTCGAGACCTCATTCCTGATGGAATCCATCGCCACGAGGGAGAGAAGAGGCAATGTGGAATTTAAATGCCTTGCCTAAGGGCACGATCGTAACGGCTCCAGCGGGGCTCGAACTCCGGACCTTTCGCATCTGAAGCGAACGCGCATCCACTGCGCTATCACGATAGTTTCCTTTAATGAAATTAATTAGTGCATATGATGAAATTCATTGTTGATTATTAAAACTTCACACATATATAGGGTTGCCTTTCTTTTGCATTTAAGGATTATTATAGACTTAACAATATTCCAGTTGCTGATTCCATGTAAATGTTCTGCTAGTTTTCGCCAATTCAAAGAAATGACATTAAGTCTGTAGCATTTATTCCATCCTAAATCTACGCAGACTAGATCAACGGCATATTGATCAGGGATCATTCTAGAGGGCGATGTGGGCGAAATTGTCGCCCTAGGAACCCTGACTTTGCCCTCTGGGGCCCCCACTTCTCCCTAAAAAAATTGTTTAAACAAATAGTTTTTTGTTTTTACGATTTTCAAACAAAATTGTGTCTAGTAAGATACACTGTCCCATTATAAAGCACTCATTCTATTCAAATGTTGTATTTAATGGTTGTACTGTGCATTTTAACCCTATTTTGCAGAAGTATATTAAAGAACACCATTTAAGGAAGCGATCATGCGCTTTCTAACTTCTCCCAAAAATTCTGACCTAGAATGAACCCTGGTATTGACAATAGGTTATCCCTAATGTATAAAATTCATAATGATCTTGTTGCTATTCCCATTGAAAATTACCTAGTTCCCCTCTCCCGTCCTGCTCGTCATTGCCATTCCTTAAGCTATAGGTTAATTACAGCAACTACAGACTACTACAAGTTTTCCTTTTTTCCAAGAACAATCTACCGTTGGAACCATCTCCCTTCTGAGATTGTCCATCTCCCTACCATAGAGCGATTCAATACGACAGTTTGCCATATTGATAATGCCAGTCCCTAGTTGTTCTGCGCAGCTGCTTTTAAACTTTTACCACAACTTATTTTCACTACTTTCTTAAATTATGCTTTTTACTACCGTATTTACTCGCCTATAAGACGGGGATATTTCCCGCTGATTTAAGGCTCAAAGTCAGGGTCCCGTCTTATAAGCGGGTCACAAAACATGACCTAAAATTTTTCATTCATTATCAGCCAGTTTGGCATTTTCTAAATGTCAGCCAGCTATTTATTTTTTTTGGCCAATTTGATCCCTTTTTATACTTTTTTCACCGACTTTTTGACTGGTATTAAATGTAATAATAACTGACATTAAATATATACATATTTGTTAATTCATATATTCATGCAATATTAATATTATTTTCATTAAATGAACAAAACACTGTGTATAGTAAATTAATTCGAAATATGTGGAAAAGTTAACAATGGCACCAATTGAACCGTAATGGACTTACATTAAGGCAACGGACACATATCGCCCAGAAGTTGCCTCGAGACGTTGACGATAAGGTGACAGCATTTCACAAGTTCGTAATTGATTTACGGAAGGGTCACGACTTTGAGCTTGGGTCCATCGGGAACATGGAAGAGACCCCCATGTTTTTTGATATGCCAGGGAATCGCACCATTGACTTAAAAGGGACCAGTAAGTGTGAAAACCACGGGAGGCGAAAAGGCGCATTTTACTGTGATTCTCGCGTGCCTGGCTAATGGCACGAAGTTAAAACCTGCTGTTGTTTTTAAGAGAAAGACAATGCCCAAGGAAAAGCTCCCATCGGGTATTGTAGTGTACGTACAAGAAAAGGGCTGGGTTGACGAGAAGCTATTATTAAAATGGTTGAATGATGTGTGGATACAGAGACAAGGTGCCCTCTTGAATAGGAAATCGATAATGGTTTGGGATATGTTCCGTGCGCATCTTGTCGACAACGTTAAACAGAAATTGAAAGAGCATAGAACTTATCAGGTCGTGACACCGGGAGGTTGTACATCACTTCTGCAACCGCTGGATGTGTGTCTCAATAAACCATTTAAAGTTAACATGCGACAGAAATGGAATACTTGGATGGTCGACGGAGAGAAGTTGTTAACAAAGGCTGGCAACCTCAAACGCCCATATTTGTCAACTGTGTGCTAGTGGGTTATTGACTCGTGGGAAGAGATTCCACGTGAAATGGTTATAAGATCTTTCTTGAAATGTGGAATATCCAATTCCATGGATGGTACCCAGGACGATGAACTATTTAGCGATTTTGTGGG
Organism: Archivesica marissinica; assembly: GCA_014843695.1. Taxonomy (NCBI): domain Eukaryota; kingdom Metazoa; phylum Mollusca; class Bivalvia; order Venerida; family Vesicomyidae; genus Archivesica; species Archivesica marissinica. Next base: position 14,897,166 of record CM026391.1, read on the forward strand.
TGGTAGCCGGGAATCCACGTTCGAGTCCGTAGATGATATCGAGGAGGACGATTGCATGTACGACGACCGGCTCACTGAGTCGGAATTCAATTAATTGTTTGGTGACAGTGATGATGAAGATGGGTTTGAAGGCTTTTAGTGTATATGTGTAGCAAGTGACAGTGACTCAATTGAAGGATTTTAGAGTGTGTTGTGAAATTTCTTCCATTATTATAAATTATTATATAATATGTGACTTCTTTGCAAATTTCCTCCGTTTGTGTCCATCAAATACAACACATCAAGATTACATTTATTGCAAATAGTGACTATTGCATCAATTATTAGTACATGAGCAACGTGTCACATTGCCTTGTTAATTGTAGCCAAGTCGCGACAACTGTTCACACCTCACCGTCTGCATTGAGCAATTCTTTTGTTTGAATCTAATTGATTCAGAATCCTCCTACGTTCATTGCCATCCTTAATGAAAATATAAATCTGAAATGTTTGTGTATATAATAATACTATATATATGATGATGTGAAATATTAAAATAAAAAGTAATAGTTGAAATTAAATAAATAGAGACAAAGACAGGTTATTATGTGTTTTATTGTTCTATTATCTATATGCCCATCTTCTTCCTGCTGTCCTACCTGTAAACATAACACAATAATCACACATTACGATCATTAAATAACATTTAAAATTGCATCAAACATATTAAGTTTGTTTGTTTGTTTGTTCACTGGTAACAGCTATCAATTTCACGAGTAACCACAAACAATAGGTTGATACCACAGTAAATGTGTTAGATGTTATCCATATGATAATTAGGAAAGAAAGTACTCTGACATTGAAAATTTCTTCAACTTGCACTGGCCAAAATTGCTTGTTCTGCTGTAAATTTTATCAACCCGTCTTATATGCGAGTCCATGCCAAAACCACAGATTACAGAACCAAAGTAGGGGGGTCGTCTTATAGGCGAGTAAATACGGTACTCATACTTTTAACTTCTTTGCGGTTTCTGACGTGCAACATGTCTACGTCCCCGCGAGGGGTTCGACATAAAAGGAAGATAGATAGATAAATTCTTACTTTTGTGATTTCATGGAAATTCCATGTATAATATTGCTATATGCAGTTCACGATTTTGGTGAAGGGGCTGAGTGGTTACCATCGTTGACTCCAAATCATTTGCCCCTCAACACGGTACGTTTGAATCCCACTGGAGTTCCAATTCTTTCATGTAAGGAAGCTATCCTGCTGGCTTGCGGTCGTTACGGAAGGTCAGTGGTTCATCCTGGGAGTCTGTTGCTCGGAGGGGTACCCGGGGGTCTTCCTCCACCAACAATAGCTGGAGAGTCACCATATGACCTAAGCTGATGGTGCGACTTAAAACACCAAAAGCAAAATAGATTATTGTGAAATTCTCGTGCCTAGTCGTGGATTTAATGCATTTTCAAGTGGGTCGTTTTATGCTTTAAGCTGTGCGTACATCAATCTTATCTGTATAGAATTCTGTCATAGAGATGTTGATTTGTGAGATTCTTGTACTATCACAGACTCAAGTGTGATAGAATCTCTGTTCCATGAAGAACTTGGACTTGTCCTGGAGGTTTGTGAAGCCGATGTTCAATCCGTCACAGAGGCTTACGCGGCACAAAATGTGTCCTGCAAAATGATTGGTCACTCACAAGACGACGGACCAGATTCAGTGGTAAGGATGATAGTTGTATAGGTTTTAGAATAATTTAAACTTTCGGACAGGTGGGTTTTCTGCGGTTATTCCGGTTTCCTCCTACACGAATGACCACATTTACGCTTTCATCTGCCAACGGGAGTGATTAATATAAGTTGTGACTTCGTTGTAAAATAAATAAAGTTTTTAAAAAAAAATTTATTTGTTTTACATGTGTTATTCTGGAATTTCCATTACTTTCAACCAGCTGAATAACACATTTTCTTTCACTGATAAATTTCTATGTTTCATTGGAAAGCATAAAATATATATATGATCTTACATGAGTGGTGAAATTTACTGTGCAACAGGCCATATCTTATGAAATGAGTTTGGAACTTTGAAATTCCGCAACGAGTAATCATTTAACCGGTTGCTGTTAGATCGAGATCAAGGTGAATGGGGAGCGTGTACTATCGGAGAAGATGGTTGTGCTGCGTGATGTTTGGGAGGAGACGAGTTATCAACTGGAGTTACGACAGGCCAACCCAGAGTGTGTCAGACAGGAACGAGCGGGGATGAAACACAGACGTCAGCCGCCATACAAGCTCACCTTTGACCCGGATATAGTCCATATTATACCACAAGGTAAGAAATATGTACTAGTTATTGACCTTAATAATCAATCTATTGTCTGATTAGTGCAGTGGTTAGTGCACTCGCTTCTCACCAATGCAACCTAGGGTTCGATCCTCAGACCGGGAAGTAAGTGAGATGGTACGGTGGTCACCAGATCAAACAGGTGGGTGTTCTCCGGTTTCCTCCCACATGAATGACCACATTTACGCTTTCATCCGCGCCAACGAGAGTGATTAATATAAGTTGTTAAAACTTGCTTCGCAATCGTTGGAAGTTTAAATCTATTGAATTACGACACTTGAAGTTGCAGTGTATATTGCGGGTTGATTGCATACTCTCAGGTTTTGCAGGCAAGATGTGTCCGAGGGTGGCTGTACTGAGGGAGGAAGGAAGCAATAGTGACAGAGAAATGTCGGCCGCACTAACGATGGCGGGATTCGAGGCGTGGGATGTAAATATGGAAGACCTATGCTCGGGTAGCATCACGATGGACCGTTTCCATGGCGTTGCCTTTGTTGGTGGCTTTAGTTATGCAGATGTCCTTGGCTCTGCTAAAGGTACGTCTGCATCTATTTTAAAGGAAACAATTGACAAGATTCAAGTTAATCTTGAAAAAATAGGCCTAAATACATAAAACTGGGTGAAAGAATTTGAAAGAAAATCAGAATGCAAAAAAAGAAGTTGTGACTTGTTGATTATCTGAATTTTTTCAAATTCCCAGAAATGTTTTGTGTGAAGTGCGAAAGCAGAGCAAACACAGGAAATACCCAACAAGGACATTACTCAACTAGGGAATAGCACTTGGAGAGATGCAAACCTCCTGTTGATTTCTATAGTAAAGTGGATATTTCACTGACTGCAGACGTTGACCGATGTTTCCCAAAATCCACTTCCTCTTAGACACGCACGCAACCAACCAAAAACCCGTTCCTATGGTGGGGGTTAAAAAAATGTAATGGCTACAATGAGAGACATTACTGGGTTTTCAATTACCTCCCTTGACAGATAAAGTCTGATTTAACCAACCCGAAATATGTATTGGTCCTTTTAGTTGAAAGCTTTTGTTTTTATTGGTGTTCCCTAACCATATGTTGCGGTATGATAAATGTGATTTGATCAAAAGCATGTTAGTTAATTTATAATCAATTTCTACAGTAAAGTATCCATTGGATAGGCTGTAGGATATCTGTCGAGATTTAGTAATTTAATAATTATAAGATAAGAAAACTAATGAAAACAGATATCATGTGGTGCAAAGGAAACAACGATAAAAACAGGAAGCCAATTGAGAGGACCAATCTACTTTCATGAGTATTCAGGGGCAGTAACTGGCTAATGTCTCTCATTGAGTACCGAGTCTGAGATGTTGGTTGCTACGGCGTTGGTTGCTATGGCACAAATAATACAAATCTCTTGAACTATTAATGATCGACTCTTAATCTTGCTGCAAACTTGATGCTTGTGTAAATACAGTGGAATACAACAACAACAACAATAACAACAACAACATCAGCTGATGCTCATAGCATATACAGATAAAATACATATACATGTATTGTGAAAACCTGAAACATGGTTTATAATGGAGTAGTTTCAGAGAAGCTTGTAGTATGAACTTTGAAAAGGATAATTCGAAGGCAAATAATTGAATGATATATAAGTATATCTCATGCTAACTCATATTTATGAAAAATCAAACTTTATGAATATTAACGTGTGTAGGTCGTCGTGTAATTTCATTCATGGGCCTCAATGAATATATAATATTCATATAATACAATGAAATTAACTTTAAAATGGCTGCGTATAGCCAGCAGCTGTTATTAAACGAGTACATACCAACCTGTCTAGACTCGGGACATGCTGAAAAAGAAACGTTTTCGTCTGCTGATATTCAATAATTTATTTAGGTTCATGAACATGTTTTGGGTTCACAGTAGAATTGTCTCTATTGGATCATTCTTCTGTACTGCCGAAACATGTTTTTGAAGAGAAAAAGAATAATATTTAAAGTCAGCAGACGACACTTCATTTCCAGCGTTTTATGGTTTGGCGGTCAGTCAAGGGGAAGCACAGGAAGTGGATGTTTAGCACAGGCGACTGCATAATAGAGGTTGAATAGAGAATAACATATCAGATAGGGCATCTGAAAACTGGTTGTTGAATACAGGTCAGCTTCTGAATACAGATCAACTGCTGAATACAGGGTGGCTGCTGAATATGGGTCAGCTGCTGAATACATGTCAGCTGCTGAATACAGGTCAGCTGCTGAATACATGTCAGCTGCTGAATACAGGTCAGCTGCTGAATACAGGTCAGCTGCTGAATACAGGTCAGCTGCTGAATACATGTCAGCTGCTGAATACAGGTCAGCTGCTGAATACAGGTCAGCTGCTTAATACAGGTCAGCTGCTGAATATAGGTAAGCTGCTGAATTCAGTGTGGCTGCTGAATATAGGTAAGCTGCTGTATACAGGTGGCTGCTAGTACAGGTTTGACTGTATATTAAAAATATAGAAGGACATTTGATTAGACAGAGACACTGTGTCATGTAGTATTTCTCTTTGCAGGCTGGGCAGCCACTGCTTTGTTTAACCCGTGTATCAGAGAGCAGTTTGCAGCATTCCGTGAGAGAACTGATACCTTCAGTTTCGGTGTATGTAATGGGTGTCAGCTTATGGGCTTGCTTGGATGGGTCGCAGCAGACACAGGTTTATCTGCCATGTTTATTTCAAGAATTGTTCCCTTTCCCAAAACTGGCTGTTTAACTCTTTCAACACCAAGTAACTGACATGGACTGGTCCATGATATTCTTAGACCAATAAATGAATAAGAAAATTACATTCGGACCAGTTAATTTATCAAGATGGGTAATTTTGTCTAAAATTAGTAATACTACTTGCAAAAAGTGCAGATCCTGATGAGACGGCTCGTCACGAGCCGGCTCATCTGGATCTACACTTTTTGTAAGCCTATTTAGAGGTCTGTGGTGTTGAACAGGTTAATAGACACTAAGTTAGATGTTTTTGCCTCGCCTACTTTAGGAAATCGAGACCCGGCAGTCGCCTTCCCAGCAGTGCTGGTTCTGTCAACTGTTGCATATTTGGATATATCGTCAAATTTAATGCTCTGATAACTTGCTTACTGTCTCTAGGAATTGTTCCGTGCCCACCTAACAAGTTACCCCTCCCCGCCCCGCCCCCTCCCAAGAATATTTTTAAGCTTGAATTTTGGGCAAAAATTGCATTAAAAAACTCGAAATTATCATTTCTCAAAATGGTTCAATTGTATTGCTTTGAAACTTTGCATACACATCCGAGGGCTAATTCTCTACACCCACAGTTAATCCCCACCCTACCACTGACCTTGAATCTTTGCATACACATCCGAGGGCTAATTCTCTACACCCACAGTTAATCCCCACCCTACCACTGACCTTGAATCTTTGCATACACATCCGAGGGCTAATTCTCTACACCCACAGTTAATCCCCACCCTACCACTGACCTATATTGCTATGAAACTTTGTATACACATCCGAGGGCTAATTCTCTACACCCACAGTTAATCCCCACCCTACCACCCACAGTTAATCCCCACTCTACCACTGACCTGAAAGGTCCGCCTCCGTGGTCGAGTGGTTAAGGTCGCTGACTTGTATACCACTGTAACCTATCATCACTGATGGTCACGGGTTCGAGCCCCGCTCAGGCCGTGTCTCATTTATATGAAAAAGTTGGCAGTTTCTTACGGAGGTTGGTGCACCCAAGTACTGGTTAACCGCTGGAGCCTGCCCAGGAAAGGTGTTGTTAAGTAAACTGCCCGCCGGCGATATAGCCCAAAATGGTGCTGATGCAGGCGTAAAACCCGAAATATAACATAACATAACATAACCACTGACCTGAAAGCATCGAACATATTTTCTGGGAGTGCTCGGATGTTCAGCACTTTTGGAAATAAAATGAGCGAATGTGGATATCTGTTTTGATGAAATGGACAGAAAAAGGTAATAATACCATGATAATTAACTTCATCATAATTTTATTATGACATATAGACAAATTAACTCCTTGCACTGAAGTACTATTGGGATTACTTGTAGATTTCAGAATCATATTGGAGAACGAGTTCACTGTAATAAAGTGGTGTGTAGTTATTTCAGCATACAGTAAATCCCCTCTAAACCGGACTTCGTCCAGACCGGACAAAAAGTCCGGTTTAGAGGGGGTTCTGGATTAGAGGGTTTTTTTTATATTTAACTCTAAAAATATAACAAAACATAAATATACACTAGTGAGAAAGAAACATGTATTTTTGGAACATGTAGTCGTGGACTGCACATCTAGTCATGGACTGTACATGTAGTCGTGGACTGCACATCTAGTTTTGATAAATAATTATTACAGGGGTTTATATTACAATGAAAATAGAAGGGGAAAATTTGGGACCGGAGAAAAAGGCAGGTTTGGAGGGGGGTCCGGTTTAGAGGGGTTATACTGTACTAGTATTGTTTCTACATACACATCTTTTACAACAACAACAACAACACAACATTAGTTTATTGCGTAAAACATCTATGAGATGCTTAGAGCAAATACAATAGTTACACAGTGTAGTGGATACACAAACAACAACAACAACAATAGTTTATTGCGTAAAACATCTATAAGATGCTTAGAGCAAATACAATAGTTACACAGTGTAGTGGATACACAAACCACAACAACAACAACAACAATAGTTTATTGCGTAAAACATCTATAAGATGCTTACAGCAAATACAATAGTTACACAGTGTAGTGGATACACAAACAACAACAACAATAGTTTATTACGTAAAACATCTATAAGATGCTTAGAGCAAATACAATAGTTACACAGTGTAGTGGATACACTTGTAAACATAATTACCGAGAGGTCTCTTTAATAAAATCTTGTGAAAAGAAATCAGGTTCGAATTACAAAGATCTGTTCTGCATAAATATGTTTACGGTGAATTGTATGTATTAATATAATTATTTAAATATTAGAATGTATTAATGTCCTACTGATTAATGCATAATATATGAACTTAGAAGTATTAAGAATACATCGCTTTGAATGTTTACATACAAATCCTTAGAATGGAGCAACTTTTATTTTTCTCCCTCTAAAACAGCATCTCTCATACACATAATATGCGAATATGCAAATAAACAAGTTATAGATGACATTGTAAATATACCCACGTCACAAACATGTCTAATGTAGCAAATAAACAAGTTATAGGTGACATTGTAAATATATCCAAGTCACAAACATGTCTAATGTAGCAAATAAACAAGTTATAGGTGACATTGTAAATATATCCAAGTCACAAACATGTCTAATGTAGCAAATAAACAAGTTATAGATGACATTGTAAATATATCCAAGTCACAAACATGTCTAATGTAGCAAATAAACAAGTTATAGATGACATTGTAAATATATCCAAGTCACAAACATGTCTAATGTAGCAAATAAACAAGTTATAGATGACATTGTAAATATACCCAAGTCACAAACATGTCTAATGTAGCAAATAAACAAGTTATAGGTGACATTGTAAATATATCCCGTCACAAACATGTCTAATGTAGCAAATAAACAAGTTATAGATGACATTGTAAATATACCCAAGTCACAAACATGTCTAATGTAGCAAATAAACAAGTTATAGATGACATTGTAAATATATCCAAGTCACAAACATGTCTAATGTAGCAAATAAACAAGTTATAGATGACATTGTAAATATATCCAAGTCACAAACATGTCTAATGTAGCAAATAAACAAGTTATAGATGACATTGTAAATATATCCAAGTCACAAACATGTCTAATGTAGCAAATAAACAAGTTATAGATGACATTGTAAATATACCCAAGTCACAAACATGTCTAATTTAGCAAATAAACAAGTTATAGATGACATTGTAAATATACCCAAGTCACAAACATGTCTAATGTAGCAAATAAACAAGTTATAGGTGACATTGTAAATATATCCAAGTCACAAACATGTTTAATGTAGCAAATAAACAAGTTATAGATGACATTGTAAATATACCCAAGTCACAAACATGTCTAATGTGGCATAGCTTATATTTATTACCATTTCAGTTGTGTCCATGTTGAACGTCATGTGTATGTATGTGGAAGTTAAGGTTACCAGATAGGCTTGTCAGTAGTCCAGTGGTTAACACGGACTGCAAATCCAGGAAATGCAGTTTTCGATCCCCCGTCTGAACCTAATAATATTAACACTCTTTCACTTGGGACTTTAAACCGACGTCTCATGTGGGTGCTTTACGCTGTGAACGTAAAACAACCAGAGGAGACTCTGGAATGGGTCTTTGTCTGTATCATTGCACTATCCTCCAAAATCTAAAATGACTAATTTATTCAGGAGGTGCTCATGTTGGCAACCGGTAGTGAAGATAAATAAGCATTAAAAAAAACCCAGATGGTTACTCTCTTGGGTCCTCAAAATGAAAGAAAATATAACAGCATTAATCATCTTAGAATATCTCGGTGTGCTTCGTATTCCAAGTAAATGCATTAACACATGAAGCTCATGTTCATATCATGTCTGTCATTATAAATGTCATTTCTGAGAAGATACTATCACCTGTCCAAGTTGCTAATATGTTTCTATTGCTGCAGATTCCAGTAATTGTCAGAACCAGGGAGTGTTTCTAGAGCACAATGCTTCCGAGCGGTTCGAGTGTCGCTACGTGACAATTCAGGTGTACGACAGTCCTGCCATCATGTTTCGAGGAATGGAGGGCACGGTATATGGCATGTGGAGTGCTCATGGTGAAGGTAATCAAACGATTGTTTTTTAGTGCAAATTTGGGTCCCCTATTGGGCCCTATTTCCCTCGCTAAAAAGTAGATATTTTTCACCAATTTCATTTGAAAATTCCCCTCGAGATTAAAAAAATCTGCATTCCCGATTTCAGGGCTGAATTTGTGCTTTTGAGTATCGTTTTAAACATGGTCTAGGCTGTTGGTGTACTGGCAACTGTAACGATGTAATGCTTTTGAGTAGCGTTTTAAACGTGGTCTAGTCTGCGTTTACTAGGCTGTCGGTGTACTGGCAACTGTAGCATTGTAATGCTTTTGAGTAGCGTTTTAAACGTAGTATAGTCTGTGTTTACTAGGCGATCAATGTACTGGCAACTGTAATGTTGTAGTGCTTTTGAGTATCGTTTTAAACGTGGTCTAGTCTGCGTTTACTAGGCTGTCGGTGTACTGGCAACTGTAACGTTGTAATGTTTTTTGAGTATCGTTTTAAACGTGGTCTAGTCTGCGTTTACTAGGCTGTCGGTGTACTGGCAACTGTAACGTTGTAATGTTTTTTGAGTATCGTTTTAAACGTGGTCTAGTCTGCGTTTACTAGGCTGTCGGTGTACTGGCAACTGTAGCATTGTAATGCTTTTGAGTATCGTTTTAAACGTGGTCTAGTCTTTGTTTACTAGGCGGTCGGTGTACTGGCAACTGTAATGTTTTTGAGTATCGTTTTAAACGTGGTCTAGTCTGCGTTTACTAGGCGATCAATGTACTGGCAACTGTAACGTTGTAATGCTTTTGAGTAGCGTTTTAAACGTGGTCTAGTCTGTGTTTACTAGGCTGTCGGTGTACTGGCAACTGTAACATTGTAATGTTTTTGAGTAGCGTTTTAAACGTGGTCTAGTCTGCGTTTACTAGGCGGTCGGTGTACTGGCAACTGTAACGTTGTAATGTTTTTGAGTAGCGTTTTAAACGTGGTCTAGTCTTTGTTTACTAGGCGGTCGGTGTACTGGCAACTGTAATGTTTTTGAGTATCGTTTTAAACGTGGTCTAGTCTGCGTTTACTAGGCGATCAATGTACTGGCAACTGTAACGTTGTAATGCATTTGAGTAGCGTTTTAAACGTGGTCTAGTCTGTGTTTACTAGGCTGTCGGTGTACTGGCAACTGTAACATTGTAATGTTTTTGAGTAGCGTTTTAAATGTGGTCTAGTCTGCGTTTACTAGGCGGTCGGTGTACTGGCAACTGTAACGTTGTAATGTTTTTGAGTAGCGTTTTAAACGTGGTCTAGTCTGCGTTTACTAGGCTGTCGGTGTACTGGCAACTGTAGCATTGTAAAGTGTCTTGTCACATTGATCTTTTGTTGAAACTATTGCTTGTAGTGCAGTAATAGGAAAACCACTATCATCCCTCATTTTCAACTCCTGAGGGGACACGGTCCCCATTCCCCTAAACGTGAACAAGAGCAGTTAATAAAATTTCACTTTGGCTAAAAATTATGTTTAAAAGTTATTCTCATCCAAAATGAGAATGGCCTATTCTGAGGTCAATATTGGACACGTTTTCACTAGGTTTGTACGTGCTTTCAATATTATGCTGTTTACGCTTGTTTCAACTGCCAATATCTATATTAGGCAGTTTTCTTTGCTGATGACCGATACAATTCAATTAAAAATAATTAACCCATTCAACACCAAGTAACTGACATGAACTGGTCAATGATATTTATAGACCAATAAATTAATAAGAAAATTACATTTGGGCCAGTTCATTTATCAAAATTGGTCATTTTTTCTAAAAATCGTAATTACAGTACTGGCAAAAAGTGAAGATCCTGATGAGACGGCTCATCATGAGCCGGCTCATCTGGATTTACATTTTTTGTAGGCCTATTTAGAGGTCTGTGGTGTTGAAAGGGTTAAATAAATGGAAGGTTTGATTCACTAGAAACATTTCTATATATTATGGATGGCAACGTATAGCGATTTTGGTATTTGAATATATGCTTGGGAAGGTATTCGAATATTTGATAGAATTCTATCAAAAACTCAAAATCACTCAAACTCTTATAAAAATTGTGTAAACGTCATCTTCCTGTAAGGCCATGCAATAATTGTTATCGGCCACTGTACATTAGTTTAAACATTATTTATTCCAACATTTTACATATAATTTAACAGCAGTATGGGATTAGAACGAAAGAAAACTTATATAGTTCTTCTCCCTATCAATTGATTGATATACAATAGGCAGGAGAATAATATATATAATATTGAAAATATGTGAAACCTATTCTAGGTATATGCTAAAGAATTTCAGAAGTTATTTTTTTTTTATTATACAAATTTATTTTAGCTCGATTGCGAAACAAGTTATTTCAACTTATATAAATCACTCTCGAGACCTCATTCCTGATGGAATCCATCGCCACGAGGGAGAGAGAAGAGGCAACGTGGAATGTAAATGCCTTGCCTAAGGGCACAATCGTAACGGCTCCAGTGGGGGTCGAACTCCGGACCTTTCGCACCTGAAGCGAACGTGCATCCACTGCGCTATCACGACTTCCACGAAGAAGTTATTGTATTAGCGAGTCAATAGTTTAGGATGTTAAAAAGAAATGGTTAATATTTAAAGGAATATTTGAAGATAGCTCAAGAACTTGAAATATCAAATCGGAGCATGAGAAGACGAGATTAGTATAAAGAAAAGTGGTTGAATAGGATATACATTCGTGGGTGTTTTCACAAATAAAACCACAGTTATTTAATATTTTAGGATATATGAAGGTGGATGTTGATGCAAAGTGTCTGTAATATGTAATTATCTGTCTAAACAGTTTTGGCATCATAATTAAACACTACCTACAATAACACCCACTGTAATTATCCGATTACATGACGGTGGCTATTAACACCTGCCATGGATGTGACCACAACATGCTTTATTCACACATCCTGGAGCGATTTCTTTTGTATTGGAATGTTTTATGATGGTTTCAAAAGAAAACAAAGTATCTGATTTTATGACAGTTTATTTCGTTTTTGCAAATATAATATTTTTTCCGAATATTCGTTGACATCACTACAATACATACAGTTAAACCTGACTTAAGCAGCCAGTCAAGGGAATGACATAAGGTGGCTGCTTAATAGAGGTCAACTGTATTGTAAAAACAACATTGGGAATCTGGAAACTGGCTGCTTAATAGAGGTGACCACTAACACAGGTTTGACTGTAAACTTAATAGGCGAAAGTTATTTTATTAGGAGACAAGATATTAACCTGAACTAAAACAACAAAAAATAATAATAAGGGGAAAAAAGTTAATATTAACCTGCAGGTGAAACCAAACATCGAGTATAAAGCTGCTACTCCGTTTTCCTCCCACACGAATGACCACATATACGCTTTCATCCATGCCAACGAGAGTGATTAATATAAGTTGTTAGAACTTGCTTCGCAATCGTTGTAAAATAAATAAAGTTTAAACTTTTATAAAGCTGCTTATTGTGTAATGGTGGTATTGGTACCTGGCAGCCAATCTTGCTAATAAGAACATACTAATCCGTACTACCTGATTTTCCTAATTCGTTTATTTCCGTCCCCTCTTGTTTATAGGTATATTTGTCCCTTCGAGGATAATGCAAGATGACGCTCCAATTCCAGAAACATCCCTGGTCCTCTTACATGCCTTGTGCACCGATACATGAGACCTGGGTTTACAGTCCCATCTGAAAGACATGTTAATATTATTATGATCGATCCCTGAATTCGCAATCCAACGTGTTAACCATAGAGTGTGTGTGTTTTATGTTTATTTATCGTCGCTACCGGTTGCCCATATGAGCGCCGCCTCCTGAAGATTATTTTAGATTTTTGGAGGATAGTGCAATGATACAGACAGAGACCCATTCCAGAGTCTCTTCTGGTTCTTTTACGTGCACGGTGTAAAGCACCGACACGAGACCTCGGTTTAAAGTCCGATCTGAAAAACTGTTAATTTTATTAGGGTCAGACGGGGGATCGAACCTGCGAACCTGCGATCCCTGGATTACCAGTCCAACGTGTTACCACTGGACTACAGATCCGTGTGTTTCATGTTTTGTATTTATACCCATGTGGTTTCCGTCTGTATTAACCATAGAACCATTGACCTGTCTATACAGTAATGTATTTACTTATAACCATAGAACCATTGACCTGTCTATACAGTAATGTATTTACTTATAACCATAGAACCATTGACCTGTCTATACAGTAATGTATTTACTTATAACCATAGAACCATTGACCTGTCTATACAGTAATGTATTTACTTATAACCATAGAACCATTGACCTGTCTATACAGTAATGTATTTACTTATAACCATAGAACCATTGACCTGTCTATACAGTAATGTATTTACTTATACTTTATTTATTTTACTTGGTCCGCCTCCGTGGTCGAGTGGTTACGGTCGCTGACTTGTATACCACTGTAACCTATCATCACTTATGGTCACGGGTTCGAGCCCCGCTCAGGTCGTGTCTCATTTATATGAAAAAGGCAGTTTCTTACGGAGGTTGGTGCACCCAAGTACTGGTTAACCACTGGATCCTGCCCAGGAAAGGTGTTGTTAGGTAAACTGCCCGCCTGCGATACAGCCCAAAATGGTGCTGATGCAGGCGTAAAACCTGAAATATAACATATAAATTTAACGATTTGCGAAGCAAGTTTTAACAACTTATATTAATCACTCTCGTTGGCTCTGATGAAAGCGTATATGTGGTCATTCATGTGGGAGGAAACCGGAGTATCCGGAGAAAACCCAAGTGTCCGATCTGGCGACCATCGTACACAGTAATGTATTACACCTCTGTACAGGTGACAGACTGTACTGCGCCTTGTAGTCTCAAAAGAATATTGTAATGTAATTGAAACACCTACATTAGTAGCAGAGCAGTGTCATGGATGGAATTTGTTTTCCCCCGTCTCGTGTAAATGAACCTGCAAAGTCCGCCTCCGTGGTCGAGTGGTTAAGGTCGCTGACTTGTATACAACTGTAACCTATCATCACTGATGGTCACAGGTTCGAGCCCCGCTCAGGCCGTGTCTCATTTATATGAAAAAGGTGGCAGTTTCTTACGGAGGTTGGAGCACCCAAGTACTGGTTAACCGCTGGAGCCTGCCCAGGAAAGGTGTTGTTAGGTAAACTGCCCGTCGGCGATATAGCCCAAAATGGTGCTGATGCAGGCATTAAACCCGAAATATAACATAACATAACATAAATGAACCTGCAAGACTTTTGCAAGTCTCATCATCAACGGAAATTGGAAAGCAAACACTAGTCATGTAACTAGAATACACTGAGAAAAACAACGAATGATTGCCCGCGAACGAAGAGGAATCGCTACCCGAGTACATATATCCTACCTGTCCCATTATTAGGGTACATGCAGTAATGTAATGTGTGGAAGTCGTGATAGTGCCGTGGTAGTGCATGAGAGGCCCGGAGTTCTCACGATTGTGCCCTTTGACAAGGCACTTCAATTCCACATTGCCTCCTCTCTCCATCAGGAATGAGGTCTCAAGAGCGATTTAACTAATATTGTAAGAACTTATTTCGCAATTGAGCTTAAATAAATTTGTATTAACTACAGTCAAATCTGTGTTAGTGGTCAGCTCCATTAAGCAGCCAACCTGTATTAAACAGCCAGTTTCCAGATTCCCAATATGTTGTTTTCTTATACATTTGCCCTCTATTAGGCAGCCACCTGTGATAAGCACTTGGCTGGCTGCTAAACACAGGTTTGACTGTATGCTGTTACCTAGGTCACCATGTTACCTAGGCCACCATGTTACCTAGGCCACCATGTTACCTAGGCCACCATGTTACCTAGGCCACCATGTTACCTAGGCCACCATGTTACCTAGGCCACCACTAATCTACTGATGATCTAATCTGCCTTCAACATTTCAGGTAGAATGGTTTTCAAAAACAATGGATTATATGATGATCTCAAGGGCAAGAAGTTGATACCAGTCCGATATGTAAATGATGAAGGGGAGGCAACTACAGTGTATCCTTTCAATCCAAATGGTTCCCCCGATGGAGTTGCTGCCCTTTGCTCAGAAGACGGTCGTCACCTTGCCATTATGCCGCACCCAGAGCGATGTTTTCTACCATGGCAGTGCCCGTGGAAGCCATTCGGAGAGAAGGAAACACTTGATGTATCCCCCTGGATGAAAATGTTTCAGAATGCGTTTGATTGGAGCGTTCAAGCTATCAACGTAACTGAGTAGTGCAAATGTTTTTGACATGTTTTCGGTACTCGCGGATATTACGTATTTGCAATCTACATGAATATTTCCAATACTCCAATTCTTTTTTTTTTGTCTTTCAAAAGTGGAAATCTTTCTATGTGTTGTGAGATTATTTACAATACATTTGTGTCCGGCACCAGCACCAGTGCATTGAGATGACATTTTCAGAACACCTGCTAAATTGGTATCTACAATATATAATTATGTACAACATTGTATTTCTTAGAAATCCGCGAACCGATGTCGAAAGTTGACAGCATCGGATACTTGGAATGCTTTACATGTAACGGCTTGGCAAGGAGTTTAGGCTTATATATAATCCGGCTCATTCATTCATAATATAAAACAATTATCCCTGTGTTACTGGTTTCCAACGATGTAGTACATAACCGACTCCTATAGGTTTAGAATAGTCATACACTGCAAACAATTTTATGTCACCAAATAAACAATATTTTACCATTCATTCACAAAAATCTCGAAGAAAATCGAATGTTTACTTTTTGAGAAAAGTTGACAAAATAGCGGTACCTCATTCTCAGTAATCCGGAATGACGTCACATGTTTTCGCCTAACTGTGGAAATTGCCTACAGCGCGAACATTAGTATGTAAGCAACAGTTCTTTTTTAACAAAACAATATAACTAAGGAATACTTACTTTAATAACAGGCTTAATTGATCATTTTCACTCAAAATTCATTTGTTGGACAGCATTTTGTCTATATACTGTATCTAAAACACTAACATTTAGTTTAACTTAGACAAAAACACGGGGCATAAGAAGTCGTCATCCCTCCTAATTACTCTGACTGAGTGCAGAACCATAAATGGACCCATCCATCGAACACATCACACGGTGCCTAACAAAGAATAACTAGGTTTACACAACCATGTATATCAGTTGGAGAACCTCTGTGACAACACATGGACCTGAAGGCGAAAAACTGTGAAAATCGATCGATATTATGCATAAGGACCCCTTGTGTGTAATAACGGACGAAACTCATAAACACGGAGCAGTGAGACTATAATGACATTTTTATTCGTAAATATATTGGCGTGGCAGACGATGAATATGTCATTTTGGAGAGAAAATTGCTAATTTCCTTAAAAATGATATTTATATGGCGACATAAAACGGATATAGTGAAATTAGTGAAAACTGGGGTAGGCTTAAAGTTTTCACCACTAATTTACCTGTCTGATCTCTATGATCGGTTAGAAATAGATTGGAAGTGCACAAGGTATGTTTATTTATAATTCCGGTAACTGGAGCGTGAAATATTGCGTGATCCCTCGCGACTTGCTATTCTCACAGTTAGGCGAAAACCTGTTCTGGGCGAAAACTCTTCACGCCGGGATACATAGTTCTCTCATATTATGCTGCCACTTTCTGTATAATACAGGGATCATTTTAGAGGGCGATGTGGGCGAAATTGTCGCGCTAGGGACCCTGACTTCGCCCTAAAAAATATATATATATTTTGGTTTTTACCAAATTTTGTCTAGTAAGATACACTGGCCCATTATAAAGCACTCCTTCTATTCAAATGTTGTATTTAATGGTTGTACTGTGCATTTTAACCCTATTTTGCAGAAGTATATTAAAGAACACCATTTAAGGAAGCGATCACGCGCTTTCTCAAAAATTCGGACCTAGAATGAACCCTGATAATATACAGTTAGTTTAAACATATTTTATTTTATCAATATTTACATCATGTTGTAACATTAATATACAAGAACAGATGGATTTTCTCAATATACAGTTAAACCTGTGTTAGTGGTCACCTGTATTGAGCAGCCAGTTTCCAGATTCCCAATATGTTTTATTATACATTTGACCTCTATTAAGCAGCCACCTGTGCTAAGTAGCCACTTTCTGCGATTCCATTAGTTGGCTGCTTAACACAGGTTTCACTGTATAGTGATCTCAGACTTGTTGCAGTTTGTTTCCGTAAAATAGTGATCTCGGAATTGCTGTGGGGTAATCTTCGGAAAATAGTGAACTCCGAATTATTGCATGTTAATCTCTGGAAAATAGTGAACTCCGAATTATTGCATGTTAAACTCCGGAAAATAGTGAACTCCGAATTATTGCATGTTAATCTCCGGAAAATAGGGAACTCCGAATTGTTGCATGTTAAACTCCGGAAAATAGTGAACTCCGAATTGTTGCATGTTAAACTCCGGAAAATAGTGAACTCTGTATTGTTGCATGTTAATCTCCAGAAAATAGTGAACTCCGAATTGTTGCATGTTAACCTCCGGAAAATAGTGAACTCTGTATTGTTGCATGTTAATCTCCGGAAAATAGTGAACTCCGAATTATTGCATGTTAACCTCCGGAAAATAGTGAACTCCGAATTATTGCATGTTAATCTCCGGAAAATAGTGAACTCCGAATTGTTGCATGTTAATCTCCGGAAAATAGTGAACTCCGAATTATTGCATGTTAATCTCCGGAAAATAGTGAACTCCGAATTGTTGCATGTTAAACTCTGGAAAATAGTGAACTCCGAATTATTGCATGTTAATCTCCGGAAAATAGTGAACTCCGAATTGTTGCATGTTAATACTCCGGAAAATAGTGAACTCCGAATTGTTGCATGTTAACTCCGGAAAATAGTGAATCGAATTGTTGCATGTTAACTCCGGAAAATAGTGAACTCTGTATTGTTGCATGTTAATCTCCGGAAAATAGTGAACTCCGAATTGTTGCATGTTAACCTCCGGAAAATAGTGAACTCTGTATTGTTGCATGTTAATCTCCAGAAAATAGTGAACTCCGAATTATTGCATGTTAACCTTCGGAAAATAGTGAACTCCGAATTATTGCATGTTAACCTCCGGAAAATAGTGAACTCCGAATTGTTGCATGTTAATCTCCAGAAAATAGTGAACTCCGAATTATAGCATGTTAAACTCCGGAAAATAGTGAACTCAGAATTGCAGCGAGGTAATCTCCGGAAAATAGTGAACTCAGAATTGTTGCATGTTAACCTCCGGAAAATAGTGAACTCAGAATTGTTGCATGTTAACCTCCGGAAAATAGTGAACTCCGAATTATTGCATGTTAATCTCCGGAAAATAGTGAACTCCGAATTGTTGCATGTTAATCTCCAGAAAATAGTGAACTCCGAATTATAGCATGTTAAACTCCGGAAAATAGTGAACTCCGAATTATTGCATGTTATTCTCCGGAAAATAGTGAACTCAGAATTGCAGCGAGGTAATCTCCGGAAAATAGTGAACTCAGAATTGTTGCATGTTAACCTCCGGAAAATAGTGAACTCAGAATTGTTGCATGTTAACCTCCGGAAAATAGTGAACTCCGAATTATTGCATGTTAATCTCCGGAAAATAGTGAACTCCGAATTGTTGCATGTTAATCTCCAGAAAATAGTGAACTCCGAATTATAGCATGTTAAACTCCGGAAAATAGTGAACTCCGAATTATTGCATGTTATTCTCCGGAAAATAGTGAACTCAGAATTGCAGCGAGGTAATCTCCGGAAAATAGTGAACTCAGAATTGTTGCATGTTAACCTCCGGAAAATAGTGAACTCAGAATTGCAGCGAGGTAATCTCCAGAAAATAGTGAACTCAGAATTGTTGCTTGTTAAGCTCCGGAAAATAGTGAACTCCGAATTATTGCATGTTAATCTGCGGAAAATAGTGAACTCAGAATTGTTGCATGTTAACCTCCGGAAAATAGTGAACTCAGAATTGCAGCGAGGTAACCTCCGGAAAATAGTGAACTCCGAATTGTTGCTTGTTAAGCTCCGGAAAATAGTGAACTCAGAATTATTGCATGTTAATCTGCAGAAAATAGTGAACTCAGAATTGTTGCATGTTAACCTCCGGAAAATAGTGAACTCAGAATTGTTGTGGGTTAGCCTTCGGATAGAGTACATTTATTGGGGCTACCCTCATATCAAGTTAGTTTTTGGACAATGGGCCAAAGGGGGAATCCCTCCACTCTCCCAGAAATTATCCCACCCAGACATTACCCCCCCCCCTCATATATTTTAACATAGGACAATATCTCCCATGTCAAATGGACGGATAATATATTTGTATTGTGGATATCGTGTGCACAAATGATCTGATGTGCGTGAATTGTAAATCAATTTTATGTGGTCAAAGTTATTAAAGTTTAAACTTTATTTATTTTACGACGATTCAGTGCTCGAAAAATAGGACAACCCGGGGCCCCTCAAAATCGAAGTCGGGCCTGTCTCTCTTTAAATCTGACAAGCCCACGGGCCTGTGTCTAAAAAAAATTTGGGCATGTAGAAAATTTTTGATGTCTCGTTTTAATGTCGCGTGATTTCCGGTCTCGGAAACGACACTCGTATACATTCTCCGGCCTGGTGACTAAATCAATCAATTATACCTCTTTTGTCCTCTGTTTACAGCACATTAGCTACTGCAACACCTAAATTATAGCCCCCAATAAACAATGACTTCACTAATTTCTCAATCATGCTGAGAAACGCCCGATACATTAGCATACGGCTTGCTGATTGGCTGCATCGGGGATATACCTTCATTAATATGCATAAATAAATTGCGCGGTCTTTGTCTGCACAATTCATGAAAGACAGATTAATTAGCAGATTAGCGGCGAGATATGACAGGATATATTAGCATAATTGAGTAGATGGAACTTTTACAGATGTGAAGTCGACAAACATGTGGAAATTTCTCACAGGTCGTCCAAAATGAAAGTGAAAGTAGAAAATGTAAACACAATATTGAACAACATGACAATAAAAACACTTCAAAACGGAAAAAAAGTTTTTCAGCTGTTGTGGAAAGAAACTTTCCACTGGCTACTGTTTGATGAAATATCACACAAGATGTTTTGTATGGTTAGGGATAGAGGCAGTAATCCCACAAAACAGGTGGCAGTAAACTAGAGCTGAAAAGAATACTCTTCAATTGAAGATCAAATTTAACCCCAAGTATAATGTCAAGATTACTGCCAATTGTCCCAAGATTCCTGCTAAATGTATATTTCGTTACTGCCTCTATCGTTAACATCTACTGTGAGCGATTTCCTATTCTGGCAGACAAGAATGTGTTTACTACAGGTATGGATCAGTTCCGGTTAGATCCAATAACACAGGGATTCGGCACGTTTGGGGGTACTAGTATATATATTTAAGTACAGGGATTCTACTCTGTGGGATGTCAGATTTCACATCGATCAGTAAAATGGCCCTATCTGAAACAATTTTGTACAAATATGTCCAAATATAACGCCTATCCTGAGTCTTTTATATTGTTCTTCAAATAAAACACAACTTTAAGCTGCATGCATGTATACTTTGCAAACAATTGCCACAGACATTGGCCATAGCAGGTCACATTTCCATACTAGGACACGGGTTCTGTCAGCAACAAAAAAAAAATCTTCGACGAGAGTTTTAACTGTGAATAACATTATCAATAAAATGTGTTTCCACTAACGTGTAGGTTTATTCGGCAAAAATGTACGTCAAAAAGAGATTTCGTAGTATTTTCAATTTGTTTTGAAAATTTCTAAAGCGGCGCAATTCGCGTTGAAACGAGTGTTCTGATTATTCTTCATATAAAAAACCCATCTTGTTACATTCTAATAATCCAATCAGAACGCTCGTTTCAACGCGAATTGCGCCGCTTTAGAAATTTTCAAAACAAATTGAAAATACTACGAAATCTGACATCCCACAGAGTAGAATCCCTGTACTTAAATATATATACTAGTACCCCCAAACGTGCTGAATCCCTGTGATCTAAACAAATCGGTGGAGCAAAATACATACCGATAGGCAAAAACTTAAATTTCAGACTAATAATTTCATCAACATACAAAATGCTTTGGCGAATGGCTGTGCATGGTTCATGTTAATATGCATCATATTTTACATTAGTGTATATTTACAAGATTCAAATAAAGATTACAACCTACACAGACATGTTACCGTATATTTAATTTTGCCGTGATCAGTTTCATAATGCTCTATTCGTCTCGAAACATTATTTAGGGTAGCAAACATAGCTACATTTTTGGGACAATATTTTTATAGGATAGCAGATTAAACTAACAGATGAGAAATATGTTGATGTTAATTGGAATAATTTCCTTCATCTTGCCCACTTGCCAAGGTTCTAACGTGGAACCGGTAGGGATGAAGTGTACTAGGGTAACTAATTCGACATTGAAATGTAACTATATACCGACGAACATTTCTGAAGCAATTACAAAGATTCAAATTACTCTTTCTGGACAACATGGGTCTGGTGTAGCAATACACCAAGACAACTTCTCATCAGTGACTTGGAGTAGAGTCAGATATCTGGATTTGGGCGATGAATGGAAGGTTTCTAAGGCAACCTGGGATATTCTGGATAACTGTTTTATTGAGTTGAAGATGTTACAAGAACTAAAATTAACCCATTCAACACCAAGTAACTGACATGGACTGGTCCATGATATTCTTAGACCAATAAATTAATAAGGAAATTTACATTTGGACCAGTTCATTTATCAAAATGGGTAATTGTGTCTAAAAATAGTAATATTACTGGCAAAAAGTGCAGATCCTGATGAGACAGCTCATCACGAACCGGCTCATCTGGATCTACACTTTTTGTAAGCCTATTTAGATGTCTGTGGTGTTGAAAGGGTTAAGCATCTGGTACTACTTGCATTTATTTCCAGACACATTTCTTGAGCTGAATTCTATGAGAACATTGGATATGAGTGAATGTGTGAGAGGGTCAATGAAGAAGTTGGTGCAGGCACTCAATGGATCAAATATACTTCCAGGATTAAACTCGCTGATTATGTCAAACATGGGCACATTGAAAGGTCCTTACGCTTTTGATGATACATTTGTACAGATACTTTTGCCCAGAAACATAACTTTAGTTGATATTAGCAACTGTCAGATATCGCATTTAAATGCAAGTTCCATCTTTAAAAACCTAAAAGATCTGCAGGTATTAAATGTGTCTTATTCCACAATTAGCGATATAGAGCATAACCCAGACATACATCATAAAGATGTCAAACAGGTCAAAGTACTTGACGGAGCTCATGCTATTCTTCCAAAGAATGCAAAATATGTGTTTGCTAATATGACTGTCAATGCTTCTGATGCGGGTGCAAGGTTTATGATTTACGACACATTAAACGTCAGTAACATTGTCGATGAATTCACTTCATTATGGATAGAGAACACCACAGTTGTTATGGATACAGATGTAATCTATTATACAAAGAACTTAATTATGGCACAAAACAATTTAAGACGTTTGAATGTTAGATTGATTTGTGATAAGTATAAATTATCTGCATTTCGCTACTGGGATATATCTGACAACGGACTAGATTTTCTACACCCGACTATCTTATCATGTATGTCCAAGGATCAGTTTAAAGGGCGATGTGGGTGAAATTGTCGCCCTAGGGACCCTGACTTCGCCCTCTGGAGGCCCCACTTCTCCCTAAAAAAAAAAGTTGTATTTAATGGTTGTACTGTGCATTTTAACCCTATTTTGCAGAAGTATATTAAAGAACACCATTTAAGGAAGCGATCATGCGCTTTCTCACTTCTCCCAAAAATTCTGACCTAGAATGAACCCTGATGTCTAACCTTCAAAGAATAGAGTTATCTGGAACTAACTTGCACACGATGGTTCATGAAGATATACATTTGTTCGAAAGTCTGTTTTCAGGATTACAAGGTTTGAAATGTGTTGGTCTGTCTAGAAATGAATTGAGTATCCTTCCATCAGAACTGTTTGAATACGCCAAAAGCTTTGAAATCATAGATCTCTCTAACAACAAATTGCAGCAGGTGACCTTCACCTTAAACTACCTGGACAACCTCCAGGTTCTTAATCTCCAAGGTAACGACATTCATATTCTCGTATCGACTTCTATTGCTCATTTAAATTCTATTTCACAAGTAAATGACAATCAACGTCCTAAATCTACAGTGATACTCGAAGACAATCCGATATCGTGTTCGGGGTGCAAGGCAACACATTTTCTACAGTTTCTTTTATCTACAAAACTAATAGACCTGGACTCTCAGAATTTAAAGTGTTTCGCGGAAAATGGAAAACAACAAACTATTAATAACAATGCAATAAAGATAGTGCAGAACATTTGTAACAGAAACAATCATAGTTGCTACAAGCACTTCAATGGGTGTTGTATTAATTCTTATTATTGTCTTTCTGGTTGTCTTTTATAAAGAAACAAACGAGCAAAGAAGATACAAAACAGGGCTACTGTAATAAATCGGTTACAGGAAGGTGAAGGTCGGTATAAATTTGTGACCTTCCTTGCATATAGCAACGATGATGAAGAAATTGTTGCACGGCACATTTTGAATCCGCTCAATGAAAATCTACAAATTATGACTGGCGTCGACAGGTTATTGGTGAGTACGGAGATCAGAATTTACATGTAGGTTTTTTTGTGCATAACGAGACCTACAGGTGCTTCGATAATGCATGTGTGTTGACCGTAGTCGCTTCAAACAACTTCTGTAACAGTCCATTCTGTCGAAGTGAATTAGACCAAGCGTATGTGAAAGGGATGCCAATTGTGCTGATGTTTATTGAGCATGTTGATGAAGACCTCATGACACCGACAATGAAACAACTGTACCAGAACAATGTCCGAATTCTGTGGGATGTAGAAGATGGCGAATATGTTCTTAAAACAACGTGCGAAAATGTGTGTACCTCTATGTTGGACCTTGTCCAAGGTGTGAAATAAATTCTTATTTCTGTTGGCTGTACATCTATGTACATGAGCATTGTTTTATAGGAATATATCATGTTTTAGATTCCAACCATATCTAGAGTGTTTTAATGTTAATAAATTGTGTCAATCATAACCCCGTTTAAAGCAGCATTACATCGTAATAAAGGATGTTTTGGGTAAAATATAAATACTAATATGTGTGTGTTTACAAAAATCGAAATAGTCGCTCAGAAACGATCAAATTCCAATAAATTTAAATCGTATACGCGAATTTGTTTATCAACACAAACTGTCAACACGCACAAGCGCGCATGCGTGAAACAACAGATGATGTAGTTTAGTTAAACATAGTTTATTTCAAATCATACAACATATACAAATAATTTATACAGTTTACACAAAATTTAGATACATTAATGAAAAGGGATTAGAACCGAAAGCTATTATAGCTTATAGAGGTCTTCTCCTATAGCAAGGCACTTAATTCAAATTTGAATTAATGGTAGGTAAACGTTTTAATCATGAACTGTAAATTAGAATATCCATAAGATTAATAAGGGTGAAACAAGTACATACTAATTTAGAAGGTTGATATTGAGATTGACTCGGAAGAAAAAAGAAATGATAGAACAAGGAATGTGATAGATTCATTCGGATAGTTCAATGGCAGACACGCATGCAACATTTAGTGAACAGGTGCTCATGAAAATCGTTTGCTTTCCCGGATGTAGTTTTGGACCTTTAACCCTTTCAACACCACAGACCTCTAAATAGGCTTACAAAAAGTGTAGATCCAGATGAGCCGTCTCATCAGGATCTGCACTTTTTGCCAGTGATATTACTATTTTTAGACAAAATTACCCATTTTGATAAATGAACTGGTTCAAATGTAATTTTCTTATTAATTTGTTGGTCTAAAAATATGGACCAGTCCATGTCAGTTACTTGGTGTTGAATGGGTTAATGATAGATGCAGTAACGATATATACAGTGGGCAGTCATCTGGGGGAGCGTTTTCGGATATGTTCTAATAAGATCGGTAAAAGCAAGGTTTGCAGAAATCAATCAAAGATGGCGGATGATACTGATTGGACACAAAAGCAAGGTTTGCAGAAATCAATCAAAGATGGCGGATGATACTGATTGGACACAAAAGCAAGGTTTGCAGAAATCAATCAAAGATGGCGGATGATACTGATTGGACACAAAAGCAAGGTTTGCAGAAATCAATCAAAGATGGCGGATGATACTGATTGGACACGGCGTTGGTTTAAAACCCTTGCTGAATGCTACGATGAGATTCAATCTACATCTACCTACGTAACAGGGACCGCGATAATTAACTAATGTACAGTTATATAGTGCACTGGACTTTATCGGCATCTACAGAAATCGTAAATATCTGATAGAATATACTAGCAACAATAATTGTGCCATGCATACAGATTGAAGTACAATACTAAATTCCTTTGCCTTTCAGCGTCCGATAAATCTAGACAACACTTTCAGACCAGAAGATTAAATTTGAAATGTGAGGTCGGCAAGTTTGAACCCCATCAACGCCTGCTGTTCTTTAGCAAGAAAATACCCATATTGAATGGTACTTGATGCCGGTGTCATATAGAATATTGACCCTCCAAAATAATGACCCGTGGGTCATTATTCTATAGGAAAATATACAGTGCTAACTAACATTTAATTATAATAAATTCAATATTTTCCCACTATATACTGCTATATGCAAGGGGGGTCAATATTCTATGGCTGAATAATGACCCGCGGGTCATTATTTTGAGGGGGGTCAATATTCTATATGACACTGGCACTAAACAAATGATTGTTACCATGACGACAATGGCATCCGACACTTTTTTTTAAATAGTTGTTCATCTTCTTGTTAACGTTATGTAACAATTTAACCGAAATTTGTATAGTTTATAAACTTTAATTCACAAATGATTAGTCTCTACCAATGTCTTATAGTAATGAAAATATGGCCCACAAATCAAGAGTTTTTATATATGCTGTAAAGTTCAAGGTCGCAGTGACCTCATTTTGGTATGTGATGTATCCACATACCAAGTTTGCCTACGCCTAGATGTTATTACAATGAAAATATGACTCAGGCAAGATCTCGGAGTGAAGGATGTAAGTATGAATGGACAGGGTGCAAACCTATAGTCTCATAATAAATACCTCGGCAAGTTAAAAACATACAACACAGGTCAAGTGGTGTGTATGCTAGACCACTCGACAACATTCACCATTTTATATATCATTGTTGGAATACCCAATTAAAATGTTTCAGAAACACAAGTGATGATTTGACACTTACGAGTCTAAATTTTAGGTCCATGCCATCTTTTCCACACAGTGGCGTATAAATTTTGCTGGCCTTTCTCTCAAAAATTCTGGCACATCTGAATTGGTGGTGTTAAAGTCTCCAGCCCAGCTTATGTAACTTTCTATGTAGCTAAAAATAAGACCTGTGTGATTGGATTTCCATATTTCTAGTAAATAGTCTAAGAAAACGATCATTAAAACAAGAAATATGACAAATGATTGAAGTAGTTTAATACGAGTACAATAAATTCAAACTGCTAGCATGGCTCTTGTATAATGTTAGCAAATGTTTTTGAGTTGTAATAATAAATTTAGTGCAGGGTTTATTACAAATTTATTTTAGCTCGATTGCGAAACAAGTTCTTTTTATATTAATCACTCTCGAGTCCTGACGATTTCCAGCGCCACGAGGGAGAGAGGACAGGCAAGTGTAATTTAAATGCCTTGTCTAAGGGCACAATCGTAACGGCTCCAGCGGGGCAAGGTTGTATGTATACACGAGGGTCACTCAAAAAATTCTAGTATATTTCATAGTTGTTACAGCTTACTGACTCAATAGTTGATTTGTACAGATACACTAAATAGCTTTCGCAAATCGGAAATCTCGTGTAAATCGATCAAGAATGGTAAATTGAAGATCGTAATAAAGAAATGTTACTATGTTGCTCTCATTTTATTTAATATGGGACATAGCGTTTTGAATGACCCTGCTATCCTGTTGGTCATTGTATATAGCTGACCATAGTGGTTTCATGGTCTGGAAGAATGATCTCAGCATTATCTTGACCATCTGGCTCACATTCAACATCTTGTGTCCTTTCAGGTGGGACTTCTTGAATGTTTGATGGAGCCTCTCCAGTCCATTGTTGGTGTTGGGGAGGGACAGATCAACCTTCCTGTAACACTGCCTATTTCTAAAAAAATAAATACTACCAACACACACAAGCAATAATGCCTAAAATAATAAAGTTCATTAAGCTAAACATTTGGACCATGTTTCATGACTAATTAGAGCATCAAGTGTTAATAAAACACTTGGTTAAGATAGACCAATTAATACGGTAAACACTTTATAACCATTTTAGCAAGGGTATCATCAACCTACTGAACGTCATTATTGGTACTTGGCTAGTTCACATATTTAAATGATAATGTCACAGATGTGGCAACCCAGTTGAAAATATTGCAAATGTGTTATTGCGATTTTTGTGTGTTTTTCCCCCAGATTTGTCAAATTCTAACTACAGTGAGTGATATTCAACCCTTACTACCAACTATACATACAGCATATATTAACTGTTAATTTGGTTTGACATTATTATCAAATGCAGAAACGGGTTACTAAAAATGTGCTTAAATATGATAACTTATTGAAATCGTGTTAACAATGTAAACAACGGTGATCATCACTGTGTTATCTCATTATGCATTAAAAGCCGATATTCAAACTATTTCAATTGATGACACAATTGCAATATACTTCTCGTCCGTCCAATTGGCAATCGACTAATGCAATGATAGTCAAACCTGTGTTAGTGGTCACCTCTATTAAGCAGCCAATCTGTATTAAGCAGCCAACCTGTATTAAGCAGCCAGTTGCCAGATTCCCAATATGTTGTTTTATATATTTGACCTCTATTAAGCAGCCACCTGTGTTAAGCAGCCACTTTCTGTGATTCCCTTGGCTGGCTGCTTAACACAGGTTTGACTGTATATATTTTAAAAGGCGTATGAATATATTATTACACTTCATCACTTGCTAAGAACGGATGTTTATGATTATGATAATAAAAAATTATAACCTCTTTGATTGGCAACCATATGCAGAAGAAATAATTCTTAACCCATTCAACACCAAGTAACTGACATGGACTGGTGCCTGATATTTTTAGACCAGTAGATTAATAAGAAAAATTACATTTATACCAGTTCATTTATCAAAACGGGTAATTTTTTCAAAAAAGAGTAAAATTACCCGCAAAAAGTGCAGATCCTGATGAGATGGCTCGTCACGAGCCGGCTCATCTGGATCTACACTTTTTATATGCCTATTTAGAGGTCTGTGGTGTTGAAAGGTTAACATTGTTCGAGATCTGGCTCGACTGCAATAAGGTGTCAATATTTAGTTGACGACCATCAACAGAATGTTCCTCTACAATGACCTTCATCATTGTTAGAGTTATACTCTTGTTTGCCACTTTATATACGCCTCTTGATATCCACAGATGCCAAGCCTGCACTCTGTGAACATCAGAGAATACCATTTGCTTCTGCAATAAAGAAGAGTTGTTGATAGGTAACCACACTCGGCTATGTAGGTTGTTGCCACTAAATATATTCAGCTCCACTATCTAAATAGCAAACATCATACAGCCTGATCTGTGTCATCTTATCAGGGTGCATGCTCTCTACAAAGTCGCTGTTAGGCGACATTGGTGGTGAAAGAGTTAATTATGTAATTATGCAAAAATTCCAAATGTGTCAAAGACATATGATACAGATACAATTACAGATGCCCGGTCCAAGAGACCACTACTAAACAAATATCTAATTGGGGTTAAACAAAACATATACCAGCCAGTACCAATTTCGGAAATATCCAATTACCAGGGAACAGGCTTTCCATGGCTGATATTTCTTTTTCGTCAAAATCGGTGACATGTTTTGGTGTCCAATGTGGATTGTTCTTCTTATCAATTGCCAAGGCTTCTTTCATTGAGAATGATGTATCGTCTTCAGTGATGAATGCTGCCACAACCTGATGGGTGTCATTGGTCTTCACAGCCAGGAAGAACAGTGGTATATCAAATTTTGAAGTACAATATGTGGCATCCAACAAGACTGTACCTCCATATTTTTGCAACATCTGTTGTTGCCACTCTGTCTGTAGTACCACAAGAAATTTCTGTGAAAAAAAACCCAACAATAATGTAATAAATAAGTAATTTTCATTGGGGTTGAAATTTTCACTTGCATTTACGCGTACATGTTACTTCCGTGTGAGTGAAACTCGGCAGATATCACAGATATAATCATTACAATAGTGTAACTAGTTTAGACTGTGCCTACTTTGTTGTATGTTCGGATTTTCAGTAAACCAGTCACATAAATGAGCTATTTCCCGTGATCTGTCAGAATAGCAAGACCTCATATTCGCAAGTTTTTTGGGCAAGGAACTTCACAAAAAAAGAGCTGGCTTAATATAAGGGGTATAACTTGGTGCAACTGTGACACAGAGACAATTGCACTGCCCCTGCTGGGATTCGAACCCAGTCCTCTTTCCAAGCTAGAAAGTGTTCAACCATTAAACTACAAAGGCTAGCTAGTGCATTTATTGACTCTAATGTCATTTAATACAGTAATACAAGTAATGCAACCAGGTTAGACTTGCTATGTGTAGAAAAAACAACCAAGTAGTTCAAGTAACGATAAATTTTACTTTTAATACGACATTAAAATTGATTTTGCAACATAACACAATTGTTGTACAGGTTTTAGCCATGTTCATCTCCTCTGTTCCCTTTCAATTGTTGCTGTCACCAGCACCGAATCAATTGTTGTTGTCAGCAGCACCGAATCAATTGTTGTCAGCAGCACCGAATCAATTGTTGTTGTCAGCAGCACCGAATCAATTGTTGTTGTCAGCAGCACCGAATCAATTGTTGTTGTCAGCAGCACCGAATCAATTGTTGTTGTCAGCAGCACCGAATCAATTGTTGTTGTCAGCAGCACCGAATCAATTGTTGTTGTCAGCAGCACCGAATCAATTGTTGTCAGCAGCACCGAATCAATTGTTGTTGTTGTCAGCAGCACCGAATCAATTGTTGTTGTCAGCAGCACCGAATCAATTGTTGTTGTCAGCAGCACCGAATCAATTGTTGTCAGCAGCACCGAATCAATTGTTGTTGTTGTGAGCACGAATAATTGTTGTTGTCAGAGATCTTTTGTTGTAGCAGCACCGAATCAATTGTTGTCACCAGCACCGAATCAATTGTTGTTGTCAGCAGCACCGAATCAATTGTTGTTGTCACCAGCACCGAATCAATTGTTGTCAGCAGCACCGAATCAATTGTTGTCAGCAGCACCGAATCAATTGTTGTTGTCAGCAGCACCGAATCAATTGTTGTTGTCACCAGCACCGAATCAATTGTTGTTGTCAGCAGCACCGAATCAATTGTTGTTGTCAGCAGCACCGAATCAATTGTTGTTGTCAGCAGCACCGATTCAATTGTTGTCAGCAGCACCAAATCAATTGTTGTTGTCAGCAGCACCGAATCAATTGTTGTTGTCAGCAGCACCGAATCAATTGTTGTTGTCACCAGCACTGAATCAATTGTTGTTGTCAGCAGCACCGAATCAATTGTTGTTGTTGTCACCAGCACCGAATCAATTGTTGTCAGCAGCACCAAATTAATTGTTGTCACCAGCACCGAATCAATTGTTGTCAGCAGCACCGAATTAATTGTTGTTGTCACCAGCACCGAATCAATTGTTGTTGTCACCAGCACCGAATCAATTGTTGTTGTCAGCAGCACCGAATCAATTGTTGTTGTCAGCAGCACCGAATCAATTGTTGTTGTCACCAGCACTGAATCAATTGTTGTCAGCAGCACCGAATCAATTGTTGTCAGCAGCACCGAATCAATTGTTGTTGTCACCAGCACCGAATCAATTGTTGTTGTCAGCAGCACCGAATCAATTGTTGTTGTCAGCAGCACCGAATCAATTGTTGTTGTCAGCAGCACCGAATCAATTGTTGTTGTCACCAGCACCGAATCAATTGTTGTTGTCAGCAGCACCGAATCAATTGTTGTTGTCAGCAGCACCGAATCAATTGTTGTTGTCAGCAGCACCGAATCAATTGTTGTTGTCACAGCACCGAATCAATGTTGTCAGCAGCACCGAATCAATTGTTGTCACCAGCACCGAATCAATTGTTGTCAGCAGCACCGAATTAATTGTTGTCACCAGCACCGAATCAATTGTTGTTGTCACCAGCACCGAATCAATTGTTGTTGTCAGCAGCACCGAATCAATTGTTGTTGTCAGCAGCACCGAATCAATTGTTGTTGTCAGCAGCACCGAATCAATTGTTGTTGTCAGCAGCACCGAATCAATTGTTGTTGTCAGCAGCACCGAATCAATTGTTGTTGTCACCAGCACCGAATCAATTGTTGTCAGCAGCACCGAATTAATTGTTGTCACCAGCACCGAATCAATTGTTGTTGTCACCAGCACCGAATCAATTGTTGTTGTCACCAGCACCGAATCAATTGTTGTTGTCAGCAGCACCGAATCAATTGTTGTTGTCAGCAGCACCGAATCAATTGTTGTTGTCACCAGCACGAATCAATTGTTGTTGTCAGCAGCACCGAATCAATGTTGTTGTCACCAGCACCGAATCAATTGTTGTCAGCAGCACCGAATTAATTGTTGTTGTCACCAGCACCGAATCAATTGTTGTCAGCAGCACCGAATTAATTGTTGTTGTCACCAGCACCGAATCAATTGTTGTCACCAGCACCGAATCAATTGTTGTCACCAGCACCGAATTAATTGTTGTTGTCACCAGCACCGAATCAATTGTTGTTGTCAGCAGCACCGAATCAATTGTTGTTGTCAGCAGCACCGAATCAATTGTTGTTGTCACCAGCACTGAATCAATTGTTGTCAGCAGCACCGAATCAATTGTTGTTGTCAGCAGCACCGAATCAATTGTTGTCAGCAGCACCGAATTAATTGTTGTTGTCACCAGCACCGAATCAATTGTTGTCAGCAGCACCGAATTAATTGTTGTTGTCACCAGCACCGAATCAATTGTCACCAGCACCGAATTAATTGTTGTCACCAGCACTGAATTAATTGTTGTTGTCGAATTAATTGTTGTTGTCACCAGCACCGAATTAATTGTTGTTGTCACCAGCACCTCTGGATATGTCTAAAGCTGTTGCAGTATAGGAGGCGATGACCCTGGCTAGAAAATGTACAACTGACATGGCAATGGACATTTCCGGCGTCGGCGCCTTCTGTCAATCAAACGATGGACTGACACTTTTATGTAACAAATGAAATTCGGGATTATTGGAATTAACTGTTGCATGGTGTGCACATACAGTAGAGCACATGGTTTAAAGTAGGTCCTGTTTGTCAACATGTTTGTGAAACCTAGCTAAGAATACACGGACAATAGAGGGCGGTATTAAGCTGAAAGGACAAGAAATACAATCAACATAACATAGTGACTATGCAACAAGTACCTCATTTTCAGATTTAAGTCTAATGTACACAGGATCCTTGGAATTGTCAAGTTGCCATTCGTCCAACTGAAATATACAAATGTGCTGATGCAATATTTAACATTACAAACACATGAAACCGTGGGCTCGTACTGCATCAATATTTGTAATAATTAGACTGTTTTATCCCTATCCCACAATCATATCTGTGCATCTATGGATAATAAATTGAAAAATAATCAATACTTGTACAAAGGATTAAAGCGTTGATTAGTAACACTTGGCTGGGAGCTAGTTATTAAAGGAATAAAGGCTTTGATATGACGCTGCATTTCACCATGCTCCTTTACACCTGCGACCATTTCGTGAATTTTCGTGATAATTGCCTTGTCAACAGGCTGGGAGGTTTCTGCATCCTACAATAATTGCATTAACCCATTCAACACCAAGTAACTGACATGGACTGGTCCATGATATTTTTAGACCAATAAATTAATAACAAAATTACATTTGGATCAGTTCATTTATCAAAATGGGTAAACAAAATTCGTGACGAGCCGGCTCATCTGGATCTACACTTTTTTTGTAAGCCAATTTAGAGGTATGTGGTGTTGAAAGGGTTAAGTAAAATTATAAAAATTTAACAATTATACAATATGTACCTAGATATACAATGGTAAAGGTTATCAATGGCTCATACAGTGAAAGGTGCATATCTTTTCACCTGTATTAGTTATATTGCAGGGTTCACTCTAGGTCAGAATTTTTGGGAGAAGTGAGAATGCATGCATATTGTACGAAATATGGAAGATGTTAAATGTATCCTCATTTTGGTAAGCAATATACATCTATTGCAATTATTTTATGTGCAGAAGAACACCATGTTTTGCATGTGCCCTGACAAGAGCATGGTTCAATAATTTCACACACATGTATATTTTGAAACATTATAAATTCTAGTCCTTTGCCACTGAACGTAATGTGCATACAACATAGATCCAAAGCGTTCCAGTAAATACAGCGTAAGTAAGTGGATCGGCCTGGCCTAGTAACAACTGCATTGCTGACTGGGAGTGAGTTTGAGTCCAGGCAGGACTGTCCTTTCCTTGATCAAGAAACGTATCCACATTACTATGTACTCGTTTGTTCGAGAAAGCTGACTGGAGCAGGATTCTATTTTATCAAGCTAAAATAAATTAGCATAAACAAAAGAGCATAGAGTGTGATCAGTCTAAACATACTGTGTGTTGCCGTTTGATCTGGTTCTAGCTGTGCTTTTATGTAGTGCTAGTGTACAGAATATCTATTTGTGAAAAAATCTCATTCAAATTATGAGTTTTCACAAAATATCAATACCCTTGATCTGAAGCTGTTAGAAACATCTCTGGAGAAAATAGCTATTAAAAAGTATGCATTGCTGCAAATTCACTTACCAAAATCTAACTTGCCTAACATTATTAAATATCTCTTGTGTCAGCAGGTGTTGAACCTGTGACGTATGACTTGCAGGTCTAGTTACATAACCACTAGACCACTGTGTCACTGTCACCCTTGATACTAAATGTTAGTATTGGGTGCATTAATATCTACTACTTTATAGATTCAATAGTTACATTTCCAGTTGGACGATTGTCATGAATATTATGGATAATAACACTGAACATTTTCTCAGTTTTCACATCACCCATGCTCAAGCTTTCCCTCAGTTCTTTTCCAAGTTTACATCTATGATTTATATAATCTTTAGTAGCCTGCAATCAGGGTTCCCTCTATCTGAATGTTTGTCTGCGCCACTTCTGTCGCCAATTGAAAAATGCTGGAGCCAATTTAAAAAACTTTAGCGCCAATATTTGTTATTTGTCGCCATTGGCGACCGGCAGCGGGAACCCTGCTGCAATAAATATAGAGGAAACTATATTTGCTGTCGTTTTAAACCATAAATATTTGCGGAAGTCATGATAGTCCAGTGGTGGCTGGTTCGCTTCAGATTGGCGCTGTTATGATTGTGCCTAACAGCATGGCATTTAAATCCACGTTTCCTCTTCTCTTTCCCTAGTGGATATAGATTCCACCAGGAATGAGGTCTCGCGAGTGATTCATGTATGTTGTAAGACGAGCGAAAATAAATTTGTATTAAAAAAAACAACTAAAAATATCACACAAACATTAATGTAACTTTACAGAGTAGTTTCTAGTCAAGGCAAAGGTATGAAGGTAAAGGCAACCCTTTAGGCAGGGGCTCTCATAGCAGAGGTCGCTCTATAGGTGGGGGTTCAAACATTAAAGCTAAGTAACATACCTTGAATGGTGGAAAGGTAACCAATTCTTTGATGAACCCAAGCTTTCTGGAATTGTGAACTAGGAAATGCTTTCCCATGTAATTATGATCTGCAGATTTAGTTGCCTGTTAAATAGAGGATATACATGTATTTATTTGCAACCTTCTGAAATGCTTCTGTTCATATATTTCGAAGTAACAATATTTTCCTTGCACAAAAATTAAAGCATCTCTATGTTCTGCACCGATAGATAAAAATAATGTTACGATAATTAAACTAACCCTTTTCGCCTTTCTTTTTCTGTGCTGGTCTTTACTGTGTTGGCAATACAAAATTATGTGACCTAGCTTGAAGTATGGTGTCAAGTTGTCCCAAAACAACTTCTTGCTTGCTATACTTTCCAACTCTATAAATAAACAATGTCAGCTTATTAATAATCATATGTCAGTAATGTACAATGGAATGTCTGCCGTACCAACATAGTCGCTCACTTGATTCCGAGAGGCTGAGACATCCATGCCCAGCCTAAAACAAACATAAAACTCACCCTGAAGCGGCAGTAATGTACAGTAGTTAGCCTGAGACATCCCTACATGACATAAAACGAACCTGAAACTCACCCTGAAGTGGCAGTAATGTACAGCGGTTTAGCCTGAGACATCCCTACATGACATAAAATGAACCTGAAACAAACCCTGAAGTGGCAGTAATGTACAGCGGTTTAACCCGAGACATCATATACGGCCTAAAACGAACCTGAAACTCACCCTGAAGTGGCAGTAATGTACAGTGGTTTAACCCGAGACATCCTATATGACATAAAATGAACCTGAAACTCACCCTGAAGTGGCAGTAATGTACAGCGGTTTAACCCGAGACATCCATACATGACATAACAATGAACCTGAAACTCACCCTGAAGTGGCAGTAATGTACAGTGGTTTAACCCGAGACATCATATACGGCCTAAAACGAACCTGAAACTCACCCTGAAGTGGCAGTAATGTACAGCGGTTTAACCCAGACATCCATACATGACTAAAGAACCTGAATGAAGTGGAGTAATGTACAGTGGTTTAACGAAATTATGCCTGAAACCACCTGAAGTGGAGAATGTACAGGTTTAACAGACATCATATGCAGACCTGAGTGCAGTAATGTACAGTGGTTTAACCCGAGACATCCATACATGACATAACAATGAACCTGAAACTCACCCTGAAGTGGCAGTAATGTACAGTGGTTTAACCCGAGACATCATATAGTACGGCCTGAAACTCACCCTGAAGTGGCAGTAATGTACAGTGGTTTAACCCGAGACATCATATATGGCCTAAAACGAACCTGAAACTCACCCTGAAGTGGCAGTAATGTACAGTGGTTTAACCCGAGACATCCAATATAAGGCCTGAAACTCACCCTGAAGTGGCAGTAATGTACAGTGGTTTAGCCCGAGACATCCATACATGACATAAAATGAACCTGAAACTTACCCTGAAGTGGCAGTAATGTACAGCGGTTTAACCCGAGACATCATATATACGGCCTAAACGAACCTGAAACTCGCCCTGAAGTGGCAGTAATGTACAGTGGTTTAACCCGAGACATCCCTACATGACATAAAATGAACCTGAAACTCACCCTGAAGTGGCAGTAATGTACAGTGGTTTAACACGAGACATCATATATACGAACCTGAAACTCGCCCTGAAGTGGCAGTAATGTACAGTGGTTTAACCCGAGACATCCCTACATGACATAAAATGAACCTGAAACTCGCCCTGAAGTGGCAGTAATGTACAGCGGTTTAACCCGAGACATCCATACATGACATAACAATGAACCTGAAACTCACCCTGAAGTGGCAGTAATGTACAGTGGTTTAACCCGAGACATCATACACAGCCTGAAACTCACCCTGAAGTGGAAGTAATGTAGGCCCTACAGTGGTTTAGCTCGAGACATCCATACATGTCCTAAAACAAACAGGAAACTCATCGCTCACACAATGGTGCTGTTTTTTTGTACTTTTCTTTGCTAAATTATATAAATGACAGCGATAGACAGCATATAAACCGGTATGTAAACAACTCATTAGAAAACTATCGGCTGGTTGAGATAAAGATTTGACGCAAATCATTCTGATTTTGTGTACGATAGTTACGCCCCTTACCAATTTCCCAAAACACGATTGATTGCTAGCTTGTGTTAGATTGTTATCTAAAACGAAAGTAGAGAATAAAATGAGCATGGATAAAAATACTTTGTATCACATATCTGCTACTCGTTTAGGATACTTCACAATGAGCCTGCCTACCATTGCAACTTTATTCGCTGTTGTTTATTCAATAGTGTACGATTTTCACGGATCAACAGCGACGCATTGTAAGGTAATGTAACAGTGTTCGGTTATGTTCTATGTCCGGTGATCTACACCTTACTTCTGTAACCGTTCTCACTAAGAACGGTCGTGTGTAGAATGTTCACTCTGCATATCCGGAAGGCGTGCACTCCCCCAAGATATGCGCGAGATACTCAAACTCTCACCGATACATAGTCCAAATACGTAGACTTGAAACATGTTTATTATCAACACTGATCAAGCCATTTTAAAAAATAACAGATCGGGGAAAAAATAATATAAAGGTCTTATATATAGGACTAACCGATACAGTGTTCCACCATATATATATCTGTGCATGAACAGAACAACAACTGAAGTTGACCTCAAACCTTATCCTGTTATGCGTACGTACAGTGTTCCACCAACAACAGAACAACAACTGAAGTTGATCTCAAACCGTATCCTGTTGTCCGCGTTATGCGTATGTACAGTGTTCCACCAACAACAGAACAACAACTGAAGTTGACCTCAAACCTTATCCTGTTATCTGCATTATGCGTACGTACAGTGTTCCACCAACAACAGAACAACAACTGAAGTTGACCTCAAACCTTATCCTGTTGTCCGCGTTATGCGTACGTACAGTGTTCCACCAACAACAGACTGAAGTTGACCTCAAACCTTATCCTGTTATCCGCATTATGCGTACGTACAGTGTTCCACCAACAACAGAACAACAACTGAAGTTGACCTCAAACCTTATCCGCGTTATGCGTACGTACAGACTGATTACCAACCCCTATGTTCGACTGTGGGTACACCTGAGCCTAGTCACCTGGCACGCTTATAACTGTATAAGTTTGGGATAAATGAACCAATAAGACAGTAAATATATTTTCTACTTTCGTTTTAATTAATCACATTTCTAATACGTGAGGATACTGCAAGTAGATAGTTATGTGAGGATACTGCAAGCAGATAGCTATGTGAGAATACTGCAAGCAGACAGTTATGTGAGGATACTGCAAGCAGACAGCTATGTGAGGATACTGCAAGCAGACAGTTATGTGAGGATACTGCAAGCAGACTGCTATGTGAGGATACTGCAAGCAGACAGTTATGTGAGGATACTGCAAGCAGACATTATGTGAGGATACTGCAAACATACAGTTATGTGAGGATACTGCAAACAGACAGCTATGTGAGGATACTGCAAGCAGACAGTTATGTGAGGATACTGCAAGCAGACAGTTATGTGAGGATACTGCAAGCAGACAGTTTTGTTGGTCAAGTTCTAAAGTAATAAACTCCCAACCGTGGACAATGTTTATGGGTTTTGATGGAAGTGTCCTGAAGGGCGAAGTCAGGGTCACAAGGGCGACTACTCTACTTCGTCATGTCGCCCTCTAGAGTGAGCCCTGCATACATTTTATTATTGTTTTACAGGTACACAATATCCTTCCAAGTATAAGTGCAGCCATTGGTCGGACTCCTCAGCGGTATATATGGAGAATATTGATCTCGTTGCATGCAGCTCCAAGGTTTATGTACGCGTGTGCTTACTACGGATGGTATAGACAAGTTGATGTTGGTAAGTCTGACAGCTAACATACAGTCAAACCTGCCAGTAAGACCACCCACGGGTACAGAAACAGGTGGTCTTTGTTGACAGGTGGACAAGTTTCATTGTTATAGTTTGATGCATTTTCAAAATGGTTTCATTTAGGGACATGTGGTCATGCGTTCACTGGGACATTCACTGTACAGTCAACACATATCATACTAATAATATTATGCTATTTCCGGGTACTCCACATGTACGTTCTCATGAAGTATACACCTCTTGGGGGGTGCTGTTTAGAGGGTAAATACATGTATATTCTTACCTCTTGGGGGGTGCTGTTTAGAGGGTAAATACATGTATATTCCTACCTCTTGGGGGTGCTGTTTAGAGGGTAAATACATGTATATTCCTACCTATTGGGGGTGCTGTTTAGAGGGTAAATACATGTATATTCCTACCTATTGGGGGTGCTGTTTAGAGGGTAAATATATGTATATTCCTACCTATTGGGGGTGCTGTTTAGAGGGTAAATACATGTATATTCCTACCTATTGGGGGTGCTGTTTAGAGGGTAAATATATGTATATTCCTACCTATTGGGGGTGCTGTTTAGAGGGTAAATACATGTATATTCTTACCTCTTGGGGGTGCTGTTTAGAGGGTAAATATATGTATATTCCTACCTATTGGGGGTGCTGTTTAGAGGGTAAATACATGTATATTCCTACCTATTGGGGGTGCTGTTTAGAGGGTAAATACTGTATATTCCTACCTTTGGGGGTGCTGTTTAGAGGGTAAATATATGTATATTCCTACCTATTGGGGGTGCTGTTTAGAGGGTAAATACATGTATATTCTTACCTCTTGGGTGCTGTTTAGAGGGTAATATTATATCCTACCTATTGGGGTGCTGTTTAGAGGGTAAATACATGTATATTCTACCTATTGGGGTGCTGTTTAGAGGGTAATATATGTATATCTACCTATTGGGGGTGCTGTTTAGGGTAATACATGTATATTCCTACCTATTGGGAGTGCTGTTTAGAGGGTAAATATATGTATATTCCTACCTATTGGGGGTGCTGTTTAGAGGGTAAATACATGTATATTCTTACCTCTTGGGGGTGCTGTTTAGAGGGTAAATATATGTATATTCCTACCTATTGGGGGTGCTGTTTAGAGGGTAAATACATGTATATTCTTACCTCTTGGGGGTGCTGTTTAGAGGGTAAATACATGTATATTCTACCTTTGGGGTGCTGTTAGGGGTTTATGTATATTCCTACCTATTGGGGGTGCTGTTTAGAGGGTAAATACATGTATATTCTTACCTCTTGGGGGTGCTGTTTAGAGGGTAAATGTATGTATATTCTTACCTA
>CM026391.1:14938508-14970144 GCA_014843695.1 Archivesica marissinica
AACATCGTATATATAAACATACAAACATCGTATATAAACATACAAACATCGTATATATAAACATACAAACATCGTATATATAAACATACAAACATCGTATATAAACATACAAACATCGTATATATAAACATACAAACATCGTATATATAAACATACAAACATCGTATATAAACATACAAACATCGTATATAAACATACAAACATCGTATATATAAACATACAAACATACAAACATCGTATATATAAACATACAAACATACAAACATCGTATATAAACATACAAACATCGTATATATAAACATACAAACATACAAACATCGTATATATAAACATACAAACATACAAACATCGTATATAAACATACAAACATCGTATATATAAACATACAAACATCGTATATAAACATACAAACATCGTATATATAAACATACAAACATCGTATATAAACATACAAACATCGTATATATAAACATACAAACATCGTATATAAACATACAAACATCGTATATATAAACATACAAACATCGTATATATAAACATACAAACATCGTATATATAAACATACAAACATCGTATATATAAACATACAAACATCGTATATATACATACAAACATCGTATATATAAACATACAAACATCGTATATATAAACATACAAACATCGTAATAAACATACAACATCGTATATATAAACATACAAACATCGTATATAAACATACAAACATCGTATATATAAACATACAAACATCGTAGATAAACTACAAACATCGTATATATAAAATACAAACATCGTATATATAAACATACAAACATCGTATATATAAACATACAAACATCGTATATAAACATACAAACTCGTATATATAAACATACAAACATCGTATATATAAACATACAAACATCGTATATATAAACATACAAACATCGTATATAAACATACAAACATCGTATATATAAACATACAAACATCATATATAAACATACAAACATCGTAGATAAACATAGTAAATAAACATACAAACATCGTATATATAAACATACAAACATCGTATATATAAACATACAAACATCGTATATATAAACATACAAACATCGTATATATAAACATACAAACATCGTATATATAAACATACAAACATCGTATATAAACATACAAACATCGTATATATAAACATACAAACATCGTATATAAACATACAAACATCGTATATATAAACATACAAACATCGTATATATAAACATACAAACATCGTATATAAACATACAAACATCGTATATATAAACATACAAACATCATATATAAACATACAAACATCGTAGATAAACATAGTAAATAAACCTACAAACATCGTATATATAAACATACAAACATCGTATATATAAACATACAAACATCGTATATATAAACATACAAACATCGTATATAAACATACAAACATCGTATATATAAACATACAAACATCGTATATATACATACAAACATCGTATATATAAACATACAAACATCGTATATATAAACATACAAACATCGTATATATAAACATACAAACATCGTATATATACATACAAACATCGTATATATAAACATACAAACATCGTATATATAAACATACAAACATCGTATATATAAACATACAAACATCGTATATATAAACATACAAACATCGTATATATAAACATACAAACATCGTATATATACATACAAACATCGTATATAAACATACAAACATCGTATATATAAACATACAAACATCGTATATATAAACATACAAACATCGTATATATAAACATACAAACATCGTATATATAAACATACAAACATCGTATATATAAACATACAAACATCGTATATAAACATACAAACATCGTATATATAAACATACAAACATCGTATATATAAACATACAAACATCGTATATATAAACATACAAACATCGTATATAAACATACAAACATCGTAGATAAACATACAAACATCGTATATATAAACATACAAACATCGTATATATACATACAAACATCGTATATATATACATACAAACATCGTATATATAAACATACAAACATCGTAGATAAACATACAAACATCGTATATATAAACATACAAACATCGTATATATAAACATACAAACATCGTATATATAAACATACAAACATCGTATATAAACATACAAACATCGTATATATAAACATACAAACATCGTATATAAACATACAAACATCGTATATATAAACATACAAACATCGTATATATAAACATACAAACATCGTATATATATACATACAAACATCGTATATAAACATACAAACATCGTATATAAACATACAAACATCGTATATATAAACATACAAACATCGTATATATAAACATACAAACATCGTATATATAAACATACAAACATCGTAGATAAACATACAAACATCGTATATATAAACATACAAACATCGTATATAAACATACAAACATCGTATATAAACATACAAACATCGTATATATAAACATACAAACATCGTATATATAAACATACAAACATCGTATATAAACATACAAACATCGTAGATAAACATAGTAAATAAACATACAAACATCGTATATATAAACATACAAACATCGTATATATAAACATACAAACATCGTATATATAAACATACAACATCGTATATAAACATACAAACATCGTATTATAAACATACAAACATCGTATAAATAAACATACAAACATCGTATATAACATACAAACTCGTAGATAAACATACAAACATCGTATATATAAACATACAAACATACAAACATCGTATATATAACACAACATACAAACATCGTATATATAAACATACAAACATCGTATATATAAACATACAACATCGTATAAAACATACAAACATCGTATATATAAACATACAAACATCGTATATATAAACATACAACATCGTAGATAAACATACAAACATCGTATATATAAACATACAAACATCGTATATAACATACAAACATCGTATATAACATACAAACTCTTATATAAACATACAAAATAAAAACATCGTATATATAAACATACAAACATCGTATATATAAACATACAAACATCGTATATAAACATACAAACATCGTATATATAAACATACAAACATCGTATATATAAACATACAAACATCGTAGATAAACATACAAACATCGTA
This sequence comes from Archivesica marissinica, assembly GCA_014843695.1. NCBI lineage: Eukaryota > Metazoa > Mollusca > Bivalvia > Venerida > Vesicomyidae > Archivesica > Archivesica marissinica. The sequence goes on from CM026391.1 coordinate 14,941,688, forward strand.
TATAAACATACAAACATCGTATATATACATACAAACATCGTATATATACATACAAACATCGTATATATAAACATACAAACATCGTATATAAACATACAAACATCGTATATAAACATACAAACATCGTATATAAACATAGTAAATAAACATACAAACATCGTATATATAATCATACAAACATCATATATATACATACAAACATCGTATATATAAACATACAAACATCGTATATATAAACATACAAACATCGTATATATAAACATACAAACATCGTATATATAAACATACAAATATCGTATATATAAACATACAAACATCGTATATATAAACATACAAACATCGTATATATAAACATACAAACATCGTATAATTACAAACACTAAAACAGTATGCACACGCATGAGCATGTTTTATCGTCGCTACCGATTGAACATATGAGCGACGCCTCCCGAAGAGATTACTAGTAGTCATTTTAGATTTTTGGAGGATAGTGCAATGATACAGACAGAGACCCTTTCCAGAGTCTCCTCTGGTTCTATTACGTGCACGGCGTACAGCACCGACACGAGACTTCGGTTTAAAGTCCAATATGAAAGACTGTTAATTTTATTAGGGTCAGACGAGGGATCGAACCTGCGATCCCTGGATTACCAGTCTAGCGTGTTAACACTGGATTACAGATCCGTCTGTAAAATTATTTTTAATCTCAAACATGAGTTCATTGCACTAAGCGATATATAATTCCTGATCTCGTAATATTTAAACAACGGATTACTGAAAAGCCATATATAACGTGTCGCTGAACAGCATGGCGGTTGTTTTAACCCTTTCAACACCACAGACCTCTAAATAGGCTTACAAAAAGTGTAGATCCAGATGAGCCGGCTCGTGACGAGCCGTCTCATCAGGATCTGTACTTTTTGCCAGTAATATTACTATTTTAAGACAAAATTACCCATTTTGATAAATGAACTGGTCCAAATGTAATTTTCTGATTAATTTATTGGTCTAAATATATCATGGACCAGTCCATGTGAGTTACTTGTTGTTGAAAGGGTTAAATATTAATATATTAGTAGTAGTACGTTTATTTATCCTCGCCGCCGGCGAACCATGTGGGCGAGCATTCTAAGTTGAATTTCTTCATCGATTATTCGTGAAGTGTCTGTAGAGTTGTAGAATGGTGTCTTGTAGTGTGATGATCTTGAAGTATTCGATGATGGTGCAATAAAACGACAACTGGAGTAGTCATCTTCCTCTTCAGGATGACAGGTCCTGATTGTCTTCTCTTTCTGAACGGCCCTTTTTAGGGCCACCCTCCTCACTGTTAGTCATACCACAGCAGCATATAAACGGATCTGACAGTTAGACATCTGGCCTCTCGGTCTGGACCGTCCATACTCCACCACTTCCGATGGTGGTCAGCGATGGTGAAGCGTGTGTCCCTTGTTGCAAGCTCGACGGCCAGAAGATCCCAGTATCCTACGCTGCTGCTGCGAGATTTGCCCCGACCGCGACGTGCACGACAGGAGGAGATTGATATTATAAGCACAGCAGGAACTAGTCACCATGTATAAAACAATGCTACCGCCTCCAATGGTGTCTCGCCACACGCAATTTACTGTATATGTGTTGGTTCTGCGAAATAAAATAATGCCTTATAGGCTGTCCAAGAAAAGGCCAAATTCCAATGTCAATTGTAGGATGGGGACCACAACAGTCCAGATAGACACAAGGGGCGGCAACCAACATCTCTGAATATTTAGTGATAACCAATGGTGGATATGCCTCAGACCCTGTGTCCATGCACGCTTCGGGTTATGTGTCTGAACTTAGTTTATGAAATTGTAATATGTACATGTAGGTATTGTAATATAGTATCCATACTTAAATTTCACATATGTCATGTTTGATTAAATATTCATGTTTTATCTATATATATTTCATGACTATATAACTGTTAACCTGTTACACTATTTACGACACAGACGGATCTGTAGTCCAGTGGTAACACGCTGGACTGGTAATCCAGGGATCACAGGTTCGATCCCCTGTCTGACCCTAATAAAATTAACAGTCTTTCAGATGGGACGTTAAACCGAGGTCTCGTGTCGGTGCTTTACATCGTGCACGTAAAATAACCAGAGGAGATTCTGGAATGGGTCTCTCTGTATCATGCACTATCCTCCAAAATCTAAAATAACTAATCTCTTCAGGAGGCGTCGCTCATATGGGCAACCGGTAGCGACGATAAATAAACGTAAAAACAGAAACAAACAGAAAACTATTTACGACTGAAAGGACAAACAAGCTGCAATGTAGTGTTTCTTTAATTAATATGTTTTCTATGTCATTGTATATATGTTGAGGGCCTTATTTGTGTCACAGGGATTCGGCACGTTTGGGGGTACTAGTATATATATTAAGTACAGGGATTCTACTCTGTGGGATGTCAGATTTCGCAGCGATCAGTAAAATGGCCCTATCTGAGACAATTTTGTACAAATCTGTCCAAATATAACGCCTATCCCGAGTCTTTATATTGTTCTTCAAATAAAACACAACTTTAAGCTGCATGCATGTATACTTTGCAAACAATTGCCACAGACATTGGCCATAACAGGTCACATTTCCATACTAGGACACGGGTTCTGTCAGCAACAACAAAAAATCTTCGACGAGAGTTTTAACTGTGAATAACATTATCAATAAAATGTGTTTCCACTAACGTGTAGGTTTATTCGGCAAAAATGTACGTCAAAAAGAGATTTCGTAGCATTTTCAATTTGTTTTGAAAATTTCTAAAGTGGCGCAATTCGCGTTGAAACCAGCTTTGAAACGAGCGTTCTGATTGGATTATGATTATTCTTCATATAAAAACCATCTTGTCACATTCTAATAATCCAATCAGAACGCTCGTTTCAACGCGATTTGCGCCGCGAACTATCAGGATATCCACCACCTGTATATGATGCATTGATAACAAAATCAAGCAACTACGTCAGAACACCGTGAAAGTCGTGATAGCGCAGTGGTAGCGCGTTCGCTTCAGGTGCGAAAGGTCCGGAGTTCGAGCCCCGATGGAGCCGTTGCGATTGTGCCCTTATGCAATGCATTTAAATTCCACGTTGCCTCTTCTCTCTCCCTCGTGGCGATGGATCCCATCAGGAATGAGGTCTCGAGAGTGATTAATATAAGCTGTATGAACTTGTTTCGCAATCAAGCTAAATACATTTGTATAAACTAACTATGTTAGAACATAGATATAATTGGGAACAGTTCCAGATTAATGGTCTTCAACAAACTTGGCCACGACGTATGTATCCCAGTTATTTATGTATTAATGAACATTTGTGTCTACATATCTCTACCTCTTCAATGGACTAAATGGCGTCGTATAATATCATTCTAAATTAAGGTGACGCGTCTTTGTTCCTAGCTATGTTGACTCCATTATGAGGAGGCTCTGAAATAGAATCTTCTCAATAATTCAAGTAAAAACTGCCCATTATGTCTTACTTGTGTGCTTATTTATGATCAATGCGCTACCCCGCAACCAGCATACTGTTGCTGATGCAGAATCACAGTATTAATGACACTACTGGTGATATATATATGAGAGGCTAGTCAAGTACACAAGGGCAAGCATATAGTGCTGGTCAAGGATAAAGGTACACAATGGCACGCATATAGTGCTGGCCAAGGACAAAGGTACACAATGGCACGCATATAGTGCTGGCCAAGGACAAAGGTACACAATGGCACTCATATAGTGCTGGCCAAGGACAAAGGTACACAATGGCACGCATATAGTGCTGGCCAAGGTCAAAGGTACACAATGGCACGCATATAGTGCTGGCCAAGGTCAAATGTACACAATGGCACACATATAGTGCTGGCCAAGGTCAAAGGTACACAATGGCACGCATATAGTGCTGGCCAAGGACAAAGGTACACAAGGGCACGCATATAGTGCTGGCCAAAGACAAAGGTACACAATGGCACGCAAATAGTGCTGGCCAAGGACAAAGGTACACAATGGCACGCAAATAGTGCTGGCCAAGGACAACTGTACACAATGGCACGCATATAGTGCTGGTCAAGGACAAAGGTACACAAGGGCAAGCATATAGTGCTGGCCAAGGACAAAGGTACACAATGGCACACATATAGTGTTGGTTAAGGACAAAGGTACAAAATGACACGCATATAGTGTTGGCTAAGGATAAAGGTACACAATGGCAAGCATATAGTGCTGGCCAAGGACAAAGGTACACAATGGCAAGCATATAATGCTGACCAAGGACAAAGGTACACAATGGCACGCATATAGTGCTGACCAAGGAAAAGTACACAATGGCAAGCATATAGTGCTGGCCAAGGACAAAGGTACACAATGGCACGCATATAGTGCTGGCCAAGGACAAAGGTACACAATGGCACGCATATAGTGCTGGCCATGGACAAAAGTACACAATGGCACGCATATAGTGCTGGCCATGGACAAAGGTACACAATGGCACGCATATAGTGCTGGCCATGGACAAAAGTACACAATGGCACGCATATAGTGCTGGCCATGGACAAAAGTACACAATGGCACGCATATAGTGCTGGCCATGGACAAAGGTACACAATGGCACGCATATAGTGCTGGCCATGGACAAAAGTACACAATGGCACGCATATAGTGCTGGCCATGGACAAAAGTACACAATGGCACGCATATAGTGCTGGCCATGGACAAAGGTACACAATGGCACGCATATAGTGCTGGCCATGGACAAAGGTATACCATGACACACGGATTGCACATGTCATTAAAACTTGTACGCACTAGCCCATGTGTCACGCTGACACCAAGGACAAATGTAGACAATGGTACAAGTATTTGGGAATATTTACCATGACAGTTTGCTCATAATATTATACACATTCATACTCAAACACACGAACATACGCCATATGACCTAAGCTTTCTATACGATGCTAAACCCCAATATTCCAACATACGTTGAGAAGGATTTTGTCACACGTAGGCCGTTAACTTCGGAGATTAACTAAAGAAAAGTATCATGTTTTCCAAGGATTGAATGCACACCTTTAAAGGGCAGATAGCCAATATATTGGCGTTAGCTTCAGGTGCGAAAGGTCCGGAGTTCTAGCCCCGCTGGAGCCGTTACGATTGTGCCCTTATGCAAGGCATTTAAATTCCACATTGCCTCTTCTCTCTCCCTCGTGGCGATGGATTCCATCAGGAATGAGGTCTCGAGAGTGATTAATATAAGTTGTAATAACTTGTTTCGCAATCGAGCTAAAATAAATTTGTATTTATAAACTCATAGATTGTCGATTTTCCTGTATCTCGTGAAGCGCTTACAGCTCAAGAATTTGTTGTTTTAATGTTACAGTTCACAGTGATGAGAACGGGCAACGTCATGATTGGCCGAAGCTTTGCATCGATACACGATGTACCCAAACTCAATGACGTCACATAGGAAACCCTCATTGAACACATGTTCTTACTACAAGGAATGACATCATATTTAGTATTTGGCTTAGGATGGCAAAGTTGGAGATTGCCGTATGATCGCAGGTTTTCAGTTCGAACATCAGAAGTATATCTGAATGACTCTTGCAGATAGACAGGTGCTAGCCCATTGAGTGTTTTAAACATTAAGAATGCTTTTTGAAACCTAACCCTTTCCTGGAAATTCATCCAATTGAGAGTTTAGAAAAGTTCGGAAGAAGGAGTGTAACAGTCGTTGTCAAGAATTAGTATCGCAGCTCGTGTTTGGAATCTAACAATTTAATCTACCTAAATATGCACTACAGTTCCCCCAAATGACGCAACAGTAGTCTAGATGTTGTAAAATGTAGGAATTAAAAAAACACCTTGCGCATATGTCATATGTCACCGATGCCTCTGCCGATTGCTAAAAGAATAGTCCAGTGGGCGGTATATATAGCTATGACAATAGTCTGCACAATTAAACAAATGTTACTGTTAAATGTCATAAAAAAGGTGTGTCTTACTTCATTCTATTGACGATTTAATGTCTCATTGCAAATCGTGCATTTACTAGTTATTCTAAATAAGTGTAGGCTACCATATGGCGAACGACGCTATTTAGAGCGAACATAAATATGACAACAAATAGTGGCATGTGTTGAAGTCAGCTTGAAATCCGATTACCTGTTAACATTTCGTAGTTGCCGCATACATGGCCTGTAATGGAACATCAACGGTACAATGTATGTTTCACCGTCTGCCAGCTCAGTCGGGTCTATGGCTTCTCGTCAGTTACTCTACGTCACCGTATGGGACAGTAGGTCCTACTGCTAATGACTGGACACTGACATTCAGAGTTGTATATATAATTTAATAATGTGTTTGTTTATGTGAATGTATAATTCACATACTCTGATTGGATTGACCCACACATTTAAAGGGCAAATGGCCACCTCTGATTGGATTGACCCACACATTTAAAGGGCAAATGGCCACATCTGATTGGATTGACCCACACATTTAAAGGGCAAATGGCCACCTCTGATTGGATTGACCCACACATTTAAAGGGCAAATGGCCACATCTGATTGGATTGACCCACACATTTAAAGGGCAAATGGCCACCTCTGATTGGATTGAACGACACATTTAAAGGGCAAATGGCCACATCTGATTGGATTGAACGACACATTTAAAGGGCAAATGGCCACCTCTGATTGGATGGAACCACACATTTAAAGGACAAATGGCCAATAGAGTGTCGATTTTCCTGAATCTCATGAAGGGTTTGCAGTTCAAGAATAGTTTTTTTAAAATGTAGTTCATAGTGATAAGAACGAGCAACGTCATGCTTGGTGCAAGCTTTGCATCGATACACGCTGCACCAAATCACAATGACGTCACATAAGAAACGCAATCATTGAACACATGTACTTACTACAAGGAGTGGCATCATACATTTATATTGTACACATCATTATCAATGACACCATAGTACTGCTTTAATGAAAACTAACTCGTAATAAATCGCCACGAATATGTAAGAATGCACCCGATTTCACAGAATGATTGCGGCATGCAATCACCTTCTGACCATCGTGCAACCCACGAGGAGCTGGTAATGATCTACATTGCTGGGTTTTCTGTTACCTCCCTTGGCAGATATTCCCCGATTTATCCCGAAATGTATGTTGGTCATTCTAGTTGGAATCCTTTGTTTTTACTGTTGTTCCCTAACCAAATGTAGTATTAGTAATGTGATTTTATCAAAATCATGTTGATTAAAAGGTATAATTTTTACAGTGACCGTTTTTACCGTTGTAAATACTGTAGGACATATGTCAGGAGTTATAGTTAAAATAGTTTAGGATGTGCTAAATGACAATATTTACAAAGAAGACCTGGATTATCCAGGCAGCGTCCAGAGTGAGCTACATTCATAGAGGATGCAGTGGACGCAGCCGTTGAGTGCACCAGGACAGCAGAGCATAGCCGCTACAGCAACCACAGCAACGCAGCAGAGCCTACCCGCCACAACAATGTAGCAGAGCGTACCTGTCACATCAACCACAACAATGCAGCATAGCCTACCCGTCACATCAACCACTACATTGTAGCAGAGCCTACCCGTCACATCAACCACTACATTGTAGCAGAGCCTACCCGTCACATCAACCACTACATTGTAGCAGAGCCTACCGGTCACATCAACCACAACAATGCAGCATAGCCTACCCGTCACACCAACCACTACATTGTAGCAGAGCCTACCCGTCACATCAACCACAACAATGCAGCACAACCTACCCGACACAGCAACCACAGCAATGCAGCAGAGCCTACCCGCTGCAGCAACCACAACAATGTAGCAGAGCCTACCCGTCACATCAACCACAATAATGTAGCATAGCCTACCCGTCACATCAACCACTACATTGTAGCAGAGCCTACCCGTCACATCAACCACAACAATGCAGCACAGCCTACCCGACACAGCAACCACAGCAATGCAGCAGAGCCTACCCGCCACATCAACCACAACAATGTAGCAGAGCCTACCCGCCACAGCAACCACAACAATGCAGCAGAGCCTACCCGCCACAGCAGCCACAGCAATGCAGCAGAGCCTACCAGCCACAACAACCACAGCAATGCATCAGAGCCTACCCGCCACAGCAACCACAGCAATGCACCAGAGCCTACCCGCCACAGCAACCACAGCAATGCATCAGAGCCTACCAGCCACAGCAACCACATCAATGCATCAGAGCCTACCAGCCACAGCAACCACAGCAATGCATCAGAGCCTACCCGTCAATTGTGAACATCAACTAACACACTTGTCTGACTATAGATTATACATATAATATATGACGTCCACCTGTGAACAGGTCAGTTCTCGTGTGAAGCCAAACTCTCATATTCTCATTCTACAGCACAGGTACCTGGAAATTGCACCATTTACGGGGGGGGGGGGGGCATGCCCCCGGACCACCTATGATTGGCCGAGGTCAGGCAACATTCGTGGCCTGGACTGGTGTTACTAACTTAGCACTCCTCACTTACTTGTTTCCTGGATACGTATATGTATACGTTTTTACATAGACAGAGGTGCAAACTGACTTGATTTCCACAAGTCGACTCGAGTCTGTCTTGTGAAATAAATCTCTTTTAGTTGTCATGATTGCTGTTAATGAATGATGTGACGCTAGCGATATGTGTTCCTTGTTAGTATTGGATGACACATCGTAATTCTTTCATGTGAGGAAGATATTCAGTTAGTTTGTGGAAGGCTGGTAGTTCTACCCGGGTGCCAGCCAGTTCATGAAATACTACCACGAGGGGCACACCACCCGGGGCCTTCCTCCACCAATAACAGCTGGAGAGTCGCCATATCACTTTAACTAATGAACGACCACGAGTTTCACGAATTATAGATAACTCTAGTGGTTTTATACACCATTATCTGGGATTATTTGTCTCCCTTGTTTGTTGTTGAAAAAAAAAAGCATATTCATAATAAAAATATTAAAGCGACAAAACATCTCAAAAAGAAAATAAAATGCATTTGTTTACGTATAAATGCATTGCTACTACAAAACAAATCATACGATATAGTAGGAAAATACATTCCATAGAAATTTGTGTTTTCACTGATGTATTGTCGCTTTAAGAAAGACATTATTTAACGAGATAATTCATTTGAACAATTTAGTCAATCCGCCATGACGCCCTCAACAAATTAAAACATAAAACATCACAATCAAACATAAATATGTAAACAACATCACAATCAAACATAAATATGTAAACAACATCACAATCAAACATAAATATGTAAACAACATCACAATCAAACATAAATCTGTAAACAACATCACAATTAAACATAAATCTGTAAACAACATCACAATCAAACATAAATATGTGAACAATATCACAATCAAACATAAATATGTAAACAATGACCAATAATACAAACTGGCATGGGAAATGTGATAAAAGCTGCAAGAACTAAAACTTATATACATGTATAATTATAATTGATCAGTTTATTATGTTAACTGTTTGGAGGCACGAATTGGTTATACAGTATAAAGTGTCTGAACCTCTGATTTAATGCAATCCAATTATTGGAATATAAGTGAGAACTGCACATTGGAAGTATATAGTAATATAAAAGCTGAAAAGTAGAGAATCTATATATAATATGTAATGGAATATGATGATATATGGATTTGGCAAGTATTAATGTGGAAATGAGACAATTAATGATAATAAATCTATATAACAATGTGTAGATATCACATAGATGGGTCTCTTTCTGTATCATTGCACTATCCTCCAAACATCTAAAATGACTCTTCAGAAGGCGTCGCTCATATGGGCAACCGGTAGCGACGATAAATAAACGTAAAACACACGTATATACCTAGAATATATTTCATCAGAGACCCATTCCAGAGTCTCCTTTGATTCTTTTACGTGCACGGTGTACAACACCGACACGAGACTTCGGTTTAATGTCCCATCTGAAAGACTGTTAATTATGTTAGGGTCAGACGGGGGGGGGGTCGAACCTGCGATCCCTGGATTACCAGTCCAGCGTGTTACCACTGGACTACAGATCCATCTATCGATGATGATGATGATGAGTGAGCTTATTTACCCTCGCCTCCGGCGAACCATATGGGCGAGCGTATCCATCTATCGTGTCACGTCTATTCTGGTTTATCTATGCGTGACATCGTGTCACGTCTATTCTGGTTTATCTATGCGTGACTCCACTAGTCCATAAACATTCATGACTTGAACTCAAAAAACTAGTTCATGTATTTTTGATACCCGTTTACATTATTCTTGCTCTGCTTCTTCCCACACAATTCACCAGCTTACTGTCATCAGTGCAAACAAGGTGATTAATTCCCAGTCATAAACAAACGCATACACTTTGATCTTCCAGAAATATCTGATAGACATATATCGTGTACAATTCACATCGTTAAGCATCACCTACACATATATATATATCGTTATTTATGAACAGTGTCTGGCTATAATGACGCATGTATAAGTAAGACAATGTATTGCGGATGTAGGAAATATAGTTTAACCCTTTCAACACCAAGTAACTCACATGGACTGGTCCATGATATTCATAAACCAATAAATGAATCCGAAAATCACATTTGGACAAGTTCATTTATCAAAATGGGTAATTATGTCTAAAAATAGTCATATCACTGGCAAAAAGTGCAGATCCTGATGAGACGGCTCGTCACGAGCCGGCTCATCTGGATCTACACTTTTTGTAAGCCTATTTAGAGGTATGTGGTGTTGAAAGGGTTAATATGCCTATTCATATGAAATATTAATGTTGTATATAGTTTATGAACAGAACATATGTTTATTTTGACGTATACATAAGTACATAGTCATTAATAGACATATACATACATGCATATAGATATATATATACATAATTATATATCACAATCAATCAATGTAATAGCCATTATATACAAGTGCTACGAATTATGTCATGTAGCACGGAGGATAAACTCTAATATCATATTTAAATCTAAGAAGTCAAGGTATTTAATATATTATTTCGTTTGTTTAAAGCATGTTTAATGTAAAGAGCCAAATTATACAATTCACTTCTGTTATCAGAGCTTAACAATTTCAAACATTTATACATACTTGGTCTTGTATAAAATCTTTTAGTAATGTAACGTTTTCTCAAATCTATAATTATAGCATGAACATGTTAAGATAACATTTATGTCATTCAGAAATAATCATGCTTCACAATTGTGTGAGTATGATGGATTTGAAAACATTGTTATGTGGGATTTGGGATTTCAAACAATGAAGCCACCAACGCCGGAGAAAACTGACTTATATAAAAGTAAAATAAAGTGTTTATTTATGTATGTTTTACGTTTATTTATCGTCGCTACCGATAGCTCTCTTATAATGGAGGATAATAAAGAATCTATCTATTTATCCATATGAACGACTCCTCCTGAAGAGATTAGAAATTTTAGATTTTGACGGATAGTGCAATGATACAGACATTCCAGAGTCTCCTCTGGTTCTGTTACGTGCACGGTGTAAAGTACCAACACGAGATCTGGATTACGACTGGACTACAGATCCGTCTGTTTATTTATTATAGTGTCACCCTTATTTAATGGACCAGCCATGATACACTTCTTTTTATGAACATCAGTACTTCCCGAATCCTATCCTTGTAGGCCAGGTGCAAGGCTTGTAGGCAATCGGTAACCATTATTTAATTAGCTGGCTGCTCACCAACCGGCCATATCAGAATGAACCCCAGACGAGATTCGAACATTCGATCTCCCGCTCCGAAGGCGGACGCCGTAACCACTAGAGTTGATGTTACTTTTGTTTCGGAACGTGCTCAGATTCACATAGCAATGTTGAGGGCATACCATACCTACTAGTCCTCGCAGTCCGATTAGCGCATTGGTTAACTCAGTCGCTTCTCACCAATGCAACCCTGTTTTCGATCCTCGGACCGGGAAGTAGGTGAGATGGTACGGTGGTCGCCAGAACGGACAGGTGGGTTTTCTCCGGGTACTCCGGTTTCCTCCCACACGAATGACCACATGTACGCTTTCATCCGCGCCAACGAGAGTGATTAATATAAGTTAAGTAAAAACTTGATTCGCAATCGTTGTAAAATAAATAAAGTTTTAACAAGCCCGGCATGTCGTTCGTATCGCGACAGACAAAAGTGAGTAATTTATTTCCAAAACGCTGAGTAATGCATGATGATTCCTGGATACTATTACTTGTTGAGAACTCGATAGGGACGCAAACCAACTTCCTTGAACGTCAAGCCGCCACATTTGTTTTGGGCTGTTCAAAGCAAACATCGCACTTTCGTGTTCAGATCACTGAATAGGATTGGACTAGTTGTGAACTTAGTACGAAAGTTACTAAAATGACCAAGACGTAGTGACAACCCAGTAGCTATGCGGACGTAATGGACGCCGTGCATGAATGAGAACATCGCTTCTCCTCTGCGTCTCCTATACGTATGCCGTTCTAACCCAGTGCCTATGCGGACGTAATGGACGCCGTGCATGAATGAGAACACCGCTTCTCCTCTGCGCTTCCTATACGTATGCCGTTCTAACCCAGTGCCTATGCGGATGTAATGGACGCCGTGCATGAATGAGAACACCGCTTCTCCTCTGCGTCTCCTATATGTATGCCGTTCTAACCCAGTGCCTATGCGGACGTAATGGACGCCGTGCATGAATGAGAACACCGCTTCTCCTCTGCGCTTCCTATACGTATGCCGTTCTAACCCAGTGCCTATGCGGACGTAATGGACGCCGTGCATGAATGAGAACATCGCTTCTCCTCTGCGCTTCCTATACGTATGCCGTTCTAACCCAGTGCCTATGCGGACGTAATGGACGCCGTGCATGCTTGTAGTGTGCATTGACTGAAACTCATAGACACTTTGCAAAGACGAGACAGACTACGCTTGAACGTGATATAACCCCACATTGATGTATTCAAATCCCCAATGACGACATTAAGTTGTATGCGTCCTGAGCGTCCTGAGCGTCCTGAACCTGAGCGTCCTTGAGCGTCCTGAGCGTCCTGGCCATATTTTATTAAATGTTTATGAAAACTGCAACAACGTCCAAGGAACTCCATGGGAGGACGTGTGTATGTGTGAGTGAGTGTATGTATGTGCGCGTGCGTGCGTGCGTGCGTGCGTGCGTACATGCGTGCGTGTGCGTGTGCACGTGTGGGTGTGGATGCGTGCGACATGTCTCATGAGATATATACAGAGTTATCCCTATCCGTCAACAAACTGTACTAGATAGCATCCCGTATTACATACAATTACATGAACTTGAATTGAAAATGTAGAAATAATAAATACGTCGGTGAATTTATGCTGACATGTTATCGGGAGTGCTAGACCGAATTAGTTATGGGGTAGTCGAGTGTTCATCTAAAATAATAATTAATGGTTTGCACGCATAAACCGCATAACGTATACCCAGTTATGCAAACAGCACGGGTAGTTAGTTATCTAGATGTATTTGCACTGTCGGTTACACTTATTTATGTTGTTATTATCACGGGTGACCTTCCGTATCAGTAACCATTGGTGCCCGTCCGTATCAGTAACCATTGGTGCCCGTCCGTATCAGCAACCATTGGTGCCCGTCCGTATCAGTAACCATTGGTGTCCGTCCGTATCAGTAACCATTGGTGTCCGTCCGTATCAGTAACCATTGGTGCCCGTCCGTATCGGTAACCATTGGTGCCCGTCCATATCAGTAACCATTGGTGCCCGTCCGTATCAGTAACCATTGGTGTCCGTCCGTATCAGTATGTAACCATGGGTGCCCGTCCATATCAGTAACCATTGGTGCCCGTCCGTATCAGTAACCATTGGTGCCCGTCCGAAACAGTAACCATTGGTGTCCGTCCGTATCAGTAACCATTGGTGCCCGTCCGTATCAGTAACCATTGGTGCCCGTCCGAAACAGTAACCGTTGGTGCCCGTCCGTATCAGTAACCATTGGTGCCCGTCCGTATCAGTAACCATGTGTGCCCGTCCGTATCAGTAACCATTGGTGCCCGTCCGTATCAGTAACCATTGGTGCCCGTCCGTATCAGTAACCATTGGTGCCCGTCCGTATCAGTAACCATGTGTGCCCGTCCGTATCAGTAACCATTGGTGCCCGTCCGTATCAGTAACCATTGGTGCCCGTTCGTATCAGTAACCATTGGTGCCCGTCCGTATCAGTAACCATGGATGCCCGTTCGTATCAGTATGTAACCATGGGTGCACGTCCGTATCAGTATGTAACCATATGTGCCCGTCCGTATCAGTAACCATGGGTACACGTCCGTATAAGTATGTAGCAATGGGTGCACCTCCGTATCAGTAACCATTGGTGCCCGTCCGTATCAGTAACCATTGGTGCCCGTCCGTATCAGTAACCATTGGTGTCCGTCCGTATCAGTAACCATTGGTGCCCGTCCGTATCAGTAACCATTGGTGCCCGTCCGTATCAGTAACCATTGGTGCCCGTCCGTATCAGTAACCATTGGTGCCCGTCCGTATCAGTAACCATTGGTGCCCGTCCGTATCAGTAACCATTGGTGCCCGTTCGTATCAGTAACCATTGGTGACCTTCCGTATCAGTAACCATTGGTGCCCGTTCGTATCAGTAACCATATATGCCCGTCCGTATCAGTATGTAACCATTGGTGCCCGTTCGTATCAGTAACCATGGATGCCCGTCCGTATCAGTAACCATGGATGCCCGTTCGTATCAGTATGTAACCATATATGCCCGTTCGTATCAGTATGTAACCATATATGCCCGTCCGTATCAGTAACCATTGGTGCCCGTTCGTATCAGTATGTAACCATATATGCCCGTTCGTATCAGTAACCATTGGTGCCCGTTCGTATCAGTATGTAACCATATATGCCCGTTCGTATCAGTATGTAACCATATATGCCCGTCCGTATCAGTATGTAACCATGTGTGCCCGTCCGTATCAGTAACCATGGGTGCACCTCCGTATCAGTATGTAGCCATGGGTGCACCTCCGTATCAGTATGTAGCCATGGGTGCACGTCCGTATCAGTATGTAACCATGGGTGCACGCCGTATCAGTATGTAATCATGGGTGCACGTCCGTATCAGTATGTAACCATGGGTGTACGTCCGTATCAGTATGTAACCATGGGTGCACGTCTGTATCAGTATGTAACCATGGATGCACGTCTGTATCAGTATGTAACCATGGGTGCACGTCCGTATCAGTATGTAACCATGGGTGCACGCCGTATCAGTATGTAATCATGGGTGCACGTCCGTATCAGTATGTAACCATGGGTGTACGTCCGTATCAGTATGTAACCATGGGTGCACGTCTGTATCAGTATGTAACCATGGATGCACGTCTGTATCAGTATGTAACCATGGGTGCACGTCCGTATCAGTATGTAACCATGGGTGCACGTCCGTATCAGTATGTAACCATGGGTGCACGTCCGTATCAGTATGTAACTATGGGTGCCCGTCCGTATCAGTATGTAACCATGGGTGCCCGTCCGTATCAGTATGTAACCATGGATGCCCGTCCGTATCAGTATGTAACCATGGGTGCCCGTCCGTATCAGTATGTATCCATGGGTGCCCGTCCGTATCAGTATGTAACCATGGGTGCCCGTCCGTATCAGTATGTAACCATGGATGCCCGTCCGTATCAGTATGTAACCATGGGTGCCCTCCGTATCAGTATGTAACCATGGGTGCCCGTCCGTATCAGTATGTAACCATTGGTGCCCGTTCGTATCAGTAACCATGGATGCCCGTCCGTATCATACCATGGATGCCCGTTCGTATCAATATGTAACCATATATGCCCGATCGTATCAGTATGTAACCATATATGCCCGTCTGTATCAGTAACCATTGGTGCCCGTTCGTATCAGTATGTAACCATATATGCCCGTCCGTATCAGTAACCATTGGTGCCCGTTCGTATCAGTATGTAACCATGTGTGCCCGTCCGTATCAGTATGTAGCCATGGGTGCACCTCCGTATCAGTATGTAGCCATGGGTGCACCTCCGTATCAGTATGTAACCATGGGTGCACCTCCGTATTAGTATGTAGCCATTGGTGCACGTCCGTATCAGTATGTAACCATGGGTGCACGTCCGTATCAGTATGTAACCATGTGTGCACGTCCGTATCAGTATGTAACCATGGGTGCACGCCGTATCAGTATGTAACCATATATGCCCGTTCGTATCAGTATGTAACCATATATGCCCGTCCGTATCAGTAACCATTGGTGCCCGTTCGTATCAGTATGTAACCATATATGCCCGTCCGTATCAGTAACCATTGGTGCCCGTTCGTATCAGTATGTAACCATATATGCCCGTCCGTATCAGTATGTAACCATGTGTGCCCGTCCGTATCAGTAACCATGGGTGCACCTCCGTATCAGTATGTAGCCATGGGTGCACCTCCGTATCAGTATGTAGCCATGGGTGCACGTCCGTATCAGTATGTAACCATGGGTGCACGCCGTATCAGTATGTAATCATGGGTGCACGTCCGTATCAGTATGTAACCATGGGTGTACGTCCGTATCAGTATGTAACCATGGGTGCACGTTTGTATCAGTATGTAACCATGGATGCACGTCTGTATCAGTATGTAACCATGGGTGCACGTCCGTATCAGTATGTAACCATGGGTGCACGCCGTATCAGTATGTAATCATGGGTGCACGTCCGTATCAGTATGTAACCATGGGTGTACGTCCGTATCAGTATGTAACCATGGGTGCACGTCCGTATCAGTATGTAACCATGTGTGCCCGTCTGTATCAGTATGTAGCCATGGGTGCACCTCCGTATCAGTATGTAGCCATGGGTGCACCTCCGTATCAGTATGTAACCATGGGTGCACCTCCGTATCAGTATGTAGCCATTGGTGCACGTCCGTCCGTATCAGTATGTAACCATGGGTGCACGTCCGTATCAGTATGTAACCATGTGTGCACGTCCGTATCAGTATGTAACCATGGGTGCACGCCGTATCAGTATGTAATCATGGGTGCACGTCCGTATCAGTATGTAACCATGGGTGTACGTCCGTATCAGTATGTAACCATGGGTGCACGTCTGTATCAGTATGTAACCATGGATGCACGTCTGTATCAGTATGTAACCATGGGTGCACGTCCGTATCAGTATGTAACCATGGGTGCACGCCGTATCAGTATGTAATCATGGGTGCACGTCCGTATCAGTATGTAACCATGGGTGTACGTCCGTATCAGTATGTAACCATGGGTGCACGTCTGTATCAGTATGTAACCATGGATGCACGTCTGTATCAGTATGTAACCATGGGTGCACGTCCGTATCAGTATGTAACCATGGGTGCACGCCGTATCAGTATGTAATCATGGGTGCACGTCCGTATCAGTATGTAACCATGGGTGTACGTCCGTATCAGTATGTAACCATGGGTGCACGTCTGTATCAGTATGTAACCATGGATGCACGTCTGTATCAGTATGTAACCATGGGTGCACGTCCGTATCAGTATGTAACCATGGGTGCACGTCCGTATCAGTATGTAACTATGGGTGCACGTCCGTATCAGTATGTAACCATGGGTGCCCGTCCGTATCAGTATGTAACCATGGATGCCCGTCCGTATCAGTATGTAACCATGGGTGCCCGTCCGTATCAGTATGTAACCATGGGTGCCCGTCCGTATCAGTATGTAACCATGGATGCCCGTCCGTATCAGTATGTATCCATGGGTGCCCGTCCGTATCAGTATGTAACCATGGGTGCCCGTCCGTATCAGTATGTAACCATGGTGCCCGTCCGTATCAGTATGTAACCATGGGTGCCAGGCCTTATCAGTATGTAACCATGGATGCCCGTCCTCCGTATCAGTATGTAACCATGGGTGCCCGTCCGTATCAGTATGTAACCATGGGTGCACGTCCGTATCAGTATGTAACCATGGGTGCTCGTCCGTATCAGTATGTATCCATGGGTGCACGTCCGTATCAGTATGTAACCATAGGTGCACGTCTGTATCAGTATGTAACCATGGGTGCACGCCCGTATCAGTATGTAACCATGGGTGCACGTCCGTATCAGTATGTAACCATGGATGCCCGTCCTCCGTATCAGTATGTAACCATGTGTGCCCGTCCGTATCAGTATGTAACCATGTGTGCCCGTCCGTATCAGTATGTAACCATGGGTGCCCGTCCGTATCAGTATGTAACCATGGGTGCCCGTCCGTATCAGTATGTAACTATGGGTGCCCGTCCGTATCAGTATGTAACCATGGATGCCCGTCCATATCAGTATGTATCCATGGGTGCCCGTCCGTATCAGTATGTAACCATGGGTGCCCGTCCGTATCAGTATGTAACCATGGATGCCCGTCCGTATCAGTATGTAACCATGGGTGCCCGTCCGTATCAGTATGTAACCATGGGTGCCCGTCCGTATCAGTATGTAATCATGGATGCCCGTCCGTATCAGTATGTATCCATGGGTGCCCGTCCGTATCAGTATGTAACCATGGGTGCCCGTCCGTATCAGTATGTAACCATGGGTGCCCGGCCGTATCAGTATGTTACCATGGATGCCCGTCCTCCGTATCAGTATGTAACCATGGGTGCCCGTCCGTATCAGTATGTAACCATGGGTGCACGTCCGTATCAGTATGTAACCATGGGTGCCCGTCCGTATCAGTATGTATCCATGGGTGCACGTCCGTATCAGTATGTAATCATGGGTGCACGTCCGTATCAGTATGCAACCATGGGTGTACGTCCGTATCAGTATGTAACCATGGGTGCACGTCTGTATCAGTATGTAACCATGGATGCACGTCTGTATCAGTATGTAACCATGGGTGCACGTCCGTATCAGTATGTAACCATGGGTGCACGTCCGTATCAGTATGTAACTATGGGTGCACGTCCGTATCAGTATGTAACCATGGGTGCCCGTCCGTATCAGTATGTAACCATGGATGCCCGTCCGTATCAGTATGTAACCATGGGTGCCCGTCCGTATCAGTATGTAACCATGTGTGCCCGTCCGTATCAGTATGTAACCATGGATGCCCGTCCGTATCAGTATGTATCCATGGGTGCCCGTCCGTATCAGTATGTAACCATGGATGCCCGTCCGTATCAGTATGTAACCATGGGTGCCCGTCCGTATCAGTATGTAACCATGGATGCCCGTCCGTATCAGTATGTATCCATGGGTGCCCGTCCGTATCAGTATGTAACCATGGGTGTCCGTCCGTATCAGTATGTAGCCATGGGTGCCCGTCCGTATCAGTATGTAACCATGGGTGCCCGTCCGTATCAGTATGTAACCATGGGTGCACCTCCTTATCAGTATGTAACCATGGGTGCCCGTCCGTATCAGTATGTAATCATGGGTGCACGTCCGTATCTGTATGTAACCATGGGTGCACGTCCGTATCAATATGTATCCATGGGTGCCCGTCCGTATCAGTATGTAACCATGGGTGCACGTCCGTATCAGTATGTACCCATGGGTGCACGTCCGTATCAGTATGTAACCATGGGTGTACGTCCGTATCAGTATGTAACCATGGGTGCACGTCTGTATCAGTATTTAACCATGGGTGCACGTCCGTATCAGTATGTAACCATGGGTGCCCGTCCGTATCAGTATGTAACCATGGGTGCCCGTCCGTATCAGTATGTAACCATGGATGCACGTCCGTATCAGTATGTAACCATGGGTGCCCGTCCGTATCAGTATGTAACCATGGGTACCCGTCCGTATCAGTATGTAACCATGGATGCCCGTCCGTATCAGTATGTATCCATGGGTGCCCGTCCGTATCAGTATGTAACCATGGGTGCCCGTCCGTATCAGTATGTAACCATGGATGCCCGTCCGTATCAGTATGTATCCATGGGTGCCCGTCCGTATCAGTATGTAACCATGGGTGCCCGTCCGTATCAGTATGTAACCATGGATGCCCGTCCGTATCAGTATGTATCCATGGGTGCCCGTCCGTATCAGTATGTAACCATGGGTGCCCGTCCGTATCAGTATGTAACCATGGATGCCCGTCCTCCGTATCAGTATGTAACCATGGGTGCCCGTCCGTATCAGTATGTAACCATGGGTGCACGTCCGTATCAGTATGTAACCATGGGGGCACGTCCGTATCAGTATGTATCCATGGGTGCACGTCCGTATCAGTATGTAACCATGGGTGCACGTCTGTATCAGTATGTAACCATGTGTGCCCGTCCGTATCAGTATGTAACCATGGGTGCACGTCCGTATCAGTATGTAACCATGTGTGCACGTCCGTATCAGTATGTAACCATGGATGCCCGTCCGTATCAGTATGTAACCATGGGTGCCCGTCCGTATCAGTATGTAACCATGGATGCCCGTCCGTATCAGTATGTATCCATGGGTGCCCGTCCGTATCAGTATGTAACCATGGATGCCCGTCCGTATCAGTATGTAACCATGGGTGCCCGGCCGTATCAGTATGTAACCATGGATGCCCGTCCTCCGTATCAGTATGTAACCATGGGTGCCCGTCCGTATCAGTATGTAACCATGGGTGCACGTCCGTATCAGTATGTAACCATGGGTGCACGTCCGTATCAGTATGTATCCATGGGTGCACGTCCGTATCAGTATGTATCCATGGGTGCACGTCCGTATCAGTATGTAACCATGGATGCCCGTCCTCCGTATCAGTATGTAACCATGGGTGCCCGTCCGTATCAGTATGTAACCATGTGTGCCCGTCCGTATCAGTATGTAACCATGGATGCACGTCCGTATCAGTATGTAACCATGGGTGCCCGTCCTCCGTATCAGTATGTAACCATGTGTGCCCGTCCGTATCAGTATGTAACCATGGGTGCCCGTCCGTATCAGTATGTAACCATGGGTGCACGTCCGTATCAGTATGTAGCCATGGGTGCACGTCCGTATCAGTATGTACCCATGGGTGCACGTCCGTATCAGTATGTATCCATGGGTGCACGTCCGTATCAGTATGTAACCATGGGTGCACGTCCGTATCAGTATGTACCCATGGGTGCACGTCCGTATCAGTATGTAACCATGGGTGCACGTCCGTATCAGTATGTACCCATGGGTGCACGTCCGTATCAGTATGTAACCATGGGTGCACGTCCGTATCAGTATGTACCCATGGGTGCACGTCCGTAACAGTAAAACAGTTAGACGGGGTATCTCGGATCTTCCTCCACGAAAAACGCTGAAATACTCATGATTTAAAAAAGTATTTATGTTTTTTAACGTAGCTACCGGTTGCCCATTTGAGCGACGGACATGTTACCTAGCAACGCCTTTCCTGGGCATGCTCCAGCTGTTAACCAGTACTTAGTGCACCAACCTCCATACGAAACTGCCATTTGTTCATATAACGAGTCACGGTCTGAGTAGGGCTTGAGGATATGACGTGTGTTGTTATGTTGTTGATGCGACTTTATTTCCCAAATCAACCTAACTAACTAACACTGAGGAACGCCAACAGTGATTGTAGACAAGCAGGAAGAAGAATTTGCAAAAATGACTAGCTGTTTCCTGAACGACATGTATGAAGAAAACCAATGAGAGGCATCGGTGAGTTACTGCCCCTGAATACTCAAAAAAGTAGGTAGGTCATAGTTATTAAGTGTTTTCCTCCCGTTTTTATCGTTGTTTCCTTTGCATAACATGCTAGCAATTTTATTCCACTATCGCTTCTTATGAGCATTTTATTATTATACCTCGACAGATCTCATACAGTACATGCAATGGGTACTTATTTGTAAAAGAATGTTATCAGTTAATTAACACGATTTTGATACAATCACATTTATCATACCGCAACATCTGGTTAGTGCACAACAGTAAAAACAAAGGATTCTAGCTAAAAGGACCTATTCACATTTTGGAATAAATCAGACTTTATCTGCCAAGGGAGGTAATAGAAAATTAGAGTTGTCTCTCATCGAAAAGACAGTATGAGACAATAGGTGTGACAAATGTGATATTATGTCATCTAAAAATGCAACTCCATCACAAATTTCGCAGCAGTTGTGACACATGTATTCTGGTCGTGTGACATAATACAATCTTATTTCTGAGATATGTGATCATACACTCTCTAGCTGTAAACTAGCACACTTGTGTTTGTTTATTTTACGTTTATTTATCGTCGCTACCGGTTGCTGATATGAGCGGCGCCTCCTGAAGAGAATAGTCATTTTAGATTTGTGGAGGATATTGCAATGATAGAGACAGAGACCCATTCCAGCGTCTCCGCTGGTTCTTATACGTGCACCAACACGAGACCTCGGTTTAAAGTCCCATCTGAAAGACTGTTAATTATATTAGGGTCAGCCGGGGGATCGAACATGCGATCCCTGGATTAATTACCAGTCTAATGTGTTAACCACTGGATTACAGATCCGTCTGTAAAATTATATTTAATCTCATTATGAGAAGATATTGAAAACTTGAAGGAAGTAATTTGTTATTATTATTACCATTATACGATATACGTGGATTTTCTGCTGTTAACGCACATATTTAAGAGTAAAACATAAACAGTAGAAGTTAGCCTGGAAACAGGCGTCGATATATTTTACCTGGTAAGTCAAATAAATATATTTTAACACCGATACTATTAATTGAGCTTCTGATAATATCAACGCCTGGGGAAAGTCGGCGGGTTGTTCTGATATTATCGATGTCATTTTGCCAGAAGTTAAAAAGTAAAAAATCGACAGACTGGAATCCAAGGCTACGCAGAAGTACGCAAGTCATGCTATGTCATGCATACCATAATGTACATGCACGAGTCCTGGTCTACCTCGCGCTATTTAATAAAGTTGCATCCAACAAAGAAAGGCTGAACTTGTATATCTGTGGATAATTAATGTTTGACAAAACCGAAATGTACACGTTGCTGCTAACTGTTGCTAAAGTGTACTCTTTACTTCCCAAAATATATAGGACTGTTTAACATAATAAAGACTTTATTTTAGAGAACTCATTTACAAACGTGAATCTACCATGGGACCCTCACCATATATAACATATTTATACATATAGATATATAACAAAGGAAAGTTGAGGTTATACACATTCATAATACACACTCGGAGATAGTGTGTGTGTGTTTTACGTTTATTTATCGTCGCTACCGGTTGCCCATATGAGCGGCGCCTCCTGAAGAGATTAGTCATTTTAGATTTTTGGAGGATAGTGCAATGATACAGAAAGAGACCCATTCCAGAGTCTCCTCTGGTTCTTTTACGTGCACGGTGTAAAACACCGACACGAGACCTCGGTTTAACGTCCCATCTGAAAGACTGTTAATTTTATTAGGGTCAGACGGGGGATCGAACCTGCGATCCCTGGATTATCACTCCAGCGTGTTACCACTGGACTACAGATCCGTCTGTATATGTGTATGTACTCGGATATTGTATTGAGTGAATGTATATAAATTATAAAGTGCATACTTTAGTAATTAAATGCAAACATGTTGACAATAACATGAAACCCTGTCCAACTTAATAGTATATATCACATCCCTGCTGGAACATCCGCGAATCATATGGGTACCAATTATGCAGAATTTCAACTGCGTAAATAGATTGACCCGGCCATTTCTGGATTCCAGCTCAAGCCTGTATTTCTATACGCACACCAGTGAAAGCTTGAAACTAGTTCCCTGAAAACAATTGGACACTTTTAATACCTATAATACGAATACATAGCAATAATTCTTATCACATAAATTCCCATTCGTCCAAAGCATCAAATGCAATCAAATGATTGCTATAAGTGAAAACTGCACATTGGAATTATGTAGTAATGTAAAAGCTGAAAAGTAGAGAAACTATATACAATATGTTACATAATATACAATGCATGCAGAAAGGGAACAGAACATTAGCTATAACAATAGATGTTAAAATATTCACACATGAGTCTTCATTCTCAGCATACTTCCAGCAAATCATAACCTTACATTGAATTGTTCGCTCCGTTTACTAACCAATCGAACATGGCCGCCTTGAGTATCAACTTTTGTATTTACAAACCATCACAGTTCGCTGAGGACAAATGTCAATTAAACGTTATTTATTTTACAACGATTGCGAAGCAAATTTTTAACAACTTATATTAATCACTCTCGTTGGCGTAAATGTGGTCATTCGTGTGGGAGGAAACCGGAGTACCCGGAAAAAACCCACCAGTCCGATCTTGCGACCACCGTACCATCTCACATACTTCCCGGTCCGAGGATCGAACCCGGGTTGCATTGGTGAGAAGCTACCGCGCTAACAACTGCGTGAATCGGATAAATGTCAATGTCGTTTACAATGTCTAAATGTAGTTTAGTTGTTTGTTATTTATAGCCATATAAACGAACTCTACCCTACACCTAGACCCAGTTTACTCTACTAAATGTGTTATTAAGAATCCTTTGATGAATTTGGTCATATTATATATGCGTTTCATACTCTCGCTACAAACCGTGTGCTTAAGTAAGAACCGAAGACTTCATTTAACATCAAACCCTAACAATCAATATCGTGTACATAATCTCTTTAAAAACCAGTCAAATGATTGATCGTGACATACCAACAAAATACTCGGCCTATCAAATAAAACGTGCCAATATAATATATCGCCTTATCGCTCGCCCATATGGTTCGCCGGAGGCGAGGGTAAATAAGCTCAATCATCATCTATCGCCTTATCATACCACTGTAACCTATCATCACTGATGGCCATGAGTTCGAGACCCGCACAGCCCGTGTCTCATTTATATGAAAAAGTTGGCAGTTTCTTTAAAACGGAGGTTGGTGCACCAAGTACTGGTTAAAGCGACATTACATCGCAAAATGCAATACAATGTATTTTGTTCACGTATAAATGCATTGCTACTACACATTCTTCCGAATACATTCGAACACTAACATTGAACCAATAAACAGTGTTTTGTGGTCTACAAACTTTCAAAATTGAAAGTAGGATTTCATATAACGGTGGTCATCTATGCTCATGAATTGAAGCTTGTTTGTCATAGGAGTCAATACTGAACGCGAGATAATGTCGTTTAGAGATCATTTAGCTAAGATTAGTCTACACATAAATATGCACAGGCACAAATGTGAGATATAACGGTAAATATGTTCCTTAAATCGTGTTAATCAGGATACACGAGTTGTATTACGCATGTATGTCGACCATATTTACATTATTTTGCTATGTCAACAAATCGCGTATACGACGTTTGTTTATTAGTTGAAATACTCAGTTTTTGAGGCAAATATTGAGAGGGGGCATTATGCCATATAATAGGTAAATATATTCTGTAGAAATTTGCGTTTTCACTAATGTAATGCCGCATTAACCACTGGAGCCTGCCTAGGAAAGGTGTATTTAGGCAAATTGCTCGTCACTCAAATGGGTAACCGGTAACGGCGTTAAGTAAACTTATATAAAAACATCGCCTTATCACACTTCACGTGCAGAAATAAAAGATGACACGGCTGAAAATATAATGATGACAATACGAACAAATTATTCGAAACACTATTTAATAAATTCGGAGAGAACACAATAATAACGATGGGCGTCATTCTAAACACACTTAATAAATGGCGTCTGACGACAGAAAATATCTGGTAACATTTCTGGCGGTCAAATCACAGACAAATATATACATATATTTACAACCTCTTACAAATTCGCGATTATGATTGGCTGATTCAACCCATGTGATGGCCGTTCAAAACCCAATAAATTGCAAGACTTCTTTTTGTATGAATGTGACGAATCAAAATGACAACACGTTTTGTAATTTGTAAAATATTAGTTATACTAGTAATAATAGAATATTGTTTTGCTGCGTTTCATCGAAGTATGAAATTTCAGTTTGTACACCTAATTTGCATAAAAACAGTTGCAAATTATGTGTAAAAACTGATATTTCATACCTCTATGAAGCGCAGAAAACGAACATTCAATTGTTAATTGACACAATATGACGTTAACCCTTTCCCTCATAGAAGCACCTCTTGACGCCATTACCAACACGACATACATTGAACATGTAGTAGCCAAACCAATGTTCATAATAAAGGTCAGAATATCATGTAGTCCCAGTAATATCTATGGAGGTGGGATATATATGGTGACTACATATCCACTGCATGATAGCTAAATGGCTGTCGTTTGTCTGGATATAATAGTATATTAATCTAAATCTCTATGTAGTCCCAGTAATATCTATGGAGGTGGGATAGATATGGCGACTACTTATCCACTGCATGATAGCTAAATGGTTGTCGTTTGTATGGAGATATAATAGTATATTAACCTAAATCTCTATGTAGTCCCAGTAATATCTATAGAGGTGGGATAGATATGGCGACTACTTATCCATTGCATGATAGCTAAATGGCTGTCGTTTGTATGGAGATATAATAGTATATTAACCTAAATCTCATGTAGTCCCAGTAATATCTATGGAGGTGGGATAGATATGGCGACTACTTATCCACTGTATTGATAGCTAAATGGCTGTCGTTTGTATGGAGATATAATAGTATATTAACCTAAATCTCCATGAAGGAAAGGGTTAAAATCCAAGAAGATAACAATAACAACTTTGACTAATCTCGCATATATCTCTGTCACGTTCTCCGTCCAATGGGCAATTGTGAAATATTGAACGGGTTTATTGTATTCCTTATTCTTGAAAAAAAATTAATCGGAGAAGTGCCTGTCAATACCTGCGGATGTCTAATACACTAAATGGGCTATGCAACTAATGCTAGCTTTCGAATGTGGATATAGTGATGTAGAATATTAGTAAACAGAACAACGTTAGTTTTATGCAAATATGTCAACCCGATTGCGGAACAAGTTTCAACAACTTTAAATTAATAGCTCTCGAGACAACATGATCAATATAGCAAACAGGGCAGAACAACAAGGGGTTGGCATGCTCAATATAGCAAACAGGGCAGAACAACAAGGGGTTGGCATGCTCAATATAGCAAACAGGGCAGAACAACAAGGGGTTGGCATGCTCAATATAGCAAACAGGGCAGAACAACAAGGGGTTGGCATGCTCAATATAGCAAACAGGGCAGAACAACAAGGGGTTGGCATGCTCAATATAGCAAACAGGGCAGAACAACAAGGGGTTGGCATGCTCAATATAGCAAACAGGGCAGAACAACAAGGGGTTGGCATGCTAAATATAGCAAACAGGGCAGAACAACAAGGGGTTGGCATGCTCAATATAGCAAACAGGGCAGAACAACAAGGGGTTGGCATGCTCAATATAGCAAACAGGGCAGAACAACAAGGGGTTGGCATGCTCAATATAGCAAACAGGGCAGAACAACAAGGGGTTGGCATGCTCAATATAGCAAACAGGGCAGAACAACAAGGGGTTGGCATGCTCAATATAGCAAACAGGGCAGAACAACAAGGGTTGGCATGCTCAATATAGCAAACAGGGCAGAACAACAAGGGGTTGGCATGCTCAATATAGCAAACAGGGCAGAACAACAAGGGGTTGGCATGCTAAATATAGCAAACAGGGCAGAACAACAAGGGGTTGGCATGCTCAATATAGCAAACAGGGCAGAACAACAAGGGGTTGGCATGCTCAATATAGCAAACAGGGCAGAACAACAAGGGGTTGGCATGCTCAATATAGCAAACAGGGCAGAACAACAAGGGGTTGGCATGCTCAATATAGCAAACAGGGCAGAACAACAAGGGGTTGGCATGCTCAATATAGAACAGGGCAGACACAAGGGTTGGCATCTCATAGCAAACAGGGCAAACAAAGGGTTGGCATGCTCAATATAGCAACAGGGCAGAACAACAAGGGTTGCATCTCATATAGAAAAAACAATATAGCAAACAGCAAACAAAGATTGCATGCTCAATATAGAAAACAGGCAGACACAAGGGTGCATCCAAATATAGATAGATAGATTAGATAGATAGATAGGATAGATAGATAGATAGATAGATAGATAGATAGATAGATAGATAGATAGATAGTAGATAGATAGATAGACAGATAGATAGATAGATAGATAGATAGATAGATAGATAGATAGATAGATAGATAGATAGATAGATAGATGATAGATAGATAGATAGATAGATAGATAGATAGATAGATAGATAGATAGATAGATAGATAGATAGATAGATAGATAGATAGATAGATAGATAGATAGATAGATAGATAGATAGATAGATAGATAGATAGATAGATAGATAGATAGAT
>CM026391.1:14971144-15068227 GCA_014843695.1 Archivesica marissinica
GGGGTGCTGTTTAGAGGGTAAATACATGTATATTCTTACCTCTTGGGGGTGCTGTTTAGAGGGTAAATATATGTATATTCCTACCTATTGGGGGTGCTGTTTAGAGGGTAAATACATGTATATTCTTACCTCTTGGGGGTGCTGTTTAGAGGGTAAATATATGTATATTCCTACCTATTGGGGGTGCTGTTTAGAGGGTAAATACATGTATATTCTTACCTCTTGGGGGTGCTGTTTAGAGGGTAAATGCATGTATATTCTTACCTCTTGGGGGGTGCTGTTTACATGTATATTCTTAAAATGTTCACACCACAATTGTTACATTCTACCTTGAGGGGCTGTGACTTTTCTGTATATGATTATCTATGTCATTTTTGTAAACCATTTAACATATACTATGGATATATGTTTCTATGATAGAATGTTATATGTATATCATTTGAGGTTCTTATGAGTTCCCTTTACTCCACATAGACACCATATAACCCCTATATAGCTACCCATATATAGCTACCCCTATATAGCTACCTACATATAGCTACCCACATATACCGGTAGATACCCATATATAGAGGGCAAAGTCAAGGTCCCTAGGGCGACAATTTCGCACACATCGCCCTCTAGAATGATCACTGATAGCTACCCACACAACACCCACAATAGCTACCAACATATAGCTACCCACACATAGCTACCCACACATAGCCACCCACATATAGCTACCCACATATAGCTACCCACATATAGCTACCTACACTGTGACACATAGCTACCCACACATAGCTACCCACACATAGCTACCCACACATAGCTACCCACACATAGCTACCCACATATAGCTACCCACATATAGCCACCCACACTGTGACACATAGCTACCCACACATAGCTACCCACATATAGCTACATATAGCCACCCACACATAGCTACCCACACATAGCTACCCACATATAGCTACCCACACATAGCTACTACATATAGCTACCCACATAGCTACCTACATATAGCTACCCACACATAGCTACCTACATATAGCTACCCCACATAGCTACCCACATATAGCTACCCACACATAGCTACCCACACATAGCTACCCACATATAGCTACCTACATATAGCTACCCACATATAGCCACCCACACATAGCTACCCACACATAGCTACCCACACATAGCTACCTACATATAGCCACCCACACATAGCTACCCACACATAGCTACCTACATATAGCCACCCACATATAGCTACCCACATATAGCTACCCACACATAGCTACCCACATATAGCTACCCACATATAGCTACCCACATATAGCTACCCCACATATAGCTACACATAGCTACCCACACATAGCTACCCACATATAGCCACCCACATATAGCTACCCACATATAGCCACCCACATATAGCTACCCACATATAGCTACCCACATATAGCCACCCACACTGTGACACATAGCCACCCACATATAGCTACTACCCACATATAGCTACCCACATATAGCCACCCACACATAGCTACCCACATATAGCTACCCACATATAGCCACCCCACATATAGCCACCCACATATAGCTACCCACATATAGCTACCCACATATAGCTACCCACATATAGCTACCCACACATAGCTACCCACATATAGCTACCCACATATAGCTACCCACACATAGCTACCCACATATAGCTACCCACATATAGCTACACATAGCTACCCACACATAGCTACCCACATATAGCCACCCACATATAGCTACCCACATATAGCTACCTACATATAGCTACCCACACTGTGACACATAGCTACCCACATATAGCTACCTACACATAGCCACCCACACTGTGACACATAGCTACCCACATATAGCTACCTACATATAGCTACCCACACTGTGACACATAGCTACCCACATATAGCTACCCACATATAGCTACCCACATATAGCTACCCACATATAGCTACCCACATATAGCTACCTACATATAGCTACCCACACTGTGACACATAGCTACCCACATATAGCTACCTACACATAGCCACCCACATATAGCTACCCACATATAGCTACCCACATATAGCTACCCACATATAGCTACCCACACATAGCCACCCACACATAGCTACCCACATATAGCCACCCACATATAGCCACCCACACATAGCCACCCACACATAGCCACCCACATATAGCCACCCACATATAGCTACCCACATATAGCTACCCACATATAGCTACCCACATATAGCTACCCACATATAGCTACCCACATATAGCTACCCACATATAGCTACTACATATAGCCACCCACACATAGCTACCCACACATAGCTACCTACATATAGCCACCCACAATAGCTACCCACATATAGCTACCCACACATAGCTACCCACATATAGCTACCCACATATAGCTACCCACATATAGCTACCCACATATAGCTACACATAGCTACCCACACATAGCTACCCACATATAGCCACCCACATATAGCTACCCACATATAGCCACCCACATATAGCTACCCACATATAGCTACCCACATATAGCCACCCACACTGTGACACATAGCCACCCACATATAGCTACCCACATATAGCTACCCACATATAGCTACCCACATATAGCCACCCACACATAGCTACCCACATATAGCTACCCACATATAGCCACCCACATATAGCCACCCACATATAGCTACCCACATATAGCTACCCACATATAGCTACCCACATATAGCTACCCACACATAGCTACCCACATATAGCTACCCACATATAGCTACCCACATATAGCTACACATAGCTACCCACACATAGCTACCCACATATAGCCACCCACATATAGCTACCCACATATAGCTACCCACATATAGCCACCCACATATAGCTACCCACATATAGCCACCCACATATAGCTACCCACATATAGCTACCCACATATAGCTACACATAGCTACCCACACATAGCTACCCACATATAGCCACCCACATATAGCTACCCACATATAGCCACCCACATATAGCTACCCACATATAGCTACCCACATATAGCCACCCACACTGTGACACATAGCCACCCACATATAGCTACCCACATATAGCTACCCACATATAGCCACCCACATATAGCCACCCACACATAGCTACCCACATATAGCTACCCACATATAGCCACTCACATATAGCCACCCACATATAGCTACCCACATATAGCTACCCACATATAGCTACCCACATATAGCTACCCACACATAGCTACCCACATATAGCTACCCACATATAGCTACCCACATATAGCTACACATAGCTACCCACACATAGCTACCCACATATAGCCACCCACATATAGCTACCCACATATAGCTACCTACATATAGCTACCCACACTGTGACACATAGCTACCCACATATAGCTACCTACACATAGCCACCCACACTGTGACACATAGCTACCCACATATAGCTACCTACATATAGCTACCCACACTGTGACACATAGCTACCCACATATAGCTACCCACATATAGCTACCCACATATAGCTACCCACATACAGCTACCTACATATAGCTACCCACACTGTGACACATAGCTACCCACATATAGCTACCTACACATAGCCACCCACATATAGCTACCCACATATAGCTACCCACATATAGCTACCCACATATAGCTACCCACATATAGCTACCCACATATAGCTACCCACACATAGCCACCCACACATAGCTACCCACATATAGCCACCCACACATAGCCACCCACAATAGCTACCCCATATAGCTACCCACATATAGCTACCCACATATAGCTACCCACATATAGCTACCCACATATAGCTACCCACATATAGCTACCCACACATAGCCACCCACACATAGCCACCCACACATAGCTACCCACACATAGCTACCCACATATAGCTACCCACACTGTGACACATAGCTACCCACATATAGCTACCCACATATAGCTACCTACATATATCTACCCACACATAGCTACCCACATATAGCTACCCACACATAGCTACCCACATATAGCTACCCACGCATAGCTACCCACACATAGCTACCCACATATAGCTACCCACACATAGCTACCCACACATAGCTACCCACATATAGCTACCCACATATAGCTACCCACACATAGCTACCCACACATAGCTACCCACACATAGCTACCCACATATAGCTACCCACATATAGCCACCCACACATAGCTACCCACATATAGCTACCCACATATAGCTACCCACATATAGCCACCCACACATAGCTACCCACATATAGCCACTATTCCAGGCCGTATGTTGAAATTGGAGCTTCTGTGGTGAAATGAATACAGTATCCACCTTGTAATTTAGGTTGTGAGTTTGAACTCTGCCAGAACCATGGTCATGATGTCCGTACTGCAGGGGCAAAAAACTTAAATCCACATTGCATCTTCTCTCCCTCATGGCGATGACTTCTATCAGGAATGAGGTCTCGAGAGCGTTAATAATGTATTAAGAACTTGTTTCGCAATCAAGCTAAATTAAAGTTGTATAGACTAAAAGGATGCTCATCATATGGGTCGTCTGCTGTAGCAACTGCTCTCAGACTTTCTACACTTGCTATGTTCCATGTGTGTGTTTTATGTTTATTTATCGTCGCTACCGGTTGCCCATATGAGCGATGCCTCCTGAAGAGATTAGTCATTTTGGATTTTTGGAGGATAGTGCAATGATACAGAGAGAGACCCATTCCAGAGTCTCCTCCGGTTCTTTTATGTGCACAGTGTACAGCACCGACACGAGACCTCGGTTTAACATCCCATCTGAAAGACTGTTAATTTTATTAGGGTTAGACGGGGGATCGAACCTGCAATCCCTGGATTACCAGAATGTTCCATAGACCATGCCTGGAGGTTATAAAACTTTTCTCCAATCTCAAACTCAGTCTCAAGCTACTGATTGGTCCAACTGTGGGTAAATCTCAGAATCAACCAATCAAATCAAGATCTGAGAAAAATTGTATAACCTTCAATCCTGGTCTTTATTATTAGTAAATTGTACTCATGGATGACTTTTCTGGTGCTTCTCATTTTATAATTTTTCTTTATTTCAGGAGCAAACCAGTCCACGTACACGCTGCTCGTGAAATTCACCGTGTTTTTACATGTCGTAGAAAATATGACGTTGGTAGTTCTAACATCTGTATCATCAAATGAAAATGGAGGTGGGTTGAAAATTATTCTCTATGCATCCACGATAAATCCAAACAAATGCACAACAACAGACGAGGCCAATTGCTCACTTCATCTAACAACAGACGAGGCTAATACCACCACAACAACAACACAAACTCACTTCATCTAACAACAGACGAGGCTAATTACTCACTTCATCTAACAACAGACGAGGCTAATTACTCACTTCATCTAACAACAGACGAGGCTAATTACTCACTTCATCTAACAACAGACGAGGCTAATTACTCACTTCATCTAACAACAGACGAGGCTAATTACTCACTTCATCTAACAACAGACGAGGCTAATTACTCACTTCATCTAACAACAGACGAGGCTAATTACTCACTTCATCTAACAACAGACGAGGACAGACGATAACATTCTTTTACAAATAAGTACCCATTGCATATACTGTATGAGATCTGTCGGGATACAGTAATTTAATAATCATAAGAAACGATAGTGGAATAAAATTGATAGCATGTTGTGCAAAGGAAACAACGATAAAAACAGAGGAAAACACTTAATAGGACCTATCTACTTTTAGGGAGTATTCAGGGGCAGTAACTGACTGATGTCTCTCATTGTTTAGGGAGTAATCAGGGGCAGTAACTGACCGATGTCTCTCATTGTTTAGGGAGTATTCAGGGGCAGTAACTGACCAATGTCTCTCATTGTTTAGGGAGTATTCAGGGGCAGTAACTGACCAATGTCTCTCATTGTTTAGGGAGTATTCAGGGGCAGTAACTGACTGATGTCTCTCATTGTTTAGGGAGTATTCAGGGGCAGTAACTGACTGATGTCTCTCATTGTTTTGGGAGTATTCAGGGGCAGTAACTGACCGATGTCTCTCATTGCTTAGGGAGTATTCAGGGGCAGTAACTGACCGATGTCTCTCATTGTTTAGGGAGTATTCAGGGGCAGTAACTGACTGATGTCTCTCATTGCTTAGGGAGTATTCAGGGGCAGTAACTGACTGATGTCTCTCATTGTTTAGGGAGTATTCAGGGGCAGTAAC
Source organism: Archivesica marissinica (assembly GCA_014843695.1). Classification (NCBI taxonomy): domain Eukaryota; kingdom Metazoa; phylum Mollusca; class Bivalvia; order Venerida; family Vesicomyidae; genus Archivesica; species Archivesica marissinica. The sequence goes on from CM026391.1 coordinate 14,977,406, forward strand.
TGACTGATGTCTCTCATTGTTTAGGGAGTATTCAGGGGCAGTAACTGACTGATGTCTCTCATTGTTTAGGGAGTATTCAGGGGCAGTAAATGACCGATGTCTCTCATTGTTAAGAGTATTCACAAACACCACCCACAAACACAAACTGACCGATGTCTCTCATTGTTTAGGGAGTATTCAGGGGCAGTAATTGACTGATGTCTCTCATTACTCAGTTTGTCTCCATATAGCTGATCCATACTACTGATAAGCAATTTGCACACTGTACTACATGTTCAATAAGCACTATCTATGGGCATTGATAATGGTGGATATCTGTTGGAAGCTATTAATGTGTTGTAAGCCGTTTATGTGGAGTACAGCTTAAAGGGTTAATTAATAAAATTGTGACTTACTTACCGGGGTACTCTGTAAGTCGAGACAGATCTACATGTAGTCCAGAAAACGAGGCAGTGTCACCACTATTCCAAAACAGTAAAATGTATAGAGTCTGTGTTGAAAGTTTATAGACCAGGAACAATTGGATTAAGTCATTATTGGAACATTTAACAAGTGTAGGACATAATCCCACCCAGACATAATCCCCCTGGACATAATCTCCCCAGACATAATCCCCCTGGACATAATCCCCCCAGATATAATCCCCCCCAGATATAATCCCCCCCAGACATAATCCCCCCCTGTATTTTTGACACTGGCGGACATAATAACTCAATATGAAAACCAAAGTTTGACAATCCACCATTCAGATTCATGGCAGGACATTAATCATAGTACTAACCTAGCCCTAACAAACCCTAAACCTAGCCCTAACTCAAACCCTAGCTCTAAACCTAGTCCTAACTCAAAACCTAAACCTAGCTCAAACCCTAAGCCTAGTCCTAACTCAAAACCTAAACCTAGCTCAAACCCTAAGCCTAGTCCTAACTCAAACCCTAGCTCAAACCCTAAGCCTAGTCCTAACTCAAAACCTAAACCTAGCTCAAACCCTAAGCCTAGTCCTAACTCAAAACCTAAACCTAGCTCAAACGCTAAAACTAGTCCTAGCTCAAACCCTAAAACTAGTCCTAACTCAAACCCTAAACCTAGCCCTAACTCAAACCCTAAGCCTAGCCCTAACTCAAACCCTAAACCTAGCCCTAACTCAAACCCTAAGCCTAGCCCTAACTCAAACCCTAAACCTAGCCCTAGCTTAAACCTAAATCTAGCCCTAACTCAAACCCTAAACCTAGCCCTAGCTTAAACCTAAACCTAGCCCTAACTCAAAACCTAGTCCTAGCTCAAACCCTAAGCCTAGTCCTAACTCAAACCCTAGCTCAAACCCTAAGCCTAGTCCTAACTCAAAACCTAAACCTAGCTCAAACCCTAAACCTAGTCCTAACTCAAACCCTAAACCTAGCTCAAATGCTAAAACTAGTCCTAGCTCAAACCCTAAAACTAGTCCTAACTCAAACCCTAAGCCTAGCCCTAACTCAAACCCTAAGCCTAGCCCTAACTCAAACCCTAAACCTAGCCCTAACTCAAACCCTAAGCCTAGCCCTAACTCAAACCCTAAACCTAGCTTAAACCTAAACCTAGCCCTAACTCAAACCCTAAACCTAGCCCTAGCTTAAACCTAAACCTAGCCCTAACTCAAACCCTAAACCTAGCCCTAGCTTAAACCTAACCCTAACTCAAAACCTAGTCCTAGCTCAAACCCTTAGCCTAGCTCAAACCCTTAGCCTAGCTCAAACCCTTAGCCTAGCTCAACCCCTAAACCTAGCCCTAGCTCAAACCCTAAACCTAGCCCAACTCAGACCTTAAACCTAGCCCTAGCTTAAACCTAGTCCTAACTCAAACCTTAAACCTAGCCGTAGCTCAAACCCTAAACCTAGCCCAACTCAAACCTAGCCCTAACTCAAACCCTAAACCTAGCCCTAACTCAAACCTTAAACCTAGCCCTAACTCTAACCCTAGCTCTAAACCTAGCCCTAACTCAAAACCTAGTCCTAGCTCAAACCCAAATAGCTCAAACCCAAAGCCTAGTCCTAACTCAAACCCTAGCTCAAACCCTAAGCCTAGTCCTAACTCAAAACCTAAACCTAGCTCAAACCCTAAACCTAGTCCTAACTCAAACCCTAAACCTAGCTCAAACGCTAAAACTAGTCCTAGCTCAAACCCTAAAACTAGTCCTAACTCAAACCCTAAGCCTAGCCCTAACTCAAACCCTAAGCCTAGCCCTAACTCAAACCCTAAACCTAGCCCTAACTCAAACCCTAAGCCTAGCCCTAACTCAAACCCTAAACCTAGCCCTAGCTTAAACCTAAACCTAGCCCTAACTCAAACCCTAGCCCTAGCTTAAACCTAAACCTAGCCCTAACTCAAAACCTAGTCCTAGCTCAAACCCTTAGCCTAGCTCAAACCCTTAGCCTAGCTCAAACCCTAGCCCTAGCTCAAACCCTAAACCTAGCCCTAGCTTAAACCTAAACCTAGTCCTAACTCAAACCTTAAACCTAGCCCTAGCTCAAACCCTAAACCTAGCCCTAACTCAAACCCTAAACCTAGCCCTAACTCAAACCTTAAACCTAGCCCTAACTCTAAACCTAACCCTAGCTCTAAACCTAGCCCTAACTCAAACCCTAAACCTAGCCCTAACTCAAACCCTAAACCTAGCTCAAATGCTAAAACTAGTCCTAGCTCAAACCCTAAAACTAGTCCTAACTCAAACCCTAAGCCTAGCCCTAACTCAAACCCTAAGCCTAGCCCTAACTCAAACCCTAAACCTAGCCCTAACTCAAACCCTAAGCCTAGCCCTAACTCAAACCCTAAACCTAGCTTAAACCTAAACCTAGCCCTAACTCAAACCCTAAACCTAGCCTAGCTTAAACCTAAACCTAGCCCTAACTCAAACCCTAAACCTAGCCCTAGCTTAAACCTAGCCCTAACTCAAAACCTAGTCCTAGCTCAAACCCTTAGCCTAGCTCAACCCCTAAACCTAGCCCTAGCTCAAACCCTAAACCTTGCCCAACTTAAACCTAGCCCTAGCTTAAACCTAGTCCTAACTTAAACCTAGCCGTAGCTCAAACCCTAAACCTAGCCCAACTCAAACCTTAAACCTAGCCCTAACTCAAACCCTAAACCTAGCCCTAACTCAAACCTAACCCTAGCTCTAAACCTAGCCCTAACTCAAAACCTAGTCCTAGCTCAAACCCAAAGCCTAGTCCTAACTCAAACCCTAGCTCAAACCCTAAGCCTAGTCCTAACTCAAAACCTAAACCTAGCTCAAACCCTAAACCTAGTCCTAACTCAAACCCTAAAACTAGCTCAAACGCTAAAACTAGTCCTAGCTCAAACCCTAAAACTAGTCCTAACTCAAACCCTAAGCCTAGCCCTAACTCAAACCCTAAGCCTAGCCCTAACTCAAACCCTAAACCTAGCCCTAACTCAAACCCTAAGCCTAGCCCTAACTCAAACCCTAAACCTAGCCCTAGCTTAAACCTAAACCTAGCCCTAACTCAAACCCTAGCCCTAGCTTAAACCTAAACCTAGCCCTAACTCAAAACCTAGTCCTAGCTCAAACCCTTAGCCTAGCTCAAACCCTTAGCCTAGCTCAAACCCTAAACCTAGCCCTAGCTCAAACCCTAAACCTAGCCCAACTCAGACCTTAAACCTAGCCCTAGCTTAAACCTAAACCTAGTCCTAACTTAAACCTAGCCCTAGCTCAAACCCTAAACAACCTACCCTAACTCAAACCCTAAACCTAGCCCTAACTCAAACCCTAAACCTAGCCCTAACTCAAACCCTAAGCCTAGCCCTAGCTTAAACCTAATCCTAGCCCTAACTCAAAACCTAGTCCTAGCTCAAACCCTTAGCCTAGCTCAAACCCTAAACCTAGCCCTAGCTCAAACCCTAGACCTAGCCCTAGCTCAAACCCTAAACCTAGCCCAACTCAGACCTTAAACCTAGCTTAAGCCTAAACCTAGTCCTAACTCAAACCTTTAACCTAGCCCTAGCTCAAACCCTAAGCCTAGCCCAACTCAAACCTAGCCCTAACTCAAACCCTAAACCTAGCCCTAACTCAAACCTTAAACCTAGCCCTAACTCTAAACCTAACCCTAGCTCTAATCCTAGACCTAACCCTAGCTCTAATCCTAGACCTAACCCTAGCTCTAATCCTAGCCCTAACTCAAACCATAAACATAGCCCTAGCTCAAGCCCTAAGCCTAACCCTAAACCTAGCCCAACTCAAACCCTAGCCTAGCCCTAACTCAAACCATAAACCTAGCTCTAAGCCTAGCCCTAGCTCAAACCATAAACCTAAAACATACGGTTTTTCCCTAATCCTAAACAGTGGGATTTGTCCTCCTGTAAGGGATCATTCTAGAGGGTGATGTGGGCGAAATACGCCCTAGGGATCCTGGCTTCGCTCTCTGGGGGCCCCACTTCTCCCTAAAAACATTTGTTTTTACAATTTTCACACAAAATTTGGTCCAGTAAGATACACTGGCCCATTATAAAGCACTCCTTCTATTCAAATGTTGTATTTAATGGCCGTAACGTGCATTTTAACATATTTAACCATTTAAAGACGCAATCAAGCGCTTTCTCACTGCTCCCAAAAATTCTGACCTAGAATGAACCCTGTGTTAGAAAACACATTGGTGAGGGTATGTCCAGGGGAGATTATGTGGGGGGTGGGGTGTCTTATGTCCGTACCTCACATTTAACAACAAGAATAAGACAACAACGAGAGTTAATAAGCATATGTGTAGCTGCCACTTTCACATTCATAGCACCTAATTAATTGGCTGTAATAATAAATTAAGTACATTAACCCATTTCATTCTGGATACATTTAAAGGCTTTTGCAAACAACATAGATCCAGATCAGCCGCAGCGTAACACTGCATGCTGATCAGGATCTATGTTGTTTGCTACATAGCCAAGTGTCTTAGCAAGATCATCTGAATAGCAAACGGCATAGAGCCTGATCAGACGGCACGTTCCGCGGCAGCTGATCTGGCTCTATGTTCTTTGCAAATACTGTTTGATCGGTATCCAGAATGAAATGGGTTAAATCAATGAATTATTGCAGGTATTCACGAGAGCAGTTTTATATTATTTATCTGTACATCATGGATGTATATGCTGCTGACAATTCGTCTTTGCAAGTGGACAAATAGAACACAGAAAATTGTAAGTCATGTGATTTTTGTTTGTTTGTTTGTTCTAGCATAGCATTGAAGTTAAAAGTTTAAACTTTATTTATTTTACGATTGCGAAGCAAGTTCTAACAACTTATATTAATCACTCTCGTTGGCGCGGATGAAAGCGTATATGTGGTCATTCGTGTGGGAGGAAGCCGGAGTACCCGGCGACCACCGTACCATCTCGCATACTTCCCCGTCCGAGGATCGAACCCGGGTTGCATTGGTGAGAAGCGAGCGCGCTAACCACTGCGCTAATCGGACAGCTATTGAAGTTAAAGATGATTGTATGTTTGACACTATTAAAGTCATTATCATAATACATGGAGAAACCCATTTCATTTGTGTCTTATACACTTACAACTAGCATACATCGGGTTCGAGCCCCGGTCAGACCATGTCTCATTTATATGAAAAAGTTGGCAGCTTCTTACGGAGGTTGGTGCACCCAAGTACTGGTTAACCGCTGGAGTCTGCCCAGGAAAGGTGTTGTTAGGTAAACTGCCCACCGGCGATATAGCCCAAAATGGTGCTGATGCAGGCGTAAAACCCGAAATATAAAATATAACATAACTACCATACAATGTGTGTTTTACCTTTATTTATCGTCGCTACCAGTTGCCCATATGAGCGACGCCTCCTGAAGAGATTAGTCATTTTAGATTTTTGGAGGATAGTGCAATGATACAGACACCATTCCAGAGTCTCCTCTGGTTCGTTTACATGCACGGTGTAAAGCACCGACAAGACCTTGGTTTAAAGTCCCATCTGAAAGTCTGTTAATTTTATTAAGGTCAGACGGGGGATCGAACCTACGATCCCTGGATTACCAGTCCAGCATGTTACCATTAGACTACAGATCCGTCTGTACTTACATCTTTACTTTTGATTATTTATAGCCCCCCCCCCTCGTTAATCGTGAGCGTTTCTGGAAACATCTCTTGTTCTTTTACATGCTCGGTGTATAGCACCGATGCATGAGACCTCGGTTTATAGTCACATCGGAAAGACTGCTAATATTATAATGGTAAGGCGGGGGATCGAACTTGCACTCCCTGGATTGGTGTATAGCACCGATGCATGAGACCTCGGTTTATAGTCACATCGGAAAGACTGCTAATATTATAATAATGTGGGGGATCGAACTTGCACTCCCTGGATTGGTGTATAGCACCGATGCATGAGACCTCGGTTTATAGTCACACCGGAAAGACTGCTAATGTTATTATGGTTAAGGCGAGGGATCAAACTTGCACTCCCTGGATTCGCAGTTCAACATGTTAACCACTGGACCGCTGACCTGTCTATTGTATATTTGCATTTTATCAGGGATAATGACATGTCGGAATTTGCATAGTAAGTGTGCTTACTTCAATCTATAAATGGCACTTAATGTTGTTATAACAGATTTTTATTTTGAATATGTTTGCGGTTTATTTAGAAAACAGATTATTTATACCACAGACCGAAACATTTAGTTTAATGAATGCTAGATCTGATAATGTTTGTGGAGCGGTTTTTGTACACAAAGAATTTTAATTCCGTAAGGTCAGAACTATACGAAGATTGATTTTGATCGGCTCATCTTGTTCTACCTGCCAGATATTTAATGAATGAATCGCGTGTTAATAGTTTCCATCGGGGTATGAACTATATTGGGCGTGGTTAAAGTGTATGGAGTCCGAAGGCACAAGACCTCGGTTTAACGTCCCATCTGAAAGACTGTTCATTTTATTTGGGTCAGACGGGAGATCGAACCTGCGATCCCTGGATTACCAGTCCAACGTGTTTACCACTTGACTACAGATCCGTCTGTGGTATGTAAATTATCAATTCTTTTATTTACAACACATTTCAATACTGTGGATATATTGCCAGTACATGTAGTTTGATACAGGTTTGTTAGTGATATTTCGTGTACATTGCAGGACCTACAGTCATACAGATACAAGAAGTTATTTGCCTGCAGTAATTTCTCGGCGTTTTCCCTAGCTGTCTATCTGTACTTTAGACATAACTGGTATTGTGAACCCTACGGTAAGTGATTCTCTCCATGGTAATACTGGCCACAGGGGTTTGTGTGGTAATACTGGCCACAGGGGTTCATGGGGTAATACTGGCCACAGGGGTTCGTGTGGTAATACTGGCCACACGGGTTCGTGTGGAAATACTGGCCACAGGGGTTTGTGTGGTAATACTGGCCACAGGGGTTCGTGTGGTAATACTGGCCACAGGGGTACGTGTGGTAATACTGGCCACAGGGGTACGTGTGGTAATACTGGCCACAGGGGTACGTGCGGTAATACTGGCCACAGGGGTTCGTGTGGTAATACTGGCCACAGGGGTTTGTGTGGTAATACTGGCCACAGGGGTATGTGTGGTAATACTGGCCACAGGGGTTCGTGTGGTAATACTGGCCACAGGGGTACATGTGGTAATACTGGCCACAGGGGTTCGTGTGGTAATACTGGCCACAGGGGTACGTGTGGTAATACTGGCCACAGGGGTACGTGCGGTAATACTGGCCACAGGGGTTCGTGTGGTAATACTGGCCACAGGGGTTCATGTGGTAATACTGGCCACAGGGGTACGTGTGGTAATACTGGCCACAGGGGTTCGTGTGGTAATACTGGCCACAGGGGTTCGTGTGGTAATACTGGCCACAGGGGTTCGTGTGGTAATACTGGCCACAGGGGTTCGTGTGGTAATACTGGCCACAGGGGTTCGTGTGGTAATACTGGCCACAGGGGTATGTATGGTAATACTGGTCACAGGGGTACGTGTGGTAATACTGGCCACAGGGGTTCGTGTGGTAATACTGGCCACAGGGGTTCGTGTGGTAATACTGGCCACAGGGGTATGTGTGGTAATACTGGCCACAGGGGTTCGTGTGGTAATACTGGCCACAGGGGTTCATGTGGTAGTACTGGCCACAGGGGTATGTGTGGTAGTACTGGCCACAGGGGTACTTGTGGTAATACTGGCCACAGATACTGTATAGGAGGAGAATAGTTTTCACTGAAAGTGGTGTGTGCCATAATAAATATGCTATACAAAAATGGCTATCACATAAGCACAGTGGTTAGCGTGCTTGCTTCTCACCAATGCCACCCGGGTTCAATCCTCGGACCGGGAAGTATACGAGATGGTATGGTGGTCATCAGATCGGATAGGTGGGTTTTCTCCGGGTACTCTGGTTTCCTCTCACACGAATGACCACATATACGCTTTCATCCGCGCCAACGAGAGTGATTAATATAAGTTGTTAGAACTTGCTTCGCAATAAATAAATAAAGTTTAAACTATACTAAAAGTATTTATTACCTAGTATAGCAAATTTTCAGAAACATTTTTCTTTAGATATAATATGCATATTTGTTATCGTAGAAACCACTTAAATCTGGTGATGAAATTCAGGGCTACAACAATACATATGCCCCACCCTGCCCCCTATACACCACCGCCCATAAACCACACGCCCATACACCACCCTCATACATTGGGGCGACACATGCGGTAGTATAGTAGTCATGTATTTATTTAGAGAATAGTGCATAGATACAGAACATTCGGATTCCCTCTGTTACATACCACATGCATAGCACTGATTTACAGTTAACCCATTTCATTCTGGATACCGTTCAAACAGTATTTACAAAGAACATAGAGCCAGATGAACCACCACGGAACTTGCCGTCTGATCAGGCTCTATGCTGTTTGCTATTCAGATGATCTTGCTAAGACACTTGGCTATATAGCAAACAATATAGATCCTGATCAGCCCGCAGCATTACGCTGCGGCTGATCTGGATCTATGTTGTTTGCAAAAGCCTTTAAAAGTATTCAGAATGAAATGGGTTAAAGTCCCGTCTGAATGAATGGTAATATTATTAGGGTCAGACACGGGATCGAACCAGTGATTACTGAATGCACAGTCCAGCATGTTACCCACTGGACCACTGACTTGTCTATTCTGTCAGGACTGTAGATATAACGGGTACGGTTGATACAGCCATTCTGTCAGGACTGTATATATAATGGGTACAGTTGATACAGCCATTCAGTCAGTTACCGTACTTGAGATGATGTTTCATATTCAATGAGTAATATGATGTGCGACTATATCTTATATGTTCCTAGTTACAGTATGTTTGCCCTATGCAACTATATAATAAATTGAGCTGTCTTATATGTTCCAGTTTACAGTATGTTTGCCCTGTGCAACTATATAATAAATTGAGCTGTCTTATATGTTCCAGTTTACAGTATGTTTGCCATGTGCAACTATATAATAAATTGAGCTGTCTTATATATCCAAACAGTTTGTTTGCCCTAGGCGACTATATAATAAATTGAGCTGTCTTATATATCCCACAGTTTGTTTGCCCTAGGCAACTATATAATAAATTAAGCTGTCTTATATGTTCCAGTTTACAGTTTGTTTGCCCTATGCAACTATATAATAAATTAAGCTGTCTTATATTTTCCAGTTTACAGTTTGTTTGCCCTGTGCGAGTATATCACAATATTTACCAACATACTGTTCCACGGGACGGCGGTATTAGATTTCCGTGAATATTCTTCGGCTGTTATCCTCACAGACCTCATAAACAAGCAAAAATAACTGGATAAAGGATATATGTAAAACCGTATAGATATGCTGGATATTTACGCACTAATCATGGGATATATGTAAAACTGTATAGATATGCTGGCTATTTACACACTAATCATGGGATATATGTAAAACTGTATAGATATGCTGGTTATTTACACACTAATCATGGGATATATGTAAAACTGTATAGATATGCTGGCTATTTACACACTAATCATGGGATATATGTAAAACTGTATAGATATGCTGGCTATTTACACACTAATCATGGGATATATGTAAAACTGTATAGATATGCTGGCTATTTACACACTAATCATGGGATATATGTAAAACTGTATAGATATGCTGGCTATTTACACACTAATCATGGGATATATGTAAAACTGTATAGATATGCTGGTTATTTACACACTAATCATGGGATATATATAAAACTGTATAGATATGCTGGCTATTTACACACTAATCATGGGATATATGTAAAACTGTATAGATATGCTGGCTATTTACACTAATCATGGGATATATGTAAAACTGTATAGATATGCTGGCTATTTACACTAATCATGGGATATATGTAAAACTGTATAGATATGCTGGCTATTTACACTAATCATGGGATATATGTAAAACTGTATAGATATGCTGGCTATTTACACTACTCATGGGATATATGTAAAACTGTATAGATATGCTGGCTATTTACACTAATCATGAGATATATGTAAAACTGTATAGATATGCTGGCTATTTACACTAATCATGGGATATATGTAAAACTGTATAGATATGCTGGCTATTTACACACTAATCATGGGATATATGTAAAACTGTATAGATATGCTGGCTATTTACACAAATCATGGGATATATGTAAAACTGTATAGATATGCTGGCTATTTACACACTAATCATGGGATATATGTAAAACTGTATAGATATGCTGGCTATTTACACACTAATCATGGGATATATGCAAAACTGTATATATATGCTGGTTATTTACACTAATCATGGGATATATGTAAAACTGTATAGATATGCTGGCTATTTACACTAATCATGGGATATATGTAAAACTGTATAGATATGCTGGCTATTTACACTAATCATGGGATATATGTAAAACTGTATAGATATGCTGGCTATTTACACTAATCATGGGATATATGTAAAACTGTATAGATATGCTGGCTATTTACACTAATCATGGGATATATGTAAAACTGTATAGATATGCTGGCTATTTACACACTAATCATGGGATATATGCAAAACTGTATATATATGCTGGTTATTTACACTAATCATGGGATATATGTAAAACTGTATAGATATGCTGGCTATTTACACTAATCATGGGATATATGTAAAACTGTATAGATATGCTGGCTATTTACACTAATCATGGGATATATGTAAAACTGTATAGATATGCTGGCTATTTACACTAATCATGGGATATATGTAAAACTGTATAGATATGCTGGCTATTTACACTAATCATGGGATATATGTAAAACTGTATAGATATGCTGGCTATTTACACACTAATCATGGGATATATGTAAAACTGTATAGATATGCTGGCTATTTACACACTAATCATGGGATATATGTAAAACTGTATAGATATGCTGGCTATTTACCCACGAATCATGGGATATATGTAAAAACTGTATAGATATGCTGGCTATTTACACTAATCATGGGATATATGTAAAACTGTATAGATATGCTGGTTATTTACACTAATCATGGGATATATGTAAAACTGTATAGATATGCTGGCTATTTACACACTAATCATGGGATATATGTAAAACTGTATAGATATGCTGGCTATTTACACTAATCATGGGATATATGTAAAACTGTATAGATATGCTGGCTATTTACACACTAATCATGGGATATATGTAAAACTGTATAGATATGCTGGCTATTTACACACTAATCATGGGATATATGTAAAACTGTATAGATATGCTGGCTATTTACACTAATCATGGGATATATGTAAAACTGTATAGATATGCTGGCTATTTACACTAATCATGGGATATATGTAAAACTGTATAGATATGCTGGCTATTTACACTAATCATGGGATATATGTAAAACTGTATAGATATGCTGGCTATTTACACTAATCATGGGATATATGTAAAACTGTATATATATGCTGGCTATTTACACTAATCATGGGATATATGTAAAACTGTATAGATATGCTGGCTATTTACACTAATCATGGGATATATGTAAAACTGTATAGATATGCTGGCTATTTACACTAATCATGAGATATATGTAAAACTGTATAGATATGCTGGCTATTTACACTAATCATGGGATATATGTAAAACTGTATAGATATGCTGGCTATTTACACACTAATCATGGGATATATGTAAAACTGTATAGATATGCTGGCTATTTACACAAATCATGGGATATATGTAAAACTGTATAGATATGCTGGCTATTTACACACTAATCATGGGATATATGTAAAACTGTATAGATATGCTGGCTATTTACACACTAATCATGGGATATATGCAAAACTGTATATATATGCTGGTTATTTACACTAATCATGGGATATATGTAAAACTGTATAGATATGCTGGCTATTTACACACTAATCATGGGATATATGCAAAACTGTATATATATGCTGGTTATTTACACTAATCATGGGATATATGTAAAACTGTATAGATATGCTGGCTATTTACACTAATCATGGGATATATGTAAAACTGTATAGATATGCTGGCTATTTACACTAATCATGGGATATATGTAAAACTGTATAGATATGCTGGCTATTTACACTAATCATGGGATATATGTAAAACTGTATAGATATGCTGGCTATTTACACTAATCATGGGATATATGTAAAACTGTATAGATATGCTGGCTATTTACACACTAATCATGGGATATATGTAAAACTGTATAGATATGCTGGCTATTTACACAAATCATGGGATATATGTAAAACTGTATAGATATGCTGGCTATTTACCCACGAATCATGGGATATATGTAAAAACTGTATAGATATGCTGGCTATTTACACACTAATCATGGGATATATGTAAAACTGTATAGATATGCTGGCTATTTACACACTAATCATGGGATATATGTAAAACTGTATAGATATGCTGGCTATTTACACACTAATCATGGGATATATGTAAAACTGTATAGATATGCTGGCTATTTACCCACGAATCATGGGATATATGTAAAACTGTATATATATGCTGGTTATTTACACTAATCATGGGATATATGTAAAACTGTATAGATATGCTGGCTATTTACACTAATCATGGGATATATGTAAAACTGTATAGATATGCTGGTTATTTACACTAATCATGGGATATATGTAAAACTGTATAGATATGCTGGCTATTTACACACTAATCATGGGATATATGTAAAACTGTATAGATATGCTGGCTATTTACACACTAATCATGGGATATATGTAAAACTGTATAGATATGCTGGCTATTTACCCACGAATCATGGGATATATGTAAAACTGTATATATATGCTGGTTATTTACACTAATCATGGGATATATGTAAAACTGTATAGATATGCTGGCTATTTACACTAATCATGGGATATATGTAAAACTGTATAGATATGCTGGTTATTTACACTAATCATGGGATATATGTAAAACTGTATAGATATGCTGGCTATTTACACACTAATCATGGGATATATGTAAAACTGTATAGATATGCTGGCTATTTACACACTAATCATGGGATATATGTAAAACTGTATAGATATGCTGGCTATTTACACAAATCATGGGATATATGTAAAACTGTATAGATATGCTGGCTATTTACACACTAATCATGGGATATATGTAAAAACTGTATAGATATGCTGGCTATTTACACACTAATCATGGGATATATGTAAAACTGTATAGATATGCTGGCTATTTACACACTAATCATGGGATATATGTAAAACTGTATAGATATGCTGGCTATTTACACTAATCATGGGATATATGTAAAACTGTATAGATATGCTGGCTATTTACACTAATCATGGGATATATGTAAAACTGTATAGATATGCTGGCTATTTACACACTAATCATGGGATATATGTAAAACTGTATAGATATGCTGGCTATTTACACAAATCATGGGATATATGTAAAACTGTATAGATATGCTGGCTATTTACCCACGAATCATGGGATATATGTAAAAACTGTATAGATATGCTGGCTATTTACACACTAATCATGGGATATATGTAAAACTGTATAGATATGCTGGCTATTTACCCACGAATCATGGGATATATGTAAAAACTGTATAGATATGCTGGCTATTTACCCACGAATCATGGGATATATGTAAAACTGTATAGATATGCTGGCTATTTACACAAATCATGGGATATATGTAAAACTGTATAAATATGCTGGTTATTTACACACGAATCATGGGATATATGTAAAACTGTATAGATATGCTGGCTATTTACACTAATCATGGGATATATGTAAAACTGTATAGATATGCTGGTTATTTACACTAATCATGGGATATATGTAAAACTGTATAGATATGCTGGCTATTTACACACTAATCATGGGATATATGTAAAACTGTATAGATATGCTGGCTATTTACACTAATCATGGGATATATGTAAAACTGTATAGATATGCTGGCTATTTACACTAATCATGGGATATATGTAAAACTGTATAGATATGCTGGCTATTTACACTAATCATGGGATATATGAAAAACTGTATAGATATGCTGGCTATTTACACACTAATCATGGGATCTATGTAAAACTGTATAGATATGCTGGTTATTTACACTAATCATGGGATATATGTAAAACTGTATAGATATGCTGGTTATTTACACACGAATCATGGGATATATGTAAAACTGTATAGATATGATGGATATTTACACACTAATCATGGGATATATGTAAAACTGTATAGATATGCTGGCTATTTACACTAATCATGGGATATATGTAAAACTGTATAGATATGTTGGTTATTTACACTAATCATGGGATATATGTAAAACTGTATAGATATGCTGGCTATTTACGCACTAATCAAAAGAGTTATTTATATGTACATGTTTAATATAACAGTTTTGGAGGACCTTGTTCAGGATTTATACTTACTGTAGTATTTAATCAATTGAGCTGCCTTATTTCTTCTAGTCGACAATGTATGTGCCTTTTAATAGTATATATAATAAATTGAACTGTGATATGTGTTCTTGTTACAGTTGGATACGTAGTCCAGTTGTTAACACGATGGACTGGTAATCCAGGGATCGTAGGTTCGATCCCCCGTCTGACCTAATAAAATGAACAGTCTTTCAGGTGGGACTTTAAACCAAGGTCTCGTGTCAGTGCTTTACACCGTGCACGTATAAGAACCAGAGGAATGGGTCTCTGTCTGTATCATTGCACTAAAATGACTAATCTCTTCAGAAGGCGTCGCTCATATGGGCAACCGGTAGCAACGATAAATAAACGTAAAACACATATGTTCTGGTTGAATTTGTGTGCGTTTTAATAGTGACAAAAGATATGAGAATTAAAAACAGCTGTCAAATATGTCAAACTGTTGACCTGTCTATTGAATGAATACATGTAAACTGTTGACCTGTTATTGCATGAATACCTTAAACTGTTGACCTGTCTATTGAATGAATACCTGTAAACCGTTGACCTGTCTATTGAATGAATACCTGTAAACTGTTGCCCTGTTTATTAAATGAATGCCTGTAAACTGTTGCCCTGTCTATTGAATGTATGCCTGTAAACTGTTGACCTGTCTATTGAATGAATGCCTGTAAACTGTTGCCCTGTCTATTGAATGAATGCCTGTAAACTGTTGCCCTTGTCTATTGAATGAATGCCTGTAAACTGTTGACCTGTCTATTGAATGAATGCCTGTAAACTGTTGACCTGTCTATTGAATGAATACCTTAAACTGTTGACCTGTCTATTGAATGAATACCTGTAAACTGTTGACCTGTCTATTGAATGAATGCCTGTAAACTGTTGACCTGTCTATTGAATGAATACCTGTAAACTGTTGACCTGTCTATTGAATGAATGCCTGTAAACTGTTGACCTGTCTATTGAATGAATACACGTAAACTGTTGACCTGTCTATTGAATGAATACCTGTAAACTGTTGACATGTCTATTGAATGAATACCTGTAAACTGTTGACCTGTCTATTGAATGAATTCCTGTAAACTGTTGACCTGTTTATTGAATGAATACCTTAAACTGCTGATTATTTTATGAGCCACAGGCCTCTTCTGTTGTTACTGCTATGTAATACAGTAATAGGTGAGATCTAACTACATGTATATAACGCTGTTCTGTAAATATTTGCTAATGTACATTGATGTGCAATTCTATTACAAATATGCCATTTTTATTACATTTATCCAAATGATATTTTTAGATATATTTTAGTATGTTTCTATGCTGAATATTTGCCAGTTTTATGCTTGCCAATTAATATAATAATAAAATTGTATTTTCATTTGATACAGTTCAATTATATGCAAAAGTCCAGCCTGCAAAAATTGGGATGAAAATCGTGTGGGAGTTTGAAAATTCGCTTGGAAATATGAATAAAAAATAATGGGGCCAAATTTCATAACTCGAAATGTTATTGTTTTCAAAGTGTGTAATCTCCTGCTTAGGGGCTTACTAGAGCTGAGTGGTTGAGGTCATAATTGAATATGCGAAGTGCCAATCTCGGGATTCAAGCAATCGAATCAATCGAGTTTGAGATCTGACAATCGTGTTTATAGGTTATACACAACTGAGAAGGCCAAGCGAAATTCCAACTCAAGGGTTTTTTCTAGATCTCAGGATAATACATTGGAAATTTGAAGCATATATCCTCATAGGGTTTAAAAATAGACGTCGACGTCCGAATCTGTTACTAATCTAATATCTTATGTTCGCATTCTCTTGTCCGGTAGAATTTAGCCCATTTCATTCTGGATACTGTTCAAACAGTATTTGCAAAGAACATAGAGCCAGATCAGCTGCCACAGAACGTTCCGTCTGATCAGGCTCTATGCTGTTTGCTATTCAGATGATCTTGCTAAGATACTTAGCTATGTAGCAAACAACATAGATCCTGATCAGCATGCAGCATTACGCTGATCTGGATGTATGTTGTTTGCAAAAGCATTTAAATGTATCCAGCATGAAATGGGTTAAGTGGGTGTCAACTATGACTGTACTGAAAAGCTTTGCCCTCTTATGAGGCAATCTATTTGATCTCAGTAACAGTCCAGGCCCGGAGGTTATAAAAATTTTCTCCAATCTCAAACTCAGTCTCAAGCTTCTGATTGGTTCTGCTGAGTTTAATACTCGGACTCAACCAATCAAATTCCTTGAACCTGAGTTTGAGATCTGAGAAATGTTTTATAGCATCCATACTATGTTTGGTTTTGGACATCTTTGATGGAATAAACTTGTCTATGGCCAGGAGTATTTCAGCTGAATTGAAACTTTGCAATGGTGTTTCCGATTTTTATACAATAGTACATTTACGTAAATCGCATACTATTATACAAATTTTAGCTCGATTGCGAAACAAGTACTTGCAGCATTATTATGTCTCCCTATAATGGGGGGGGGATGTGCTTGCCTTTTCCGTCTGTCTGTCCACTTTAGCTTGTCCTCGCTTCATCTCTATAACCCCATGTTAGATACAGGAAGCATCTGTAAGATGTCTAGTTGTGCAGATTGTAACCCCTGTTGGATACAGGAAGCATCTGTAAGATGTCTAGTTGTGCAGATTGTAACCCCTGTTGGATACAGGAAGCATCTGTAAGATGTCTAGTTGTGCAGATTGTAACCCCTGTTGGATACAGGAAGCATCTGTAAGATGTCTAGTTGTGCAGATTGTAACCCCTGTTGGATACAGGAAGCATCTGTAAGATGTCTAGTTGTGCAGATTGTAACCCCTGTTGGATACAGGAAGCATCTGTAAGATGTCTAGTTGTGCAGATTGTAACCCCTGTTGGATACAGGAAGCATCTGTAAGATGTCTAGTTGTGCAGATTGTAACCCCTGTTGGATACAGGAAGCATCTGTAAGATGTCTAGTTGTGCAGATTGTAACCCCTGTTGGATGATTTTATGTGGATTTACTGTAATTTGAACATTTTTAGAACACAGGTTGTCCGTGCTTCATCTTCAAAACCCTTTGTTGGAGGGATTTTCACCAAGCTTGACAGGAAGCATCTGTATGATGTCTAGTTGGACATATTGTAACCCTGATTTTGCGGATTTACTGTCATTTGAACATATATTATATAGAATGCACAGTTTGTCTGTTTGTCATGTCCAAAACCAATTGTTGGATTTGCATGAAGCAAACGTGTTCATAACTTCATAATACTACATTTTGTGGATTTACGATCATTTGAACATTTTTGTAACACAAAGCTTGTCCATCATTTTGCTTCGTGTTCATAACTTCGTAAAACTACATACGACTTTATTGCAATGACTTCAGGTATTGCTTTCTTTTATTACTCCACAGAAGCAACAATGAGTGGAGAGACATACATTTCTTTCAAAAGCAATTTCTAGTTTTAATCGCTCTCAAGACCTCATTCCTGATGGAATCCATCGCCACGAGGGAGGGAGAAGAGGCAATTTAAATGCCTTGCCTGATGGGCACAATTATAACGGCTACAGCGGGACTCAAACTCTGAACCTGTTACACCTGAAGCGAAAGTGCTACCACTGCTATCTGGACGTAGACATAAATCCCAACAATTATGTTTTAATTTTGTGTACACTGAAACTTAAAGCAGCCCTATATCGTATGAAATAAAAGATATTTGAAAAATTCAAATTTTACGTATGGGTAGCAATGCTGCTACGCATTCTTACATTATACTTTGTATAATTATGTTCAATTAATAAACAGTATTTTTTTGCAATAAAACAAACTCGAAGCCGAAAGTAGAATGTTCCCGAGTCGGTCAGTCACGCATTTGTTTACAATCGGAACGCATCGTCTGCACTTGTTTACATTCGGAATGCATCGTCCCCATTTGTCCCATGTTGTCTTTTTTAATTGAATTACTTGAGATGTCGATTCATACCTCTGTTATCTAAATCTTTTATGGACATGTCTACATCCACGCGAGGGGTTCGACATTAGAGGAAGATATATAGATAGTCTTTCATGTTCAAAATATATTGACATTCCAACGTGCTCGTCTACATCCGCTGTTGTTTCACGCATGCGCGCTGTGCGTGTTTACATTTCGTGTGTTGATAAACACATTTCGTTTGTTGATAAACATTTCACGTATACGACGGTGTATATTTATTGAATTTTTATCGTTTCTGAGCCACTATTTCGATTTTTGTAAGCACACATACATTAGTATTTATATTTTACCAAAAAACATCTTTTTATTACGATATAAGCTTTAAGTCTAATGTAGCACATATAATATCAAAATGTTTGCAGCTTTAATTTATGCACATACATTAATTGTACATGTTTGAAATTTGAAACCTTTTTATATTCAAGCGTGAACCTACCATTGAGTTACTACAGTTAACATTGTATTATTACTGTTTCACAAAGCATGTTCTATCTTGCCCACAAAGTTAGTTATCTCACGACATATTCCATAGTTACCATGTCATGTTCCATAGTTACCATGTCAATTTCCATAGTTACCATGCCAGATTCCAAGTCAAGTGATTACGTTAGTTTTGAATATGCTCACGGTATTATATAGGTTCCATAGTTACCATGTCAGGTTCCATAGTTACCATGCCAGATTCCATGTCAGGTGATTACGTTAGTTTTGAATATGCTCAAGGTATGTCAATGTTACATATGCATGTCGATAAAATTATTTTATATATTTTATACTAACATGTATTAAACAAAAATCAAACCATCACATTGTTATTATCTATCATTTATGCTAACTATCATTTATGCTAACTATCATTAAATACTATCTATCATTTATATTAACTCATTTATACTAACTATCATTAAATACTAAGTATCATTTATACTAACATCCATCCACTTCTGCTCATTCTATCACACCTGACATATTTTAACTTCTAGCACTTTGTGAGTCCACCTCCGTGGTTACCGTCTCTGACTTGTATACTACTGTAGCCTATCATCACTGATGGTCACAGGTTCGAGCCCCACTCAGACTGTGTCTCTTTATGTTTCTTACGGAGGTTGGTGCACCAATACTAGTTAACCTCTGCCCAGGAAAGGTGTTGTTAGATAAGCTGCCAGTCGCTCAAATGGGAAACCGGTAGCGACGTTAAATAAACTTAAATATATAATTTTTGTTGTGTCTCACCAAAAATGGGGGGACATTGTTTTTGGGATTGTTGCCCGTCTGTCCATTCACCTTTGTCCGGACTTCGTCTCTTGCTGGATTTTGATGAAACTTTACAGGAATGATCACTCTCAAGCCTAGTTGTACATGCCGTATTTGTGTTCTGCTCGGCTGATTTCATACAGAGTTACCGTATGAACCTTTTCAAGTGTTTTAAATAACACACTATGTCCGCTCAAGATCTTCTAAACTGCTGGCCAGATTTTAACGAAACTATACAGAAATAATGATTACCAATCCTGGTAGTACATATCGCCTTCGCGTTGTGCTCGCGTTATTTTTCACATTTTTGATTTATGGCACTTTGAAGAGTTTTAAGGACGTCATCTAAGTCTGCTATACCCATAATGTTTTTTTTATCAAAAACAACCTTCTACTTGCCATTGTGTTCACACCGTAACCTGCTTTTTTAAACATGATTTATTTTACAACAATTGCGAAGCAAGTTCTAACAACTTATATTAATCACTTTCATTGGCTCGGATGAAAGCGTATATGTGGTCATTCGTGTGGGAGGAAACCAGAGTACCCAGAGAAAACACTTCTGTCCGATCTGGCGACCACCGTACCATCTCACATACTTATCGGTCCGAGGATCGAACCCGGGTTGCATTGGTGAGAAGCGAGCCCGCTAACTACTGCGCTAATCGGACAGCCGTAACCTGCTAATCGCCACTAAAGTTGCTTTTGCAAACATCATTGAGAATGTGCCATTTCATCAGGCTCTATGTTGATTCCTATCCTATTCGGATAGTTGAGCTAAAACACGTGACCGAATAAATAGATCCTGATCAGACACGGCAATATGCTGCAGCTGATCTGGATCTATATTGTTTGCACAGTATTAAGTATTATAATGGTTAATAACTCTCGAGACATCATTCCTGATGGAATCCATCACCACGGGAGATATAAGAAGTGGGTTTAAAGTGGGTTTAAGTGCCTGCCAAAGGACTCCACCAGTGTGGTTCTGATGGGGCTTGAACTCACAACCTCTCAGTTAAAAGCCAGACACCATATCCATTACACCACAGAGTCTAGTTTTATTCATCCATTAAAAGAAAATAAAAACATCACACTTGACAATTTTCTCTTGTCAAAATCCCCCCCCCCCCATCCCCTCCAATGTTTATTATAACAATATGGTGATGCTTAGTTTGTTGCAAGACTCAGTCGCAGTCTCACCATCTCCCTAAGCTGCTGTATTTTATCAAAATGTTTGTAATGCTTCAAGTCCACGTCTGCCTCGCGCTGTAACTTTGTGATACG
This sequence comes from Archivesica marissinica, assembly GCA_014843695.1. Classification (NCBI taxonomy): domain Eukaryota; kingdom Metazoa; phylum Mollusca; class Bivalvia; order Venerida; family Vesicomyidae; genus Archivesica; species Archivesica marissinica. Next base: position 14,998,975 of record CM026391.1, read on the forward strand.
CCTAGCATGCTCCTTGTACTTTGCCCTCAGTTCCCTGAAACAAAATAAACTATGAATGTGTGTGTAAATTACGAGGTTTGCCTATGTATTCCATTCCGGGATTTACATTATGCATTCGGGGGGGATTTTTTTAAATTTCGCGAAATAAAACAAGGAAATGGAAAAATCGCGAAAACGAAAGAACATAAACATGTTATGTGATTTACATTACTATAATGTATTGTATTACTGAGACTACCTTCAGATCGTGTATGGCCGGCGACACACGAAAATGGTCACTCAGACATAATTAACAAAAATGAAGGTGATATATCGCGTCTATACCAGAATGTCTCCAAAAGATCCAGACAATTTCAACTCAAATTGAGTATAATTTAAACATTTTCTTCCCATTTTTCTGAAAACAATCTCGAGTGCCAATTTTCGCATGGTGTGTGTTTTACATTTATTTATCGTCACTACCGGTTGCCCATATGAGCGACGCCTCCTGAAGAGATTAGTCATTTTAGATTTTTGGAGGATAGTGCAATGATACAGACAGAGACCCATTCCAGTGTCTGCTCTGGTTCTTTTACGTGCACGGTGTAAAGCACCAACACGAGACCTCGGTTTAACGTCCCATCTGAAAGACTGTTAATTTTATTAGGGTCAGATGGGGGATCGAACCTGAAATTATTGCATGGTGGCTGCCATATATAATATTTATATGCAATATATAACCATAGTTTGTTATCAATTCTCTGACCCCCACTTGCTATCAATTCTCTGACCCCGCTCCCCCCCCCCCATACTCTTCATTACCAATGCTCTAATTAAACCATTTTGCTACCAATTCCCGTTTATTTTAACATCAGTGAAACTATTAAATGCATCCTATGCTAATGAGAGACATTGTTCAGTTACCTCCCCCTGAATACTATATAGGAGGATAGGCCTTTTTATTGGTTACCTCTGTTTTAATCGTTGTATCCTTTGCACAAAATGCTCTCAATTTTCAACCATTTTCCCAATGACAGATTTTGATAAAGTGATATTTATCGTACCACAACATTTAAATTTAAAATTTTATAACAATTGTACTGTACGTGTTTTAAGTTTAAACTTTATTTATTTTACAACAATTGCGAAGCAAGTTTTAACAAGTTATATTAATCATTCTCATTGGCGCAGTTGAAAGCGTAAATGTAGGAGGAAACCGGAGTACCCGGAGAAAACCCATCTGTCTGATCTGGTGACCACATTACCATCTCATACTTCCCGGTCCGAGAATCGAACCTAGGTTGCATTGGTGAGAAGTGAGCGCGCTAACCACTGCGCTAAGCGGAGAGCAACATTTGGTTAGAAATGAGTAAAAACAAATGATTACAATGAGAGATATACTGGTATTTCTATTACCTCCCTTGACAGATAAACTCTGATTTATCCCAAAATGTAAATTGATTCTTTTAGTTGGAATCCTTTGTTTTTACTGTTGTTCCCTAACCAGATGTTGCGGTATAATAATGTACTTTTACCAAAATCGTGTTAATTAATTGATAACCAAAGCAAAGTTTCCATTGTACAATCTGGATATACTGTAGGATATCTGTTTAATTTAATGGAAGTCGTGATAGCGTTCGCTTCAGGTGCGAAAGGTCCGGATGAGCCCCGCTGGAGCCGTTACGATTGTGCCCTTAGGCAAGGCATTTAATTTCCACGTTGCCTCTTCTCTCTCCCTCGTTGCGATGGATTCCATCAGGAATGAGGTCTCGAGAGTGATTAATATAAGTTATAAGAACTTGTTTCGCAATCGAGCTAAAATAAATTTGTATAAACTAAAAAAATAATTATAAGACGAGAAAACAGATGTAAATGGAGAACATGTGGTGCAATGGAAACAACGATAAAAACAGAGGAAACCAATTAAGATGACCAATCTACTTTTAGACGTATTCAGGGGCAGTAACTGACTAATGTCTCTCATTAAACGGGCCTATATACATTTCGGGATTCTGCCAAAGGGAGGTAACAGACAAACCAGTAATATCTCTCATTCAACATTCAGTTATCTCCCTTGTGCTTGTCATACTTTCCTTGATCTAAATCAAGATAATAACAGTGTCTTGTATTCTACAATTCCAGGAAATGGATAAACAATTCCTAGACATAATGGCTATGCAGTTGCCTTTGATATTATAGTGTTCAATGAAAAAACATTTATAGATGTAATCTAAATGTTTTCGAATAGCAATTTCCTATCCGATGGAAGGTTACAAGTTTAACATATTAAATGAAAGCATTTTACGCGTAATCAACTTGTCCGTCTTTGTTGATATCTAACTTGGCCATCAATATGTCTAGAGATCTTTGGCTCAGTGGAACATCAATTTCCTGAAAACAGAAAAAAATTAGTAGGGCTCCATTGCAAGTAGTGTAGTAATTCCAATAGTTTGCTGCCGTGTCTATTTTACGGGGAGGGCTGTAAATAATGTTGTTATAACTTGTAGCCCAACCCATTTGCTTTTTTCCCCTTGACAAAACAAATGTATCGTATACTGCAATGATATAATTACATATTAATCTCTGATTTGTTCGTAGTATTGTATGTATATATGTAATGTATTGTATGTATATATGTAATGTATTGTATGTATATATGTAATGTATTGTATGTATATATGTAATGTATTGTATGTATATATGTAATGTATTGTATGTATATGTAATGTATTGTATGTATATATGTAATGTATTGTATGTATATGTAATGTATTGTATGTATATATGTAATGTATTGTATGTATATATGTAATGTATTGTATGTATATATGTAATGTATTGTATGTATATATGTAATGTATTGTATGTATATATGTAATGTATTGTATGTATATATGTAATGTATTGTATGAAAAAATGCAATAAAATATTATTAACAATTAAAATATTTTACGGCTAAGGCATTTCATTCTGGATACATTTAAAGGCTTTTGCAAACAACATAGATCCTGATCAGCATGCAGCGTGACACTGCGTGCTGATCAGGATCTATGTTGTTTGACGCTGCGTGCTGATCAGGATCTATGTTGTTTGCTACATAGCCAAGTGTCTTAGCAAGATTATCTGAATAGTAAACAGCATAGAGCCTGATCAGATGGCACGTTCCGTGGCGGTTGATCTGGCTGTATGTTCTTTGCAAATACTGTTTGAACGGTATCCAGAATGAAATGTGTTAAGGCATAGAAGTGTGATCACACTGTTTTACCATGGGATGAACATATCACGGTCCAAAATATTAATATTGAATAACTTTGAATGATGTGGGACAGGAACCAAATACGTGTGCAAAAAGGCATATTGAGTTATGTTATGTAGCTTTAAATATTGGACTATTGGTAACATTATTAATTCCTACAACTTGTACAAATTTAAAGCGCAGTGATGTGTTCATGGTTCAGAAATGGGAATCGTTCCATGACTCTATACATGCTTGTTGGTTAGATTAAACACATTTACACTCAGAAATATTCAGTCAATTGACACCCTGTGCATATAAATTATCATTAATAGATGCAATAGGAATAGAATGGAGGAAATGTTCTATGTTTCTATACATGCTTGTTGGTTAGATTAAACACATTTATTCCAATGTCCAACACAATACACAAAACACAAAACACCAAACAAACAACAAAACCAAAAAAAAAAAAACACACAAAAAAAACAACACCCCACAAACCCACACCCCACACCACACCAAAGACAAGGAATCTAAGTTCCACATGCCTCTTCTCTCTCCCTCGTTGTGATGGATTCCATCAGAATTGAGGTCTCGAGAGTGAATATAGGTTGTAAGAACTTGCTTCGCAATCAAACTAAAAAATAAATTTTAAAACTTGCTTGGAATGGCGTAATTGTTTATGTATAGTGACAAGCCTATAGTATATCATAGTATTCTTACCCCCCCCCCCCCCCGATGTTTGTGGTTTTGAACCCGCAAACATTTGTCCAGACCCCCAAGCGTCTGTGTATAATACAGCTAGTCCAAATATTTGTTGTGTAAGACCCGATATTCTTTTTGGGAGGTTCGCCTCGGTAGATGATTTGAAAATTGTAAATGTCATATTGAAATTGAGTAAACTGACGTCTATGCAAATTTACTTTTAGCGTGATTGCGAAACACGTTCTTACAACATTAGCTTAATCGCTCTCGAGACTCTCAGATTCCTGATGAAATGAGTGAGAGAGAAGAGGAAATGTGGATTTACGAGTTTTACCTAAGTAGATCACCTCTATGGCTCTGGTGGGGTTCAAACTCACAACAGTTCACAACGCCACGGCTGATCTGGATCTATGTTGTTTGCAAATGTGATTTTATCTATACAGCAGGCAAAGGGTTAAATACATTTGCAAACAACATAGATCCTGATAAGACACGGCTGATCTGGATCCATGTTGTTTGCAAATGTGATTTTATTTACGCAGCAGGCAAATGGTTAAATACCACTAGTCCCCTGTTCAGCTCCTCCCTCGACAGAGTTTCGCTGTTGTCTTTGTCTAGATTCTTCAACAAATCTATCAGCCTCAGGTTCTTCGACTTCACACACTCAAACAAGATGGTTACCGGATCGTCCGTATCTAACACAACAGGATTGTCTCCCTTTCTCAAATCATCATGACGTAGCATGTTTCCGTGTTTCACATGCAACGGTCTCATATGTTGAACTTTCTTTAGTAAGGATACAAAGTCTGTGTCAACCGATATATCCTACATATAACAATAAAATAACAATAAAGTCTTTACTTTTCGGTGTTTAACCCATTTCATTCTGGGTACATTTAAAGGCTTTTGCAAACAACATAGATCGTGATCAGCCGCAGCGCGATGCTGCGTGCTGATCAAGATCTATGTTGTTTGCTACATTGCCAAGTGTCTTTAGCAAGATCATCTGAATAGCAAACAGCATAGAGCCTGATCAGACGGAACGTTCCGTGGCGGTTTATCTGGCTCTGTTTTTTGCAAATACTGTTTGAACGGTATCCAGAATGAAATGAAGTTAAAAGTATTCTCCAGTGAAAGGTGACTACAGTCAAACTTGTGTTAAGCAGCCACCGTCCCCCAAACATACCCGACCTAGGAGTTCTACAGTAGGGTCTGCTCCTGACCACAACACCTTGGAACGTGTGCTGGCAAGACAAGAGAAACGCCAGAAAGCAGAAAAGAAGGAACAAGAAAAATGGCGTGCCAGTGAAAGTCCTATGAAACACATGACATTGTAAGCTTACCATTGTGTGTACATACAGTGAAACCTGTCTTAAGCAGCCAGCCAAGGGAATCGCAGAATGTGGCTGCTTAATAGAGGTCAAATGTATACAGTGAAACCTGTCTTAAGCAGCCAGCCAAGGGAATCACAGAATGTGGCTGCTTAGCACTGGTGGCTGCTTAATAGAGGTCAAATGTATACAGTGAAACCTGTCTTAAGCAGCCAGCCAAGGGAATCACAGAAAGTGGCTGCTTAGCACTGGTGGCTGCTTAATAGAGGTCAAATGTATAATACAATAGCATATTGGGAATCTGGAAACTGGTTGCTTAATACAGGTTGGCTGCTTAATGGAGGTGACCACGCACACAGGTTTGACTGTAAAATCCCAGTAAAATACTATTACTATTACCACTGGTCACAATCCAATTGGAATTTCACTGATATATATTACCTTAATTTAAACGTTATTTATTTTACAATGATTGCGAAACAAGTTTTTTAACAACTTATATTAATCACTCTCATTTCATTGGTGCAGATGAAAGCGTAAATGTGGTCATTCGTGTGGGAGGAAACCGACGTATCCGGAGAAAACCCACCTGTCCGATCTGGCGATCACCGTACCATCTCACATACTTCACGGTCCGATGATCGAACCCGAGTAGCATTGTTGAGAAGCGTGCGCGCTAAGCACTGCGCTAATCGGACAGCCTACCTTACAGACAACTCAAGACTTGTTAGATCCTTGTATCTAGGACAATATTATATATGCACATCATATGTCGGATTTGGAATTGAATTATCCCTGGTTCGATAATCGGTCAGGTCCACATATGTAGTGTCATTGAGCAAGGCACCTCACGCAACCGCTTAGATCGACTAAGCCTGCCCAGGAAAACATGTCTATGTCCCCCAAGTGGTTTGGCATTAATGGAACATGCATACATACATTGAAGCTGCTACTGAAGCAAGAATTAGGTTAGTATTACCTTACCGACATATCGAGACTTGTTAGTCTCTTGTAGTATTGTATATGTACAACACTTGTTACTGAACCAAGAATTAGGTTAGTATTACCTTACCGACATATCGAGACTTGTTAGTCTCTTGCAGTATTGTATATGTACAACACTTGTTACTGAAGCAAGAATTAGGTTAGTATTACCTTACCGACATATCGAGACTTGTTAGACTCTTGTAGTAGTGTATATGTACAACACTTGTTACTGAAGCAAGAATTAGGTTAGTATTACCTTACCGACATATCGAGACTTGTTAGTCTCTTGCAGTATTGTATATGTACAACACTTGTTACTGAACCAAGAATTAGGTTAGTATTACCTTACCGATATATCGAGACTTGTTAGTCTCTTGTAGTATTGTATATGTACAACACTTGTTACTGAAGCAATTAGGTTAGTATTACCTTACCGACATATCGAGACTTGTTAGTCTCTTGCAGTATTGTATATGTACAACACTTGTTACTGAAGCAATTAGGTTAGTATTACCTTACCGACATATCGAGACTTGTTAGTCTCTTGTAGTATTGTATATGTACAACACTTGTTACTGAACCAAGAATTAGGTTAGTATTACCTTACCGACATATCGAGACTTGTTAGTCTCTTGCAGTATTGTATATGTACAACACTTGTTACTGAAGCAATTAGGTTAGTATTACCTTACCGACATATCGAGACTTGTTAGTCTCTTGTAGTATTGTATATGTACAACACTTGTTACTGAAGCAAGAATTAGGTTAGTATTACCTTACCGACATATCGAGACTTGTTAGACTCTTGTAGTAGTGTATATGTACAACACTTGTTACTGAAGCAAGAATTAGGTTAGTATTACCTTACCGACATATCGAGACTTGTTAGTCTCTTGCAGTATTGTATATGTACAACACTTGTTACTGAACCAAGAATTAGGTTAGTATTACTTTACCGATATATCGAGACTTGTTAGTCTCTTGTAGTATTGTATATGTACAACACTTGTTACTGAAGCAATTAGGTTAGTATTACCTTACCGACATATCGAGACTTGTTAGTCTCTTGCAGTATTGTATATGTACAACACTTGTTACTGAACCAAGAATTAGGTTAGTATTACCTTACCGACATATCGAGACTTGTTAGTCTCTTGTAGTATTGTATATGTACAACACTTGTTACTGAACCAAGAATTAGGTTAGTATTACCTTACCGACATATCGAGACTTGTTAGTCTCTTGCAGTATTGTATATGTACAACACTTGTTACTGAAGCAATTAGGTTAGTATTACCTTACCGACATATCGAGACTTGTTAGTCTCTTGTAGTATTGTATATGTACAACACTTGTTACTGAAGCAAGAATTAGGTTAGTATTACCTTACCGATATATCGAGACTTGTTAGTCTCTTGTAGTATTGTATATGTACAACACTTGTTACTGAAGCAAGAATTAGGTTAGTATTACCTTACCGATATATCGAGACTTGTTAGTCTCTTGCAGTATTGTATATGTACAACACTTGTTACTGAAGCAATTAGGTCAGTATTACCTTACCGACATATCGAGACTTGTTAGTTTCTTGCATCTATCATCTAACACTGCCCGCAGTATCGTCATTGCCCCGTCAGTAGTAATTGGATTAAACCCAATCTAATAGAATCAAAATTGATAGATTATGTAAATATCTACTGGTGTTCGCTTTCATCGATCACGTGACCGCTTTCAGTTGCCAAAGTTATGAAACATGTTGGTGTACCGGTATTCTATGACATACAGATGATGCATTACTGAAAACATGAGATCAATCTTACAACGAATAGAGGATACAACTTACAACAAAATATGTTTTTCGATATAACGTCATTATAAGATGTAACTTTATTTAACTAAGGCTAGCCTGGGACCAGGCGTTGATATATGTTGCCTGGTCAGTCGTATAAATACAGTTTTAACACCCAGACCATTAATTGAGCCGCATTGAGTTTCTGATAATATCATTTTGCCAGAAGTAAATTAGTGAAACATCGACAGACTGGAACCCAGGCTATATATAGTAAAATGCATAGTACAGTGGACACCGCAAGACTGGTAATCCAGGGATCGCAGGTTCGATCCCCCGTCTGACCCTAATAAAATTAACAGTCTTTCAGATGGGACTTTAAACCGAGGTCTCATGTCGGTGCTGTACACCGTGCACGTATAAGAACCAGAGGAGACTCTGGAATGGGTCTCTGTCTGTATCAATGCACTATCGTCCAACAATCTAAAATGACTAATATATTCAGGAGGCGTCGCTCAACCGGTAGCGACGATAAATAAACGTAAAACACACAAAGTGGACACTTCGCTGACCACAGTCATTGACCGATTTCTCAAAGAATTAAACCTCTTCTTCCTGACCACTGCTATACTTCAAACTTGTATTTCCTGTCCTGATACATGTACTATGTTCTAATTTGCTAGATCTGTTTTTATCAGCGGAACTCTAATTGTAGTTCACAAAATCAATACAATCCTGAATAGGACCAAGAAACACATTCTTGCCAATGTTTTGAAAAATATAGAACATATATATAGTTGCGTGGGAGTAACGTATTCACGACTGGAGGAAAACGTATTAAATATTGAGGCGTCTATCAAATAGTGGGGATCTGGAGTATCTCAGGTAGCCTGGGTTGATATGATCAGAAACTGAATATGGCCCAATTAATTGTCTCGAGTGTTAAAATATATTTATTTGACTGACCAGGAAAATATATCGGCGCCTGTTCCCAGACTATATCTCTGGACGCCCAAATAATTATAACAAAACCACGTTGCCTCTTCTCTCTCCCTCGTGGCGATGGATTCCATCAGGAATGAGGTCTCGAGAGTGATTTATATAAGTTGAAATAACTTGTTTCGCAATCGAGCTCAAATAAATTTGTATGAATTTTTTTTTTTATAACAAAACATGTACATAACGTATCAGTGTCATGTATTTTTAGCATATGGGGAAAACATTTCTATTTTAATAAACTGTAGTTGATCATTTACCTGCCGACAAATCTTTACTTACATAAAGTATGCCCATTGTCTATTACAGTGTCGGTTCTCGTTGTTGTTGTTGTTTGTTGTTGTTGTTGTTGTTGTTATGAAAAGTTTAACTTTGAAAAAAATATGGACGCGCCAAAAATGTAACTTTGAAAACAATATGGACGCCCCAATATCAATGCCTTCTTTACGCCCTTGTAGTTTTGAAATAAAGAAAATGTGTTCTAATCTAGTCATTCCCTTACCTTTAATGATTGCAGGGATCTGTTTCGGACGAGTCCACGTAATAGAAGCTTAAATGCATCGAAATTCACTCTGTTAGAGGACAGGTCAAGGTCAATCAATGACTGGTTAATCTTTAGTGCCTTGCCCATCTCGTGGCATCCCTCCAATCCAAAACCATTCCAGCTCAGATTTAATACCTCTAATGTGTTGTTTTTCTTAAAACGAAAACGGGAATCAATTTAATTATTGCGTTTGTATTGCACGCGTGTGTTGCATTGTACGCAGCAATCTTTGGCTACCACGTTCAACATTAATTATAAGTTCTCTGTGTTACATCGTATAGCTGAGAACGAATGTCTTAACACGGCTTGTGCACACAAAATACAGAGCGGATTAGGCGAGAAATGTGTGTTTTACTTTTAGCAGTCTTTTAGGTGGGACTTTAAACCGAGGTCTCGTGTCGATGCTTTACACCGTGCACGTAAAAGAACCAGAGGAGACTCTGGAATGGGTCTCTGTCTGTATCATTACACTATCCTCCAAACATCTAAAATGACTAATCTCTTCAGGAGGCGTCGCTCATATGGGTAACCGGTAGCGACGACAGATAAACGTAAAACACACACATAGAGTTGAATGAGATCACACTACGTATTGAACGTGATTTGTAGCAACACACTGTATCCATGTGTATTTGTAAACGCAATTTGTAAGCGTAATTTGCAAGCAATATGAGATACTAGCAATAGAGACACAAATCAGATTGCACAGACACTGTTATTGATTTGGCACACTGTTCTACGTACCTGTAACCCATTGCACAGTTCAATAGCTCCCTGGTGTCGGAGATGATTCCAACTGATATCAAAATGCTTTAGAGTTGTGTTACTGCCTGAAAGTAACATAGCAAATAAAGCACAGAACCTGGTTGTACGTGTGAAATAATTAGTTATATCGCAGAACCTGGTTGTACGTGTGAAATAATTAGTTATATCTCAGAACCTGGTTGTACGTGTGAAATAAATAGTTATATCTCAGAACCTGGTTGTACGTGTGAAATAATTAGCTATAACTCAGAACATGGCTGTATGTGTGAACTAATTAGCTATATCTTGGAACCTGGCTGTATGTGTGAAATAATTAGCTATATCTTGGAACATGGTTGTATGTGTGAAATAATTAGCTATATCGCAGAACCTGGTTGTATGTGTGAAATAAATAGCTATATCTCAGAACCTGGTTGTATGTGTGAAATAATTAACTATATCTCAGAACATGGCTGTATGTGTGAACTAATTAGCTATATCTTGGAACCTGGCTGTATGTGTGAAATAATTAGCTATATCTTGGAACATGGTTGTATGTGTGAAATAATTAGCTATATCGCAGAACCTGGTTGTATGTGTGAAATAATTAGCTATATCTTGGAACATGGTTGTATGTGTGAAATAATTAGCTATATCGCAGAACCTGGTTGTATGTGTGAAATAATTAGCTATATCTCAGAACCTGGTTGTATGTGTGAAATAATTAGTTATATCTCAGAACCTGGTTCTATGTGTGAAATAATTAGTTATATCTCAGAACCTGGTTGTATGTGTGAAATAACTAACTTTATCGCAGAACCTGGTTGTACGTGTGAAATAATTAGTTATATCTCAGAACCTGGTTGTACGTGTGAAATAAATAGTTATATCTCAGAACCTGGTTGTACGTGTGAAATAATTAGCTATAACTCAGAACATGGCTGTATGTGTGAACTAATTAGCTATATCTTGGAACCTGGCTGTATGTGTGAAATAATTAGCTATATCTTGGAACATGGTTGTATGTGTGAAATAGTTAGCTATATCGCAGAACCTGGTTGTATGTGTGAAATAATTAGTTATTTCTCAGAACCTGGTTGTACGTGTGAAATAATTAGCTATATCTCAGAACCTGGTTGTATGTGTGAAATAATTAGCTATATCTCAGAACATGGCTGTATGTGTGAACTAATTAGCTATATCTTGGAACCTGGCTGTATGTGTGAAATAATTAGCTATATCTTGGAACATGGTTGTATGTGTGAAATAATTAGCTATATCTTGGAACATGGTTGTATGTGTGAAATAATTAGCTATATCGCAGAACCTGGTTGTATGTGTGAAATAATTAGCTATATCTCAGAACCTGGTTGTATGTGTGAAATAATTAGTTATATCTCAGAACCTGGTTCTATGTGTGAAATAATTAGTTATATCTCAGAACCTGGTTGTATGTGTGAAATAACTAACTTTATCGCAGAACCTGGTTGTACGTGTGAAATAATTAGTTATATCTCAGAACCTGGTTGTACGTGTGAAATAATTAGCTAAATCTCAGAACCTGGTTACATGTGTGAAATAATTAGTTATATCTCAGAACCTGGTTGTACGTGTGAAATAATTAGTTATATATCAGAACCTGGTTGTACGTGTAAAATAATTAGTTATATCTCAGAACCTGGTTACATGTGTGAAATAATTAACTATATCTCAGAACCTGGTTGTATGTGTGAAATAATTAGCTATCTCTCAGAACCTGGTTGTATGTGTGAAATAATTAACTATATCTCAGAACCTGGTTGTATGTGTGAAATAATTAGCTTAATCTTAGAACCTGGTTGTATGTGTGAAATAATTAGCTATATCGCAGAACATGGTTGTATGTGTGAAATAATTAGTTATATCTCAGAACCTGGTTGTATGTGTGAACTAATTAGCTATATCTCAGAACCTGGTTGTATGTGTGAAATAATTAGCTTAATCTCAGAACCTGGTTGTATGTGTGAAATAAATAGCTATATCTCAGAACCTGGTTGTATGTGTGAAATAATTAGCTATCTCTCAGAACCTGGTTGTATGTGTGAAATAATTAGCTATATCTCGGAACCTGGTTGTATGTGTGAAATAATTAGTTATATCTCAGAACCTGGTTGTATGTGTGAACTAATTAGCTATATCTCAGAACCTGGTTGTATGTGTGAAATAATTAGCTTAATCTCAGAACCTGGTTGTATGTGTGAAATAAATAGCTATATCTCAGAACATGGTTGTATGTGTGAAATAATTAGCTTAATCTCAGAACCTGGTTGTATGTGTGAAATAAATAGTTATATCTCGGAACCTGGTTGTATGTGTGAACTAATTAGCTATCTCTCAGAACCTGGTTGTATGTGTGAAATAATTAACTATATCTCAGAACCTGGTTGTATGTGTGAAATAATTAGCTTAATCTCAGAACCTGGTTGTGTGTGTGAAATAATTAGCTTAATCTCAGAACCTGGTTGTATGTGTGAAATAAATAGCTATATCTCAGAACCTGGTTGTATGTGTGAAATAATTAACTATATCTCAGAACCTGGTTGTATGTGTGAAATAATTAGCATAATCTCAGAACCTGGTTGTATGTGTGAAATAATTAACTATATCTCAGAACCTGGTTGTATGTGTGAAATAATTAGCTTAATCTCAGAACCTGGTTGTATGTGTGAAATAATTAGCTATCTCTCAGAACCTGGTTGTATGTGTGAAATAATTAGCTATATCTCGGAACCTGGTTGTATGTGTGAAATAATTAGCTTAATCTCAGAACCTGGTTGTATGTGTGAAATAATTAGCTTAATCTCAGAACCTGGTTGTATGTGTGAAATAATTAGCTTAATCTCAGAACCTGGTTGTATGTGTGAAATAATTAGCTATCTCTCAGAACCTGGTTGTATGTGTGAAATAATTAGCTATATCTCGGAACCTGGTTGTATGTGTGAAATAATTAGTTATATCTCAGAACCTGGTTGTACGTGTGAACTAATTAGTTATATCTCAGAACCTGGTTGTACGTGTGAAATAAATAGCTATATCTCAGAACCTGGTTGTACGTGTGAAATAATTAGCTATAACTCAGAACCTGGTTGTATGTGTGAACAAATTAGCTATATCTTGGAACCTGGCTGTATGTGTGAAATAATTAGCTATATCTTGGAACATGGTTGTATGTGTGAAATAATTAGCTATATCGCAGAACCTGGCTGTATGTGTGAAATAATTAGTTATTTCTCAGAACCTGGTTGTACGTGTGAAATAATTAGCTATATCTCAGAACCTGGTTGTATGTGTGAAATAATTAGCTATATCTCAGAACCTGGTTGTATGTGTGAAATAATTAGCTATATCTTGGAACATGGTTGTATGTGTGAAATAATTAGCTAACAACATATCTTGGAACATGGTTGTATGTGTGAAATAATTAGCTATATCTTGGAACATGGTTGTATGTGTGAAATAATTAGCTATATCGCAGAACCTGGTTGTATGTGTGAAATAATTAGCTATATCTCAGAACCTGGTTGTATGTGTGAAATAACTAACTTTATCGCAGAACCTGGTTGTACGTGTGAAATAATTAGTTATATCTCAGAACCTGGTTGTACGTGTGAAATAATTAGCTATAACTCAGAACATGGCAGTATGTGTGAACTAATTAGCTATATCTTGGAACCTGGCTGTATGTGTGAAATAATTAGCTATATCTCAGAACCTGGTTGTATGTGTGAAATAATTAGCTATATCTCAGAACCTGGTTGTATGTGTGAAATAATTAGTTATATCTCAGAACCTGGTTGTATGTGTGAAATAATTAGCTATATCTCAGAACCTGGTTGTATGTGTGAAATAATTAGCTATATCTCAGAACATGGCTGTATGTGTGAACTAATTAACTATATCTTGGAACCTGGCTGTATGTGTGAAATAATTAGCTATATCTTGGAACATGGTTGTATGTGTGAAATAATTAGCTATATCTTGGAACATGGTTGTATGTGTGAAATAATTAGCTATATCGCAGAACCTGGTTGTATGTGTGAAATAATTAGCTAATCTCAGAACCTGGTTGTATGTGTGAAATAATTAGTTATATCTCGGAACCTGGTTGTATGTGTGAAATAATTAGCTATATCTCAGAACCTGGTTGTATGTGTGAAATAACTAACTTTATCGCAGAACCTGGTTGTATGTGTGAAATAATTAGTTATATCTCAGAACCTGGTTGTACGTGTGAAATAATTAGCTAAATCTCAGAACCTGGTTACATGTGTGAAATAATTAGTTATATCTCAGAACCTGGTTGTACGTGTGAAATAATTAGTTATATATCAGAACCTGGTTGTACGTGTGAAATAATTAGTTATATATCAGAACCTGGTTGTATGTGTAAAATAATTAGTTATATCTCAGAACCTGGTTACATGTGTGAAATAATTAACTATATCTCAGAACCTGGTTGTATGTGTGAAATAATTAGCTATCTCTCAGAACCTGGTTGTATGTGTGAAATAATTAACTATATCTCAGAACCTGGTTGTATGTGTGAAATAATTAGCTTAATCTTAGAACCTGGTTGTATGTGTGAAATAATTAGCTATATCGCAGAACCTGGTTGTATGTGTGAAATAATTAGTTATATCTCAGAACCTGGTTGTATGTGTGAACTAATTAGCTATATCTCAGAACCTGGTTGTATGTGTGAAATAATTAGCTTAATCTCAGAACCTGGTTGTATGTGTGAAATAAATAGCTATATCTCAGAACATGGTTGTATGTGTGAAATAATTAGCTTAATCTCAGAACCTGGTTGTATGTGTGAAATAAATAGTTATATCTCGGAACCTGGTTGTATGTGTGAACTAATTAGCTATCTCTCAGAACCTGGTTGTATGTTTGAAATAACTAACTTTATCGCAGAACCTGGTTGTATGTGTGAAATAATTAGTTATATCTCAGAACCTGGTTGTACGTGTGAAATAATTAGCTAAATCTCAGAACCTGGTTACATGTGTGAAATAATTAGTTATATCTCAGAACCTGGTTGTACGTGTGAAATAATTAGTTATATATCAGAACCTGGTTGTACGTGTGAACTAATTAGTTATATATCAGAACCTGGTTGTACGTGTAAAATAATTAGTTATATCTCAGAACCTGGTTACATGTGTGAAATAATTAACTATATCTCAGAACCTGGTTGTATGTGTGAAATAACTAGCTATCTCTCAGAACCTGGTTGTATGTGTGAAATAATTAGCTTAATCTTAGAACCTGGTTGTATGTGTGAAATAATTAGCTATATCGCAGAACCTGGTTGTATGTGTGAAATAATTAGTTATATCTCAGAACCTGGTTGTATGTGTGAACTAATTAGCTATATCTCAGAACCTGGTTGTATGTGTGAAATAATTAGCTTAATCTCAGAACCTGGTTGTATGTGTGAAATAAATAGCTATATCTCAGAACATGGTTGTATGTGTGAAATAATTAGCTTAATCTCAGAACCTGGTTGTATGTGTGAAATAAATAGTTATATTTCGGAACCTGGTTGTATGTGTGAACTAATTAGCTATCTCTCAGAACCTGGTTGTATGTGTGAAATAATTAACTATATCTCAGAACCTGGTTGTATGTGTGAAATAATTAGCTTAATCTCAGAACCTGGTTGTGTGTGTGAAATAATTAGCTTAATCTCAGAACCTGGTTGTATGTGTGAAATAAATAGCTATATCTCAGAACCTGGTTGTATGTGTGAAATAATTAACTATATCTCAGAACCTGGTTGTATGTGTGAAATAATTAGCATAATCTCAGAACCTGGTTGTATGTGTGAAATAATTAACTATATCTCAGAACCTGGTTGTATGTGTGAAATAATTAGCTTAATCTCAGAACCTGGTTGTATGTGTGAAATAATTATCTATCTCTCAGAACCTGGTTGTATGTGTGAAATAATTAGCTTAATCTCAGAACCTGGTTGTATGTGTAAAATAATTAGCTTAATCTCAGAACCTGGTTGTATGTGTGAAATAATTAGCTTAATCTCAGAACCTGGTTGTATGTGTGAAATAATTAGCTATCTCTCAGAACCTGGTTGTATGTGTGAAATAATTAGCTATATCTCGGAACCTGGTTGTATGTGTGAAATAATTAGCTTAATCTCAGAACCTGGTTGTATGTGTGAAATAATTAGCTATATCTCGGTTGTAGTGAAATAATTAGTAATCTCAGAACCTGGGTAGTGTGAAATAATTAGTACTCAGAACCTGGGTATGGTGAAAAATTAGCTTATCTCGGAACCGTGTGTGAAATAATTACATCTCAGAACCTGGTTGTATGTGTGAAATAATTAGCTATTCGAACCTGGTTGTATGTGTGAAATAATTAGCTATATCACAGAACCTGGTGACATATGTGAAATAATTAGCTATATATAAGAACATGGTTGTACGTGTGAAATAATTAGCTATATATAAGAACATGGTTGTATGTGTGAAATAATTAGCTATATATAAGAACATGGTTGTACGTGTGAAATAATTAGCTATATATAAGAACATGGTTGTACGTGTGAAATAATTAGCTATATATAAGAACATGGTTGTACGTGTGAAATAATTAGTTATATCTCAGAACCTGGTTCTATGTGTAAAATAATTAGCTATATCTCGGAACCTGGTTGTATGTGTGAAATAATTCACTAAATCGGGTGTGGGCTGTTTTCTCATGTTGCCAAGCCTTGTGGCCTAAACCACTTATTTTATCAATTTACATGTGGCACCATTTAATATATTTCTAGCTATTACTGTTGAAAAATACAGATAAGTGATAAATTCAATAAAATATGATTAAACTGACCAAGAGCTTTTCCAAAATTCGCCCCGGCAGTTTCTCCAAAAGAATTTCTATTGACAATGAACTCGTGTAGCGTGATGCTTTCCTGAAACATGTTTCGTTTGTATACAAATATATATCTGTCTAATTGTATAACATAAAATGCCTTTGTCTAATATTTAAGAAATAATAAGCATCAACCGTGGTATATCGCAGAATAACCCGAGTTTGAAGTTCTTATGCATAGAAATATATCACGAAGGCCGACGGCTGTTATAAAGTGATATATTTCTACTCATAAGAACGACAAACGAGGGTTATTCTGCGATATACCACGGTTGATACTTATTATTTCGATTCTAACACGACTTACTTCTAATAATTTTAGACGAGAATCAAAGGAGTATTTTCTTCAAACGCGGTGCTACTCCGCTGCATTTGGCTTTCGAAATGTCCTCCCGCGTAAGGGGTGGTGACGTTATTTTTTATGGAAAATATCAATCTAGTGCATAAATGAACAAAAGTTGTAACTGATCAATAAATGTATTTATTTTGTCAAATAAAACTGTACAGAATAGTAACTGAAAAGTTACTTAACAGAAAAACAAGACGGACAAGAGATTATCTGATTCTAAAAATAGCTCACATCCGCGAATTCCCACGGTAGTATTTACAAACATCACGTGACTTTCATTCATAAAACTTTACACGCATTGTATAAATGGAATAGCCAAATCACGGTGCGCGCGCAGTATAGTTCAAGGTAGGTATATCGAAGAATAACCCGAGGTAGATTTCACTCTACAAGTATGTATGTTATTAGCTGGGTCGTGTTAGAATATGTTATATGCTCTATACAGAATATGATTCATTGAATAGTTGCAATATGAACGAGAGAATAGCACAATATGATTCATTGAATAGTTGCCATATGAACGAGAGTATAGCACAATATGATTCATTGATTAGTTGCCATATGAAAGAGAGAATAGCACAATATGATTCATTGAATAGTTGCAATATGAACGACAGAATAGCACAATATGATTCATTGAATAGTTGCCATATGAACGAGAGAATAGCACACTATGATTCATTGAATAGTTGCCATATGAACGAGAGAATAGCACAATATGATTGAAAGTGTCGTGTAAACAACAGTTTGGCAGCCCACACACAAACAAGTAACGGGTCGTGTTTACAACAGGTTGGTAGCCCACAAACACGTAGCATGTCGTATATACAACATGTTGGTAGCCCACAAACACGTAATGATCGTATATACAACAGTTAGGTAGCCCACAAACACGTAGCATGTCGTATATACAACAAGTTGGTAGCCCACAAACACGTAATGGGTCGTATATACAACAAGTTGGTAGCCCACAAACACGTAATGGGTCGTATATACAACAAGTTGGTAGCCCACAAACACGTAATGGGTCGTATATACAACAGTTCGGTAGCCCACAAACACGTAGCATGTCGTATATACAACAGTTAGGTAGCCCACAAACACGTAACATGTCGTATATACAACAGTTAGGTAGCCCACAAACACGTAGCATGTCGTATATACAACAGTTAGGTAGCCCACACACACGTAACATGTCGTATATACAACATGTCGTATATACAACAGTTAGGTAGCCCACAAACACGTAGCATGTCGTATATACAACAGTTTGGTAGCCCACAGACACGTAACATGTCGTATATACAACAGTTAGGTAGCCCACAAACACGTAGCATGTCGTATATACAACAGTTAGGTAGCCCACAAACACGTAGCATGTCGTATACACACAGTTAGGTAGCCCACAAACACGTAGCATGTCGTTTACACAACAGTTAGGTAGCCCACAAACACGTAACATGTCGTATATACAACAGTTAGGTAGCCCACAAACACGTAGCATGCATGTCGTATATACAACAGGTTGGTAGCCCACAAACACGTAACATGTCGTATATACAACAGGTTAGTAGCCCACAAACACGTAGCATGTCGTATATACAACAGTTTGGTAGCCCACAAACACGTAACATGTCGTATATACAACAGTTAGGTAGCCCACACACACGTAACATGTCGTATATACAACAGTTAGGTAGCCCACACACACATAGCATGTCGTATATACAACAGGTTGGTAGCCCACAAACACGTAGCATGTCGTATATACAACAGTTTGGTAGCCCACAAACACGTAACATGTCGTATATACAACAGTTAGGTAGCCCACAAACACGTAGCATGTCGTATATACAACAGTTAGGTAGCCCACACACACGTAGCATGTCGTATATACAACAGTTTGGCAGCCCACAAACACGTAGCATGTCGTATATACAACCGTTTGATATGTTTATTCAAATTTATTTATTTTCTTACAACTTATATTAATCACTCTCGAGACCTCATTCCTCATGGACTCCATCGCCACGAGGGAGAGAGAAGAGGCAGCGAACGCGCATCCACTGCACTACCACGATTTCCACCCGTTTGACAGCCCACAAAGACGTAACATGTCATATATATACAACCGTTTTCTAGCACGCACACATGTAACGTGTCGTTTATACAACAGTTAAGTAGCCCACAGACACGTAGCATGTCGTGTAAACTACAGTTTGGTAGCCCACAGTCACGTAGCATGTCGTGTAAACTACAGTTTGGTAGCACACAGTCACGTAGCATGTCGTGTAAACTAGTTTAGTAGCCCACAGTCACGTAGCATGTCGTGTAAACTACAGTTTGGTAGCCCACAGTCACGTAGCATGTCGTGTAAACTACAGTTTGGTAGCCCACAGTCACGTAGCATGTCGTGTAAACTACAGTTTGGTAGCCCACAGTCACGTAGCATGTCGTGTAAACTACAGTTTGGTAGCCCACAGTCACGTAGCATGTCGTGTAAACTACAGTTTGGTAGCCCAGTCACGTAGCATGTCGTGTAAACTACAGTTTGGTAGCCCACAGACACGTAGCATGTCGTGTAAACTACAGTTTGGTAGCCCACAGACACGTAGCATGTCGTGTAAACTACAGTTTGGTAGCCCACAGACACGTAGCATGTCGTGTAAACTACAGTTTGGTAGCCCACAGACACGTAGCATGTCGTGTAAACTACAGTTTGGTAGCCCACAGACACGTAGCATGTCGTGTAAACTACAGTTTGGTAGCCCACAGACACGTTGCATGTCGTATATACAACAGTTAGGTAGCCCACAAACACGTAGCATATCGTATATACAACAGTTAGGTAGCCCACACACACGTAGCATGTCGTATATACAACAGTTAGGTAGCCCACACACACGTAGCATGTCGTATATACAACAGTTAGGTAGCCCACACACACGTAGCATGTCGTATATACAACAGTTAGGTAGCCCACAAACACGTAGCATGTCGTATATACAACAGTTAGGTAGCCCACAAACACGTAACATGTCGTATATACAACAGTTAGGTAGCCCACACACACGTAACATGTCGTATATACAACAGTTAGGTAGCCCACACACACGTAACATGTCGTATATACAACAGTTAGGTACCCACACACACGTAACAGTCGTATATACAACATTAGGTAGCCCACAAACACGTAGCATGTCGTATATACAACAGTTAGGTAGCCCACACACACGTAGCATGTCGTATATACAACAGTTAGGTAGCCCACACACACGTAACATGTCGTATATACACAGTTAGGTAGCCCACAAACACGTAACATGTCGTATATACAACAGTTAGGTAGCCCACACACACGTAGCATGTCGTATATACAACAGTTAGGTAGCCCACACACACGTAACATGTCGTATATACAACAGTTAGGTAGCCCACAAACACGTAGCATGTCGTATATACAACAGTTAGGTAGCCCACACACACGTAGCATGTCGTATATACAACAGTTAGGTAGCCCACAAACACGTAACATGTCGTATATACAACCGTTTGATATGTTTATTCAAATTTATTTATTTTCTTACAACTTATATTAATCACTCTCGAGACCTCATTCCTCATGGACTCCATCGCCACGAGGGAGAGAGAAGAGGCAGCGAACGCGCATCCACTGCGCTACCACGATTTTCACCCGTTTGACAGCCCACAAACACGTAACATGTGATATATACAACCGTTTTCTAGAACGCACACATGTAACGTGTCGTTTATACAACAGTTAAGTAGCCCACAGACACGTAGCATGTCGTGTAAACTACAGTTTGGTAGCCCACAGTCACGTAGCATGTCGTGTAAACTACAGTTTGGTAGCCCACAGTCACGTAGCATGTCGTGTAAACTACAGTTTGGTAGCCCACAGTCACGTAGCATGTCGTGTAAACTACAGTTTGGTAGCCCACAGTCACGTAGCATGTCGTGTAAACTACAGTTTGGTAGCCCACAGTCACGTAGCATGTCGTGTAAACTACAGTTTGGTAGCCCACAGACACGTAGCATGTCGTGTAAACTACAGTTTGGTAGCCCACAGACACGTAGCATGTCGTGTAAACTACAGTTTGGTAGCCCACAGACACGTAGCATGTCGTGTAAACTACAGTTTGGTAGCCCACAGA
The DNA here is from genome assembly GCA_014843695.1 of Archivesica marissinica. Lineage (NCBI taxonomy): Eukaryota > Metazoa > Mollusca > Bivalvia > Venerida > Vesicomyidae > Archivesica > Archivesica marissinica. Next base: position 15,020,754 of record CM026391.1, read on the forward strand.
CACGTTGCATGTCGTATATACAACAGTTAGGTAGCCCACAAACACGTAGCATGTCGTATATACAAGTTAGGTAGCCCACACACACGTAGCATGTCGTATATACAACAGTTAGGTAGCCCACACACACGTAGCATGTCGTATATACAACAGTTAGGTAGCCCCACACACGTAGCATGTCGTATATACAACAGTTAGGTAGCCCACACACACGTAGCATGTCGTATATACAACAGTTAGGTAGCCCACACACACGTAGCATGTCGTATATACAACAGTTAGGTAGCCCACAAACACGTAGCATGTCGTATATACAACAGTTAGGTAGCCCACAAACACGTAACATGTCGTATATACAACAGTTAGGTAGCCCACACACACGTAGCATGTCGTATATACAACAGTTAGGTAGCCCACACACACGTAACATGTCGTATATACAACCGTTTGATATGTTTATTCAAATTTATTTATTTTCTTACAACTTATATTAATCACTCTCGAGACCTCATTCCTCATGGACTCCATCGCCACGAGGGAGAGAGAAGAGGCAGCGAACGCGCATCCACTGCACTACCACGATTTCCACCCGTTTGACAGCCCACAAAGACGTAACATGTCATATATACAACCGTTTTCTAGCACGCACACATGTAACGTGTCGTTTATACAACAGTTAAGTAGCCCACAGACACGTAGCATGTCGTGTAAACTACAGTTTGGTAGCCCACAGTCACGTAGCATGTCGTGTAAACTACAGTTTGGTAGCCCACAGTCACGTAGCATGTCGTGTAAACTACAGTTTGGTAGCCCACAGTCACGTAGCATGTCGTGTAAACTACAGTTTGGTAGCCCACAGTCACGTAGCATGTCGTGTAAACTACAGTTTGGTAGCCCACAGTCACGTAGCATGTCGTGTAAACTACAGTTTGGTAGCCCACAGTCACGTAGCATGTCGTGTAAACTACAGTTTGGTAGCCCACAGTCACGTAGCATGTCGTATAAACTACAGTTTGGTAGCCCACAGTCACGTAGCATGTCTTGTAAACTACAGTTTGGTAGCCCACAGACACGTAGCATGTCGTGTAAACTACAGTTTGGTAGCCCACAGACACGTAGCATGTCGTGTAAACTACAGTTTGGTAGCCCACAGACACGTAGCATGTCGTGTAAACTACAGTTTGGTAGCCCACAGACACGTAGCATGTCGTGTAAACTACAGTTTGGTAGCCCACAGACACGTAGCATGTCGTGTAAACTACAGTTAGGTAGCCCACACACAAGTAGCATGTCGTATATACAACAGTTTGGTAAGCTTGATCATAAACATAATGGTACATTGTCGTGTATTGAGGAAAAAACGAATACTTTAATGATTTCTGCCAGGCAATGCGAGTCCCCATCTTTAAACTCGTTTCCTGAAATAAACAAATAATTATTAAGCTGTTATTTAATGCAGATACGTGGGTAAATACACGTAAGTACAGTACGGATGCGTACACAGTTGGAGATATCGAGTGTAACCAGCGAGAGTTCAAGTCTATGACAGAATATAGTCTATGCATGACAGAATATACAGTCTATGCACGAACAGAATATACAGTCTATGCATGACAGAATATACAGTCTATGCATGAACAGAATATACAGTCTATGCATGACAGAATATACAGTCTATGCATGACAGAATATACAGTCTATGCATGACAGAATATACAGTCTATGCATGAACAGAATATACAGTCTATGCATGACAGAATATACAGTCTATGCATGACAGAATATACAGTCTATGCATGACAGAATATACAGTCTATGCATGACAGAATATACAGTCTATGCATGACAGAATATACAGTCTATGCACGAACAGAATATACAGTCTATGCATGAACAGAATATACAGTCTATGCACGAACAGAATATACAGTCTATGCATGACAGAATATACAGTCTATGCATGACAGAATATACAGTCTATGCATGACAGAATATACAGTCTATGCACGAACAGAATATACAGTCTATGCATGACAGAATATACAGTCTATGCATGACAGAATATACAGTCTATGCATGACAGAATATACAGTCTATGCATGAACAGAATATACAGTCTATGCACGAACAGAATATACAGTCTATGCACGAACAGAATATACAGTCTATGCACGAACAGAATATACAGTCTATGCACGAACAGAATATACAGTCTATGCATGACAGAATATACAGTCTATGCACGAACAGAATATACAGTCTATGCACGAACAGAATATACAGTCTATGCACGAACAGAATATACAGTCTATGCACGAACAGAATATACAGTCTATGCATGACAGAATATACAGTCTATGCACGAACAGAATATACAGTCTATGCACGAACAGAATATACAGTCTATGCACGAACAGAATATACAGTCTATGCATGACAGAATATACAGTCTATGCACGAACAGAATATACAGTCTATGCACGAACAGAATATACAGTCTATGCATGACAGAATATACAGTCTATGCACGAACAGAATATACAGTCTATGCATGACAGAATATACAGTCTATGCACGAACAGAATATACAGTCTATGCACGAACAGAATATACAGTCTATGCATGACAGAATATACAGTCTATGCATGACAGAATATACAGTCTATGCATGACAGAATATACAGTCTATGCATGACAGAATATACAGTCTATGCATGACAGAATATACAGTCTATGCATGACAGAATATACAGTCTATGCATGACAGAATATACAGTCTATGCATGAACAGAATATACAGTCTATGCACGAACAGAATATACAGTCTATGCATGACAGAATATACAGTCTATGCACGAACAGAATATACAGTATATGCATGACAGAATATACAGTCTATGCACGAACAGAATATACAGTATATGCATGACAGAATATACAGTCTATGCACGAACAGAATATACAGTCTATGCATGACAGAATATACAGTCTATGCATGACAGAATATACAGTCTATGCACGAACAGAATATACAGTCTATGCACGAACAGAATATACAGTCTATGCACGAACAGAATATACAGTATATGCATGACAGAATATACAGTCTATGCACGAACAGAATATACAGTCTATGCATGAACAGAATATACAGTCTATGCATGACAGAATATACAGTCTATGCATGAACAGAATATACAGTCTATGCATGACAGAATATACAGTCTATGCACAAACAGAATATACAGTCTATGCATGACAGAATATACAGTCTATGCACAAACAGAATATACAGTCTATGCACGAACAGAATATACAGTCTATGCACGAACAGAATATACAGTCTATGCACGAACAGAATATACAGTCTATGCATGACAGAATATACAGTTTATGCACGAACAGAATATACAGTCTATGCACGAACAGAATATACAGTCTATGCACGAACAGAATATACAGTCTATGCATGACAGAATATACAGTCTATGCACGAACAGAATATACAGTCTATGCATGACAGAATATACAGTCTATGCATGACAGAATATACAGTCTATGCACGAACAGAATATACAGTCTATGCATGACAGAATATACAGTCTATGCACGAACAGAATATACAGTCTATGCATGACAGAATATACAGTCTATGCATGACAGAATATACAGTCAATGCATGACAGAATATACAGTCTATGCACGAACAGAATATACAGTCTATGCATGACAGAATATACAGTCTATGCATGACAGAATATACAGTCTATGCATGACAGAATATACAGTCTATGCATGAACAGAATATACAGTCTATGCACGAACAGAATATACAGTCTATGCACGAACAGAATATACAGTCTATGCACGAACAGAATATACAGTCTATGCACGAACAGAATATACAGTCTATGCATGACAGAATATACAGTCTATGCACGAACAGAATATACAGTCTATGCACGAACAGAATATACAGTCTATGCACGAACAGAATATACAGTCTATGCACGAACAGAATATACAGTCTATGCATGACAGAATATACAGTCTATGCACGAACAGAATATACAGTCTATGCACGAACAGAATATACAGTCTATGCACGAACAGAATATACAGTCTATGCATGACAGAATATACAGTCTATGCACGAACAGAATATACAGTCTATGCACGAACAGAATATACAGTCTATGCATGACAGAATATACAGTCTATGCATGACAGAATATACAGTCTATGCACGAACAGAATATACAGTCTATGCACGAACAGAATATACAGTCTATGCATGACAGAATATACAGTCTATGCATGACAGAATATACAGTCTATGCATGACAGAATATACAGTATATGCATGACAGAATATACAGTCTATGCATGACAGAATATACAGTTTATGCATGACAGAATATACAGTCTATGCATGACAGAATATACAGTCTATGCATGACAGAATATACAGTCTATGCATGACAGAATATACAGTCTATGCATGACAGAATATACAGTCTATGCACGAACAGAGAGAGTGTGTTTTACGTTTATTTATCGTCGCTACCGGTTGCCCATATGAGCGACGCCTCCTGAAGAGATTAGTCATTTTAGATTTTTGGAGGATAGTGCAATTATACAGAGAGAGAGAGAGAGAGAGAGAGAGAGAGAGAGAGAGAGAGAGAGAGAGAGAGAGAGAGAGAGAGAGAGAGAGAGAGAGAGAACTACGACAAAGAGACGGAGCTGGTCAAGCATTTATACCCCCACCACTTCTGAACTCCCTTCGTACTCACCTGAAATATTCAATTTTTTGACTGTCTGATTAACTGTGAATATATCCGCAATCTGCCTCGCTCCTTCAGAATAAAGGTAGTTACAAGAAAGATTCTGAAAGTATCAGAGAGCAACATTTAATGCATTCAATTCACTCAAATAGGTTTGAATGCCTGTATACTAGCCTGGGAACAGGCGTCGATATATTTTGCCTGGTCAGTCAAATAAATATATTTTAACACCGAGCCTATTAATTGGGCCGTATTGAATTTCTGATGATATCCACAGGGAGTCGGCACGTTTGGGGGTACTAGTATATATATTTAAGTACAGGGATTCTACTCTGTGTGATGTCATATTTCGCATCGATCAGTAAAATGGCCCTATCTGAAACAATTTTGTCCAAATATAACGCCTATCCCGAGTCTTTATATTGTTCTTCAAATAAAACACAACTTTAAGCTGCATGCATGTATACTTTGCAAACAATTGCCACAGACATTGGCCATAGCAGGTCACATTTCCGTACTAGGACACGGGTTCTGTCAGCAACAAAAAAAAATCTTCGACGGGAGAGTTTTAACTGTGAATAACATTATCAATAAAATGTGTTTCCACTAACGTGTAGGTTTATTCGGCAAAAATGTACGTCAAAAAGAGATTTCGTAGAATTTTCAATTTGTTTTGAAAATTTCTAAAGCGGCGCAATTCACGTTGAAACGAGCGTTGAAACGAGCGTTCTGATTGGATTATTAGAATGTAACAAGATGGGGTTTTTTATATGAAGAATAATCATAATCCAATCAGAACGCTCGTTTCAACGCTCGTTTCAACGTGAATTGCGCCGCTTTAGAAATTTTCAAAACAAATTGAAAAGTCTACGAAATCTCTTTTTGACGTACATATTTGCCGAATAAACCTACACGTTAGTGGAAACACATTTTATTGATAATGTTATTCACAGTTAAAACTCTCCCGTCGAAGATTTTTTGTTGTTGCTGACAGAACCCGTGTCTTAGTATGGAAATGTGACCTGCTATGGCCAATGTCTGTGGCAATTGTTTGCAAAGTATACATGCATGCAGCTTAAAGTTGTGTTTTATTTGAAGAACAATATCAAGACTCGGGATAGGCGTTATATTTGGACAGATTTGTACAACATTGTTTCAGATAGGGCCATTTTACTGATCGATGCGAAATCTGACATCCCACAGAGTAGAATCCCTGTACTTAAATATATATACTAGTACCCCCAAACGTGCCGAATCCCTGTGATGATATCATGTCATTTTGCCAAAAGTGAAAAAGTGAAAAATCGACAGACTGGAACCCAGGCTATCAATTAGGCACAGACACTACGTGTTGGTGAATGGTCTATTTGCATTTTTGTCTTTTAATTTTTAAATAATAAATGTGCTTAAAGTGCATACATCAAAGATACTGACAAACAAGATGGCTGACACGCATTAGTACCAATTCAATATTCCATGCAATAATTATATATTTGTGTCTAGTACAGTGTAAACTGTCTATAACGACACCTGATTACAACGACAAACTGTGTTAACTGACAGTATCTGTCGGTTCCGGCAATTTTACTATATAATTCATATAAGCAAAACCTTGTTGTACTGACACCTGCCTCACCTGTACACCGACATTGTTTCGTGGTACCATTTAACACATTGCATGTATTATCAAGTTTCAAGTTTCAAATTTATTGGCACAATCAGCAACTATATTGCCTTTGGCCATTTACAATGATAGCAATATGGCAAAGACATCACAAAACATGTTACAGATAAACATATATAAACAAATACAATACATTTAAAAACAGTAGTAATTGACAGGGTATTACTACGTAATGACATAGCTTCTTTGATGTACTTACAAACATTTATCAAATATTTTTTATTTTTGCATAACATGATAGATATAAATTTATTCATTGATGACCATGCTATGTAGCCCACATATAATTTCAATCTTATATCTCTGTATTTTTCACAACATAATATAAAATGGTATTCTGATTCAATTACATTTTGATTGCATAATTTACATAATCTATTGTTTCTCTCAATAACATTAAAATATTCCAAATTCAATTTCTAATTTATGGGATGTTAATCTTAAACATGTAAAACATTGACGTAAATAACAATGTGTGTGAGGTGCCTTGCTCAATGACACCACATACGTGCCCTGACCGAGTATCGAAGATTCCAAATACGACGCTCTACCACTGGACCACGGATGCCACATATATTAACATAATAACTACATGTTTATTATGGCACGGCTATTGAAACACAATGTACAAGATACAGTAGAACAATCATACAACACAATGAGCATATAATTTGCAACTTGATACAATATGAAAACTAAATATTATATATTCATTTGTATATGCTTTAAATATCGTTCGCAGGTTCGATCCCCCGTCTGACCCTAATAAAATTAACAGTCTTTCAGGTGGGACTTTAAACCAAGGTATTGTGTCGGTGCTGTACACCGTGCACGTAAAAGAACAAGAGGAGATTCTGGAATGGGTCTATGTCTGTATCATTGCACTATCCTCCAAAAATCTAAAATGACTAATCTCTTCAGGAGGCGTCGCTCATATGGGCAACCGGTAGTGACGATAAATAAACGTAAAACACACATTAAATATCATTCAGGTTCTGTTCCGTCGTTATGTCCAATTATTGAGATCATAACCGTTGATCTCCCCTTATCAATGCCTGTTCCTACCCAATGCACAATTAATACAAAAACAATGCTTTTTGTGTCCCGTGCCTATCACAGTCTGTCCGTCCGTCCGTCCGTGTGTCACATTTTTCTTTAGGTCATAAATCCGCAACTACTGTGCCAATCGTCATGAAACTTCACAGCAACGACCCTTCAAGTCATATATAGATGCATAAATATATATATACATGTACTATTGAATTAAGGTTTTATATTTAAAAATCGTTCTAATATATTTATAGATCTTAGAACAAATATCGTTTTAATAAAAAAAATCAAAATAAATAAACAATCATTGCACGTGAATATCATGCACAAATAAACTAGTTATGACCAATCTTAAAACACTGTCGTGACGTCATACCTTTGTACTTGCAGTCCATTATTATTATTACTGGACTGCTGTCAAAAGTCCAGAGTATTATATTAAATCCTACTTGTACATGTACGAAACTAACAATTTTAATTAGTAGGATCTTGCTATATAAATGTGTGTTTTAAGTAAGATATAAGCATCAAACGGATGCAATATGTAAACTATTGGTACTGTCTTCGGCCCTACACGCCTCATACAGTCCAATATGTTACATATTGGATCGTTTTCGGCTTTATGTCCTATACAGATATTCAGAAAATCTCAAGCAGAGAACATTTATTTTCGGGCTACAGTAAAACCTGCGTTAGTGGTCACCTCCATTAAGCAGCCAACCTGTATTAAGCTGCCAGTTTCCAGATTCCCAATTTGCTGTTTTATTATACATTTGCCCTCTATTTAGCAACCACCTGTGCTAAGCAGCCACTTTCTATGATTCCCTTGGCTGGCTGCTTAAGACAGGTTTGACTGTATATTATATTATATAATATTGTCTCATTTTATTACTCAATTTACTTACAATATCTGTTATGGTGAAATTATCCTCCAACATCGATAGAATATACCCGAGCCCCACTGCACCAATCCCAGTTGATGACAGATCCACACTTTCTACTGTCTTGTTTCCCTAAAATTATTCACATTTCCCATCATAATTATCGCGTCTTCCGAGACTGTCTGTCATAAATATGCATGTAAATAATTAAATATTACGTTGATCATGTAAGCACAACACAATAGGCCCCCCCCCCGATCGAGTTGTCATGGTAGATCGAGTTGTCATGGTAGATAAGGTCCATTTGCTGTTGGTTCGAATCTCACTGGGGTGTCGAATTATTTCATATGTGGAAGGTCGGTGGTTCTACCTGAAAAGCTGCTCATGTTCTTCCTCCATCAATACTAACGGGAGAGAAACAACAGGCCATATCATTGGTGTAGTTTTATTCAACATTCTACATGACCAACTTCGATAAATATTCGAACATACAACAGCAGTACCAACAACATATGTATATATCCTATACCGCACGTATCTATCTCGTCTAAGCTAAACAAACTAACGGTATTGCTGGACTGGACTTGTGTCACGTGTACTGGCACTGTGTGTGTGTGTGTGTGTGCTGTGTGTGTGTGTGTGTGTGTGTGTGTGTGTGTGTTGTGTGTGTGTGTGTGTGTGTGTGTGTGTGTGTGTGTGTGTGTGTGTGTGTGTGTGTGTGTGTGTGTGTGTGTGTGTGTGTGTGTGTGTGTGTGTGTGTGTGTGTGTGTGTGTGTGTGTGTGTGTGTGTGTGTGTGTGTGTGTGTGTGTGTGGTGTGTGTGTGTGTGTGTGTGTGTGTGTGTGTGTGTGTGTGTGTGTGTGTGTGTGTGTGTGTGTGTGTGTGTGTGTGTGTGTGTGTGTGTGTGTGTGTGTGTGTGTGTGTGTGTGTGTGTGTGTGTGTGTGTGTGTGTGTGTGTGTGTGTGTGTGTGTGTGTGTGTGTGTGTGTGTGTGTGTGTGTGTGTGTGTGTGTGTGTGTGTGTGTGTGTGTGTGTGTGTGTGTGTGTGTGTGTGTGTGTGTGTGTGTGTGTGTGTGTGTGTGTGTGTGTGTGTGTGTGTGTGTGTGTGTGTGTGTGTGTGTGTGTGTGTGTGTGTGTGTGTGTGTGTGTGTGTGTGTGTGTGTGTGTGTGTGTGTGTGTGTGTGTGTGTGTGTGTGTGTGTGTGTGTGTGTGTGTGTGTGTGTGTGTGTGTGTGTGTGTGTGGTGTGTGTGTGTGTGTGTGTGTGTGTGTGTGTGTGTGTGTGTGTGTGTGTGTGGTGTGTGTGTGTGTGTGTGTGTGTGTGTGTGTGTGTGTGTGTGTGTGTGTGTGTGTGTGTGTGTGTGTGTGTGTGTGTGTGTGTGTGTGTGTGTGTGTGTGTGTGTGTGTGTGTGTGTGTGTGTGTGTGTGTGTGTGTGTGTGTGTGTGGTGTGTGTGTGTGTGTGTGTGTGTGTGTGTGTGTGTGTGTGTGTGTGTGTGTGTGTGTGTGTGTGTGTGTGTGTGTGTGTGTGTGTGTGTGTGTGTGTGTGGTGTGTGTGTGTGTGTGTGTGTGTGTGTGTGTGTGTGTGTGTGTGTGTGTGTGTGTGTGTGTGTGTGTGTGTGTGGTGTGTGTGTGTGTGTGTGTGTGTGTGTGTGTGTGTGTGTGTGTGTGTGTGTGTGTGTGTGTGTGTGTGTGTGTGTGTGTGTGTGTGTGTGTGTGTGTGTGTGTGTGTGTGTGTGTGTGTGTGTGTGTGTGTGTGTGTGTGTGTGTGTGTGTGTGTGTGTGTGTGTGTGTGTGTGTGTGTGTGTGTGTGTGTGTGTGCTAATATACGTCTTACTACCAGGGACGTGACGATTGCCGTTACTTACTACGAGGGACGTGGCGATAGCCTTTGCTTACTACGCCGGAGACTCGGTGATAGCATTTGCTTACTACGAGAGATGTGGCGATAGCTTTTGCTCCAGTATCCCCGATGGCATGGTTTTGTAAAGGTATGTCCACTTTTGTTAAATGGCGGTAGAAGAACGTGGATGGAGTAACGTTGAACAGCACGCATGCTTTCATGTATATCCTTTGACTGGAATCCGCTGCTGGAACCAGGTCTGTGATTGGAACATGTTCTGAGATGTGACCCTCCTCATCACTACCGAGACTACTGTCCTCTTCTACAAACCAAATACAATGCTATGATATGCTATTTATGACAGCTAAGAATATTTACATGGCAATACTCATAATAAACAGGTATGTTTATTCCAACAATATCATAATAACAATATGAAAGCAAATCCCCATTTACCGAACAATTAAGTATTGTAGATGGAATACAATTACATTTATTATTGATTTCCACGAACATTGAGAGACAAATAAATCATATCATAGTCATTATGGTGAGACTTCAAACGGTACGGTGGTCGCCAGATCGGACAGGTGGGTTTTCTCCGGTGTAATCCATCGCCGTGAGGCAGGCAGAAAGAACAGGCAATGTGTAATTTAAGTGTCTTTCATAAGGACACAATCGTAACGGCTACAGCTGGGCTCAAACTCCGAGCCTTTCGCACCTGAAGTGAACGCGCTACCACTGCGCTATTTAAGACTTTTACATATACATTACTTTTAATATATTAATTAAAACACATACGGGAAGTATGTGAGATGGTACGGTGGTCGCCAGGTCGGGCATGTGGGTTTTCGCCGGGTACTCCGGTTTCCTCCCACACGAATGACCACATATACGCTTTCACCCGCTCCAACGAGGGTGATTAATATAAGTTGTTAGAACTTACTTCGCAATCGTTGTAAAATAAATAAAGTTTAAACTTTTAAACTTTAAACCGATGTCTCATGTCGGTGCTTTACATCGTGGGCATAAAAGAACCAGAGGAGACTCGGGAATGGGGCCCCTGTCTCTCGTTGCACTATCCTCCAAAATATAAAATGACTAATCTCTTCAGTAGACGTCGCTCATACGAGCAACCTGTAGTTACGGTAAATAAACGTAAAACAAACAGAATATAATCAATTACTTATACGTTATAATCATATGTAAATTATAATAAAGGAAAAATTACTAAAAATGTGTTAGAAAATTATCCAAGACTATTTAACATTGATGACCGGATACTAACCTATCATAGTAAATATATAGCGTCCATGTGTTGTAAATATATATTTAACATCCTGACACACGAAACATAAGGCTATCAACAGAACTCATAGGTTAAGTTGCTATAGTCCTTCCCAGTCATGCCTTTCATTCCCACGTTACAGCTTTGACTATGACAATATCACTGGTGTGTCTGTGTTATTTCATTACGTCATTGACTTCATTTACATACGAACGCTCCAATGTGTGCATAACACATTTATAAGCAATCGTTGTAAATTATGCAAATCCAGGAATATTTTAATAACAAGCGCTTGTCTCGCCTAAAAGCAATCTGTTTGAAGATGACTGTGTGTTTACATATCAGAAGTGGTACTCCAAGTCGATTTATTGCGCCTTTTCGCTAATAGTTATTGAAATTGATAAACAGTATTAATGACACGGTATGCATAATGTACATTGTACATATAGATCATAGTTCATTGTGTTCACTCATTGTGTTCAAAGTACGAACCATTTCTGACGAAGTATGTTCAACAATCTGTGATATTGGAAACAGAAAGGCCACATGTAAATTTTGTTTGGATTATTCGAGGTGAATTCTAAAATTCGATCAATTTTGTACATTCATGCAAACATATTAAGATGCACAACATTATTTCCATAAATGAAATGCACCGTAAATTTCTAAACACAACACAGTTTCACATGTGGTAGTTCTCTGCTCATAACAAATCAAATATACAAACAATCTCACGTGACCGTATTATATGCCTTGTGCCAATCTCAAAGTGATTCGCCAGTTTACATGTGACAAAATCGACATTGTTAATTTCAAGCTGTGGATCACAACGATTTCTATTCTCATATGTAGCACTCAAACAAACGTGCTTCCGGATTACTGCAGACAATTTGAAATGTAATTGAAATGTTACATTTATATTCACAATGCCACACATTACCGTGTTGCATTAATCAATTACTGAACTGTAATAATACTCATTATTAACAAACTGTTCCAAAACTAATGCAGATTTATTCTTTATTTCAGTCTCATCGTTGTACAATACATACACTATACACAAGTTATCGTGGCAAAGTACAACATCATTCATTATAAAAGAATTATAAGAGACTAATCTAATCACAGATAATCAAACTATCACAGTCTACTGACCTATTATTATATTTACATATTAAAACCGAGGAACAGTCGCTAATTGAAAATTAAATACTTATTAAAACTAGAAATTTTGAAATATTGAAATGGAAAAAAATGCACGTTTTCATTATATTGTAATAATATTTTATATAAGCATGCATGGTCAGTTTATTATCAGGCCGGGTATGGAGATTATAAAACTTTCTGAGAAAGGTTTTACAACCTCGTCGCCATGTTTGATTTTATGCAATTGGAGATGCATATTTCGTGGGTATTTGTAGATGATTTTTTATGTATTAAGTTGTACATGTATAATTGTTGTGTTTGTTTTGTATTGAATGTAATATACACCCGACTATTCTGGTCATGATGCCATTGTCATCAAACAATGGAATCGAAAACAAAATGCAAAATGATTTTATGCAATTGGAGATACATATGTCGTGGGTATTTGTAGATGATTTTTTATGTATTAAGTTGTACATGTATAATTTTGTGTTTGTTTTGTATTGAATGTAATATACATCCGACTATTCTGGTCATGATAAGCCATTGTCATCAAACAATGGAATCGAAAACAAAACGCCACGTTTATATATGATTGGCATATCTTCAAATGTCAATGCTGCGATTTTATTTTTATAGTATATCTTCAAATGTCAAAGTTGTCAGTCTTTGTGCATGGTATATTGCGACTGGTATGTCCTTAAATGCCAATGCAGAGTCTAACGGCGTAGACAACTGTGTCAATATAATTTGACATAGCGAACAGTATAGTACACAGTGTTATGTAAACCATTCATTTTGAAGTCTTCTACTTTTCTTTAGATGGAAATAATCAAAACATTCAACAAAATAAAACAATGTCTGGTGTTCGTATAGAAGTTAACATTGGAAACAAACAATACAATACATGAATTTGTGGAATACTGGGGCAATAAAAGCATTCGACCTGGAGTGTCATAAAAATGTATAAAATGACAATTACTAATTACAATCGACTACAAGCAATTAACTACTTGTTCGTGTTTACTTTCCATTGCTAATCGATAAGCATTTATTTGGTGTCGCGGTCAGACCTATTATCATGAGTCTGTCTGCAGAGTTTTGATTATAAATCAAGATGGTAAAGTTTGAACTGAGTTCTATCGTTGCCGGCGAACACTATCAAGGCGTGTTATAAATCAACAATCGCTTGTAATGCTGTCATTCGGATGAAATCGAGTGAATTCATGTAATGCACTGTACAACAGGCGCATATCAAGTGTTACAAATGCGTCCATTTGGTTATGGAATAACAGTAATAACAATCCAACTAAACGGACAAAGACTTTATCTGCCAAGGGAGGTAACAGAAATACCAGCAATGTCCCTCATTCTTGTATGCATTAAGTCAATTTTGATGTTAACATGTTTAAAATATAAAATGTTTGATTCTTAAACAATTTACCATTCTAAAATCATGTTAATTAATTGATAACAAATATTTACATATATATACCAATTACATATACTGTAGGATATGTATACATGTATGTCGATATTTAGTAATTTAATACTAATAAGATAAGAACATGGGTGAACATTGAAGGCAACAACGATAGAAATATAAGAAATTGCTTAAGATGACACATATATAGCTATAGGGGGTATTCAGGGGTAGTAAATGACCGATGTCTCTCATTATAACATTCGATAATGCCAACAACGAACAACTTATCTATAGGCTACACTGTTACGGTATAACACAGGTGAAACACTACATTTGATTAAATGTGTCCTCGACAACAGATCACAATCAGTAGTGTTGAATGTTGCACAATCTGAGACTATTGAAGTTATGTCAGTGGTGCCACAGGGATAGGTCATAGGACCTCTTCTTTTTCTTATACATGTATACAGCAATGATCTACATGAACACGTTACTTCCAATGTCCGCTTCTTTGCCGATGACACTACCTTATTACTACCTCTCTACGTGTGACTCCCAGTCTGTCCGTTTGCAACACGACCTTCTCGAACTTGAGAAATAGGAATTCCTATGCAATAGCATCGAGCTTTAACCCATCAAAGTCCTAATGTATCGATATAAAAAAAACGTACAGACGTTATCAACTTTACATACTCTTTTCACACCATCTAACTGGAATATATTACCTCTGCTAAATGGTTAGCTATATCAATCTTAAATGACATAACATGAATTAGGCATATTGACAATATTACCAAAACGGCAAATCATCGTTGCCATTCATGTTCCCAAGAAGGAAACACTAAATCCACGCTAATTATATCATCGCACAAAATGACATATTGTAGATACAAATACATATAGCATTTATATAGAGCAAAAATTTAAAATGATTATATTGCGCTTCACAATTACAGATGCAATTTTAAACATTTACACATGACAATAATAGGCCTATATGGAAATATAAATAAAATTTATACTTATGTAGATATAACTAGGCTTCTAGTAATTGGATAAGAACATATTTTATCATAATAATATCTTGTACTATCCAACCCACCTTAGACTATTATAAGTATTCCTTTTACTACAGAAACATTGATCACTGGAACTCCCTTCCCTCTTCTGTAGTGGTACTACCCATCCCCACGTTTAGCATTGTCGTCAACAATGTTAAAACATGTCCCAAGTAAATCAAGTCAAGTGACGTAATATTTATTTTTAAATGTCTGGTGCAAAAACACATTTGATACAGACGGATCTGTAGTCCAGTGGTAACACGCTGGACTGGTAATCCAGGGATCGCAGGTTTGATCCCCCGTCTGACCCTAATAAAATTAATAGTCTTTCAGATGGGACGTTAAACCGAGGTCTCGTGTCGGTGCTTTACACCGTGCACGTACAAGAACCAGAGGAGATTCTGGAATTGGTCTCTGTCTGTATCATGCCATATCCTCCAAAATCTAAAATAACTAATCTCTTCAGGAGGCGTCGCTCATATGGGCAACCGGTAGCGACGATACATAAACGTAAAACACACACACACACACATTTGTTCAGAGTACACATGTACATAGTAGGGCATATACAACAAACACATGCTCTAGGGAGCTTATAACACCGACATACACACACATTACATGATACATTTACAATAAAACACGATGCTACATTAAATTACGTATGGTATGAATTAATATCTGTTAATAAATAACTTCTAATATTTAATCTAACTGTATCTATGACTGGTCCAGATTTACAGATCCGGAGGGTGACAGTCGGAGTATAATTTTTTATATGTTATATTTATGTTATGTTATATTTCGGGTTTTACGCCTGCATCAGCACCATTTCGGGCTATATCGCCGGCGGGCAGTTTACTTAACAACACCTTTCCTGGGCAGGCTCCAGCGGTTAACCAGTACTTGGGTGCACCAACCTCCGTAAGAAACTGCCAACTTTTCCATATAAATGAGACACGTCGGAGTATAATAATAATGTATATTTTTAATAATGTTCAGTTTGTTGACCTTGGCCAGTAACTGGTAGGATACGAAAACCGAACACACACTGAGATAACAGCAGCCTTCATAGCCCTCTAAGCACGATGTTTATTTTAATCGTCTTAGAAAACTTAGTCGTCCAAATGCATAAAATTTATGCGGTGGCGACTTTAAATAAATTTAACAAAACAGATCCGGACTCAGTATCACAATATGCACATTAGGAAAGATCTCGGTAAGTAATACAAGCAAATGGAATAAGCAATCATGAAGAGCTAACCATAGAAAGTATGCCCTATTTTTATAGATCTGGTTTTAACATTCTGTAGATTGTAGTGTATTTCGGCGTGGGTAGAACATAGGCCCGACTAGCTCAGTTGGTAGAGCTGTCCGACTAGTGTCCGGGAGCTCGTGTGTTCGAGTCCCACGTCGGGTTGTTCGGTTGTCGTATCTTTTAAAGCATTAACAGTGTTTTCAGTGACACACATAAGTCTAGATCGCAGCAAAGCTAGAGGTCTCCAAACAATATTCACGAAGAATCTGATGTTTGGTACGAATTATAATAATTTCGAAAGGATGTAAGTACGAATGAATATATCTATATATATATATAGGAACGTCACTTCCTGCTGTCATTCCACGCGTCAAAATTAAAAACAATGAATTAAATTGACTGTTTTCGCAATTTATTTGCAAACAATGCCAATCATGAATGAAACTATATATATTTTTCAGCAATCCATCAGCATTTGCTCTCTCAAAGGCTATGAAGTTGCATAACTGTGCTGCATGTTCTGTGTAGGTCAGTCTCTGTTGCCGAGTGTTGGACTTGCCACTGATCCAGGAATAACCAATTAGTCAATTACCTGTGTTCATATAAACTTAGTAACATAGTAGAGACAAGATGACAATGGGGGAAGGAACATCCGGCCCTGGTTCAAAGAGCCCAATCAAAATCTTCGCAAACATTTTCATTTCGTTCATTGGTGCTGGAGTTCTGGGATTACCATTTGCATTCAAGGAGGTACGTACATGTATCTAAGCATCAGTATTTAGTTTATACAAATTTATTTTAGCTCGATTGCGAAACAAGTTATTTCAACTTATATAAATCACTCTCGAGACCTCATTCCTGATGGAATCCATCGCCACGAGGGCGAGAGAAGAGGCAATGTGGAATTTTAATGCCTTGCCTAGGGCACACTCGTAACGGCTCCAGCGGGGCTCAAACTCAGGACCGTTCGCACCTGAAGCGAACGCGCATCCACTGCACTACCACGACTTCCACTGAAGCGAACGCGCATCTACTGCGCTATCACGACTTCCACGGACAGATATTAACATTTGGAGTTGAAGAGTATATGTGCATAATTAGGATAGTCTTTGCGTATTTAAATGAAATTATATATAGGGAGACTTATACTGTCTCGCTATAGAGCTAGCTTTTATAGCGACGCAGTAGAGTGTTCGTCTCCATGTAATGGAGGTTCAGGCAGTCGTGGGTTCGAACCTCGACTTGGGCTTGATTACTTTAGTTTAAAAACATCCTCGTATTCGAAGGTTTTAGTGTGAAATTTTCACAGTTTTGTGTGTATGAAACTCTCAGAAAAGTATAAAAACATTGTTCCTCGTATTCGAAGGTTTTAGTGTATGTATGTATGTTCCATTAATGTCAAGCCCCTTGCTGGGACGTAGACATGTTTTCCTGGGCAAGTTTAGCCGACCTAAGTGGTTAACCAGTACTAAGCAATGTGTGTGAGGTGCCTTGCTCAATGACACTACATACATGGCTTGACTGAGTATCGAAAAGTAAGAAAAGACATGTATTTAAAATATTTTGTAGTGGTATGATTATAATGAATTTCCTAATTGGGTTACCGGGTAATTTTAATGAAAATTAGAATATTTAATATAGAATAAATAGAGATTAGTCATTTTAGATTTTTGGAGGATAGTGCAATGATACAGACAGAGACCCATTCCAGAGTCTCCTCTGGGTTTTTTACGTTGCACGGTGTACATACAGCACCGACACGAGACCTCAGTTTAACGTTCCAACTGAAAGACTGTTAATTTTATTAGGGTCAGACGGGGGATCGAACCTGCGATCCCTGGATTACCAGTCCAGCATGTTACCACTGGACTACAGATCGGTCTGTAAGGAGGATGGAACAAAGTGTAAATAAGGTGAAATATCCAAAAGTAAGGTTAACAACTCGTCAACAAATCACCAGTAGATGTCAGGGCTCGACAGTGAAGGCCAATTGGCCATGTCTGTCCATGAAAAAAACTGGGGGAAATCCGTAATTAAAGTCAATCGTTGTACATGTAAGCACTATCGCCCCGTCTATCTAGGCTTATATGGTTGTTGTATGCACATTTTACAGACATCTCCATTGGCCGTAGCCGAAGTTACAGCGTATATTTATAGACGGACTCCGCCCTCTCTGATCGTCTTTAGTGATTTTAATGTGTCAAAACCCGGGAGCTAGGGTCAAATGAATGCCCTGACTATCGGCAACTCATTTTTATTCAAACTTGATCACAAGTTACATGTTGATAAAGCATCAGATAATTTACACTAAGTTTACTTCTATGCATCAAGGTTACAATGTTACTTGTATATGTCATAATGTGTGCTTGACAAGAAACTTGGTATGAAAATATTGATGTAAGCCAAGAATGACACTATTTATGTAAAGTGTAGATTAGCGTAGATGTTTACACTATTTATGTAAAGTGTAGATTATCGTAGATGTTTACACTTATTTATGTAAAGTGTAGATTATTGTAGATGTTTACACTATTTATGTAAAGTGTAGATTATCGTAGATGTTTACACTCTTTATGTAAAGTGTAGATTATCGTAGATGTTTTTTGAGTAATTTTTGCACATGGTTTTATTTCAGGCTGGAATACTGGAGGGAGGAATAGTGATGGGTCTTGTTGGCATTGTAAGGTAATAACAGAAACAGTCGCTTCACTTCTCCCTACATGTAGTTTCATCTCACAGAACTATTTCTTATATACACTGTAGGGCCTACATGTATATAACAAACACCTTAGCTAAGTCAACTTTTCCCTACATGTAGTTTCATCTCACAGAACTATTCCTTATACACTGTATGGCCTTC
Organism: Archivesica marissinica; assembly: GCA_014843695.1. Classification (NCBI taxonomy): domain Eukaryota; kingdom Metazoa; phylum Mollusca; class Bivalvia; order Venerida; family Vesicomyidae; genus Archivesica; species Archivesica marissinica. The sequence goes on from CM026391.1 coordinate 15,040,026, forward strand.
ATGTATATAACAAACAGTTTAGCTAAATCAACTTCTCCCTACATGTAGTTTCATCTCACAGAACTATTTCTTATACACTGTAGGGCCTACATGTATATAACAAACACCTTAGCTGAGTCAACTTTTCCCTACATGTAGTTTCATCTCACAGAACTATTCCTTATACACTGTAGGGCCTTCATGTATATAACAAACACCTTAGCTAAGTCAACTTCTCCCTACATGTAGTTTCATCTCACAGAACTATTCCTTATACACTGTAGGGCCTACATGTACATAACAAACACCTTAGCTAAGTCAACTTCTCCCTACATGCAGTTTCATCTCACAGAACTATTCCTTATACACTGTAGGGCCTACATGTATATAAATAAAACCTTAGCTAAGTCAACTTCTCCCTATATGTAGTTTCATCTCACAGAACTATTTCTTATATACTGTAGGGCCTACATGTATATAAATAAAACCTTAGCTAAGTCAACAAACTTCTCCCTTGTTAGCCGTAAGCTTCCACATAGAAGATCTTGCTTAACCCATTCAACACCAAGTAACTCACATGGACTTGTGCATTCATCCTATTTTTAGACCAATAAATTAATAAGAAATGTACATTTGGACCAGTTCATTTATCAAAATGGGTAATTTTGTCTAAAAATAGTAATATTACTGTCAAAATGTGCAGATCCTAATGAGACGGCTCATCTGGATCTACACTTTTTGTAAGCCTATTTAGAGGTCTGTGGTGTTGAAAGAATTAAGCATTGCCACAGGCTAGCCACCAGGGATCAACTACCGGTAAGCCTGTTTTAAACCCATGTTGCCATGGTAACATTGCCTAGTATTAAATCTCACCACACTAATTGCCACTACCCCCCCCCCCAAATAACGCTGATAATGTGTTCTTCATTGCATCACTACAAATTTTTATAATAAACAACACTGACTATAAGAATGGGGACACCTTTTACGGCAAGCACCATATTGTGGCGTCCGTGGTCCAATGGTAGAGCGTCGGATTTGGAATCGAATGGTCCGGGTTCGATACTCAGTCAGGCTAAGCTTACCACACCACACCACACACTGCACAATTCTCATAGCTAATCCTAGGTTAGCATTTTTGGGAGAAGTGAGAAAACGTGCGAATGGTAGTATTTAATAAATTTCATCAAAATACATGTACATGTACACAGTATGACCATTAAATGCAACATTTTAATAGAACTCACTAGACAATATTTTGTATGGAAATTGTTTTTACGGGATAAGTGGGGCTCCCAGGGGGCAAAGTCAGACTTCACCAATGTCTCTCTCCCCCACCCCCCTAGAAGGAGCCCTGATTCTTATTTTAATTTTACACAGATCTGCAGTCTTAAATTTAAATTTTAATATTTTATCATGACTGTGCAGGCATTTGTCTATACACAGTAATACATGTACATGTATCTATCTATCTATCTATATATATATATATATATATATAGTATAATAATATAGCTATAAGTATGTAGGCCTATATATAAGTTTTTAAAAATATCCCACAATACCAGTACAGGATTTCTTTTGCCATACCCAGGGTTCATTTTAGGTCAGAATTTTTGGGAGAAGTGAGAAAGCGCGTGATCGCTTCCTTAAATGGTGTTCTTTAATATACTTCTGCAAAATAGGGTTAAAATGCACAGTACAACCATTAAATACAACATTTGAATAGAAGGAGTGCTTTATAATGGGCCAGTGTATCTTTCTTACTAGACACAATTTTGTTTGAAAATCGTAAAAACCAAAACCATTTTTTTTTTTTTTTAGGGAGAAGTGGTGCCTCCAGAGGGCGAAGTCAGGGTCCCTAGGGAGACAATTTCGCCCACCTCGCCCTCTAGAATGATCCCTGCATACCTATCAATAAGTTATATTAATCATGCTTCAGGGGTTCCCCATCTGCGCCACTTCTGTCGCCAATTGAAAACAACTGGAGCTAATTTAAAAAACTTTGAGTCCACTAAGAGCCATATAATTCATAAATAAATATTTGAAACCATGTACATTATGCTAGAATTGTATATTATGCTATCTAGAGTTGTTCATTATGCTACAGTTGTACATTATGCTACAGTTGTACATTATGCTACAGTTGTACATTATGCTATAGTGATGCATGATATCGGTACAAATTAATTAAACAAAAACAGGAATATAGATAATCAAAAAGATCATGATAAAACTTCACTCTTTAATTTAAACCTCGGAAAGGGGACAGCCCTTTAATTTAAATCTCTGGAAGGGGACAGCCTCTTAATTTAAACCTCTGAAATGGGACAACCCCTTAATTTAAACCTCTGAAAGAGGACAGCCCCTTAATTTAAACCCCTGAAAGGGGACAGCCCCTTAATTTAAACCCGTGAAAGGGGACAGCCCCTTAATTTAAACCACTGAAAGGGGACATTCCCTTAAGTTAAACCTCTGAAAGGGGACATCTCCTTAATTAAAACCACTGAAAGGGGACATCCCCTTAATTAAAACCCCTGAAAGGGGACAGAGCCTTGTAGTGTGTATGTAATTGGTTAACAACTCTAATTTTACTGGTCACATTGTTCTTTTAGTAAAATCTGTAAAAAAAAACACATTTTTTAAATTTCTCTTGAAAATGTTATCCTAGTTTGGATGGTGGTGTGGGGGTAGGCACAGAGAACTGTGCTATAACACAAGTGCATCAGAAGTACAGAATGATCCTGGTTTTTGTCTTGTTTAACCCATTTCATTCTGGATACCGTTCAAACAGTATTTGCAAAGAACATAGAGCCAGATCAGCTGCCACGGAACGTGCCATCTGATCAGGATCTATGCTGTTTGCTATTCAGATGATCTTGCTAAGACACTTGGCTATGTAGCAAACAACATAGATCCTGATCAGCATGCAGCATCACGCTGTGGCTGATCTGGATCTATGCTGTTTGCAAAGACCTTTAAATGTATCCAGAATGAAATGGGTTAATCCTTATTTTTATGGGATACAGATACGGACATGATCTCCCCTATGTTATTTAACCCTTTCAACACCACAGACCTCTAAATAGGCTAAACGATCCCCAAACTCCCCTTGCCCACCCCGCTCGCCGCTTTGCGACTCGTTATTTTCAGCTTTTTTGGTTTCACCCCACAATCATGTCTGAGGCTTACAAAAAGTGTAGATCCAGATGAGCCGGCTCGTGACGAGCTGTCTCATCAGGATCTGCACTTTTTGCCAGTGATATGACTATTTTTAGACATAATTACCCATTTTGATAAATGAACTTGTCCAAATGTGATTTTCTGATTCATTTATTGGTTTATGAATATCATGGACCAGTCCATGTGAGTTACTTGGTGTTGAATGGGTTAACACAGGATGATAAGGATCCCTTCTATCTAGGCACTGGATTAGGGTACATGTAGGTGTCATTATAGGATTAGAGTTTCTGGGTTTTTGTAGGGGGATTATGTTCGCCTTTGTCAATTATAGACAAAACATGTTGCGCCCTAAATATAAATGTTGTCTATTCATCAACTACGGCCAATATGTTGTCATAATATCAGTCCATGCATCGCGTATTGATACAAATCAACAGCCAAGTAACATGCTGCATTATAGGGACAGCTGGCAGTTTAACGGTTAAAGCTTTCTCTAAGATGGGCATTTCTAAAAGGTGATATAGCTTTCCTAATTTTGATCAAACGCCCAGGGATCAGTTTAGAGGGAGATGTGGGCGAAATTGTCGCCCTAGGGACCCTGACTTCGCCCTCTGGGGGCCCCACTTCTCCCTAAAAACAAAAATATATATATTTTTTGGTTTTTACGTTTTTCAAAATAAATTTTGTCTAGTAAGATACACTGGTCCATTATATAATTTATAAAGCACTCCTTTTATTCAAATGTTGTATTTAATGGTTGTACTGTGCATTTTAACCCTATTTTGCAGAAGTATATTAAAGAACACCATTTAAGGAAGCGATCACGCGCTTTCTCACTTCTCCCAAAAATTCTGACCTAGAATGAACCCTGATAAGACTACCGAACTTAAAGAGTTGCCATTACATGTTGTGTTGTGTATCTTTGTAAATATAAGACTACCGAATTTAAAGAGTTGCCATTACATGTTGTGTTGTGTATCTTTGTAAATATAAGACTACCAAATTTAAGGAGTTACCATTACATGTTGTGTTGTGTATCTTTGTAAATATAAGACTACCGAATTTAAGGAGTTACCGATACATGTTGTGTTGTATATCTTTGTAAATATAAGACTACTGAATTTAAGGAGTTATCGTTACATGTTGTGTTTTTAGTGTAAAGGCGATGCTGTTGTTGATTCATTGCAAGTACAGAATATTGGAGAAGTTCCGACCTCCTATGAGGAAGAGCGGTGGTTTGTTTGCCACTGAAATAACCATCGACCAGATCCCGGAGACAAAGGAGCTGATTGCGGGGGAAGAGAAAACTGGCAGTGATATGGAAATCATACAAAATGTTCGTATGAAAGTTCAATCTTTCTTATTTATTTACTATTTATTGCATTGCATACTTCTTTTGCTATTGCTTGTATAATTAAATGGGATTGAGCAGGTCCGTAGCAGGGATCATTCTAGTGGGCGAAATTGTCGCCCTAGGGACCCTGAGACGTCGCCCTCTGGAGGCACCACTTCTCCTTAAAAAAAAAAAATTGTTTTTGTTTTTACGATTTTCAAGCAAAATTTTGTCTAGTAAGATACACTGGCCCATTATAAAGCACTCCTTCTATTCAAATGTTGTATTTAATGGTTGTACTGCATTTTAACCCTATTTTGCAGAAGTATATTAAAGAACACCATTTGAGGAAGCGATCATGCGCTTTCTCACTTCTCCCAACAATTCTGACCTAGAATGAACCCTTTCAGCTTTTTTTTAATGGGGGGTCGTTTCAAGGTCCAGAAGACTGAAAAAATTATAATTCTAGATGGTCTGAAACGCCATTTCCTGCATTCTGGACAATGACAGAGCACATAATACGGTATAACTTATTTGATGTTTGATATTTGATTGTGTACATAGTTGAAAAGCGACAGCATATAGAGAAAGTTCAAAGAAAGCCTCTTATAAACTGGACCTCGGAGAATTATGGGGGGTCATCCGACCACTCCGACCCCCCACCCTATCTACGGGCCTGTTGATAAGACAGATCTGCATTCTTGTTGTAAGAATTCTTTAATGTTATGCACTTTGAAATATTATTTTTTTATCACAATCCAACCATTTTCATTTAATACAAAAATGTATATGATTTGCACATTTTAGAATATCAAACCATCAACTAGAGAACGCAATGCTCTTTGCATGTATAATCAGGTATTTAAATGCACCCCCCCATTTTACTACCTTGCTCCCCCTTGATGTGCACCTGTTGCAACTTTTGTATATATACAATGTTCCTGTAATACAGGATTTCTCTCTTTCAGATCTACAGCCAGCTTTCATAATCATACATATATCGGTGTCATATAGAATATTCCCTCTGTCTGAATGTTTGTCTGCGCCACTTCTGTCGCTAATTGAAAAACACTGGAGCCAATTTAAAAAACTTGGAGCCAACTAAGAGCCATATAGTTCACAGATAAATATTTGAAGACATGTATTTGACAAAACATGTGCCAAAAAAAAATTGTGCCAAATATTTTCGCCAATTCACAAAATTTAGCGCCAATATTTGTTTTTTGTCACAATTGACTACTGACAGCGGGAACCCTGCCCCCTCAAAATAATGACCCACAGGTCATTATTCGGCCATAGAATATTGACCCCCCCCCTTGATAATAGCAATATATAGTGGGAAAATATTAAATATGTTATAATTAAATGTTATTTATTATATTACAATGGTGTACAGAATAGCATAAATAGTATGAATCTGAAAAACAGAATAATGTATACAGATTAATTGTCTATTAATTTCTATAGATGATAAGGATTGTGTGTGCCATTGAACAATTATAATTACCCCCCCCCCCCCGCCTTTATATTGATAACATTGTTTTTGTAGGCTTTTGGGGTGGTGGGGGGTCATTATTCTATAAGTGGGGTCAATATTCTATATTACTTTCTCCTATAGAATAATGACCCGTCGATCATTATTTTGGCAGATCAATATTCTATGTGACACCGGTACGAGGCATGTCGTTGGATATTTTCCATTTTCAATTTGTGGGGTCAATATTCTATATCACTTTTTCCTATAGAATAATGACCCGTCGATCATTATTTTGGCAGATCAATATTCTATGTGTCACCGGTACGAGGCATGTCGGTGGATATTTTGCACTTTGCAATTTGGGTGTACGTACGGTATTTAATTGTGTTATTATTACTCTTGTGTTCTGTTTTCATACATTGCAGAATTATTTTAGATGGTTTAGATGGCCAGGGAGGCGATACATTTCAGTAAAGTTCTTATTGATTCACCTAAAACTTCTACATGTATATAGTTTAGATGCTAAACTGATCTGCAAGCATTACTTTACTGCTCTCTCTCAGGACTTTTAAAACTACATGGTTACCCATCCGTGACCGATTTAGGAACTGTTAATGAATTGATCCATGGTTGTTTTTCCAATAACATCAAATATCGGTCGTGCAACCAGATAAAACATCTCGTCTTTAGTGAGAAATGTTTGTACTATCAAGCACACTATCAGTAGAATCCAGCGCAGCTGCCAATAGCTGTTTTAAACATTCTAAAGTCATATATGTGTTCTAGTGACCCTGACATCGCCCTCTCCACTTCTCCGTAAACAATCTGTTAGAATTTTTTGTTGTTACAATTTTCATACAAAATTTTGTCCAGTAAGATACACTGGCCCATTATAAAGCTTCTATTCATATATTCTATTTAATTGTCATATTTTAACTTAACATAAGTTAAATAACACCATTTAAAGATGCAATTGCGTGCTTTCTCACTTCTCCCAAAAATTCTGACCTAGAATGAGCCCTGTAATAAAATTAACAGTCTTTCAGGTGGGACTTTAAACCAAGGTCTTGTGTCGGTGCTTTATACTGTGCATGTAAAAGAACCAGAGGAGACTCTGGAATGGGTCTCTGTCTGTATCATTGCACTATCCTCCAAAAATCTAAAATGACTAATCTCTTCAGAAGGCGTCGCTCATATGGGCAACCGATAGCGACGATAAATAAACGGAAAACACACATGACATAAGTGTCACAGTAAAAATGCAATCAAGACATTTAAAATTACTGGTGGGGGGGGGATACTATTTGATAAATGAACTGTGGAAGTCGTGATAGCGCAGTGGATGCGCGTTCGCTTCAGGTGCGAATGGTCTGGAGTTCGAGCCCTGCTGGAGCCTTTACGATTGTGTCCTTAGGCAAGGCATTTAAATTCCACATTGCCTCTTCTCTCTCCCTCATTGCGATGGTTTCCATCAGGAATGAGGTCTCGAGAGTGATTAATATAAGTTGAAAGAACTTGTTTCGCAATCGAGCTAAAATAAATTTGTATAAACTAAATGAACTGGTCCAAATGTAATGTTCTTATTACCACGGTAATAATATAATTGGTCTAAAAATATCGTGCACCAGTCCATGTCAGCTACTTGGTGTTGAATGGGTTAAGTATTTGCAGATCAGTAGTGGGTTATTATCACAGGAGTGATCTTATGAAGTAAGTCATGCAGCCAACATAGTTAGCAGCAGTTGGAGTATATACATCAACGTTTTACTGTCTCAGCTCTGGTACACGTCTATCTCGCTCTGGTACATGTAGATATCTGTCTGATGTGAAGGGGCTTCTTGCCAGATTACAAAATCAATGAAATATAAATCAGTTCGCACCTTTTAAAGCCCGTAGTTCAGATGGCTATTTGTTAGCACTTTGATTCGTTGCAGGATCTGCGAACAATCACCCATGGGCGCGAGGCCTAGCCCTTCAAACAAAATTCATTTTTTATATTTTATGGTTCAGATTTGATTAATTCTTTGCATGCTGGGTAAATTTAATAATTCTTAACTCTGTGTATACTGGGTAAAATAAAAGCTATAAATAGATATAATAATTGTAGCAGACGACACAATTCTAATGAAATTGCATGACATATTTGACTGTTATTTAGCGAGTAAAGAGTTACGGGTAAATATAATGCAAAAAAATACATTATTAACTTTTCGTGAACATCTGGCAAGGGGCTTACTTCATGTTTAGTGATTGGAAAAGTCTTGGGAGCCTCTGTGGCTGAGTGGTTCAGGTTGTTGACTTCAAATCATTTGCCTCTCACCTCTGTAAGTTCAAATCCCACTGGGTGTGTCAAATTCTCTCATGTGAGGAAGCTATCCAGCTGGCTTGCGGAAAGTCGATTGTCTACCTGAGTGCCCTTCCATGCCTGATATACCTCTCGGAGGGGCACACCTTGTCTTCCTCCATCAATAATAGCTGGAGAGTCATATGACCTAAGCTCTTCCTCCATCAATAATAGCTGGAGAGTCATATGACCTAAGCTCTTCCTCCATCAATAATAGCTGGAGAGTCATATGACCTAAACTCTTCCTCCATCAATAATAGCTGGAGAGTCATATGACCTAAGCTCTTCCTCCATCAATAATAGCTGGAGAGTCATATGACCTAAACTCTTCCTCCATCAATAATAGCTGGAGAGTCATATGACCTAAGCTGTTGGTGCGACTTTAAACCCCACGAAAAAACAAAAGTCTTACAGCATGATTGTTGTTCTGGGTTATCCTTGGAATTGTAGCAGACTACTAGAGGAGACTTGAACAATGTCCAGAAGTGGTCTCCATAGCCGAGTTGTTCAGGGCGTTATTTTCAAATCACTTGCACTCACTGCTGTAGGTTCGGATCCCACTGGGGGTGTCAAATTTGTTCATGTGAGGAAGCTATCCAGCTGGCTTGTGGAAGGTCGTTGGTTCTATCCTGATGATGAAATACTGTTCAGAAGGGCACCCGGGGTCTTTTAACACTTTCCATTTAAAGTGTATTTAGGCCAGATTTGCGACTTACTGTATGCCGGACCTGGTAATTAGATTATCCTTGGATCTGCGTAAACTGTAAGATACCATTTTTCTTTCAAGAAATACTGCCCAGCACTGCAAATGGGCATGCCCGTAATTTCGAGTGCACATGTCAGCTGTGTACCATTAGCGAGGAAATTCATACGAAAATAGATACACATCGGAGGAAATGCAATAGCGATGTAAATTTTCCATGAAACTACGTTCAATATTTCTAAGTTGACTCAATTTGTAGGTCAATCTGCCAAATTCCATGATGGGGTAAATATGTCATGATATGCAGGTCTGCTTCCCTATCCAGTTAGAATACAATGTATGTTCCCCATTATCCAGTTATTCCCATATATGCTTCCTAAATTCCCTATGATAGACATAGGTCATAGGGTATATACATTATACATAACCAATTCCATAATAAGAAAAGGGGGTTGGAGGTATATATGGCGGTGATAATTTACGACCCTCCGAAATAAGACCACCTGTGAACAAAGACTGCTTGCACTACTTCCCAAGACTGGTCTTTGTTCACGGGTTTGACTGTACTTCCCTATCTACCATATGTAGATATATATCCTTCATAACAGGGCTCATTCTAGAAGGCGACATGGGAGAAGTAGTCGCCCTTGGGACCCTGACTTCGCCCCCTGGGGATACCACTTCTCCCTAAACAAATATTTTAAATTTTAAGACAAAATATTGTTCAGTAAGATACACTGGCCACTGTAAAGCAACTCCTTCTATTCAAATATTGTATTTAACCCATTCAACCCCAAGTAACTGACATGGACTGGTGCATGATATTTTCAGACCAATAAATTAATAAGAAAATTACCTTTGGACCAGTTCATTTATCAAAATGGGTAATTTTATCTAAAAATAGTAATAATTATTACTGACAAAAAAGTGCAGATCCTGATGAGACGGCTCGTTACGAGCCGGCTCATCTGGATCTACACTTTTCATAAGCCTATTTAGAGGCCTGTGGGGTTGAAAGGGTTAATGGCCATATTGTGTAATTAAACTCAATTATGTAGACATTTATTAAATAATACCATTCGATGACGCAATCGCGCGCTTTCTCACTATTCCCATAAATTTGGGTATAGCTTGAGCCCTGCATAGTTAAGATACATATAGGTCATATAAGAGCATTTAGTCCAATATGCGGTCATTATTATCAGGTTCATTTCATTTCTGAACATCAGGTGATGTAACGGGAGCCACTGACTGGGGCTAAACCACACTATGCAACCCGATACAAACATTGATGCAACAAAACACATATAGCAATTGTAACACTTCATAATTCTGTAATTATTTCAATGATACAACAAAACACATATAGCAATTGTAACACCTCATAATTTTGTAATTATTTCAATGATGCAACAAAACACATATAGCAATTGTAACACCTTATAATTTTGTAATTATTTCAATGATGCAACAAAACACATATAGCAATTGTAACACCTCATAATTCTATAATTATTTCAATGATACAACAAAACACATATAGCAATTGTAACACCTCATAATTCTGTAATTATTTCAATTGACTGTATGATAGGGAGAAGTGGAAGGTAAGGACATGTTTCTAGACTGTGCTTAAATGTTCTCTATGAAAATTCTTCTTCCTCAACTGAAAATAGGGAGACATGAGGATGCTCAGGGAGGCTATGTCTTCCAAATCACCCTCTATCTTAAGCCGTGTTTAGTGAAGTGAGGAAACTCAGGGAGACTATTTCTACCAAGTCTAGCTTAAGTCGTGTATGGAGAGAGTGAGGAAACTCAGGGAGGATATTTCTACCAAATCTAGCATAAGCCTTGTATGGAGAGAGTGAGGCAACTCAGGGGAGGTTATTTCTACCAAATCTAGTATAAGTCGTGTATGGAGAGAGTGAGGCAACTCAGGGGAGGTTATTTCTACCAAATCTAGCTTAAGTCGTTTATGGAGACGTGAGGCTACTCAGGGAGGTTATTTCTACCAAATCTAGCTTAAGTTGTGTATGGAGACGTGAGGCAACTCAGGGAGGTTATTTCTACCAAATCTAGCTTAAGTTGTGTATGGAGAGAGTGAGGCAACTCAGGGGAGGTTATTTCTACCAAATCTAGCTTAAGTTGTGTATGGAGACGTGAGGCAACTCAGAGAGGTTATTTCTACCAAATCTAGCTTAAGTTGTGTATGGAGACGTGAGGCAACTCAGGGAGGTTATTTCTACCAAATCTAGCTTAAGTTGTGTATGGAGACGTGAGGCAACTCAGAGAGGTTATTTCTACCAAATCTAGCTTAAGTCGTGTATGGAGACGTGAGGCAACTCAAGCTATTTCTACCACGCGTTTTCTACACTTCACCTTAAATCTTATTCATTGTATCGCATTGCATTATGAAACTATATCAATCTCCATTGTCAATCTTTCTACGTGTACGTAGTCGCAGCTGCCACCCTGTATAGCAATGGAATAAGTACTGTGTCCATGTCTACATCTGTTCATGAATAAAAGAGGTTATGTTCATTGAACAATCCTTAATCAATGATATAGAAATCCACATAATACCTACTAGGGTCTGGTACATGTTATTAACTGTGTAAAAACGAATTAGGAAATCCCATAGTAATTACGCGCACAGTGTGTTCTCCGTGGCCAATGTCAGGGTTGCATCTGTCTGAATGTTTGTCTGAATGTTTGTCTGCGCCACTTCTGTCGCCAAATGAAAAACACTGGAGCCAATTAAAAAAAACTTGGAGCCAACTAAGAGCAATATAATTCACAAATAAATATTTGAAGTCATGTATTCGACAAAACATGTGCTCCCCCCCCCCCCGAACAAATTTAAATAATTTTTTTTTTAAATTGCACAAAATTTAGCGCCAATATTTGTTTTTTGGCGCCAATGACAACCGGCAGTGGGAACCCTGAATATATTTTACTTCAAATCACTTTAAACTTTATTTATTTTACAACGATTGCGAAGCAAGTTTTAACAACTTATATTAATCACTCTCGTTGGTGCAGATGAAAGCGTAAATGTGGTCATTCGTCTGGGAGGAAACCGGAGTACCCAGAGAAAACCCACCTGTCTGATCTGGCAACCACCGTATCATCTCACATACTTCCTGGTCCGAGGATCGAACCCAGGTTGCATTGGTGAGAAGCAAGCACGTTAATCGGACAGCCCGTTAACAGAATGTTTAGCTAACTCAGACTGCACTTGCCCCTCACCACTGCAGGTTGGGGGTATCGGATTCTTTCATGTGAGTTAGCTATCCAGCTGTCTTACGGGTGGTCAGTGGTTCTACCTGGGTGCCTGACCGTGACTGAATACTGCTCTGAGAGGTGCCCTGAGGCTTCCGCCACCAATAATAGCTGGGGGAGTAGCCATATCACCTAAGCTGTTTGTGCGACTTTAAACCCAAATAAAACATAGAACTTCACTCACACATTTTACATGTATACAGTCAGACCCGTCTTAAAGCAACACTATATCGTATTGAATAAAAATATTATAAAATTTGAAATTTTACATACAAGTAGCAATGCAGATACATATTCTACCATTATAAGTTTAAGAATTATTTTCAGTCCGTAAGCGTTTTTTTTTTGTGGGCAATATTTCAAAGTGAAAGTAGGACTTTCCTAAATCAGATTGCCACGCCCTGCGTACATTCAGAACACATCGCCCTATATCGGCAATCAGAACAAACATCCCGAAAGCTTGTTCACATGGAGATAATCTCGATAAGCTTTACGCTTTCGATTAAATCCATTTTCATTCTGTATACAATAGATATGTACTGTACATTATGAATGAATAAATATGTTTAAACCAAAGCATGTTCAACATCCGTTGTTGCGTCACGAATGTGTTTTAATTCATTGTTTCTATACGTTTGTTGATAAACACTTCGCATATACAACGGTGCTCTATTTATTTTCGAGTGAATATTTGGATTTTATCCTACCTTCATGCGAAATAACGTACAAAAACAGCCTGCCTAATAAATTTTGCTTTATTAGTCAGTGCCTAATAAAGCTTTCGTGATGGACTACTTTTATGACCCAGATTACGGTTTGTAAATAAACAAAGCGTCTGTCGTCACATTGTGTTGTCTGCTGAGTTTGGAAAATGTCCCAAGAAGAAAGTATTGTACAGGCAAACTTTCAGGTTGTTTGGGATGAATTAACAGCACTCGATGAGACCCCTCTGGAAACTACTATTGTCAGAGAAATGTCATTTATCATTTATCTATAAATAGAAATATCAATGCACAACATATTACCAAGTGCGTATCGAGTTTGTAAGCTGTCATGGCTAGTTTGTTTGTTTTTGTGTCAGGTGCACACTCAGAATGTAGGATAAATAGAATATTAGGTTACTGTCTTATAAATTTTAATTTATTAGGCGAGTCGGAGAAAAAATACACGGCAAGGCAGAGAGCAGGATCTATATTGTTTGCACATTCTGTCATTTAATCATTCACATATATTATTTGTATTATTTAGCACCATATGTATCCCTGATGCAACACATTGTCTTTACTGCGTAAAATTGATACAACTAAACAGGAAAATCAATTGAAACATTTAGCATTTGTCACAGGATGAAATGTTAATGTTTTATATTCACGCGGACCATAACTTGTAATATAAATAAATACCATCAACTACCACTTGTCCCTGTGATTCTCTTTAGATCATTACCATATGTCCCGTTATTTTTGTTCTTCCCACTTATCCTCAACTCCGATAGCCTATACTCTAACTGTTACTAACCCGGCACTTGTTATCTCGACGTTGTTGGGTCGAGTTACGATCACAATAAATATCTATGATATATATGAATAACTGTGTTGTTTCAGTTATCTACCCAGCATACCCACAGCGGACCCTCAATAAATGTATGCCGACTGGGCTACGTCAACACATTATTAACCCCACGTAGGAATTGTAGTTATTCTGTTGGGCTCTGGCTCCACATGTGTGCAGCAAGCAAGATAGGAATTTGACTATTGCTGTCAGTGAGGTACCTGCTCCCATGGACTTCTATTGCAAACTACAGTCAAACCTGTCTTAAGCAGCCAGCCAAGGGAATCACAGAAAGTGGCTGCTTAGCACAGGTGACTGCTTAATGGAGGTCAAAATGTATTAGAAAACAACATATTGGGAATATGGAAAGTGGCTGCTTAGCACAGGTGACTGCTTAACGGAGGTCAAAATGTATTAGAAAACCACATATTGGGAATATAGAAAGTGGCTGCTTAGCACAGGTGACTGCTTAATGGAGGTGACCACTAATATAGGTTTGACTGTATACATACTTGTATCTCGAAAACAAAAGCAATATTGACATATATATAAAGTCCAATGGAATACATGCTGTATGTCAGGTTGTATTCACGGTTTGCAAATTTCGTGTTTATGTGTCTGTTTTAATATTCACAAATCCAATATTCGTGATTATTTAGCTTCGAAATGCGTGGAGAATATTTATATTACCTTCATGTCGGATCAGCATAAAATACATAGTCGATTTGTACTGTGAATAAACCTTGTATACGTTATTAATTTTGGGATAATATTTGTATATCTATACAAACATTAATTAAAATCAAAAGCTGCGATATATGTATATATTTTTATTTACAACATACAATACCGATATGTATATATTTTTATTTACATACAACACCGATATGTATATATTTTTTCTATTGGAAAACATGCATTGTAAGTATGCACATTATAAGCATGCATTGTTATTCACAAATCCAGCCTTCCCAAGCATGAAGCATCTATAACATCTGTACCTGTAGAGGGCTGAATTTTACTCAAACATTGGTGACAATATGACATAAACGGATCATCACCTGCATTTTGTCGATAATATCTGGTCAACCAACTGACCCAACTGTGAATTAGCACTACACAAAGTTTACCTGTCATAATTAGCACTCTAAGCGTGAAAAGCATGGAAATCAATGAAAACTACGTTACCAGATTTTATACAGGTACAAATGGACACCACTGTATTTTCTCCTTCTTCGCGCTATGGTAAATCGATCAACTGTCACAGTCAAATTCTCAGTTCCAAACAAGAATCCACATTTACCGCATGCAGTTCTGTAAACTCCAGGGCTGCTGCTTGCTGTTAGACACAAGTAAGTCATGGCATCACCATCACAGTTTTTCACAATTTTCAAATGTAAACAAACACCGGTTAAAAATGGAACTCGTATGGATCCTAGCTGTCATGTTGGGCTGTTTACTCATCAATGCGCTGGAGCAAGTAGTACTGAAATAAATGCACAAAAAGTCTTCTTCAAATGAGCACAAATGCCACAGATGCACCACAATCACAGTAAGAAATGCAAACAGTCTCTGGTTCTACAGTAAAACATCATCAAATTATGGTCTGCTTGATTGTAAAAACTACTTTCTAGGATACAACGACCCGGAACCAATTCCCCAGTGGGGTCACACGAGATGTTATAGATGCTTGGGAAGTTTGTGGTCTTACATTGACCCATTCAACACCAAGTAACTGACATGGACTGGTGCATTCAACACCAAGTAACTGACATGGACTGGTGCATTCAACACCAAGTAACTGACATGGACTGGTGCATTCAACACCAAGTAACTGACATGGACTGGTGCATTCAACACCAAGTAACTGACATGGACTGGTGCATTCAACACCAAGTAACTGACATGGACTGGTGCATTCAACACCAAGTAACTGACATGGACTGTTGCATTCAACACCAAGTAACTGACATGGACTGGTGCATTCAACACCAAGTAACTGACATGGACTGGTGCATTCAACACCAAGTAACTGACATGGACTGGTGCATTCAACACCAAGTAACTGACATGGACTGGTGCATTCAACACCAAGTAATTGACATGGACTGGTGCATTCAACACCAAGTAACTGACATGGACTGGTGCATTCAACACCAAGTAACTGACATGGACTGGTGCATTCAACACCAAGTAACTGACATGGACTGGTGCATTCAACACCAAGTAACTGACATGGACTGGTGCATTCAACACCAAGTAACTGACATGGACTGGTGCATGATATTTTCAGACCAATACATTAATAAGAAAATTACATTTGGACCAGTTCATTTATCAAAATGGGTAATTTTTGTCTAAAAATAGTAATATTACTGGCAAAAAGTGCAGATCCTGATGAGACGGCTCGTCATGAGCCGGCTCATCTGGATCTACACTTTTTGTAAGCCTATTTAGAGGCCTGTGGTGATGAAAGGGTTAATAATGTGTCGTGGAGATACGAGTGTCTTTTAGAGTGTTCTCTTGTTTATTGATTGCAACTTGTATTTGTGAATGCTATAAATTCGTGTACTTTCAGACATCCCAGGAACCCACCAACGCAGAAATCACGTACGGAGATGTTGGTGAGTAGATTATCTCTGACTTTGTTTGTAGATTATATGCCTGTCACCCATTCAATTTTGACGTCAATAAATCTTGAATGAAGGGAAGTAAGTCTGTATAGAATCAAAGAGTTATCAAAATATTAGCAGAGTTCTCTAAAACTGAAGGTGGATTTGTAAATGAGATGTTATATTTTTATATTTCGGGTTTTACGCATGCATCAGCACCATTTCGGGCTATATCGCCGGCGGGCAGTTTACTTAACAACACCTTTCCTGGGCAGGCTCCAGCGGTTAACCAGTACTTGGGTGCACCAACCTCCGTAAAAAACTGCCAACTTTTTCATATAAATGAGACAGACCTGATCGGGGCTCGAACCCGTGACCATCAGTGATGATAAGTTACAGTGGTATGCAAGTCAGCGACCTTAACCACTCGACCATGGAGGCGGACCTAAATGAGATCTACCAATATATTATAACATAAAATAATATAATAATAAATAACATCATTCTTTCCTGTGGTTTTTAAGTAACCACAATTCCTAAGCAGTGACTGTTTGTAACTCCTTTGACAAGCTCTTTAGCAAATAAGTCAATCAAAGGGTACCCATTTGATATATTGTCTGCCTTGTGAATGACATGTGGTATGTGAATTGTAAATTGACTGTTTGTGTTTCAGGGTACCAGGCTATAGGACACACTGGTAGACTGTTGGTGGACATGGCTATTGTTATTTCTCAAACAGGTATAAGTTAATGCTCTATCATTACTGTGAACACTGGGACACAGGTATAAAAGTAAAGTGTTTGTTTATTATAGTGTCACCCCTATTTAAAGGGCCAGTCATTTCTGACTTATGAGACACCTCTTTTTATGAACATCAGTACTTCCCGAATACTATGTTTGTATGCCAGGCTGGTAGGCAATCGGTAACCATTATTTAACTAGCTGGCAGCTCACCAACCGGCCATATCAGAACGAACCCCTGACGAGAATTGAACCTCCGACCTCCCGCTCCGTAGGTGGAAGCCTTAACCACTAGGCAATGGAGATGGTATAAGTTAGTGCTGTATCATTAATGTGAACTCCGGGACACAGGTATAAGTTGACACTACAAATGACCTGGGTATTTCCCATCCTGTATTGTACACTACAAATGACCTGGGTATTTCCCATCCTGTATTGTACACTACAAATGACCTGGGTATTTCCCATCCTGTATTGTACACTACAAATAACCTGCGTATTTCCCATCCTGTATTGTACACTACAAATAACCTGGGTATTTCCCATCCTGTATTGTACGCTACAAATAACCTGGGTATTTCCCATCCTGTATTGTACACTACAAATGACCTGGGTATTTCCCATCCTGTTTTGTATACTACAAATAACCTGGGTATTTCCCATCATGTATTGTACACTACAAATGACCTGGGTATTTCCCATCCTGTATTGTATACTACAAATAACCTGGGTATTTCCCATCATGTATTGTACACTACAAATAACCTGGGTATTTCCCATCATATATTGTACACTATAAATAACCTGGGTATTTCCCATCATGCATTGTACACTATATATAACCTGGGTATTTCCCATCATGCATTGTACACTATAAATAACCTGGGTATTTCCCATCATGTATTTATACTTCTTGTCTTTCAGGTTTTTGTTGTGCTTACATTATATTCATCACCGAGAATTTATCAGCATATTTTCCAAACCTGAAAATGTAAGTTGTTTATCTTATTTGAGTTTGGAAAGAATATTGTAATTGTCCATTTTCCAGTTTGTTTGTTTTACGTTTATTTATCGTTGCTACTGGTTGCCCATTTGAACGACGCCTCCTGAAGAGGTTTAGTCATTTTAGATGTTTGGAGGATAGTGCAATGATACAGACAGAGACCCATTCCAGAATCTCCTCTGGTTCTTTTACGGTGTAAAGCACCGACACAAGACCTCAGTTTAACGTCCCATCTGAAAGACTGTTAATATTATTATGGTCAGACGGGGGATCGAACCTGTTTTCCAGTTTGAAGTGCCTATTACATTATATAACAGGTACTTAGTTGTAAAAGAATGTTATCAGTTAATTAACACGATTTTGATAAAATCACATTTATCATACTGCAACATCTGGTTAGGGAACAACAGTAAAAACAAAGGATTCTAACTAAAAGGACCTATTCATCTTTTGGAATAAATCAGACTTTATCTGCCAAGGGAGGTAATAGAAAATTAGAGATGTCTCTGCATTCTACAAAATCAGTGTTTCACAGTAATGAAATCCATCCTTTTAATATTTTTAATGTACTAATTCTTGAACATTGATGAAAAATATATCTTATTTTGACTATGGTAGTATTTGGTTTGTCTTCATAGCTCCGTTTCTTCATATCAATTAATAATAGCAACGAAATGAAAGTGCGTACATCTCTTTTAGCATGTTTTAGTAACTCGTTGCATGCTGGGTAAAATAAATGCTATAAATAGTTCAAATTAGCAGACGACAATTCATTAATGTGTTTTTCTTATTTGAAACTGAAAACTCGGAAATACTTCATGGAATTTCATTAGAATTGTGTCGTTATGACATCATTTTAATGAAATTATTGACACAAATTTGTTTTTCACAGCTAGCGTGCAAAGAGTTAGGTAGTTATTCAACAGACATGTAACTAACACGACATCAAATATAAAATGCAGGTAGGTATTTATTCAACAGACGTGTAACTAACACAGTTAGGTATTTATTCAACAGACGTGTAACTAACGCAGCATCAAATATAAAATGCAGTTAGGTATTTATTCAACAGACATGTAACTAACACGACATCAAATATAAAATGCAGTTAGGTATTTATTCAACAGACGTGTAACTAACGCGGCGTCAAATATAAAATGCAGTTAGGTATTTATTCAACAGACATGTAACTAACGCAGCGTCAAATATAAAATGCAGTTAGGTATTTATTCAACAGACATGTAACTAACGCAGTGTCAAATATAAAATGCAGTTAGGTATTTATTCAACAGACATGTAACTAACGCAGCGTCAAATATAAAATGCAGTTAGGTATTTATTCAACAGACATGTAACTAACGCAGCGTCAAATATAAAATGCAGTTAGGTATTTATTCAACAGACGTGTAACTCACACGGTTAGGTATTTATTCAACAGACGTGTAACTAACGCAGCGTCAAATATAAAATGCAGTTAGGTATTTATTCAACAGACATGTAACTAACACGACATCAAATATAAAATGCAGTTAGGTATTTATTCAACAGACGTGTAACTAACACGACGTCAAATATAAAATGCAGTTAGGTATTTATTCAACAGACATGTAACTAACACGACATCAAATATAAAATGCAGTTAGGTATTTATTCAACAGACGTGTAACTAACACGACGTCAAATATAAAATGCAGTTAGGTATTTATTCAACAGACATGTAACTAACACGACATCAAATATAAAATGCAGTTAGGTATTTATTCAACAGACGTGTAACTAACACGACGTCAAATATAAAATGCAGTTAGGTATTTATTCAACAGACATGTAACTAACACGACATCAAATATAAAATGCAGTTAGGTATTTATTCAACAGACGTGTAACTAACACGACGTCAAATATAAAATGCAGTTAGGTATTTATTCAACAGACATGTAACTAATGCAGCGTCAAATATAAAATGCAGTTAGGTATTTATTCAACAGACGTGTAACTAACGCAGCGTCAAATATAAAATGCAGTTAGGTATTTATTCAACAGACGTGTAACTAACGCAGCGTCAAATATAAAATGCAGTTAGTAAATATTTGTCTATTTTTCAGGCAAGTGTGGCTACTGATATTGTTGCCTCCCTTATCTATCCTCACTCTAGCCAGACATCTCGGGGGACTAGCCATGACAAGGTACTGCATGCATGTTGCCAGCCAGAGCTTTCACCACACAACTGTTTAAGTATATTCAAACCTGTTGTAAACAGCCAGCCACATAGTACATAAAACGGGCTGTTTAGCAGTGGTTGTTCCTTAACCCATACCCTGATATATACGTATTTCTACGTGTTATCGGGCACCTGATATATACGTATTTCTACGTGTTATCGGGCACCTGATATATATGTATTTTTACGTGTTATCGGGCACCTGATATATACGTGTTTTTACGTGTCCATTTTAAATCCATCATTTTCGCTACTAATACGGCAGAAAAGCGGTCAAAATATGTTTCAGTAAGCAACAAGAATTTATCTATAAATGTCGGAAGTTAAAATGAAAATAAATCTAAAAATAGCAATTACTCAGGGCAAACCCCATTCATTAGCTTGCATAAACATATCTAGGTATTTGGTAAATTTCCAGTGAAGGCCAATTCATGCGTATGGTCTAAAATTAGAATTGGATTGAAATTAGAACATTTATCACGTGACATTATGATGCATTAAATGGGTTCCCGGGGGGGGGGGTGCAGGTGTTAGCGAAACAAATATGACACGGCTATAGATCAAAGTGCATGTAAGTCATAATGTTATGCAAGCATGGTGTGTTTTGCTATACAGTATACATACTTGTGCATGGTCGGAGGGTAATACAAGTTGGGTTCAAAGGTTTTAATGCTAATTACCGACTAATGTCGGCATGACAACAGTTTGACAGGAAGCATCCAGTTCGAAATACACAGGGCGGTGTCTTAGGAACTTGTTGATATCAAAGGATGTGTGTTTTAGCCTCATGGAATGGCTAATGTTGCCAGCTAAACAGAGGGTAATAAACCCATGTGGGTGGAGTCTTTAATCAGAAAGTCCAATTGATTTAGGAAATTGATTTAATCAACTTAGGTTGCCACGCCCTTTTCCATACACTATTAACTATTAAATAAACAAATATAGTCGAATATAATAATTATTCTCCAAAACCTGCATGTCCAATATTTACACCTCCGTATCTAAGTAAATACTAAAAAGTTTCTTTTAAAAATTATATCGTTGAAAACATCATTTATTTTTCTAAATTTTTTATTCTTACCATAAATATATTAAAGTAAGTTTTTATCAGGGAAAACAGGGTTAAACATGATAGGGGTCATTTGATCAGTTTTTCCTGAAATACCTTATGGGGACAGTGTACAGTTATTGGTTTCTTATCTATTGGTAGCTGATAAGTTACTGTATTGGGCTGGAGAACCTGGTATGACTTTTTATTATGAGGGAATGGGTTAATAGTTAATAGTGGTTAAATATTGAATTAAGTCCGATTAGCGCACTCGCTTCTCACCAATGCAACCCGGGTTCGATCCTCGGACAGGGAAGTATGTGAGATGGTACAGTAGTCGCCAGATCTGACAGGTGTGTTTTCACCGGGTACTCCGGTTTCCTCCCACATGAATGACCACATATACTCTTTCATCCGAGCCAACAAGAGTGATTAATATAAGTTGTTAGTACTTGCTTCGCAATCGTTGTAAAATAAACAAAGTTTAAATTTAAATAAGGTGGCTGCTAACACAGGTTTGACTGTATTATAGAAAAGAACAGCATAATTTTCAAATTGCATAATCTTGCCTCCTATGGCAACCCTTTCTCCATTTAGCATGTCCCTATATGCAACTTGTGCCTATTAGTAAAGTGCCTCATTCTGTTAAAGGTAAGATATGATATATTTTGGCCTTGCAAGATAATACAACATTTAACCCTTTCAACACCACAGACCTCTAAATTGGCTTACAAAAAAGTGTAGATCCAGATGAGCCGGCTCGTGACGAGCCGTCTCATCAGGATCTGCACTTTTTTCAAGTAATATAACTATTTTTAGTGAAAAAATTACCCATTTTGATAAATGAACTGATCCAAATGTAATTTTGTTATTAATTTATTGGTCTAAAAATATCATGGACCAGTCCATGTGAGTTACTTGGTGTTGAATGGGTTAACTCATTATTCAACAACAGAAGAGGCCAAGTACTCATCGGGTTCAATCCTCGGACCGGGAAGAATGTGAGATGGTACGGTGGTCGGCAGATCGGACAGGTGGGTTTTCTCCGAGTACTCCGGCTTCCTCCCACATGAATGACCACATATACGCTTTCATCCGCGCCAACGAGAGTGATTAATATAATTTGTTAAACAATCGTTGTAAAAAATAAATAAAGGTTTTTAAAAAAAAATACTCATCTTAGTCATTTTAGATTTTTGGAGGATAGTGCAATGATACTGACAGAGACCCATTCTAGAGGCTCCTCTAGTTCTCTTATGTACATGGAGACCTCGGTTTGAAGGCTCATCCGATGGACTATCATAAGTGTAAATTTAGTATGGTATAGTGGGGGATCGAACCTGCGGACCCTGGATTACAAGTCCGGCATGTTAACCACTGGACTACTGATCCGCTACAATTATTGGACCTTTTATTATAAATGTACTTATCCCAATATAATTTGTCTAAAATAATATCATGGACTATGTCAGTTACTTGAAGTTGAAAGTGTTAAAAGAACACTCAGGTGAGTGAGACTCAGTTGGGCCTCTTGTGTTCCCATGTTTGGGCCTCTTGTTTTCCCATGTTTGGGCCTCTTGTTTTCCCATGTTTGGGCCTCTTTGTTTTCTACTGTTGCATTATGTTTGAACTTTCAGTGTACTAGCCCAGTGCTCAAACCTGTTTGCGTTTGTCGTTGTGTTATGGTTTGACTTTGAACACCTTCATAATATAGAGTAAGTTTTCAGAAATATCATTTACAAACCTTGATGGTATAGAGTATGTTTTCAGAAATATCATTTACAAACCTTCATAGTATAGAGTAAGTTTTCAGAAATAGCATTTACAAACCTTCATAGTATAGAGTATGTTTTCAGAAATATCATTTACAAACCTTCATAGTATAGAGTAAGTTTTCAGAAATATCATTTACAAACCTTGATGGTATAGAGTAAGTTTTCAGAAATATCATTTACAAACCTTAATGGTATAGAGTATGTTTTCAGAAATATCATTTACAAACCTTCATAGTATAGAGTAAGTTTTCAGAAATATCATTTACAAACCTTCATAGTATAGAGTAAGTTTTCAGAAATAGCATTTACAAACCTTCATAGTATAGAGTAAGTTTTCAGAAATATCATTTACAAACCTTCATAGTATAGAGTATGTTTTCAGAAATATCATTTACAAACCTTCATAGTATAGAGTAAGTTTTCAGGAATATCATTTACAAACCTTCATAGTATAGAGTAAGTTTTCAGAAATATTATTTACAAACCTTCATAGTATAGAGTAAGTTTTCAGAAATATCATTTACAAACCTTCATAGTATAGAGTAAGTTTTCAGAAATATCATTTACAAACCTTCATAGTATAGAGTATGTTTTCAGAAATATCATTTACAAACCTTCATAGTATAGAGTAAGTTTTCAGGAATATCATTTACAAACCTTCATAGTATAGAGTAAGTTTTCAGAAATATTATTTACAAACCTTCATAGTATAGAGTAAGTTTTCAGAAATATCATTTACAAACCTTCATAAAATATTAATTACAACTTCTTGCAAATGAATGTCATGATTCTGATTGGTTCATTCATCCCATGTGATCACTATTCAAAACCCGATGAACCGTAAAATGATTCCATTCAGTATGCAATGTGATTATTAATGCCAAAATGTAATCCATTCCAAAACTACAGGAACATGTACACCATAAAGGATTCTGTACAGTATGGAAATGTTGACAGTTCCAACACTATAGGAACATGTACACCATAAAGGATTCTGTACAGTATGGAAATGTTGACAGTTCCAACACTATAGGAACATGTACACTGTAAAGGATTCTGTACGGTATGGAAATGTTGACAGTTCCAACACTACAGGAACATGTACACCATAAAGGATTATGTACAGTATGGAAATGTTGACAGTTCCAAAACTACAGGAACATGTACACCATAAAGGATTCTGTACAGTATGGAAATGTTGACAGTTCCAACACTATAGGAACATGTACACCATAAAGGATTCTGTACAGTATGGAAATGTTGACAGTTCCAACACTATAGGAACATGTACACTGTAAAGGATTCTGTACGGTATGGAAATGTTGACAGTTCCAACACTATAGGAACATGTACACCGTAAAGGATTCTGTACAGTATGGAAATGTTGACAGTTCCAACACTACAGGAACATGTACACCATAAAGGATTCTGTACAGTATGGAAATGTTGACAGTTCCAACACTATAGGAACATGTACACCGTAAAGGATTCTGTACGGTATGGAAATGTTGACAGTTCCAACACTATAGGAACATGTACACCGTAATGGATTCTGTACTGTATGGAAATGTTGACAGTTCCAACACTACAGGAACATGTACACCATAAAGGATTCTGTACAGTATGGAAATGTTGACAGTTCCAACACTATAGGAACATGTACACCATAAAGGATTATGTACAGTATGGAAATGTTGACAGTTCCAACACTATAGGAACATGTACACCGTAAAGGATTATGTACAGTATGGAAATGTTGACAGTTCCAACACTACAGGAACATGTACACCATAAAGGATTCTGTACAGTATGGAAATGTTGACAGTTCCAACACTATAGGAACATGTACACCATAAAGGATTCTGTACGGTATGGAAATGTTGACAGTTCCAACACTATAGGAACATGTACACCGTAAAGGATTATGTACGGTATGGAAATGTTGACAGTTCCAACACTATAGGAACATGTACACCGTAAAGGATTCTGTACGGTATGGAAATGTTCACAGTTCCAACACTATAGGAACATGTACACCCTAATGGATTTTGTACTGTATGGAAAAGACAACGTGTTTTGTAATTTGTAAAATCTTAGTTGTAATTATAACAATTACTATATATTCCCGGCCATAGGACGATCTCGGCCATAAGTCGAAGTTCAAATATTTGCTTACAAATGCTGATTTTATGCTGTATTCTTCCATAAGTCGAGGGTACTTTGTGAATCCTTCCATAAGTCGAGGGTACTTTGTGAATCCTTCCATAAGTCGAGGGTACTTTGTGAATCCTTCCATAAGTCGAGGGTACTTTGTGAATCCTTCCATAAGTCGAGGGTACTTTGTGAATCTTCCATAAGTCGAGGGTACTTTGTGAATCCTTCCATAAGTCGAGGGTACTTTGTGAATCCTTCCATAAGTCGAGGGTACTTTGTGAATCCTTCCATAAGTCGAGGGTACTTTGTGAATCCTTCCATAAGTCGAGGGTACTTTGTGAATCCTTCCATAAGTCGAGGGTACTTTGTGAATCCTTTCATAAGTCGAGGGTACTTTGTGAATCCTTCCATAAGTCGAGGGTACTTTGTGAATCCTTCCATAAGTCGAGGGTACTTTGTGAATCCTTCCATAAGTCGAGGGTACATTGTGAATCCTTCCATAAGTCGAGGGTACTTTGTGAATCCTTCCATAAGTCGAGGGTACTTTGTGAATCCTTCCATAAGTCGAGGGTACTTTGTGAATCCTTCCATAAGTCGAGGGTACTTTGTGCATAAGTCGAGGGTACTTTGTGGATCCTTTCATAAGTCGAGGGTACTTTGTCGATCCTTCCATAAGTCGAGGGTACTTTGTGGATCCTTCCATAAGTCGAGGGTACTTTGTGGATCCTTCCATAAGTCGAGGGTACTTTGTGGATCCTTCCATAAGTCGAGGGTACTTTGTGGATCCTTCCATAAGTCGAGGGTACTTTGTGGATCCTTCCATAAGTCGAGGGTACTTTGTGAATCCTTCCATAAGTCGAGGGTACTTTGTGAATCCTCCCATAAGTCGAGGGTACTTTGTGAATCCTCCCATAAGTCGAGGGTACTTTGTGAATCCTTCCATAAGTCGAAGGTACTTTGTGAACGATAATATTCGTTACGACAATGATTTTATGCTGTATCCTTCCATAGGTCGAGAGTACTTTGTGAACTATAATATTCGTTACGACAATGATTATTCTCTCTCATTTTTGAATGAAACTGAGGTAAAGTTGAGATATCTGGACTTTATTCCATAACAAATCGTAAAAAAAAAATTGATGCACAACAATAATACATGAAGTTTGATTATCACTCTTTCTATGGCTTAAAATGTAAATAAATAATTGTCTTAAGCAAATTGTTATAATAAATCAAATAAAACAAACAGATATAAATAAAGTTCCAAAAAACATTTTTTTTTCAACATTTTTTATTTGCTTGTTTTTCGTCCATAAGTTGACCTAGTACTTATATCACATTGCGCATGAGAAAAAAGGTCGACATATGGTCGGGAATATACGGTAACTGTTCTTTAATAATTATTTTTAAATTAAATATTTGACCACTTATGCCGTTCTGTATAGTAAACTGTTTGACGTTAAATACTTACGTCCACAGCAGCTGTATTATATTCACCAATACAGTATACGGTGCTTGTTATTCCACCATATGCATCCCGATACAACAAAGTATCTTTACTGTTTACCATTGATACTACGAAACACGAAGATCGATAGAAGCAAATATAACGCTTTTCGTCTTCAATAATATCAATCGTTGTTTTGTGTTTGATTATAATCAATAATCAGGAATGACAATGTGTTGTATCCGGGTGCCTGTGGTATAATTGACATGACAATGTGTTGTATCTGGGTGCCTGTGGTATAATTGACATGACAATGTGTTGTATCTGGGTGCCTGTGGTATAATTGAGATGACAATGTGTTGTATCTGGGTGCCTGTGGTATAATTGAGATGACAATGTGTTGTATCTGGGTGCCTGTGGTATAATTGAGATGACAATGTGTTGTATCTGGGTGTCTGTGGTATAATTGAGATGACAATGTGTTGTATCTGGGTGCCTGTGGTATAATTGAGATGACAATGTGTTGATCTGGGTGCCTGGTATATTGAGATGACATGTGTTTATCTGGGTGCCTGTGGTATATTGAGTGACAATTGTTGTATCGGTGGGGGAGATGACATGTGTTGTATCTGGGTGCCTGTGGTATAATTGGAGACAATGTGTTGTATCTGGGTGCCGTGGTAAATTGAGATGACAATGTGTTGTATCTGGGTGCCTGTGGTATTGAGATGACAATGTGTTGTATCGGTGCCTGTGTAATTGAGATGACAATGTGTTGTATCTGGGTGCCTGTGGTATAATTGAGATGATAATGTGGTGGGTGCCTGTGGTATTGAGATAATGTGTTGTATCTGGGTGCCTGTGGTATAATTGAGATGACAATGTGTTGTATCTGGGTGCCTGTGGTATAATTGAGATGACAATGTGTTGTATCTGGGTGCCTGTGGTATAATTGAGATGACAATGTGTTGTATCTGGGTGCCTGTGGTATAATTGAGATGACAATGTGTTGTATCTGGGTGCCTGTGGTATAATTGAGATGACAATGTGTTGTATCTGGGTGCCTGTGGTATAATTGAGATGACAATGTGTTGTATCTGGGTGCCTGTGGTATAATTGAGATGATAATGTGTTGTATCTGGGTGCCTGTGGTATAATTGAGATGACAATGTGTTGTATCTGGGTGCCTGTGGTATAATTGAGATGACAATGTGTTGTATCTGGGTGCCTGTGGTGTAATTGAGATGACAATGTGTTGTATCTGGGTGTCTGTGGTATAATTGAGATGACAATGTGTTGTATCTGGGTGTCTGTGGTATAATTGAGATGATAATGTGTTGTATCTGGGT